>CAMZMU010000039.1:85026506-85626506 GCA_947311845.1 Poa pratensis
ACGACCGTCGGGACAGTCGAGTCGATCGTCGGGACAGTCGAGATGATCGCCGTGGCAGTCGGGACCGCGACCAATGCAGCGACAGCTATAAGAAAAAGGACTGGCGCAAGTCGCGTTCCAGTGCGCAAAACGATCGATCATTCGATGACAAGATGGATGCTGATTGCAGATTACACCTATACAAAGGAGAAGACGGCAAACTGCGCTCCAATCACTCGATGAGGAACTTCATAGAATTCGACAAACTTGCGTCTGATTATGTGCAACTCAGAAAGGCAGCAGCCACACACACACCCGCACCTGCCCCTGTGGCTCAGCAACATAACATACCCGTTCTGATGGCACCACCCCCTCCGCCACAGCCTGCCGCAGGTGGCAATATTGGGGGCTATACAACACATACCTCGAGTGGACGAACCTCAGTACCCTCCGCCCCAAGGACAGATGTACATGATACAAAAAGGTCGCCCCTCCAACAGGGAGCAAAAACTTCGCACCCGACAGGTGAACATGGCGGTTATGGCACCTCCTGCCGTCACTGAATTTTTGAAGGGATCCGGAACTACAATAAGCTTTAGCAGAGAGGATCACCCACCCTCGGTGGTACGACCGGGGCACTCTGCCCTGGTACTCGACGCGCAAATTGGAGGCTACGACATGACTAAAGTCTTCATGGATGGAGGCAGCGGCATCAACATCATATTTGCAGACACACTCCGCAAAATGAACAGGTCAGTCGAAAATTTACCAAAGTCCACTAATACCTTTCATGGCATTGTTCCAGGCAAAGCAATAAGTCCAGAAGGCACCATACAACTCGACGTTACGTTCGGAGATCCAAAACACTTCAGAACAGAGTCGATCGAGTTCGAGGTCGTCGACTGGAAATCACAGTACCACGCCATACTTGGGCGACCGACGTTTGCTCGGTTCATGGCGGTCCCACACTATGCATATCTCCAGTTAAAAATGCCTGGACCAAAAGGAGTCATCACGGTCAAAGGGAATTTCCAAAAATCAGACTCGTGCGACCGCGAGTTCAGCAAAATCTCCGAGACGTTCGGCGTGGAGGAAACACTCGCCAATCTCGCGACCTCCAACGATCGAACACTTATGCCAGAGCACAAGAAGATGGCAGTCGACAGATCATTCAACGCCACCAATGACACAAGGTCACATCAGGTGCACCCGACAGACTCGACCAAGACAGTCAATGTCTCTTCGAGTCTGCCTATCGCATAGGAAAGCGCGCTCGTCGAATTCCTCCGTGAGAACTGGGATATATTTGCGTGGTGTCCAGCCGACATGCCAGGTATTCCCAGGGAATTCGCCGAGCACTCTCTCCAACTATTTCCAGATGTTAAACCAGTCAAGCAAACGATGCGACGCATCTCTGGCCCAAAGCGAGCCGCAGTCGAAGCCGAGGTCGACAGGCTACTCGCAGCAGGGTTCATCAGAGAAATCAAGAAATCACAATGGGTGGCAAACCCCGTTCTTGTCGAGAAGAAGAACACAGACATCCTTCGGATGTGCGTAGACTTCACAGCACTCAATAAGTGCTGTCCAAAGGATCACTTTCCGCTACCTCGAATCGACCAGATCGTCGACTCCACCGCCGGGTGCGCCCGACTGTCCTTTCTGGATGCTTACTCGGGTTACCACCAGATAAGGATGAAGGAGGAAGATGAAGAGAAGACGGCGTTCATAACCCCACTCGGGGTCTACTGCTATACCACAATGCCTTTCGGGCTCAAGAATGCGGGTGCAACCTACCAGCGCATGATGCAAGATTGCCTCAAAAAGCAAATTGGACGCAATGTCCAGGTCTACGTAGACACATCGTCATCACTACCAGGAAGGAGCAAACGCTACTCGAGGACTTGCGAGAGACGTTCGCAAACCTCAAACGATTCCACATCAAGCTCAACCCGAAGAAGTGCACGTTCGGCGTGCCAGCCGGGCAACTACTGGGGTACCTAGTCTCGGCTCGTGGAATCGAGGCGGACCCGGAGAAAATACAGGCTATCTTGACAATGCAAAGGCCTTCAAAACTTCACGATGTTCAAAAACTAGCAGGTCGAGTGGCGGCACTCAGTCGATTCATCAGCAAACTGGGCGAAAAAGCGCTCCCGTTCTATCGACTAATGAAGAAAGCAGACAAATTCGAGTGGACACCGGAAGCCGAAGAAGCCTTCAAGGATCTCAAGCGAGTCCTCACAAGCCCTCCAGTCCTTGTCGCACCAAGGGAACGTGAGCCACTGTACCTGTATGTCTCTGCGACTAACCGAGTAGTGAGCACCGTACTGGTAGTCGAGCGCATGGAGGAGGGACACACTCAAAGCATACAACGTCCAGTGTACTACTTGAGTGAAGTTCTCTCTACATCAAAACAGCGGTACCCGCATTATCAAAAGCTGGCTTACGCCGTGTTCATGTCATCAAGGAAGTTGACGCACTACTTCGCAGAACATCCAATCACGGTAGTCAGTAACTCAGCGATTGGAGACATCCTCACAAACCCCAATGCAACTGGGCGAGTCGCAAAATGGCTCATCGAGCTAGGACCAAGAGACATCAGGTATGATCACCCGAAGGCTATCAAAGCACAAGTCTTACCCGACTTTCACACCGAGTGGATCGAGGCTCAATTACCTGGAGCACCAGATGTGTCCAACTCATGGACGATGTACTTCGACGGTTCGAAGAAAAACGAAGGCGCAGGCGCAGGCGTCATCCTCATATCACCAAAAGGCGACAAACTCCGCTATGTCCTACAGATGGGGTTCGAGTTACCATCCAACAATGAAGCAGAGTACGAAGCCCTGATCCATGGCATGCGGATGGCCAAAGCCCTCGGGTGCACTCGACTGATGATCTATGGCGACTCGAACCTGGTGGTGCAGCAAACAATGAAGGCCTGTGACGCAATCGCAGACAACATGATCGCCTACCGCGACTTGTACAACATAATGGAGGGCAGCTTCGAAGGCTGCGAGTTGCGGCACATCGGGCGAGAAAGCAACGAAGAAGCGGATATGCTAGCCAATCTAGGCTCGACCAAGGCACCAGTTCCACCTGGTGTCTTCCTCGAGCGCATCGGGCACAGATCTATCAAGCAAAAGCGACGATCTTCTACTTCAGAAGCACCAGCCAAAGGCAAAGCACCAAGCATAGAGGACCCGCCAGTCGAGGTACTCCTCATTGAGCCAACTTGGACTCAACCTTTCCTTGCATACATACTCCGCGGCGAGGTACCCGAAGATATCACCGAGTCACGACGCGTCACTCGACGATCCAAAGCATACACCGTCATCAACGGCGAGCTGTACAAGCGAAGCATATCAGGTATGTTTCAAAGGTGCATAGCATTTGAAGATGGTCAGGCCATCCTGCGTGATATTCATGCAGGTACCTGCGGGCATCATGCCAGCAGTCGATCACTCGTAGCCAAAGCCTTTCGCGCAGGCTTCTACTGGCCTACAGCACTCAAAGACGCGGAGGATATAGTCAAAAGGTGCATCGGCTGTCAAAAATTTGCCACTAAGCCCCACGCACCCGCATCGGCGTTGAAAACGATACCACTGGCCTGGCCTTTCGCCCAATGGGGGCTCGATATGGTTGGGCCACTCAAAAAATCCTCCCACGGAGGGCATACTCACCTTCTGGTGGCAGTCGACAAGTTCACCAAGTGGATTGAAGCAGCCCCTATCACAAGTTCAACTGCCACTACAGCAGTCAATTTCATAAAGAGTATCATATACCGCTTCGGTGTCCCAAGCAGCATCATCACTGATAATGGCACAAACTTCACAGCTGAAGAATTCAAATCCTTTTGCAAAGAGCAGGACATCACGCTCAACTATGCATCTGTGGCACACCCACAGTCCAATGGCCAGGTCGAAAAAGCCAATGGACTTGTGACGAGCGGGATCAAAAAACGCCTCCTGGTGCCACTCAAAAGAGCTGCGGGTACTTGGGTTGAAGAACTCCCATCGGTGCTATGGAGTCTACGCACAACTCCTAACGCATCGACACAATTCACCCCATTTTTCATGGTTTATGGTGCAGAGGCAATACTGCCATCAGATGTAAGATTCAATGCACCAAGGGTCGAAGCATACAACGAAGAGGACGCAGAAGAAGCACTCGAGGACGCAGTCGACTTGCTCGAAGAAGCACGCAACACGGCACTCGCACGCACAGCTGTCTACCAGCAGGATCTCCGCAACTATCACAGTCGTCGACTGCGCACAAGGTCATTCGAAGTTGGAGATCTGGTACTTCGATTAAAGCAGAAGAAGGTGCACAAACTCGCTTCCCATGGGAAGGACCCTTCATTATCACCGAGGTCATAGGTGGTGGAGCATACAGACTGAAGCATGCGAAGACTGGCGAACTCTCGCACAATCCCTGGAACGTTGCACAGCTGCGCCGTTTCTATGCATAAATTGTTCAGTCGCACAATGTAATAGGCACATATGTAGGATAGCTGCGGGTTTCAGACGCGCTCTTTTCCTTACCAGGGTACCTAAGGGGACTGGAAGGTTTTTAATGAGGCGGCCCGCAGCTTATTATTCAAAAGTGGAATAAAATCAATGATTCCTCCTACGTTTCTCTGGTTATTGCTCGCATACCTCATACTTTAGCTTCACCCGAACACTCGGGGGCTGCGCTATCACAAACATAAGCTATTGCTCTCACAACACATACCCTAGCCGCACTCGAATACTCGGGGGCTACATACATGTGCATAAACAATTGTATACAACGTACAAGTGGCAAATATACACTCGGGGGCTGTCCCCTATACATAATAGCCTTTAGTCTTCAGGCTCGTCTTTGATGTGTGGCATAGGATCAATGAGTTGGTCGCGGCAGCGTTCGACCAGCGTCCTGGCACACTGAGCGGTGCCTTCGAGGTCTTCATCGCACAGAGTCGTCCCAATGGCGGGTGTTGGCAACACTAGGTTGGGACGTTTACTTCGCACATACGCCATCACCGCGTTGGCTCCAACCACAATCTTCTGGGTGAGCAACTCTCGAATGGAACCCGTGTGCCGAAACAGCCCGAGCAAGGCATGGATACCTTGTGGTTGTGGCCCAGTTGGGAACAGGATCAGGTTGAGGCGACTGAGCGCTGACCTGCATAACTCGAGTAGAAGTGAGCTTCTCCATACTCGATCTTTCAGCGTGGCGAGTATGCGGACTCGGTTCGCATCCAGGCGAAAATGATCACGGCCAGTCGTTGGCTCGTCATTCACAGTTTGCAACTGCTCTTCAATGCGATCTCGCTCTGCTTGGAAGTCTGAAACAAAACCTGCAGCGTGCCACTCGCAGTCAGCATAAAGAGTGGAAATGCTATTCTTATGCATATAGCAGAACTTGAGCTTACACTCGAGTTGTCTATTCACAATCTCCATCTCGCCAAGCACATACTCCTCTCGCTGAGTTGGCAGAGCAGGCCTCGCCTTCATCCTATCCAGATCACCCTGGACGCTTCTCAATTCTTGCTCCAGTTTCACGACTCGAGCTTTCATATACCGCACCACTGCGGCATCGTTGGCCACTTGAGCTCGGGATCGAGTGGGCTTACGGGACCGTAAGGAACCTGCTGTGGTATTGGGTCCCCGTGGCTGACACAAGTAGCATAAAAATCTCATGTCAGAAATGAGAATTTCATCACAAAACTCAGTCGAGTACTAGCACAAAGCTTTTTCAAGCAAAAGCGTAAATGAAATTAAAGTTCATAAGTGTAGCAAAAGCACACGCATACTCGCGTGGTCATAATGATTCAAATTACAAGACATAAATATAGGGGTTCGACTACCCTATCTCTCAGACACAGACTCTGACCTAGCCCTACTCGCACGGGCGGCGATCTCTGCTGCCCGACGTTCCATGGTGTTCATAAACGTGTTAGCCAGTCGGGCGGCTGGCTCGCTAACATGCTTCAAAGATATAGGCTTCCCACCGGCCTTCCGAGGGAAGTCGGACATCGCCGCCTCGAAGTTACCCTCTATCCCATGACCTAGTATCAGCTTGAGGGTGGACTCCGAGCCGCGTACCGTGAGGGTGCGAGCAAAGTTCGCCATGGTCGACGTCCCTGGTCCAAGAACATCAGCGAAGCCTTCAGCAGTCGCTGGCACCTCGTCTTGTGGGAGCACCTCCTTGTACACAGCGCCGAGGGTGCTCGCAGACTTGGCGAGGGCGTTCTTCGCCTGGGCGACTGAAGTGCCGAGTTCACCCATAACCTGGTCGAGTGATGGTTCATCATTTACCAGGTCATTAGGTGCTGGCACACCACTTGCCTCTAAAAAAGAAGCATAGAAAGCAACATTAGCACGTAATACCCAACGGGTACACAAGACACGCGCAAAGGGATGGATGATTACCTCTTACTGTCTGCGCAAGGACAGCCAGCCGTTCTGCATACACCTTCTCGCGCGCGGCGGCAGAACGTTGGGCAGCATCTGCGGCCTTCTTCGACTCAGCAGCCTGAGTGGTAAGAGCTTCTTCTAGCTCTTTCACTCGATTTTCAGCCGCAGCTTTGTCGCCTGAGATGGGGAAGGCAAAGCGATAGTTCAGACGTCGAAAGAGCAAGCACAGTACGCAAAAGACCTACGGGTACAAAATCAAAAATCACTTACGAGTGAGCTGCTCTAAGTTGATGCGCAGCCTGTCCCTCTCCTGCTCCATCTGGACGAAGGCCTTACCCGATTCTACCAGGTTGAGGTAGAATGGCTGCAAGAAAAAGCAGATGTCACAAACAAGTACATAGCTCAAACGCAACAAGTGCGAGTGGTCAAAGGACACTTACGTGCTCCATCCACTTCTCGGACTTGGAAGCAGAAGTCCCGGCTTCAGTCGCAGGCGTATTTGTGACCTGGGTGTTCACAAGTGCAGATGCCACAGCTGCTGGCCGCGTAACCTCCGGAGTCACAGGAGAGTTATCCGATAGTCAGGAGTCGACGTCTGGGCGATTGGAGGAGTCGCCACTCGGTCATGCTTGGGACTATCACACGCAAAAAGAGAGGACGGGCATAAAGCAAAAGCATTCATACAGCAAACTTCGTACATAAACGGGGCATAAGGAGCATACCTCTGTTCCTCCTCTTCTTCGCTGTCGAAGATATCGAAACTGGGACCTCCAAACTGCAGAGATCTACTCGTCCGTGGAGGAGGCATCGAGCTTAGTGGGCAAGCCGCCACGGGAGCGACTTGGGCAGCATGTGGCGAGCCCGAGTCGCCATCATCCTTCATATCTCCCTCCTCGGCAGACGAGCTCGTAGTCGACGATACATCTTGCACGCGGGGGCGCTTGCGGGTGCGAACCTTGGACACATTGGGCGCAGGCGAGGCTTCAGCGAGTGCCTCGTCCACGTTTTCTCCAGCATTCTCCGTAGGAGAAGTGGTGGCCGATGGAAGGGCGACTCACAGGCCTCCTTGGCTGGCACATCCTGCACCTCCTGCTCCTCTGTTTCTTCAGTCGGGCCGTTTTCTGGTAGAGGAGGCAGAGAAGATGCAGTCGAATGGCCCTGCGTGTCATAAGCAGAAGCCCAAAGTCAGAAAAGATCAACAAGTGGCAACCCCAAAGGACAGTACAACTCGATAGGTTCATTAACCTCTGGCAAAGGCTTTTCAGCCCCATAAGGAGCGACGGGACAGTCGACGTTGCAGGGATCGCTGGCTTTTGTGCTGGTGATGGAGCGCACATGTGCCACCAGCTCTTTCTTCGACAGCTCCTCCTGGCTCATTCGACTGGAGTCGAGGGGACCCTCATACTGCCACATCGGGTGATCCCGCGCGCGGAGCGGCCACACCCGCCTCTTCACAAAGGTGGCTAAAAGATGCACACCTGTGATCTTGTTTAGAAGGCCTCCAATGTTCTCCAGCAGAGGCGCGGCTTCCGCAACCTCTTCAGTCGACACCTGGTGGTCCCAGGCCTTCGTCCTGGCGGCTATGCCAGCAGTTGAAAACGCTGGGATCCCTTCTTGGTCGACGCGCACGTAGAACCACCTCTTCCTCCACCCCTGTGCTGAGTCGACTGGCTTCAGGGCGAAGTAGCGGGTGTCGCTGCGCACTTGGATTTGAAGGCCTCCAACTGGATAGGTGCGACCGCCCCGGTTGTTTGGCCGCACCATGAAGATTGATTTCCACAAAGCCCAACTGGGAGCAACTCCCAAAAAGCACTCGCACAGCACCATGAAGCAGGCAATGTGCATAATACCGTTCGGGGTGAGATCATGGATCTGCACCCCGTAGGCAAAAAGCAATCCACGAACAAAATCGTGGAGGGGAAAAGACAGGCCCCTTGGCAGAAAAGCCTCAAAACATACACGCTCATTCGCGCGAGGTTCAGGCAATACCTCCTTCGACAGCGCGCGGACGGTGAGCTGGTTTGCGGGAGGCAGTAATCCATCCTCTCGAAATTTCTCCAGATGGGCCGCCTTGATGGTGGACTTCATCCAGTCACCATCGCCCTTCTTGAGGTCGACGGTGGATGCAGATGCGCCGGCCGCATTCTTCTTCGCCTTCACAGCGGCCGCGTCGGCTGCGGGCGCGTCGGAGGATGCTTTCCTCTTGGATGCCATGGCTGTGGTGGCTAAGGACGAGACAAGGAGCTTTGGCGCAAAAACAATGGCGATGGAGCGGGAGGAAGCAGATGAAGCAGAGGCGGCGCGAGCAAATGACAAGTAAAAATACACGCCACCGCCGTCCTTCCTATTTACTGCAGGATCAAATACATCTCGGCCGTCCAGATCAGATCGTGTGCTCCGCGTCCCATCCCGCTTTCCACGTGGCGAGCGCGGAGGGCAACCGCCAGGCCACTCCGCCCACTACGCACGCAAAAATAGGAGCCATCATCACGCCTCCGTAAAAAGTGGGCCCGGACGGTCAAATCAGAGTCGAAACGGCATCGTCGTTCGGTCAGCGCTGCAAAGTGGGCCCACAAAGGTCACGTCCCATCTATCACAACGCACGCCATCGCGTGTCAGGCCGTGCCAGTCGCCAGAACATCATCCCTGACGTCGCTACAAGTTACACATTCAGAAAATCATTCGAGTCCATCCAACATATATTCAGAAGTTTCAAGGCAAAATTGGTCACTCGACCGCTCATACGACTGAAGCATATTACTCCCATCGGGAGCGTGTCAAAAATTTCTTCGACTAGAAAGGTATGTGAAAATTTGAGATTATCCTCCATTGCAAACAATACAGCATAATCTCGGGGGCTACTCCCATCGGGAGCGCTGTCGCGCACCCGATAGAATAAATGTCAAAATATCAGTCGACAAAGGACACGACTCGTCCGATAAGTTCAAAATCTCAAAATCTTACTCGCAAATTTCCCGAGTTGCGTCCGCCGCAAATACCTCGGATGCTGCATGCATGGTGCAAAGGTAAGACCCGCCGAACTTTCGAGCTGGGCTAAGGACCGTTCCAGCAACGTTGGATCCTTATGTTTTCCGTGTCAGCAGACATGATGAAAAATCCTGACGGACGCGTTAGGTAAATCTCAAAGTTATACTGCAGATCGACTCAGTAAGACCTCCGCGGCCTAGTCGAATCTGACCAGTTTGTTCCAGATTCGAGTACAGGGACTCGAGTCTGATTGAAAGCCAGTAAGATTTTTACCCGAATGCGTAGTTAACCAGTCTCGATCCGTCGAGTGTACTGGGCCTGCTGAGCTATTATCCCTTGATCATCATAAGCAAAAACCACAGTCGATGGGACACTCGACATAGCCGGTCTGTGCTATTCATACAGGATTTCCATTAAATACAAATGCAGATACAAATAGGACGTGCACTCGCGATTGAGTACATGCCCGATCCTTCGATTCAGACAAGTACTCGGGGGCTACTGACATGGATGTACATTCTGGGTACCCACCCGTGAGGGTACCTGGTGCACGTAAAGGCCCAGTTATGCAAAGAGACAACTCGAAGCCCAAGACGAAAGGCCCAAAGAAGAAGGAGTAACCTCCAAGGACTAGACATAGGCATAGTCGGTTAGGACTTTCCTTACCGGTAAACAGGGTCGGTTATGGACTCCCGAGACCTAGCCTATGTTATAAGGGCTGGGAGGGCCGCCGATCCTGGACAAGCAACACCAGAACCACCAAACGCTCTAGCGAGATCAACAATCTCGCCGGAGCCACCCTGTAACCTCGTAATCTCACACGATCAATATTAGACAGGCAGGAAGTAGGGTCTTTACCTCCACCCGAGGGGCCTGAACCTGGGTAAATCTTTGCCTCTGCTTGTCAGCCGACGAAACTACCAGCACTACCACGTTCTCTTCCCATAATCTCAACCCTAGGTACTTAACCATGGGATTTGACGAGTTAACCCCTCGTCAGCGGCATTTTCCGGTACCTGACCTTCAAACAACTCCTCCCTACCCTGCATTACCCTTTCACCGGGGCTGCCACCGACCTGCCTTGTTTCCCATACTACTTTCACTATCCTTGGGAGGGGAATTCTTGCGGCATCGTCTACAGCGACCGTGACAACATTTCTCTATGGTATTGGTATCTCCAGCGTCGGCAATGACCGCAAGACCAGGTTCCAGCCGGCTCTCCTGTGAACCGGCGACGCAGACTGGACGCTTGTCGACAGGAACTTTGGAACCAACGGCTAGAGGCGGACTGAGTTCTGCGCCGCGTCACTAGTAGAAAAATGGCCTCTAGTACCGGTTGGGAACGGGCTCTAGTCCCGGTTATCCAACCCAAACTACAAAATCGGGACTAAAGGCCTCGTCCTTTAGTCCCGGTCGGCCACAAACCGGGACTAAAGGCCCTCCACGTGGCTGTGGTCGAGCGCTGAGGCTGGAGAACCTTTAGTCCAGGTTACAGAGGTTTGGATCGGCGTCGAGACGTCTCATCATAGCTGCGGCATGAGTGGCATCCCAAAGTCCAGGTTACTGGAAGCATGGCAACGGCCGCGGCATGGAGTAGCATCCCAAAGTCCAGGTTACCCAAAATTTACTAGTAACATGTTTGAAATTTGGAACATCAAACATAAAAACTGTTAGAGTAGATTGTGCATATTGTATTTTGCCCATATGTTAGGGGCCTTCCTGCATATTCACCTGTACATGTACTATATATATGTGGCCTTTGGCCCCATGGTAATACAAGCAGTCTATTACCCTAACATGGTATCAGAGCCACTTTGGTTTTTTTTTCTCTCCCCTACCGCACGCGCCGTCGCCGTCGTCGCGCCCCCGGCAACTCGCCGCCGCGCCCCGGCCGCCACCGCGCGTCTCCCGTCGCTAGCTTTTCCAGGCCGTCCGCGTCCTTGCCGCCGTCGCCGGTCCATCTCGGGGATCAAGGAGAGCAAGCCACTACGATCTCCAAGGATCGATCAGATCCCTGCTGCTGCCTCACGTGCTAGCAACCTCACGTGCTGCACGTACTGCTGCTGCTGCTCCCGTGCACGTACTTGCACGGATCAGATCCCTTGCTGCTGCTGCTCCCGTGCACGTATCAGAGGCGTGGATCAGATCCCTTGCTGCGAGTTGCTCTCCCTCCAGGATCGATCAGATCCTTGCTGCGAGTTCCCGTCGCGGCGCCGTTTCTGCCTTCGCTGCTTCCCGTCGCGGCGACGCATCGATCGATCGGTTTCCTCTGCGTTGACTTCTTTTCCTTCTCTGTAAAAAAAAAAAAAAAAAAGAGAGATGTCTACCTCGTCGGGCTATGTTGCGATTCCTCGCTGCCCGATTATCTTTGATGGAGCGAATTACCCTGATTTCGCTAACTTCATGCGCGTCCACATGCGCGGTCTTCGTCTGTGGGGTGTGCTTTCTGGCGAGGTCCCCTGTCCGCCCCACCCCGTTGCTCCTTCGGTGCCTGTTGCACCGACGCCTACTGCCCTTGCCTCTGATGCTTCTCAGGAGGACAAGGATTCCGCCACTAGTGCTGATGCTATTGCTATGACTGCTTATGACCGGCAGGTCCAGGACCATTCTGCTGCTGTTGCGACATACCGGCAGGATCTGACTGCCTACTCTCAGTGGATAGATGAGGATGCTCGTGCTGCTGCTGTTCTGACTTCCAGTGTCCTGCCTCAGTATGCTGCTGAGTTTATGGCTCTTCCCACTGCTGCTGCTCAGTGGGCCTTTCTTCGTCAGCGTTATCAGCCGTCTGGGGATGCTCTTTACCTGTCTGTGGTCCGCCAGGAGCATGCCCTTCAGCAGGGCGATTTGACTATTGATGAGTTCTACACTCAGAGTGCTGCTATTTGGCGTCAGCTTGATTCTCTTCGTACGCCTGTGTGTGCCACCTGTCCCTGCTGCTTGATTGTTCGCGCCGACCTGGAGTTTCAGCGCGTCTTTGAGTTTTGTCGCGGCTCCGCAAGGAGTTTGAGCCACGCCGTGCACAGCTACATGCCCGTGGTCGTGTTCCGCTCTCTGAGGTCCTGTCTGAGCTTCGTGCTGAGGAGACTCGTCTTCGTGGTGCTGGTCTTCTGGAGGTTCCCTCTGTTCTTGCTGCTCGTGGTCCTCCTGTGCCGTCTGCTCGTGGTCCTGCTCCGCCACAGCCTCCGTCGCGGTCTTCAGTACCGCCGATACTACCTACTCCTCAGGTCCAGGGTCAGAGTCAGCCCCCGCAGTCTCGTGGTTCTCGTGGTCCTTGCACCTACTGTGGCAAGCCTGGCCATGATATTTCTGGCTGCTGGCAGAGGGATCCCAGCTTACGTCAGCAGTATCTTGCTCGTCGGAGGACTGGTTCTTCAGGATCTTCAGGCTCTTCAGGTTCTTCTGCTGCTGCACTGTCTGATCAGGACATTATCCGTGGTCTTCGTGGTCTGCTCGCTGCTTCGGCTCTTCCTTGCCGGGTTCTGCTGGTTCTGTGTCTGGATCTTCTGGCAACACGCGACCACCACCTTCTACACATCAGGTATGTCATCCCCGTGGTATCTGGATTCTGGAGCTTCTTTTCATATGACTTCTGCGTCTTCTATTCTTTCTGCTCTTCGCTCTCTTATTTCTCCTGTTCGTGTCATCACGGCTGATGGTACCTCTCTTCCTGTTTCTAGTCGAGGCACCCTCTCTACTTCATCTTTCTCTGTTCCTGATGTTTCTCATGTCCCTAGCCTTAAGATGAACTTGTTTTCTGCTAGTCAGCTTACTGATTCTGGTTGTCGCGTCATTCTTGACGCTGATTCTTGTGCTGTTCAGGACCGTCGGACTCAGGCCCTGGTTGGAGCTGGCCCTCGTAGTCTTCAGTCTCCGGGGCTCTGGGAGTTAGACTGGCTTCGTGTTCCTTCCGCTGCTACTTCATCTGCCAGTTCTCCTGCGGTTGCTGCTTCTGTCACTGGCTCTTTCCAGCAGTGGCATCATCGGCTGGGTCACCTTTGTGGCTCCCGTTTATCGTCATTAGTTCGTCGAGGTCTTCTAGGGTCTGTTTCAGGAGATGTGTCTTTACATTCATGTCAGGGTTGTAGGTTAGGTAAACAGATTCAGCTTCCCTATCCTACTAGTGCGTCTGTATCTCAGCGACCTTTTGATTTAGTTCATTCAGATGTTTGGGGTCCGGCTCCCCTTCAGTCAAAGGGGGGTCATCGATACTATATTTTGTTCATTGATGATTTTTCTCGGTACACCTGGTTATTTTTTATGCGCTCTCGCAGTGAGGTTCTCTCCATTTATAAGCGCTTTGTTGCCATGGTTCGTACTCAGTATTCCACGCCTATTCGTGTCTTTCGTGCTGATTCTGCAGGTGAGTATATCTCTCAGCACTTGCGTGGTGTTCTTGCTGAGGAGGGTACCCTTGCTCAGTTTTCGTGTCCCGGTGCCCATGCTCAAAATGGTGTCGCCGAACGTAAGCATCGTCATATTCTTGAGACTGCCCGTGCTATGATGATTGCTTCCTCTCTTCCGCCACATTTCTGGGCTGAGGCTGTCGCTACATCGACTTACCTCATTAACATTCAGCCCTCTGCTGCCCTTCAAGGTGGCATTCCTCTCGAGCGTCTTTCTGGTACCTCTCCAGATTACTCGGCTCTTCGTTTGTTTGGTTGCGCTTGCTATGTTCTTCTTCCTCCCCGCGAACGCACCAAACTGACCGCTCAGTCTGCTGAGTGTGTTTTCCTTGGGTACAGTGATGAGCATAAGGGCTACCGCTGTTGGGACCCTGTTGCTCGTCGGATGCGCATCTCTCGTGATGTCACGTTTGATGAGACGCGCTCCTTCTATCCTCGCCATACCTCTGGCACTTATCCGGTGGATGATATTTCTTTTCTCCTTTTTCCGGATTCACCTCCTGCTGTCTCTTCCCCATCTCCTAGTTCTCCATCTTCTACACCTGGTGCGCCTCCTCCATCTTCGGAGCCATCCTCTCCTCCGTCTAGTACCCCTAGTACTCCTCGTTCTCCTGCCTCGGCTCCTCCTTCTCCTATTCCTTCTTCCTCTTCTTCGGCTCCTCCTTCTTCCTCTTCTTCTGATGAGTCATCTTCTGCTGATGAGCCTTCCCATTCACGGCCTGTTCGTCAGCGTCGTCCTCCAGACCGTTATACTCCTAGTAAGTATGGTCTTTCTGTTGTCTCCGAGCCGACTTCTTATCGGGATGCTGAGCGTCATCCTGAGTGGCAGCTGGCCATGGCTGAGGAGATTGCTGCGCTTGAGCGCACTGGCACCTGGGATCTTGTTTCTCCCCCTTCAGGTGTTCGTCCTATCACGTGTAAGTGGGTCTATAAAATTAAGACCCGCTCTGATGGATCTCTCGAGCGCTATAAAGCGCGTCTTGTGGCTCGTGGCTTTCAGCAGGAGCACGGCCGAGACTATGACGAGACTTTTGCTCCTGTCGCTCATATGACCACTGTTCGTACTCTTCTTGCTGTTGCTTCTGTTCGACGCTGGTCTGTATCCCAGCTTGATGTTCAGAATGCTTTTCTTAATGGCGAGTTGAGTGAGGAGGTTTACATGCAGCCTCCTCCTGGGTATTCTGTTCCCGATGGGATGGTTTGTCGTCTTCGACGATCCTTATATGGTCTCAAACAGGCCCCTCGTGCCTGGTTTGAGCGTTTCTCCTCTGTGGTTATTGCCGCTGGCTTCTCTCCCAGTGCTCATGATCCAGCACTGTTTGTCTACACCTCTTCTCGGTGTCGGACCTTGTTGCTTCTCTATGTTGATGACATGATCATCACTGGTGATAACCCTGAGCACATTGCCTTTGTTAAGGCACGTCTACGTGAGCAGTTTCTCATGTCTGATCTTGGTCCTCTTCGCTACTTTCTTGGGATTGAGGTTTCTTCTACAGCCGATGGCTTCTTTATCTCCCAGGAAAAGTATATTCAGGATCTTCTTTCTCGGGCTGATCTTAGTGATGAGCGTACCGTTGAGACTCCTATGGAGCTTAATGTTAAGCTTCGATCCACTGATGGTGAGCCTCTTTCTGATCCCACACGTTATCGCCATCTTGTTGGGAGTCTTGTTTATCTCGCTGTCACTCGCCCTGATATCTCTTATCCCGTCCATATTCTGAGTCAGTTTGTCTCAGCTCCTACCACCGTTCACTATAGTCATCTCCTCCGTGTCCTTCGTTATCTTCGTGGCACGATTACTCGTCGTCTTTTCTTCCCTAGTTCCAGCTCTCTCCAGCTCCAGTGTTACTCGGATGCCACGTGGGCGAGTGATCCTACGGATCGTCGTTCACTTTCTGCTTACTGTGTGTTTCTTGGTGGTTCGCTTGTTGCTTGGAAGACGAAGAAACAGGTCGCGGTTTCCCGTTCGAGTGTTGAGGCTGAGCTGCGGGCTATGGCTTCGTTGATTGCTGAGGTGACCTGGTTACGGTGGTTGCTTGCAGATTTTGGGGTCTCTGTTACGACACCCACTCCTCTTTTGTGTGACAGTACAGGTGCTATCAGTATTGCACGTGATCCGGTCAAGCATGAGCTGACCAAGCATATTGGTGTTGATGCTTTCTATACACGTGCTCAGGTGCAGGATCAGGTTGTTGCGCTTCACTATGTGCCTTCAGATTTGCAGCTGGCAGATTTCTTTACAAAGGCACAAACTCGAGCGCAACATGACTTCTTACTCTCCAAACTCAGTGTTGTGGATCCACCCTGAGTTTGAGGGGGGGTGTTAGAGTAGATTGTGCATATTGTATTTTGCCCATATGTTAGGGGCCTTCCTGCATATTCACCTGTACATGTACTATATATATGTGGCCTTTGGCCCCTGGTAATACAAGCAGTCTATTACCCTAACAAAAACATGCATACATATTAGTCTAGCTCTGCCGAGTCCAAAAAAAATCTCAGTTATACAACCTTACTGCAATGCTCCATCTTAACACAAAATGTGTCAGTTGATTGAACTCGGATCAGATCATGGACGGCCACCGTTTATTTCTACATTATATCACCAATATCTAGACAGCTTTTGATCACCTCCACCATCAGGGTGGTCACAGCCTCAGGCACCATAATATAGCTGTATCCCATGATTACCAGCACTATACTCTCCAACAGCGCGAAGGCAGCCAATGAGATACTGAAACTGCGCTCCCGAATCCATACTTCAGGTTACAGCTAGTATAGTGGCCAGAGTGCAACGGCAAACCTTCAAAAAGTAAACTCTGAGAATAGCATGAGCATCTTCTCTCAATGAGTCCAGAAAGCACTATGTTCCAAGAGATCAGGTCTCTGAACGCTTTTGACGGCTAAATCGTCTAGATTTTGACAGATATTAAGCCCTAGCTAAACACTGAAGGCAGCCTAGATTTATGTACCAGGGTATTCAAGAAAACATTCAGTTTGTTATCCACTTGATTACAGAGACAATTAGTCTTAAAGCTGGTTCCTTCTTTAAACTTAGTAAATGACGGAAGAGATGTGCTGCAACATTTACAAGTTTCACCTGACAGCTTCAGAAAGTTGCATTCCTATTTAGGAACAATTGAACTCAAATTCAGAAAAGATCCTTGAGATAGCAAAAGGTTGATGAGTTGCATCGGCATCCCAGTCAGATCAAAGGCAGGATTAATGTCCTACGAATATCCATGGGAGTGAACATCTTACTAAGCAACTCATACTAGGAGGCAGATTTACTAAAAAGTTCCCAGTGCCCTCCGAGAAATTTACTAGTAACATGTTTGAAATTTGGAACATCAAATAGAAAAACATGCATACATTCATTAGTCTAGCTCTGCCGAGCCCAGAAGAAAAATGTGAGTTGTCAAAACCTCAGTTACACAACCTTAGTGCTATGCTCCAGCTAAACAGAAATATGTGTCAGTTGCTTGAACTGACCACCTCCATGGACGGCACCGTTTATTTCTAGCTCCAACGACGATATCAACACCTTTCTGGTGGACGGTAATCGCATAAATTATAACACCGATATACATGCAGCTTGTGATCGCCTCCACCATCAGGGTGGTCAGTCAGCCTGACAGCCTGACGTGCAGCAGCAGCAGCAGCAGCAGCAAAGATACACAGACCGTTCAGAGATGGATCCGGTGGGATTCGTATATCATCCTTCTCCCAAGTTCACACGCACACACACCTGAAGGCGCCTATGCTGCAACCGCAGCTTTGGCACTCTTAGCTACCGCCTCGGCCTTGCCCTGCGCCTTTGCATCCCTGTCCTGCTCTTTCTTCTGCGCCCTTACCAGCGCACGCCTTGCCCGGGGACGCATCTCCCGTACCTTGCGTGGGGGCATCACGAAAGTCTCGACAGGCCGGTCATGGAACGGGTGCTCGCCTTCCGCGAATATTCGCAGCTTGCGGTCCCTAAACTGGAGAATCATCAAAATACTGGATGTTAAACGAGAATTCCGTCACAAACTAGCAAATGGCAGTTTGTAAAGGAAACAAATGGAAAGAATATGCCTTTCAAACCAAGGACTTGATTTGCCAAAGTTGGCAACAAACATTTGACTTCGTTTCTCAGATAGTATGAAACAACAAATCTCAAAAACATGTAACTAGCATCGACCATGGCCTATCAGCAATTCACTGTGCGTGAAATATAAACTATGTGTAACTACAAAAAAAGATGGAACGCATATTATGGTATGGAAATCCATCGTACAAACTTTAATAAAACATAGGTGGCAATGGCATGGTACATATAAATAAAATTCTCTTGCGGCTTTTGCTTATACAGATTGGTATCTGACGGCTTGGGGAATAACAAAATAAGCATGATAACTAGTTAATTGGTGCATGATAAAAAGTGCTCAGTCGCAAAAGGGTAATTTTCATTATGATTGTTAATTAATACATATTGTTGTATAAGCTTCAGGGCGAACATGCATACAGTAATCTAAATTACCAAGTATGCAGGTAGCAGCAAATGAATCTAGTAACTACACAAAAGAAAAGATGGAAGGTATATTATGGTATGGAAGTCCATCGCACGAACTTAACAAAACATAAGTTGCATAGTACATATGAAACTTCTCTCGGTAGCTTTTTCCTATAAAATAGGAAACTAAAGTTTGCAACTAGTTGCGCCCGCACCTCATTCCGCATGTCGCACTTCCAAGTTTTCAAAAAATGTAAAATAAATCGTGTACATTGCTTATCTTGTTTATCATGCATCCACAAATTTTCATCCAGTAATTTGACAATATGTGGCCTGCACAAAAAAGACAAATGAGGTGTGAATAGTATACAATACTATTCACTTGTGTCTTCTCTTTTTTGCATAGAACACATATGGTCATATTTTGGGATGAAAATTTGTGAATACCCGAGAAAATCCATAACCAATGTCCATGATTTATTTCGCATTTTTTTAGCACTCGAAAATAAGACATCTGATAATGGGGTGCGGGCGCAACTAGTTGCGGAATATTCGCTAGTATCTCACAGCTTAGGGAGTAATAACAAACAGCATGATCACCAGTTAACTGGGACCTGATAGAAGTGCGCAGTCTATACTCTATAGAAAGGTAATTGTCATTGCGACAGTTAATGCATAGAATCACAGAAGCTTCAACATGAACTCTAAATTACCAAGTATGCAGGTGGCAAATAAGGCAAGTATCAGATCTTCGGCCAGAAAAGGAGTGACCCTATGACCAATCCTAGAAACAAACAGAAATGAAGTTTCACGTACATCACGAAGACGAAGACGATTGCGGGGAAGCATGCGCATGACAGCTTTGCGGATCACTTCAGTTGGGTCTTTTGCCATCTGGTCCTTGAGCCTTCTTTCCTTCAGATGGCCAATGTACCTATTCAAAAAAACGCACATAACAGGATAAAGTTAACAATGATACCAAACAAGGCATTCAACAGTATGTGCTAGAATTACTAACCCTGTGTGCCAGTAGTAAATTTTATCAGTCATCTTCCTTCCTGTGACACTGATATCTTTCGCATTGACTACAATGCACATATCTCCGTTTTCCACATGAGGTGCGTAGGTCGGCTTGTCCTTGCCCTGAAGCACGGTAGCTATTTGGGATGCCAACCGTCCAAGCACCTGCCACCATAGGCAAAGTAGCTCAATGCATAAACATTTTGCCTGAGCAGAAAATCGTCAGGATTGAACAAGCAGAAGAATCCTGACCTGGCCCTTTGCGTCAAACACACGCCATCGCAGCCCATCCAAATCAATTCTTCTCAAACCTGCAAGTGCTTTCTGCACAGCTCGGAAAAAGAAATTATTTGTCAGTGTCACTCTGCTAGACTGGCACTACTCCACATGTTGGTATCATGGGTTCAAAAGTTACATCAATCAATATGTAAATCCAAATTATATGCAGACAAAAATTGAACTGGTTTTAGTTCCTTGAGGATTTTAGTTGCAAACTTCTTTCCTTTTTGGGAGACAGTCAGATCGACGTAGGTTATTTTCACTCAATCAAATGTATCCACAGAGAAGATACGGTTCATCAGCATTTATATGAAACAAATAATAATCCCAACTCGGCAAACTGTAACATTATCATGTTATTACTATAACAAATATGCTATGAGGATTCAATGGCGGAGTCATAACACATTTCATCCTCATAACAGTATGAGCATTTAATACGAGCACAAACGGCAGTCACAAAACACTGCCTAGCAAAGGCAGGTCAATATGCGTAAGCTGAACCATTTTATCCTCACCTCGAGCATGCCATAGATCATCATCATCATTTATTCACACAAAACCTAGGATTTAATTCAGCCTAGGAAGCAAACTAAAACCTAGGTGGTTGCTGTACTCTCAAAAAAACTGGATCTATACCGAACCAACATGACAGCATGTGGAATCAACCGAGCCGATGAGCAATTGTTCACGGCCAGACTGACCCCTTTGCGACTAGCAGACGCAATCAACCGACAGGACTAGTTGGAGTCTTGGCTGCGACTAGAGAAATCTACCATGGAGTCTGCTCGTGCTACCCGTTTGCGAAATGTGGATCGCCGCCGGCGCCGCCGTGGAGGCGGAGCTAGGCCTTGTCAGGTTTCGGCGTGGGGACGGAATGTTGATCGCGTGGGTTTATTAACACGAGAGAGGGGGTAGGTGAGTCACCTTGAGGTTGCCGGTGAAGGCCGGCGGCGGCGTGGAAGAGGAGGACGCGGCATCGGGGACCGGCGAGGAGGAGGAGGCAGCGGTGGAGAGGAGGCGTGGGGCCAAGGCGCGGAGTGGATCTGGTGAGGAGCAAGGGACGGGCGAGTGGAGGTGGAGGAGATGACGAGCTCGCGAGCGCCACATCGTCGTCGGCGGCGGTGGTGGCGGCGAGTTTGTGTGGGCGTTGGAGTTGACGGACGGAGAGAAGGTTTGGCAGTGAGAGCTAGGGTTTATTGTTAGGGCTATTGGGCCATGTGTGGGCTATTACCCATGGTAGCAACAAGGTGCCCAGTATTTTTTTTTTCCTCTAAAAAAAGTACTTTTTTATCTGCCCCTAAAAAAGTATTTTTATCTTTTTTTCTGGTAACCCATGTCTCAATTATAAATAAAATCAAAATTACAAGGCACGTAGACACCGACCTAACAAAACTGAGAAGACGAGGAAATCCTACCTTTTGCGGAAGGAATAGATAGGAAAGAAAATTACAAACCGGACCAAAGAAAACCCTAAGAAAGATACCAACGCCTGACCCTCTCTTCTGGCACCACCGTAGCAACCACCTGCGTGTAAACTGGACAATCTTGCGAGCTTCGCTCCGACGCTAGTGTGAACGTCGTCGCAACAACGGAACCCGAGGACACAAGTCAACCCAAAGGAAGTCGTCGCCGCCACACCATCACTGCTTGAACAGACTACGGTCCAGATCCCTTGCTGACCATAGAGTAGAACATTGGAAGAGAATCTGGCACACTTTAATTTTATTCATCACCGGTCATCATCGCCTTCGACGAAGCCAACACGTCGAGCGGCCGAAACTTAAACTACAGAGGACCTACCCTATAACTACATCGGTCTGCACACACGGGATTCGACTATCCCCTCACCACCGACGACCAGGAGCAGAGGGGAGCCACCAGAGGCCGGTTCCCTAGGCTGCTAGGCAGTAAGATCACTGGACTGGCAAATCTAGCATCACCTTCATCGGCGTCCTGCATAGATCAACCTGATAACCACTAAGACCATAAGAATGCCAACTCAAAACACTGACTCGTGATAGATGCGAAGGGAAGCCACCAGATACCGGTGCCCTAGGCAGTAAGATCCTTTTGGCACATCTACATGGGAGGGAGGACACAAAACCATGATTTCAGTACCATGACCGCCAAGGGTAAGAGTAACTATCGCCGAACCTAGCTGAGAGAGTGAGAGATAGGGCCATCAATTCCAACTCTGAAATTCGGTGTTCTGCCACAGTGGTCGCCGCCGCAACGCATCTAGCCATCTAGGGTTGTTATTTCGGTAGGGAGATGGAGAGGGGCGAGACCAAGCAGTCGGCGTGCCAACTTCCGGTACCGACGCAGAAGAACAAGTTCCAAGAGGAGCGTGCATCCGGCGGCGTCACCAACAGCAGCGTACCGTGCGGCATCGGCGCCGCGAGGAGTGGGCGACGAAGCAGGACAGGACTCACATGTTGGGCGAGCCCCTGCGGCTGGTCCCGGACGACGACAGCGACGACAAGTTCGGTTTCTTCGGCGTCGGCGTCTTGGCTCTGATCATGGAAAGCATAGAGGAGAACGCGGATGTCCTCCGACTGTTCCGCACCGGCAAACACACCCAGCTCTTCACCAACGAAGATACAGGCTACTCACAAGACCAATAATTTCAGAACAGACAGTGAACATTTTAATTACTCACACTGGTTTGGTCTACTGATCAAATGTGGATATGTGGTGGTGGTACTATTTATGTTGCTTACTTTGCAATCTGTATTTACTGTTCCTTCCTCCCTCTTTTAGAACGAATGAATTTACAACCCAGCCTCTCTTTACTGAAAAGCCAACAGGAGCAGCATCATGAAACTACTAACTGGGGACTCCAGTTTACCGTGACGGCCTGCAACAAGAGTACAGTTAAATAGTTACAGACTTGCAGCATGGTTTTACTTTTTTTGAAACGAGGCAAAAGCTTTGCCTTTTATATTGATATAGGAGAAGCAGCATGGTTTTACTTTGATCTGTGATGACAAAGATTCAGAGGAGGGGTACGGTACGCGGGCCACTCCCGTCACGTCAGGCGCGACAAGGGAGAGGGAGGAGGGGGGGGGGGGGGGGGGGGGCGTCACAGACAACGAATCCATTTTCTCAGTAGATACTTTGTACGACATATGTTGATGTACATTTCCACAAGCCGACAAGTGTAGAGGTTAGTGGTCAGTTAGCTACCCGATGCAGTATCACAATAAACCTCTCCTGTAATCTAATGAGGAAAGTTATGGACCTCAGGTTTCCTTGCCGTTGGAATCGCCCGAGGTACCCCTTTCTTCCTCACCATTCCTATCAATCTGAATTTTCTCGAGTTCTATATCTTCGGTGTCAGTGAACTGGCAATACGCTGTATGGAATCGGTGGTGAATGTTTTCAATCCTTCCCGACCACTCGTCCTCCCTGTCCATGTCGATAAGATCCTGCACGGTTGGAGCACGGCACTCAGCGAAACAGGCCTAGGTAGTTCATGATGTAGCTACGTTATCGTGGGTAGTAAGTAACACGAACCTGCGCTGGAAAAGTTAAGAACAGCGGGAGCAGCTGCTTTCTGCAGTACTGATTGAATAAAAGGGTAAGGATGATAAGAGGTATGGTGAAGCCTGCAGCTACTCGTGATTTCTTGAGGCCGAATACGCCGAGGCAGATGATCTGGGTGAGCACCAGAGAGAAGATCGCTGTGTTGTGTGCGATTGGCCAGTACAAACCACCTGTGTCATATCTCGTGCAGTATACATTCAGCAGCTGAAAAGCATATAAAGATCGTTAGAATGTGGAATGGTAGTGTTCAAGCCTAGCAAATAAATACGAGAAAGTATTTTTGTAATGCATTCACTGAAAAAAACTGTACAACATTTTTTCCTAATTTATATTTGTGCATAGCAGTGTAAGCTACTATATGATGTTCACCTATTATTGGCTTATTGCAACTTAATTGTTCTAAAAAGGTAATAAACAGAATAATAACTGCTTTGTTTTTTGCTTGTACACTACAGCACCACCTCTTGTTTCTCACCTGATTGCGGTATACGACATAACCAAGGAAGAAGTACAGTAGCAGGAAAGGTAAGATCAAAGGTGCCAGCACGGAGCATGTGAAGCCCAATAGTCCAAACAACAAAACTTTTGGTACTTCTGTATGATAGGGAAACGAGGGCACAAACTCTGTATCTTCTTTCATTCTCAGGATATATTTCCTTATAAAGTTCCATATCAAACCAAAGAGTTGCATAAGTTCAGACGATAAACTGGCCCACCCTGATGTCAGAACATAGGTGACGAAGAAGGTAGCCTGAAATGAAACAGAATTGTGGAATAATAGCATAGTGTCAGGAGCAACTTTTAGAAAGAACGTGCAACAAGCATCTCCTTGGTGATTTTTAAAACTACTGATCTATCCAAAAGCAAAATGTTTTTTATGCAGCATCAAGACATGATATATAATTTAGATTCATTTACCTGCCCAGGTATAACCCTAGCGAGGTGGACAGGGATGTCCTTCGGGTTTGAAAAAAAAACTCAATTGTTTTATGACCGTGCCAGATACTAGATTAACAAAGAATACATTCCAAATCAAGAAGTACAGAACTTTACAGCAAGCACTCCTCTTCCTTTCACTGTGAGATATAGGCCCCTCCAATGTAGAAAATAACATCATTATTGGCGGAACAGTGTACAGAAATATTTGCAGGATCACACTGGGAAGGTACCCTGTTACTAGCTGGATCATGTATTGCCTGCACATGAAAGAGGAGTCAATAGAAGCTGCGTACGAATGAACAAAAGGCCATATGTCTATGCTGAATGGTGCCTCAAGAATCTCAAAGCACACCAAACTGTAATGTGTTAATCAGTCTAAATATCACAATTTTGCATGGAGTACCAAATTTTTTAAATCTAAACGAGTCTACGGTTCAGTGAATATGCAAAAAACTTTAATACTAGAGGTCAGTTCCAGTCGTTCGTACTTACTTCGTCAATAATCCATTAAGGAAAGGAAGCTTCTGCTGCAACTGCTCTAGCTCAGTTAGACCTTGTATAAATGCCACAGGTCCGAGAAATAAGAGCATACAAACAATAGAACCTAGAAGCGTAGCTATCCGTCGAATCCAAAGCTGCTTGTAGGGAAGCCAGATGTTTGACCAATACACATCGTTTGGTTCTGGAGCTAGATCAGTAACCCACTTCATAGGGTTCGATGTCTGAAGTACTTCTGATGCAACAAGTGCTGCATACCGAGTTTTGAAAAATACAAAAGCAGCTGCACATTCCTGTGCATAGTTCGACAATTAAATTACTGATTTACACCGACTTATTGAGGAATTTAGCAAAAGAACTAGTATTTGCAAAAATTACAAAGCAAACCTCATTATCGGTGTTGAAGATAGAATCGTTCAGGTCAGCTTTCTGTACAGCTTCGTCAGTGGGCAACAACTGGAACGAATTCGAAGAGGCTCCACAAAGACAACACCGGTATGTAATTGCTTTGTAGCTCTGATCAACCGCAGCGTCCGTCAAATGTTTCAACTTGCTACATGCCTTCTTCACACCAGTCTGCAGCATATGAAACAGTTATAATCCAAAAGTAGAAAGCGACATACTAATATGCAGTTAAAGGTACACATCCAAATCAAATGGTTTGAGATCAATTCACTAATTCATGGAGAGAACAAAACATATCATGCGGAAAGGAATGTGCAATATCACAAATGCTTTTGCAGATAAAAAGTATAAATCTAACTCAAATGATTTGAGACATTTCACTAATACATGACAACAAAGATATGGAAGAAATGTTTAGTGCCATAAATAGCTGTCCATTATACGCCATAGTGATTACTGAACCAGAATAAAAGTAAGCCTAAGACTAACAATATTAAATCATAAAATACTGCCATAGGGCAGTACCCCTCATCCCCAACTCCCAAACAAATATAAACATTGAATAATTGATTACCATTATCATCTGAACTTTCCCAGCTTTGTAAACAACTTGATGGAATAGGTAACTCGATGCATGATACTTGGTGAAGAAATCATCAACATCACTACTGCACGATTCTTTCGTTTTCTTTGGTATTCCACGAACAAGCACAGTAAATTGGCCTGGATTGGGTATTGCACGTTTAAGGTGAAGGAGCCTCAGCCTAGCAATGTGCCTGTACTCCTATTAGATTGAGTAGAGAAAAAACATCAGATGTATTCCGCGATATGAGGGTCCTACTTTCTGTGAGCAAAGAACTTACAAGATATAGGAGCATGCAAGCTACTCCAGATATTATGTAGAGGACTAAACAATGAACCCAAAGCCTGCAGCAACCAACACATAAAATAAATACATAGTATGTATATTTTTAGCATACATGTTATTTTCTCATGTTTTGAAGAATGGAGACATACACGGAACTAATCAAGTCCAGTTAGAGGCAACAACAAAGATAGCTTATAATAACAAATAATCGACGCAGCAAACCACAAACAAATATACAATTTCAGCCATTGATAATACAACCACCTTATGACAAACTTAAAGTAAAGTGCTCAGCTCACCATCTTGATTGCACTTCCACATTCCCAATTGTGAAGATATCCAATTGTTCTGAAGGAATCCTAAGATGATGTATATTTTTTCCAAAATAATTCAGTGGAAGAATTCCAAAACCACATAGAAGGGAAGCTAGGGAAAAGATGCGTATGCTGCAGAAAACAGATGTATCAGTGTGCGAAATTGGAGTCTCGGATAGAAAGGAGTATATATAACAGAAGACAACAAATAAGAGGGATGTATAATTCTGCATAATATATAGCTGACAGAGCTACAAGTTTGTCTCCTTCTAATTCAGGCCACATGTACACGTTAACAAGCCCATCAATCAGATGTGGATGCCTTCTAACCAACACAATAATGGTACGAAGGGAACGAAATTCGGTGTACCTGAATACTAGCATTCTATTGAAAGCAACAGCATCCAACCCAGCAGCTGCCAAGAGGTCTTCCTCAGTACACTGCAGGGCTTTCACGATCCAGCCAGCGGACGGAACAAACCTCTCCAAGATAAAGCCTTCTCGGAGCCGACTACGCTCATCGGCAATCCTCCGGCCAAAGTAGACCCTGATATTAGCTGGCTGCTTTCTCAGAACAGAATAGAGCGACAGAAAGAGCACACAGAGTCCAATGTTGATGCCTGCAGATGTCAGAAGTGCGCTGATCTTCATGGCTTCCTATCGGGCTAGCCACGGAGAAGGCACCATATATGTCATCTAAAAACGCAGAGAAACATGATCCTAGATTCCCTCAGCACCTACAGGTACAGGTAGAGGAATTCAGATATTGAAACTGCACAATGGTGTCACTGCCAGTTCCCAGTGTCAGTAGAACAGTCCCAGCACGAGCTTATGTGCATTCCAGATGTGCTTCACAAGTTCCCCCATTTACACCAGATTCCAAATGGAGACATTTACTTTGTGTGAGAGCGCAAAAGGGCAAAAGAAGAGTATATATTAGACTATATTTGACTGGCATAGCGGTGGTATATTCGCGTATTTCTATTGTTGGATGCGTCAGTTAGTTGAAACTCTTTTCTTGAGATGTAACCACAAATGTTACCGCAATGCAGCAATGCACACGCAAGTAACATTTTAGTATCCCTCCAGCAGTCTTAAAGCTGCATATAGGTGGAGTCAAACTTATAAACTGCAAAAATATTAAGATTAGATATTTGAAGATTGTATGCGTAGATAAAGGGGTATACCATTTGGTGGTTTTAGTAATAAACGTAATTACAAAGTGGGTATGTATACTCGAAGCTCTTGTTTCCTAACAAAGAATGTTTATACATTACACATTTAAAAATACATTGTACTCTAAGTTGGCAGCAGCAGGTTGACGGGATGGATGAGTTTGCGTGTGTGCCCGCAGCAGCAACGCTATGCTACTACGAAATCATCAAACAGAATGCTACTAAGATCGATGGACGAACAGAATGCCGAACTGAACTATGTATATAGCCGAACTGAATCATCGAACAGTTTGCGTGCCCATTGCAGCGTCGAGAAGTAACTGAAATCTGCGGGCGAGCTGAAACCAATCTGCCGAACTGAACTATGTGTACAGCCGAATAACAGTAGGAGGAGGCGGCGGAATCGGTTACCTCCAACCTCGACGGGATCCCGCCGGCGAAATCAAGCAAAAGAACAACCGCCGCCGGATGTCCTTGCGCAGACCGCTGCCTACTGACCATTAAAGTGCGCGATCACGCAGCAAGATCAGAAGAAGGAGGAGGAGGAAACGCAGTCGTACATCGGAAGCATAAGCGTAGGCAAGGGCACCTGTAGGATAGGAGCGCGGCGGCAATGGAGACGAGGCGAGAGCGAGAGGCGTTAATGGAGGCTGTGACGGCTGCGGCCGGCGGAACGTGGTGGCGGCGGGGCGCCACGTAGGCTGGATCGTCCTGACGTGCGCGTCCGCGGCTGAGCCGTTGGATCGGGGCACCGATCAACGGCCGCGATCGTGTTTGTTTCGAGCTGGGGTCGATGGTCGACCACACACGCCTGCCGCTCCTATGTGTACCGCGATCGTGAAATAATAGAGGAGGAGGAGGAAAAACACGCCATCGTTGCTTTCAAGTCAGGGCTAGCAATTGCCAAGAATCGATGATTTTACTCCCTCATGCATATCAAAAGGTGGTTCAAATCTCGCTTGAAGCTCATCCTATACGACAAGGGCACTTTGTGTTTTTTAGGCCGCATGATAAATGGGCAGAACAACCTCTCCATGTAAAAAATTCCATCTTTGCTCTTGATGATAAAGTTTCACTAGCTACTATGCTTAACTCTGCAAAAGAATACCACGGGCATTTGCCTACTCAAGTTTTCGCTTAGTGCAATACTTGATTAATCAAAATCCTCCTTCAGACGAGCAACATAAATGGGGCTATGTATGGAAATCAAATCAAATGCTCACTCCTTAATGCAAACATACAACTGTCTCGCGGGCTTTGGAAAAGTGCATTAGTCTTTTTTATGGTTGTTCCTGCATGACAGAGCCTCTCAAACGCAAGTCTTTTCATATATCAACATCTATACTTGCATCCTTTTGCGGGCACTGAGGAAACCCCAACACGTCTTTTTCTGGGCCGGGGCTGCACTTTTGCTCAACAAGATTGAGAGGCACTACACTCTTCGATTCGCAATTCTCCCATTCTTTATTCTTTGCATGTACATTTGTATATAATAAAATTATACACCGGGACAACGTTCTTCTGTTTTTTGCATGTCAAAAATTGATTGTATAATTAGCAGTAAATCAGCTACTGATATTGTACATGACAGCTCAGGAGCTGCCACCAAATGCAAAAATGATCGCACATGGTTCTTGATAGACAGATTAAGTTCCTCAAACATAAGCAAACATATGATGTGGCATTGCAGTTAAGGATGAAAGAGAAGATTCTGATATATTATGATACATATCACTGTGCATCAAACGAAAAAGGTTCATAAGAAATAGATCCTATCCACAATTTCACTCTACAAACGAATAAATGAAGTGATAATATGATGCTAATGTATGACATTATACAATGTGGATGCAGTAACTAAAGTAGTATCATGTATTATGATACTATATGCATGTGGGTGGCCTTGATTCCTGTTTCTCAAAACCTGGAACGCAAACCAAAATTGCACCCTAGCAATCATGATGATGCTTCACTTGGATTACAATCTTCAAAAATTTCTAATGATGTTGAACTATACTTGTATGACCTATATTGATGTACATTTACAAGAGCGGCCAGATGAATGGGTTAGTGGTTAGTTAATCGACGCGCTAAAGCACTACCGACATGCCTCTTTTCCCACAGTCTAGAGGAAAGCGATGGATCTCACAGAATTCTGCAGACGGCTAACAGGGAGTCCTTTAAGCGTTGGGTGAGACAGATCCCTTCTCGGCTCTTGTTCCTCGCATATTTCTTCTCCATTGAGCTCGCCTGAGCCATGACCTTTTTCTTGCTTCTCATCATTCCCGACGGTCAGGATTTCCACCAGCTTTACATATTCCGTGTGAGTGAACCGGCGATACGCGGAACGGAGTCTGTGGTGAATATGTTCCATTATTCCTGACCTTTCGTCTTCCATGTCCATCTCAATTAAATCCTGCACGCGCGGTGAGAACACAGCCGATCAGTGGAACAAGGATAACAACACACACACACACACACACACCATAAAAATAAATTCTACTCCTGGGTCATTAATTTCCTAGTTTGGAGTATTATGGAAATAATACAAACCTGAGCCGGAAAAGTTTTGAATACGGGAAGAAGGTGGGTTCTACAGTACTGATTGAACACAAGAATGAAGAAGATAAGAGGTATGGTGAAGCCTGCAGCTACTAGCCTATTAGTGTTTTTTTTAGGCCAAATACACCGAAGCAGATGATCTGGGTGAGCACGAGAGAGAATATCACCGGGTTGTGTGCAATTGGCCAATACAAACCGCCAGTGTCATATCTCATACGGTAAACATTGAGCAGCTGAAAACATATACCAAACGATGTTCAGCTATAATGGCAACGAAGTTCTAAGAAAAAAGAATACAACATAACAACTGTTATGGACTTCTCTAGTTTCTCACCTGATTGCGGTATACGACATAACCCAGGAAGAAGTAGACTAGCAGAAAAGGTAAGATCAAGGGTGCTAATACAGAGCATGAGAAGCCCAATAGAATAAACAGCATCACTTTTGGCACTTCTGTGTGATACGGAAAAGTGGGGATGAACATTGTATCTTCTTTCATTCTCAGAACATACTTCCTTATGAAGTACCAGATCATACCAAAGAGTTGCATAAGTTCAGCAGATAAACTGGCCCATCCTGAAGTCAGAACATAGGTGATGAAGAAGGTAGTCTGAAATCACAGATTTACAGAATTAATGTATTAGTGTAAGAAAATGATCTTTAAGCGGCATGAAAGACTAACCTGTCCAGGTATAATACTAGCGAGCCGGACAGCAATGTCCTTGGTGGTTGAATAAGAATTCAATTGGTTTATGACAGTACCAAATGCTAAACTAACAAAGAACACATTCCAAATCAGGAAGTAGAGCACTGTACGGCAAGCACTCTTCTTTCTTGCGTTCCTAGGGGGAGAGCGAGAGGAGTTAATGGCTTGGTTGTCTGTGACGGGGACGGGCCCATGTCGCGCGTGCGTCCGCGTACGTGCTCCTCAGATTTTCACAAAGAACCTGCTGAGAAGCTCCAAAAGAACTGGGCCTATATATATCTCTTCAGAGAAGCTGCTGAGAACTGGGCCTATATATATAATATATATTTTCAGACTGCTCTATGAGAACAGAGCGTATTATGGCAATCTGGCATCACCTTCATCGGCGTGCTACATAGATCAACCTGACGACCACTAAGACCATATGAATGCCAACTCAAAACACCGACTCGTAACAGCTACAGCATGATCCTTTTGGCACAGCTACATCAGAGGGAGGACACAAAACCATGATTTCAGTAAAATGACCGCCACAGTAACTATCGCCGAACCTAGCTGAGAGGTAGGGCCATCAGTTTCAACTCTGAAATTCTCACAGTGGTCGCCGCCGCGACACATCTGATCTAGGGTTGTTGTTTCGGAGGGAGATGGAGAGGGGTGAGACCAAGCGGTCGGCGTGCCAACTTCCGGCACCGCCGCAGAAGAAGAACAAGTTCCATTAAGGAGGAGCGTAGATCCGCCAGCGTCACCAACAGCACCGCGCGGCGTCGGCGTCGCCAGGAGTGGGCGAAGAAGCAGGACAGGACTCATAAGAAGAGTAACGGCCACGGCAAGCCCAAGCCGGACGCCGGGAAGGAGTCGGCGGTGGACGCCAAGGAGGAGATCAGCCTGGCTCAGCCGCCGGTGGGGGAGCCCGAGGGGAAGAGGAGGAAGAAGCTGGTGACGCAGGGGGTGGTGGACTTCATCGTCCGCGTCGAGATCGCCGACTACATGCTGGGCGAGCCCCTGCGGCTGGTCAAGGACAGCGACGACGAGTTCGGTTTCTTCGGCGCCGGTGTCTCGGCTCTGATCTTCGAAGGCATAGAGGAGAACACGGATGTCCTCCTGCTGTTCCACACCCACAAGCACACCCAGCTCTTCACCAACGAAGATACAGGCTTCTCACAAGACCAATAGTTTCAGAACAGACAGTGAACATTTTAATTAGTCACACTGGTCTGGTCTATTCATCTAATGTAGATATGTGGTGGTACTATTTATGTTGCTTACTTTGCAAACTGTATTTACTTTTCCTTCCTCCCTCCTTTAGAATGAATGAATGAATTTACAACCCAGCCTCTCTTTACTGAAAAGCCAACAGGAGCAGCGTCATGAAACTACTAACTGGGGACTCCAGTTTACCGTGACGGCCTGCAACAAGAATACAGTTAAATAGTTACAGACTTGCAGCATGGTTTTACTTTGATCTGTGATGACAGTGATCCTTTGGGTCATAGTTCAGGAACATTTCCTTCCCATGTAGCTCTACTGCTCTAGTACAGTTAGATAGTTACAGACTTACAGCATGGATTTACAACACCAGAGCCTGCTAGAGAATCAAGCTTATCTAGTATCTGCCACGATCAAACCTGATCCATTCCTGCTCATACATTCAGGCATCTTATTGCAGTTTATTCAGAATGAAGGGAAGATTTTTAGAGCTATGCTGTTTTGAATGATTGCAATGATGATACAAGGCGCAAGCACTGAATGGTTGCAATGGGCTTGTCCCCGTTACTTAGCAAAAATCAGTCGAGAACTATATCCTTTTGTCAATGACTTCTGCTTAATAACATTCAGGCAGAATAATATGACCCTCGTGAGAGTGTGCAGCTTTTCTTTGCCCGTGTACTTTTACTGACCAGTAACTCTGATGCAAAAAAAAAAAAGCCTGCATGGTCGGATTAGTTCATAGATTACAATATCTCGAGGAAATAATACATGGTGTGCGAATTCGGATATACGCCTCTTCAGACTGTAATTTATTTCAGACCAGGTTGCATGTGCATGGAGAGTAGCACTATCTTCGATTCAGTGTTTCTCCTTAATCGGGGAAATCAGACAATAAGAATGAATTCCCCCCCGGTGAAAAATTCAAAATTCAAAAAAAAGACAATAAGAATGAAAAATAAGGAGGTTCATGCCTAGAAGTACTACTTATTATGAGGCCCTTCAGCATTTGATGACAGTTTTGATTTTCGACAGTTCTAACTTCTAAGTAACAGTATGCATTAGGCAAACATGCAACCACTATGTTACATGATACTTTATGGTACTTAAACATTGTGGAGATCGTAAGTAAATAGGATGCTGCCTTATGAGTAAGGATCTGGTACCTAGGATGCAACTTGCTTGATGATGTCAATGCAAAAGGTGGACAGATTACACTGTACAGATTCTGGTTTCTATTCTGTGTTGCTCCTATACCTACAGCTCATCTAAATCCTGAAGCCTTGGAGACACTAGGCCAGATACAGAAAGCATTTTTTTTCCAGCTCCCTTGTGTTTTATGATTCGCTGGTTGAGTTAGATATGAGATGCTTCTGAATCATCTCTGCTCGAAGAAATTCAATTCTCCTGCTCGTAAAATTGAACAAATCAAGCACGGATTTACTACCGCCCGCTAAATAAATTTGCCAAAACTAAGCTCCAATTTACAGAGCCAGTGGCACTCTAGACAGATACAGTAAGGCGACGATTGCTGCACCATGCATTATACACTACTGGGTGGACACATAGTTTCCAGAGACTTGATGATATATTGAAGTTCTAAGATCAGCACATGAACGGTTAAACCTCACAGATTTTTAACATACATAATACATGATTTTACACCACAGGTCACAAGAAACATTACTGCAGGAACTTCACATGCGATGATATATCTAAAGATGTACAAACAACAGCTCACCTCATAGCTCATCTTCTTCAATGCTGCAGCTGATTCAGTTTCCGAAGAGAACTTGATGAAACCGTATCCTTTGGTTCTCACCGTCACAGGGTGGCACATGATTCTCACTGTCAACATACAACCATCGTTTTTATAGGTCAATCTCTAATTAACCAAAAATCACAGATCGGCCACCGAGAAGATCTAGAACTGATAGATAGATCAGTACCTTCGGTAAGATCGCGTGTTGGGAGAATGCATCCTTGTGAGCGATCTGATTGGTGTCGTCGGACAGACCTGCAGCTCAAGTCAGCGGAAGAAATAACAGGGCATCAAAAACATCCTGAACCATAACAATGTTCAGACAGTAGTGTGCATGAAACTAGAATGACTCACACAGATTGTTCCAAAAAATATACATTCAGTTAAAACTGGAGATATTTGCACGTATTTAACAAGAATAACACATTGTGATTGCAATCAGCAAACAGGATGATTCAGCATTCCGGATAAGATTTTAAACAACTTAAAATAAAATGTCATCTCGACGAAATAATGCACTGACGTCCACGGCATAGTATTTCCCAAAAAGATTTGATATCTCAAGCGGTAAATGCTCCAGCCAACCCTTACTGCACAACCAGCATATCGGCACGCTTGCAGACCAAATCTCTAGCATCATTATCTTCATCAGCATCTATGAATCTATGATTGGCAGCTTGTACCTGCATAGGAGAACTAAATGACCATTGATATCATAGAAATGTGAACTGAGAACACCGGTTGATAACAGCTGTTTAAATATGCACATAACCTTTGAAGCTCATTTACATGAGAAGGTTCACAGTAACAGATGCTAGTAAGCATATTACTAACTCATACTGTTCATTCCCTTTATAGGTGGCAACCTCAAATCAAGCTCTACCAGTGATATATTCATAAACAGCAATAGCAGCAAGCGAACCAGTAGTGTGATCGAGGCAAGTATAACCGTTAGGGGGGAAAGTAAGGTGCATACTGAAGGAAGGAACCCCCAACTACACAATTGTTGATTCCTCAAAAAGAATGATTGCTTCAACCACCCATCTGCAAATTCTGGCATAAAAGGTGGGTGCGTGGTACTGTTTATATTGCTTCGTTTTCAGATTATATCATGCCTGCTAAGTGGAAATATCTATTATGTGTTGTTTCTTTATCCTTCTTAGAATGAATGGTTTACAGGCAAGTTTCGCACTGCTGAAAGACATCAGGAGCATCATGAAACTACTAACTGGGACTCCAAAAGTCCAGTTTACCATGACGGCATGCAATTTAACAATAAGTATTGGACAAGTTACAATATAAGCATACATACAGGTTTATGTTCTGTGTTACTCACTTACTCCTATACAAGTTGAGCTACAGGCAGTATACAGGCCTACAGCTTCTTGAAGGCAGTAGGCCAAATGAAGAAGGGTTCCTTGCATTGCATGATTAGCTGGTTGAGTTAAATATGAGATGATTCACAATATAATTTGCCTCTTGTGAATCTCTAATGAATCATGTGTGCTTCAAGAAATACAACTCTCCTGCTGGTAAAGTTGCCCAAAAAAAGCTCAAATATACTACTGCCCGCTAAATAAATTTGCGAAAAAAGGCTCTAGTTTACAGAGCCACTGCCACTCTAAATAGTAAGCCAAGCTTGCTGCAGCATACATAATATACTACTGAATGCACAGCTACTTTTCCTGGGACCTGATCAGGGTACCAACAGTTCAACATTCACGGTTTAAGATGCATAACACATGATTTAACATAACAGAAATAACATCAAATAGGCACCTTACTCATGTCGACAGCAGCAGCAGATCAACCGTGGTTTGCATAGTGCACCCGTATGTTCTTACCATCAAGCAGCTGATCAAAAAGTTGTCATCATGTAGGAAACCGTGTCAGCAAAAGGAAAAGAACCGCACCGAACGCTGCACATTGTCCTGCAGCAGCCTGACTTGTGCTATATCTATCTACAGATGTATGAAGCACAGTCTACCTCATCTCTCATCTTCTCCAATGCTGCAGCTGCTTCAATTTCCGAAGAGAACTTGACGAAACCGTATCCTTTGGATTTCCCCGTCACCGGATGGCATATTACTTTCACTGTCACAAACACCAATCAGAAGTCAATTCCTGGTCAACAAAAATCACAGATAAACCACCAAGGCGATCCAGAACAGATGGATTACTACCTTCGACAACATCGCCATGCTGAGAGAATGCATCCCTGAGAGCAATCTCATTGGTGTCATAAGACAGACCTGCAACTCAACTTTCAGTGGAAAAAATAGCAGTGCATCAACAGTCTAGCACGAAACTAGATTAATTCACAGAGATTCTTCCCAAGTTGATTGCGAATTGAAAGCAATGTTATTCAGCTACCTAAAAATGGATGCAACATTCGCACAAATTTCAACAGACTAATGCGCTGCGATTGCAGTCAGTAAGCAGGTCCAAGCATCAAAACAGTTTTACCACAACAATGAACACAGGGTGGTTCACAAAGCCCATCGAACAGAGAATAGATTCGGGTCCAGGCATCTAACAAATTGACCGCAAACTGAGCACAAAGACGGCAATGAGATCTGCGAAATCGTACCTCCGACGAACAATTTGGAGCATGAGGACAAAGCGGCGGCGCCTCGATTCAGGAGATTCACGACTAGAACCGGATGGTGCGCCACTCTGCTTCCCCGGTTGAACATCGTCAGAAAACCCTAGAAATAATCCCCAAATCCAACTCGCCCAGATCAGATCGACCCTAGAAAGATTCCGGTTCGCACCTCGCGGAACCAAGTTATTGCAATATTACCCTCAAGCAACGACCAGGAAGAAATTTCATAGAAAAATGTGTAACAAAAGAAGGTAATCGCACAGACGTATCAAGATCGGCATTCAGCATACAAAACATTCAGAGGCAAAGACACTGTAAAAATTGAAAGGTCGAATTCAGTTTTCAACTTCCATTAGCCAAAACAACCAGATGGTATCTTCTGAACCAGGATTACATACAGGACGCTAACCCAAAACACAATCGCCCATATCTCTTCCAATGGATCTAAGCAGCACGACACTTGAGACTTGACTCACTACTACCTATGCAGCGTACGCAGGCCTCCATGGCGCACCTACTCCTTGGCGGCGGCCTTCTTCTTGTTCTTGGGCGACTTGGACCCCTCCGCCTTCTCGAGCTTCTCGATGGTCTTCTTGGGGAGCAGGACGGGGTTGATGTTGGGGAGGACGCCGCCGTGGGCGATGGTGACTCCGGAGAGCAGGTTGCCGAGCTCCTGGTCGTTGCGGATGGCGAGCAGCAGGTGGCGGGGCACGATGCGGGACTTCTTGTTGTCCTTGGCGGCGTTCCGGCGAGCTCCAGGACCTGACGGGGGAGGAAACAGGAGAGAAATCAGAAACCAAAAAACAGAGTCGGAGCAGGAATGGAACGAGAGGACCAAGGGAGATGGCGAAGGGATGCATACCTCGGCGGCGAGGTACTCGAGGACGGCGGCGAGATAGACGGGGGCGCCGGAGCCGACGCGCTGGGCGTAGCGGCCCTTCTTGAGGAAGCGGCCGATGCGGCCGACGGGGAACGCGAGGCCGGCCTTGACGGAGCGAGTCACCGCCTTCTTCCTCTCGCCGCCCTTCCTTCCGGCCATCTTGTCTTCTTCTCCGGCGAACTTGACGGCGGCGGCTGGATGGAGATGGAAGCGCGCGCTGCTGCTGGTGAATTGCTTCGAATTTTGGTGGGTTGGAAATGGCGGGATGGTGGAGATATTTATAGCGAGCGGGAGGTGGGATCGATCCGCGTGATGTGGCGTGGGCGCCGTCGGATCTGGGAGACGCGGGCGGTGGGGATCGGTTTGAGGGGGAGCGATCCGTGGGAGGGGTTCACGGGCCAATCGGAGCGCGAGATTTTTCGGTCTGGTTGCCCGCGTATTGTTTTCCTTTTCGTGCTGGAAATGGAATTTTGGGTTTTCGGGGGCCGCGCGCGGGAAAAGGCTTCGCGTGGGTAGAGGAATTGTTATTGGCGTTTAAGTTTTGTTATGCAACAAATCATTTTGGATCGTTTAAAAATCAAATTCCAGTAAACAAATCACTAATAATTGTGGATGTAGTAATCTATATGTAGAAATCACTAAAAAAAATACTGATAAATCTCCATAAAATAATTCGGAAGAACCTGACATGTGAAAAAAAATTGGGTGTCTTCTTACGTTTTCTAATGGGTCGACTAACTTTTTTTAAAACTATGGGTCAACTAACTAGTATATTTCAAATTTTCAATATGATCAATTACTCACCAACTTTAAATCAAAAGGGGTGGAACACGCACAAATCATATGACGATGTGATTTTTGCATCGCCATGTGGATTGCCGCATCTTTTTAGGGTGCTCCCTCTAGTAGAAATACCATTGTCCTCCCCCGTAAGTTGACCCCGTCGTTCATGCACAGGAAGCTATCCAGCCAAAGTTATTGCATTTCACCCCGCTTCCAACATCAGTGAGCTTTGTGTCTTGTCACATCAGGTCCATGAACTAACCCACACCTGTTTGAACGGGACTTTCGAGTTCCTCGGATAAGTTAGAATAACGCGCCACACATGCTTCATATTTATCCAATTTTTTCTTTAACAAGGGGTGGGTCCAGAATGACACGCAAACAGCTCATATTATAACGGTGGCATATAGATTACAAGTAGGTCCAAAATAGAAAAGATATACAACCGGGGCCTCACATTTTGCAAAAAGAACCCTAGAAAGATTTTCTAGAAAAGCAATCGAGTCCCTAGGGTTCCTCTCAAGTGTAGAACAGACACAGGCTCAACGGCTAGAGCATCGACGAGCATGTCGGGGACTAACCATCAGGAAAGGCATTCCTCAACTAACAGTCTAGCCTGAAATCGTGGAAGAACAAGCATACAACTCTGCTAATGATGATGATTATGAGCAATACTCTGTTGAGGATTCTGAAGACACGGTAAGTGACATGTTAGTTTCAGACAGCCAGGTGCTTGATAATGCTACTAGCTCATCACATGAAGAGACTGAACATATCATCACGCCTGCCTACAAAAAGAAAAAGGAAGCCCCTAAAGAAGACTATGAAGTTAGACGCAGTTCCAGAATTGCTATTCAGAAGGCTGGATTTAAGAACAAAGAAGCTGCAGAGAAAGCTGCAGCAAACGAGCAGAAAAAGACAAATAAATTTGGCAAGAGGGTGAAGAAGAACCCGAGAGAAGAATTTGAGGCAGAGATCATTGACAAGAAGGCACCTCCCCCTCCTGAACTCCCACTTGACACCATCCAAGCTATCGGCATTGGCCAATGCCAGATCCCTCCTAAGGAGATTTCTGAGGCCAAACTCCTTACTAAGAGTGACTAATGATTAGTCTCTCTACTCGCTTCATCAGTAACTGGCATGTTGTCAGTTCAGTTATCCCTAGTTCCTTAAGTAAACTTTCCTTTGGCGATGTAATAACTACTCTATCTATTGGCTACCTTCACCGGTACTCTCTAGCTCAGTTTGCTCGTGATCTCATGTTGACCAGGATTATATTGTGTGGGATTTTATTCGTGTGTGATCCATGTTGGTGTTATGGCTTATATTGGTGTTGTGATTCGTACTGGTATTATCGTTATGATCCTTGTTGGTGTTGTGATTCATATTGGGGTGGTCATATTTATATTGGTGATTATGTTGCCATTATGCAATACAAATATAAATTGGTTTCCAATGATATGCTGGAATATTCTTGATTGGAATGTGAGAGGTGCCAACTCACAAGATAGATGGGATGATATTCACCAACGTGCTGAAGAAAGTAATTGTAACATTATCTGTCTTCAAGAAAAAAAAGAATCATTTGATATGGCCTTCATCAAGAAACTTTGTCCCAGGAGATTTTCTCAATTTGTATATACCCCGTCGTTTGGAAATGCTTGTGGTATTATTACTCTGTGGAATGGGAACCTGTTCGATGGTAACTTGATTAGCCAAAGCAGCTTCCAGATAACTATGGAATTCATTTGTAAAATGTCTGGAAGAAAATGGTTTTTAACCAATATCTATGGGCCAGCACATGAAGAAAACAGAGCAGAATTTTTTGACAGGCTAGCTGAACTGGACTCTTCTAATATGAATTACTGGATGATTATGGGAGAATTTAACTTAATTCGAGAATCTGCAGACAGAAACAGGCCTGGATGCAACACAAATAATATGATGCTATTTAACTCCATGATCCAATACCATGACCTTGAAGAGATACCTCTTAAAGGACGAACCTATACATGGAGTAATATGCAGAATGAGCCTCTGCTATAGAAACTAGACTAGGTATTTACCTCTGCGGCCTGGACTACTGAATTTCCCAATACAATGTCCTTCCCACTTGCCAGACTTGGGTCAGATCATACTCCCATACACATCCAAATTGGCACTGACATTCCAAAATCAAACCTCTTCCGATTTGAAAATTACTGGACTGAATTTGATGGTTTCAACGATGTTGTCGCTAAACACTGGAATAATGTCATTATCAAAAGTGATGAAGCTTTAGGATTAAATGCTAAGCTCAAGGAGGTGAGGCATGGTTTAAAGAAATGGAGCAAGAATCTCTCTAATCTAAACAAAAATATTGACAGCTGCTACTTTACCTTGACACTCCTAGATGGTATTGAGGACCAAAGATCACTATCAGTTATGGAGCTGAATTTCAGGAAAATCCTACAAGCGCACACAAAGAAATTAACTGAAGCCAAACGGATATATTGGAGGAACAGAGCTAAGATCAGATGGGCTAAGTTAGGTGATGAAAATACAAAATTCGTTCACACAGTGGCAACACAGAATTATAGAAGAAACCTGATTACTTCTATCAAGATTGTGGATGGAAGTATTGTCTATAACCATGACCATAAAGCTGCCATTATCTGGAATTCATACAAGAATAGACTTGGCACCACAGAAGATACAACAATGCAATTCTACTTGAATAATCTTATTGAAGCACACGATCTTCTGCATTTGGATGCTCCCTTTACAAGTGAGGAAATCGAACAAGTAGTCAAAGAAATACCCAATGATAGAGCACCTGGCCCGGATGGCTTTAATGGATTATTCCTTAAAAATGCTGGCCCCTTCTCAAAAAGGAGTTCCACAAAATTGTCAGTGATTTTTATGATGGGAACATAAATATGGACAACATTAACACGGCGTTTATCACGCTAATTCCAAAGATTACTGACCCAGAAACTATGAATGACTACAGGCCAATATCTTTGGTGAGTTTGCCCATGAAATTTATTACTAAACTGATGGCAAACAGAATGCAGAAAATTATAATTTCGATTCTGCATGAAAATCAATATGGCTTCATAAAAGGGAAAAATATACAAGACTGTCTTGGATGGGCATTCGAATATCTTCATATCTGTCATCAGTCAAAAAAACCAATCATCATTCTAAAGATCGATTTTGAGAAGGCTTTCGATAAGGTTGAATACAGTGCAATTATTAGCATGTTGAGGGCTAAAGGATTTGGCCCCAAATGGATTTCCATGGTTCAGAGAATTCTTAACTCTGCTTCTACTTCGGTTTTACTAAATGGAAATCCTGGGAAAAAAATTATTTGCAAGAGAGGGGTGAGGCAAGGAGATCCCCTATCACCAATATTGTTCGTTAACACTGCTCATCTCCTGCAAAGTGTTATTAATGATGCATGGCAAAGGGGAATTCTTAGTCTACCCATATTGAACGATTTTGGACAAAAATATCCAATTGCACAATATGCTGATGATACTATGATGATCATGCCTGCAGATCCTACACAGTTGATCCATCTCAAATGCTTATTGGCTGATTTCAGTGCTTCTACGGGATTAAAGGTTAATTATCAGAAGACATCTCTAGTTCCTATCAATGTTGATAATGCTGAAGCCACAAATCTTGCAAACATTTTTGGATGTAAAGTGGAAAGCCTTCCATTTACCTATCTAGGACTCCCGTTGGGGACAACTAGACCTAGCGTTGCTGATCTAATGCCCATGATTTTAAGGCTTGACAAAAGACTATCAGGGATTAACAATTTATTGACATACACAGGAAGACTTACTCTTCTCAACTCACTGATTCAGTCTATGCCAATGTTTGCGATGTGCTCTCTAAAGATTCCAATTACTATATTTATTCACTTCGAGAAAAGTGGCAGACAATTCCTTTGGGCAGGGAAAGAAATTGAAAAACATGGTAAATGTCTTGCTAAATGGGAGCTAGTGTGCAGGTCAAAAGAACAAGGTGGTCTCGGTGTCCTGAATCTGAGAATACAAAACAAAGCATTGCTGATGAAAAACTTGCACAAATTCTATAACAGGATGGATATTCCCTGGGTTAAAATTATATGGAATGCCCATTACAACAATAATGTGATCCCACACGCATCTAATAGAAAGGGCTCATTTTGGTGGAAGGATTATATGGCTCTCTTTGATCAATACAGGGAACTAACCATTTGCTCTCCAAAAGATGGTAAAACTATACTTCTATGGAAGGACAATTGGGGAGATTCAATAAGGGAAGATAAATATCCTCACTTATTCTCTTTCGCATCAAATGAGAATATATCTCTTCGGAAGGCCTGGAATGACTTGAATGAGGACATATACAGCATGTTTCAGTTACCCCTTTCAGCTATTGCCCATGAACAACTTCTGGAATTAAGAGAGGAATTAATGTCTATTCAACTGAATGAAGAACATGATAAATGGAATTTACCTGGAGCTGAAGCTATATACTCTACAAGGAAAATATATAGAGCAATCATGGGAGAACACCAACCTCTTCAAGCAATTCTGGATATATGGAAAACCTGCAGCTTACCAAGACACATGTTCTTTGCTTGGCTACTAATATATGGCAGGCTAATCACCAAAGAAATGATGAAGAAGAAAAACTTCCATGTTGAATTCATGGATTGTGTGTTGTGTGATACTTGCCCAGAAAAAACACTTCATCATTTATTCTTCGAATGCAGCTTCAGTCAGAGTTTTTGGTGGGCCCTGGGCTTCGAATGGAATAGTGATTATGGCATAAATGAAATGATCCAGGAAGCAACGACAAGATATTCCGTTAACTTCTTGATGGAAATAATGATCACTGGATGTTGGAGTATCTGGGAGCAACGAAATGATGATATTTTCCGTGGAATTGAGCCATTTGTGGACAGATGTACAGTTAGATTTAAATCATTTCTTACATTATCTATGCATAGAGCTAGACCTAGTCTGAAAGATGGGATGCAATCATGGCTAGACACACTATGAATAACTGATGTACATGTACCTTGTAAATATGTGATCTGGTAATAGAAAATGGAAAATGGAGTCCCCTACTGCACTGCGCCTCAAAAACTAACAGTCTAGCACTCTAGCGGCGGGCACGGAGATGATCATCATGATATAGATATTCATGAATAAGTAGGTTGATACACAAAATGTATAAAACATGTGCCATGAAAATATTAGTACAAAGTGCTTTGTCAACTAAGCATAATGTGGTTGATAGAATACAAGATCAATAAGGATCACAACTGTGTATATTCAACCATAGGAAATATAAGGTACAAGCTGAGATGTACAACCATAAAAATTTCAATACTTGCACTAAAATAAAAGGAAAAGGGGTAAGTAGTTATAGTGTGAAGTTTGATCATTGTTACTTTATGTATTATGTTTTATTTTGGAATAGGTAGCATCATGCAAGTGTCATATTTATACTAAATTTCATTTTCTTATGAACTTAGAATAAAAATTGATCTTGTACTGTAGCAAACGAAGTGTATTGTGGCACTGTTTGTAATCTCTCTTAGTAGTCAACCTTCTCCCCCTTACTAGCCTCACACGTACTAAGCATGATATAACCGCTCGTGCATCCAAATACTTCAGCCAAAATACTGTTCTATATGTGTCCACCATGTCTATCTATACATGTCATTTCACTGTCATTCCAAGTAAAATTTTATGTGCCATCTTTAAAACCTAATAAAGAGAACAATGAAAGAGAAATAAAATAAGAGAAGGTTAGGGGTGTTATAATGAATGATTGTGAATTTGGGATTAACATCAAGTTTGGATTGTTGTTGAATCTATGTTGACATACGTGGAAGTCTTCAATTGATCAAACAAGTTTGAATGATATTTACATCATGCTCTTCATAGACTTAGCTTGTTTAGGCAGGGGGTATGAGACTTTCTAAATATGTTGTTAATCTCAAGTTTTTTCTATCATCCTTTATAGAACATATAAGATTAAGACATAACTAAAATGAATGATGGAGGATATGGAACTCGACATTATCTTGAATCATTAAGCTATGCACGGGCCGGTGGGGCCGTGTCCGACCCAGAAATCTAAGAAAAAATTGTATACCCCTAATCACACGTCGTGCGAGTTAGGAGCGACTGATGACGTGGATCACACGTTCGTTGGGAGACCCCAAGAGGAAGGTATGAAGCAGTGTAGCAGCAGTTTCCCTCAGTATGAAACCAAGGTTTAATCGAACCAGTAGGAGCAAGAAATCACTTCTGAAGGTTGTCAGTGGCGCGCTGACGTGGAACCCGCACACAACACAATCAAACTACTTTGCCCCAACGAAACAGTGAGGTTATCAATCTCACCGGCTTGCTGAAAACAAATGATTAAACGTATGGTGTGGAAAACAGTAGTAAATTGCAGAGAATGAAAAGGAACAGTGTTTGTAGTTGGTTGTATTATCAGTGTAAAAGAATGGACCGGGGTCCACTGTTCACTAGTGGTGTCTCTCCATAAAAGATAACTAACATGCTGGGTGAACAAATTACAGCTGGGCAATTGACAAAATATTGAGCGCATGACAATGCATATATATGACATGATGATTACTATGATATTCATGTGGGCATTACGACTAAATACATAGACTGTTATCCAACAACATCTATGACTAATAATCCACCGCCAGGTTGTCATCCGAGTTCCCCGTTGGTATTAAGTTGCAAGCAACGGATAATTGCATTAAGTAATGTGCGTAATGTAAACAAATGCATTAGACCTAACGGCGCACCCTTAAGCTAAGCATCGGTTATTTTATCCCTAGTGGCAACAGCACATCCACAATCTTAGAAGTTATTGTCACTCTCCCAGATTACCGGAGTCATGAACCCACTATCTAGCATAAATACTCACTCTTGGAGTTACAAGCATCTACTTGGCCAAAGCATCTACTAGTAACGGAAAGCATGCAAGATCATAAATAACATATAAGATAAATTGATAATCAACTTGACATAGTATTCAATATTTATCGGATCCCAGCAAACACAACATGTAGCATTACAATAAGATGATCTTGATCATGATAGGCAGCTCACAAGATCTAAACATGATAGCATAAAGTGGAGAGACAACCATCTAGCTACTGCCATGTACCCGTAGTCCAAGGATGAACTACTCACGCATCACTCCGGAGGCAGGCATGGTGATGTAGAGCCCTCCGGTGATGATTCCCCTCTCCGGCAAGGTGCCGGGAAGAGCTTCTGAACCCTCCCGAGCTAGGGTTGACGGCGGCGGCGTCTCTGGAACTTTTCGTGGATAATGGCTCGGGTGTTTAGGGTTTTCGCATCGGGAAGAATAAATAGGCGAAAGGGCGGCGGCTGCGGAGCCACAAGGGCCCCACACCACCCCACGGCGCGGCAGGGGGGCCCGCGCGGCCCCATGGTGTGGGTGCCACATGGCCCTCCTCCGTCTCTCCTCTGGACTCCGTCTTCGTGTTGGAAAAATAGGAGGTTCTGTCCAAGTTTCGTCCAATTCCGAGAATATTTCCAGACTAGCTTTTCTGGAATACAAAAACAGCAGAAAACAGGAACTGGCACTGTGGCATCTTGTTAATAGGTTAGTCCCAGAAAATGCATAAAAATGCTATGAAGTGTATATAAAACATGTAACAATTGGTATAATATCAATATGGAACATCAGAAATTATAGATACGTTTGAGACGTATCAGCGACCTGAAAACATCTCTCTGCCCGACCCTCTCTCTACTCCAGACGAATGAGAAATGGCGAAAACCTAGTGCCGGTGGCTGACCCTCTGACCTCCTCTTCCGGCCGGCCCGACCTCCTTGATGTCTACTACACACTTATATTCTTGTGGACTATGTTGGGCCTCCTGGGGTTTAGGTTCGTACGACAACAGCAAATTAAAGATGGGGGCCTAGAGGTGATGCCTTTGTTAAAGATGGTTTTGGAGATTGGAAAATACCTGAAGCATTCAAGAAACATGTGTGTCGCAGCAGTGGAACATGGGGTTCCCCTGATGCTGCCAAAGTGGGTCCACAACCTGGGCCCACCAAGAAGATGGACAAGGCGAAGACTCAAGACTGGTAGATGGGCCAGCCCATCTACCCCAAGGAAACCCGACAAGTTCGACATCGGCAAACCACGGCTAAGGACCAAGTGGCCTTCCGGGGTCACCTGCCTCCTGGAGATCAAGACGGAGCACCCATGGGTCCAGGTGCCCGGCAAGAGGCCAGGTGTGCCTCCGGGTCCTCCATCCGTACAGCTAAGAGGATAAGCATGCCAGCTCGTGCAAGAAGCTTGTAGAAGACTTGGGCGCCAAGACGAAGAACGCGCCCGCAGTGACGTCGCCATGGGCGTGGTCGGTGGGGCAGACAGGCTTTGTCTGCCTCTCTTTTTCCTCAAGGACAGACGACCGCATCGCGCCACAGAAGATACTTGGAGGAGAAGAGGCCACGTCTCCTCCAAAGACCGTCGAGGGGTTCTCCCGCCTAAAACCTCTCATGCTCCTCGCGTGCCCATGTGGTTTCCCCTTAGCCTATAAAAGGAGGACCAAGGCACCGAGGCGAGGGAAAAAAGAAGTTGGAGACAAGCCAAGACTAGACTAGGGTTAGGAGGGTAGAGAGAGGTGATCTCCCCAGGGCAGGATCTGCTCTTCGTCTACCTTCGGCCAGTACTCTGCCGGGTTCACCCCGGGAACACCCTTGTAATCCACTCCATGATGAACACCTCAATCCAGACATGCAGGAGTAGGGCTTTTAGCCTTCGGGTGGCCTGAACCTGGGTAAACTCCCTGTGTCTTTGTGTTGTTTGCTTGTCCGTCCTGACGAAGAACTTGGCGAACACCTCCCGGGTGAAGCGTCTTCCAGCCTCCTTCGCGCCCCATGCCGAACCTGAAAAGGGGGTATCCTTTACTCCCGGTGTCTGTGATCCGAGACACGACAATGTGGGTTGTGTTTGTAGCATTCACAACCAAGCTCAAGAGAAGTACATCTTATTTGTTACACCCAACACCAAAATTGATAATGTTATTGTGAATGTGTCTAACAAGGATCTGATTCTCTCAAAGACTAGGCTAGCTTATTCCCTTAGATGCTTGAGGTTTCTTTTGAATCAAGGATTGCCATTTCGTGGACATGATGAGAGTGATGAATCAAGTAAACAGGGGGGACTTTATTGAACTTCTAAAATGGCTTGTTGAAAGTAATGTAGAAGTTATTAAGGTTGTTTGGAACAATGCTTCTGGAAATTGCAGCTTGAATAGTCCTAGGATACAACATGACAATATTGAATGTTGTGTGAAAGAAACTACTAAACTAATTATTGAAGATGTTGGTGGGGGCCACGTTGCAATTTCTAGATGATGAGTCTAGTGATATATCTCACAAAGAACAGCATCCTCTTTGCTTGCGTTATGTAGATAAATTTGGAAGGTTATATGAGAGGTTTCTTGGAGTAGTATTTTGGCTTTTAGTTTGCTTTAGTTTAGGATCAATTTTGTAAACAAAAGGTTGTGTTACATCTAACTTAAATATTAAGGGAAACTAACAGTAATAAACAATAAATATGCTTCACAACATAAAATGTATCGGTTAAAACTTATTCAGAAGTATATATCCACGAAAAGTGGAGTAGATTAATTACAAAAACTTATACAAAATATAAAAAAATTGGTATAAATATCCCCCATGTCCAAAGGGAACAACTCACTGCTGGTAGCGGCAGATGGCGCTGGCAGCAGCGCATTAGCGCATCCGTTTTCCTGCTTTATTTTTATACGATTTTCTGAAGTGATATGTCTAACTAGGACAGACGAGTGACGCGGGGTATAGGGCTGCTAGTCTGTCTGCCCTTCTTTGTAAGTATCTTGACTTGGATCTTCGTAAGCAACTGGTGTAGCCGGGAAGGTTGAAGAGATATATGCCTAAGATTGTTTGAGTCCTCTCATTGTCGTGCTCAGTTAATAGTTCTTGGGTAGGATTATTTAGTATGATTTTGTTTTCAACAGACGGAATTTCTCGCTCCCGCTAATGTAGCGATAACATTTTTATTTGGTCCTAGATAAATGATCTTGCAACTATTATGAACTAAATTCTCTGAATTTTTAATGGTCTTTATGATGGTGTTATGAGTGAGAATCCACTTGTAAACTATAGGTAAAACTCACAAAATTTCTGGCTACAAAGCCTTTTGATGTTCTTATTAATGTTTCAGATACTACTTCAATGTCACTTAAGGTTGCAATGCTATCCTTACTAAAAGATCATCATTTGACTCCACTCAAATTTGTGGGCAAGGATATGATGGGGCTAGCAACATGAAAGGGGAGATTAAGGGGTTGAAAACATTGATCATGAAAGAGTCACCATGTGCTTACTATATCCATTGCTCTGTGCATCAACTTTAGTTGGTCCTTATTGTCGTGACAAAGGTAAATGAAGCATGTGTGTGTTTTTTTTACGATGTTTCTTACTTGTTCAAACGTATGAGGTCTCATGGATGGGAGGGATTTCTTGCAAAGGTGACATTGTTTTGCAACAAACATGGCACTGAAGTTCCTTCACCGGATGATCAATATGTAGCTCATGGAAGATCACATCGGTATTATGAAATACAAACAAATAATAATCGTTATAGAAGGGAAGTATATCTTGGTGTTGTTCATCTAATTATTCAAGAGCTTGACAATCCGCTTGATGAGGTTAATATGGATTTGCTTATTTGCATGTCGACTTTGAATCCATTGAATTCATTTGCTTCTTATGATGCACAAAAGGTAATGTGACTTTCCCAATTCTACCCCAATGACATATCAAGTGTGGACTTGATAAGACTTGAGTTCCAACTTGAAACCTCTATTGATGATATGATAAAAGATGATAGGTTCAAATGTGTAAATCATCCTGGTGAGCTCTCTACTATGCTTGTTGAAACAAAAAAGCATCTTGTTTATGATACTACTTACTTCTCAACATGGTATTGCTCTTGCAGGTGGTGACGACGAGTGTTCATAGAGTAATTTCTGCCATGAGGCTAGTGAAAAATAAGTTAAGAAATAGTATGGGTGATGAGATCTTGAACCATTGCGTAGTGACATATATTGAGCGAGAAGTGTTCTTGAAAGTAAGTGAAGATGACATAGTTGAATCTTTCATGGCAATGCGACAACGTAGAAATCCCAAATGATAGTGATCTAATTTTCTATTTATGCTATATTTCATCATGTAAGACTTTGTTCATGTGTTTGAACTATTTTGGATTGGGATCCCGCACATTTAAAACATACATATTGAACTACAATGTCATGAACCGATTTGCTATTTATATTGTTCATTTGACAACTTTTAATTGTCCTATGATTTTTTTTGGAGTGTGCCCACCCTCCAATTTTTTAATTTATCTTGAGTATCCTTTCCGAGGTATATAAACTGGATTCATCTGAAAATAACAAATGATGATCCTTCAGTATCTGAAATTGGATAAAACCGCTTTTTTTGAAAAAAGTCCATGGAATCAACACCGTGTCCCGATAAAATTTTACAACTTGAAAAATGAAATGTCATATCGGTGAAAAGATGGACATAGTAAGCGGTGACATCCACGAACCACGATTACATAAGATATCCATATAGAACCTCATCTATCCGACGGCTAATGCTCGAGACAACCGGCAGGACTGCACAACCAAAATATCGGCACACTTGCCTTCATCGCCTTCATCATCATCCATGATTGTGGCAGCTTTTACATACATAGGAAAGTTTAGGGTGAAAAGTTTCTCTTTTTAGAAAGGATGTTTCACAGCCCAGCTTCTCCTAGCTGAAAAGGCTAACGGGAGCATGATGAAACAACTAACTTGGGACTCCAGTTTACCATGAGCACCTGCAACGAGAGTAAAAATAACTGTTGCTCAACCTACCTTGAGAGGTACAGCTATATATAACTTTAAACTCTCAAGAAATGTCGTGCGCTTGTGCAGGTGAACCGCGTTGTCAGCTGTCTATCCTTGCGACTACGGATTCATTCTTAGCACCATATCTTGTGTGATGACAAGGATCATAGTGCGGGAACATTTCCTTCCCATTTAGGCGAGCTCTAATGTTTAGTACATTTAGCAATTATAGACTTACAGCACAGTAACTGTTCTAGTATATTTCCTTCCCATGTATCTTTTGTCGATGCCTTCTGTTTAATAACATTCATGCAGAACAATATGAGCCATGAAACTCTGCAGGTTTTCATTACCCATGTCAAAGTATTTTACTGACCAGTAACTCTGATGTGCATTTCTTCCTACAACTTTGACGTTCAAATTGGTTTATAGTAGATTACAGTACCTGGAGGAGATGAGATCTATGGTGTGCAACTTCGGAGGAGATGAGATCTATGGTGTGCAACTTCAGATAGACGCCTAGTAACAGTAGCCAACGGTAATAAAGTTCAGATCTCTGGCCAGCTAGCATGTGTGTTTGGAGAGTGCTAATTGGCCTTTGTGCCTGAAATTGCGGCTTACTGCAACATACATGATTCGGGTACTCCTTAGTCAAAGTTAAACTATAATGTAGACTGATTACGAATCTGAATAGGTGAATAGCTATGGTATGACACAATTTGCTGTAACATAAATAATTCACTGCCGGATGGATAGCACTTTCTCCCAGGGACTTGATGACATACTGAAGTTTATTAAGATTGGGGCATCAATTTGTTCACAGACCCGGTCAACACAAAGTGCTCCCAGCACAGCGCTAACATTAACCTAGAACACAAAACAAACTTTGCTAGTAATTTCGTGTCGCAGTGGAAGAAAATTAGGTGAGCAATCATGTGTTCCTCTGTATTCTTCAGTTATCAACAATCAGGATACTTCAGGCATTGCCAAGCTGAAAAAACAGAAAACCATGCTATTGGTGAAGCAACAACTATGTATTGTGATCATGAAAATGCAATAAATTGAGAGTACATTCTTAGCGCTTCATGAACAAAAAGACTTCGGAGACTAGAAATGATGTCGAAAAAGACCATACTCATCACAACAGTTCTGACCAGTTAGCATGTGTATGGGAGAGTGACACTATCTTAGACTGAGTGGTTTTCTTTAATTGGGGAAACCAAACAAGAAGAATGAAGAATAAGTAGGTCGCTGACTTCATGTCTAGAAGCACAACTTATGAGTCCATTCGTTGTTCCATGCCAATTTTGATTTCCAAACATTTTAACTTCTAAGTAATATGCATTATGCAGACATGCATACATTGTTTTACATGAGTCTTTATGCTGCTTGAAGAATAATGATCTGGTGCACTACTTGGCATGAGAAAGCTTCCGTTTACCAACATGAGCATCATGAAACTGTTAGCTGGGGAGTCCAGTTTACCATGGGTTCATTTTTAACCACCCTGTCTTGTGTGATGACAGTGATTCTCTGAATCATAGTGGCAGGAAACATTTCCTTTCAGCATAGTTTTAATCCTAGTACAATTAAATAAGTTACAGACTTACAGCATAGTTTTAGAGCCTGCTAGAGAATCAAGCTTATCTAGTATCTGCCACGGTCAAACCTGATCCCTCATCAGGCAAAGTCTTCATGCCTATTATGATGGATCAGGTTTGATATCAGTTCAGACATTCAGGCGTCTTCTTGTAGTTTATTCAGAATGAAGGGAAGCTTTTTAAAGCTATGCTGTTTTGAACAGGAGAGGCGTAGTGTGCACTGATGATACAAGGTGCATGCACTGAATGATTGCAATGGGCTTGTCCCCGTTACTTATCTAAAATCAGTCGAGAACTATATCCTTTTGTCGATGACTTCTGCTTATAACATTCAGGCAGAATATATGAGCCGTGAGAGTCTGCAGGTTTTCTTTGCCCGTGTCCAACTATTTTACTGACCAGTAGCTCTGATGCAGAACTTTTTCAAACCGCAATGACATTGAATTAGTCCATAGACTACAAGACCTCGAGGAAAAAATACATGGTATGCGAATTCGGATAGATGCCTAGTTACTCCAGCTCTTCAAACAGTACTTTATTTCAGAGTTCTGACCAGGTTGCATGTGTACTGGAGAGTGCCGCTATCTTCGATTCAGTGTTTCTCTTTAACTGGGGAAATCAGACAATGAGAAAGAAAAAATAAGGAGGTCGCTGACGTCCTGCCTACAAGTACTACTTATTTTGATTTCAACTGTTCTAACTTCTAAGTAACAATATGCATTATGCAAACATGCAACCATTGTTTCACAAGAGACTTTTGGTACTTAACATCGCGGAGAGCCTAAGTAAGTCCGATGAATATTGATCTGGTGACTTGTCATTTGCTTGATGATGTCAATGGAAAAAAGTAGACAAATTACAGTGTACTACACATTTTGGTTCGTGTTCTGTCTTACTCTCCTATATACTAGTTGAGCTACAGCTATCTAAATCCTAAAGCCTTGGGGTCACTAGGACAGAAGGAATTTTTTTCCAGCTCCATTTTGGGTTTTATGATTGGCTGGTTGAGTTAAATATGAGAATCTCCACTAAATCATCTCTGCTTGAAGAAATGGAGCTGTCCTGCACAGATTTACTACTGCCTGCTAAATAAATTTGCCAAAAATAAGCTCTAATTTACAGAGCCAGTGGCACTTTAGATAGAAACAATATGGCCACGCTTGTTGTAGCATACATAATACACTACTGGACAGACACATGTTTTCCAGAGACTTGATGACATATTCAAGTTCTAAGATCAGCACATGAACTGTTAAACATCACAAATTTATTACCACAGGTCACAAGAAACAATACTGAATAAGAACCTTAATTACTCATGTCATCATCAGCAGCAGCTCATCCGCGGTTCGCATAGTGCACCCGTATGTTCCTACCATCAAGCACCTGAGAATTAAACAGTTATCATCATGAAGGAAAGCTGTGTTAGCAAAAGATTAAAAAGACTGCACTCGGCGCTGAATATGATCCTGCAGGAACTTGACAACAGATGTATATGAAGCACAGTTCACCTCATCGCTCATCTTCTCCAGTGCCGCAGCTGCTTCGTTTTCCGAAGAGAACTTGACGAAACCGTATCCTTTGGATCTCCCCGTCACAGGGTGGCATATGACTTTTACTGTCACACACACGAACACGCACCCATCAGGCCATCAGTCAGAAGACAATTCCTAATCAACTATTAACGCAGATCTACCACCAAAAAGATTAAGAAGAGAATGGTAGATTACTACCTTCGACAACATCACCATGCTGAGAGAATGCATCCTTGAGAGCAATCTCGTTGGTGTCATATGACAGACCTGAAACTCAACTTTCAGTACTAGGACAGATAGCAGGGCAGAAACAAATGCTGAACCATATCGATGTTCAGTCTAGCATGAAACTAGATTAATTCACACAGATTCTTCCTGCAATTATAAGTGGAACAAATAGCAGTGCATCAAAAATCATCCTGCACCACATCAATATGTTCAGTCTAGCATGAAAACACACAGATTCTTTACTAACATTTACATTTAGATAAAACTGGATGCAGTGTTTGCAGGAACTTCACCAGAATAGTGCACTGCGCTTGCAATCAGCAACCAGGATGGTTCACAATCTACCACTTAGCCAACCAGATCTCCATAAGAAAAGAGATTGGTCCACGCATCAAAACAGATCGACCACAAAGACTGCAAAGAGATGAGCGAATTCGTACCTCCGACGAACAATTTGGAGCATGAGGAGAACGCAGCGCTTCGATTCAGAAGATTCCCGAGTAGAACTGAATGGTGCGCCACTCTGCTTCCCTGACAGAACATCGTCTGCAAACCCTAGAAAATAATCCCCAAATCCAACTCGCCTAGATCAGAACGACACTACAATGATTCAGATTCACACCTCGCTGACCCACTTATTGCAAGAACACCCTCAAGATCGACAAACGGGACGGGAACCCCAAAAATTGATGGAACAATAGAAGGAAATCGCAGAGAGATAGATCGACACAGTGGAGATTGAGAGGGCAAATTCAGTTTTCAGCTTTCATTAACACCAACTAGGGATTAACCACAACCAAATGTTGTCTTCTGACCCAAAACACAATTCCCCATCCGGTTTTGCAACACAACTACACATTCACACCCTAAGCAGCAGTGCAGGCTAGCCTACTCCGCAGTGGCGGCGCCCTTCTTGGTCTTGGGCGACTTGGCGGTTTTCTTCCCGAGATTGTCGCCGGTCTTCTCGAGCTTGTCGGCGGTCTTCTTGGGGAGCAGCACGGTGTGGATGTTGGGCAGCACGCCGCCGTGGGCGATGGTGACCCCCGCGAGCAGCTTGCCGAGCTCCTCGTCGTTGCGGATGGCCAGCAGCAGGTGGCGCGGCACGATGCGGGACTTCTTGTTGTCCTTGGCGGCGTTCCCGGCGAGCTCCAGGACCTGACGGGGGAGGAAACAGGACAGAAATCAGAAACAAGACCAGGGAGCACGCGTGGAACGAAACGACCAGGAGAGCGCGGGATGCATACCTCGGCGGCGAGGTACTCGAGGACGGCGGCGAGGTAGACGGGGGCGCCGGAGCCGACGCGCTGGGCGTAGCGGCCCTTCTTGAGGAAGCGGCCGATGCGGCCGACGGGGAAGACGAGGCCGGCCTTGACGGAGCGGGTCACCGCCTTCTTCCTCTCGCCGCCCTTCCTTCCGGCCATCTTCTCTTCTTCTCCGGCGAACTGGACTGCTCCGGCGGCGGCGGCGGTGGCTGGATGGGAATGGAGATTGCTTTGAACTGGTGGGGTCGAAAGCTGGAAGACGGCGCCGTTTTATATTTCGGGAGGTGGGCTCGATCCGCGTGATGCGTGGATCTGGGAGGCACGGGCGGTGGGGATCGGTTCGATGGGGCGCGATCCGTGGGAGAGGCTCGCCGGCCAACCAGGACGCGGGATTTTTCGTTGGTTGCCCGCGTATTGTTTTCTTTTCGCGCTGGAAATGAAATTTCGGGATTTCGGGAGCCGCGCGTGGGAAAGGGTTTTCGCGTATGTAAAGGGAGTTGTTATTTGCTCGTTTGTGTTTTGTTATGCGAAATAAATCATTTTGGATCACTACAATGTTTTTCTTTTAATTCTGATCAGAAATCACAAACGAAGTAATCTACGTAGATGTGTGTTTAACCAATATAAATCTTTCATAAAATAGTTCAAATAATGAAAAAATAGCAGCATGATCGATTCTCACCGGCTCAAAATCGAAAGGCAGTGGAACACGTGTAGAAGGTAAACTGAAAATATGCACTCAAGTTGATCTAAGGAACAATTCAAGTGGGAAGAAGTTTGCTTCCAAGACAAAGACTTGCTTCAACTGTCATGACAAGTATCATTTCATCAAAGATTGTCCTTATGAGAATAGAGAAGAACATGGTGAAAGGCTTGTTTCAAAGGATCATTCAAAGTTGATACAGAAGAAGCCGTTTGTCAAGAGGAAGCCGTTCTTCAAGAAAGCACCAAGAATTGTGTTGATGACTCAAGAAGAGTATCATTCTAATGATTCCGAAGAAGAAGATGAACCCACTCGTGAGGTGGCCGCATTGGCCATTGTCTCAACTCCATCACCTTCTCTGTTTGAATCCCCCAATGAGAATCTTTCCATCAACACCGCTCGTTGCCTCATGGCCAAGGTTTCCGAGGTATCATCTCCTACTCCCAAGACTACGCATGAAATGAATGATATCTCTAGTCTTGAGATTAAGAAAGAACTTGTTGTTTTCGATACCTTTGTGACTAACTTGCAAGGTGAAACTAAGAAACATGTGAGTCTCTCATGAGACAACTTGGTGCGGCCGAAGACCTCCTTGAGGTCAAGGGTAAAACTGAGAGAGAGGACTCTCTCACCATAGCATCCTTGAATGCTTCTCTTGAAGAAGAGAGTGAATATAGGATTTCTCTTGAGCAAAGACTTGAGTCCCTTGATGATAAAAATGATAAAATAATTGCTAAAATTATTAAGGATAGAGACCATGTTTTTGCTAATTATAAAGTGATTAAAAAGGAGAAAGCCAAATTTGTGGTTGCTAATGCTAGACTTCTTGAGGATATGGAGAAGCTTGACAAGGCCCACAAGGACTTGGAAATGACTCACTCTCTTCTAGTCAAGTCTCATGAGCAACTACAAACTCAACTTTCTAAATCTAACTCACCTAGCACTTCTACTCCCTCTTGTGATCATGCAAATGTTATTGAGGAAAATTCTAGGTTGAAGGTTGAGCTTGCCAAGTCCTCTAGTGCCAAGACCTTCATTCCTATAGGTAAAGAAAAGGTTGTTTCTCAAGTGTTTGAGCAAAAGCCACACAAAGGGAAGGAGGGTCTTGATTATGTAGCCAAGACAAAGAAGAAGAAGAGCAACAACAAGAAGAACAAGGCCAAGCCCGCACAAGCCAAGACTCTCATTGCGAGTGGTAATGCCACTAGGGTTGCAAGAGATTTTGAGATAAAGGGTCACAAGCTAGAAGCAATCCTTGGTGACCTAAAAAGCAATGTTACCACAAGGAGAAAATTGGCAAGCTTTAGTGAACAACAAGCACACATCTCCATGGTGGAATCAAAGAAAGTGTTTGAAGCTCTTGAAGATCCGGATTAGTTGGAAGCTATGCATGATGAAATCAATAACTTCATGCGCAACAAAGTGTGGAATTTAGTTGAGAAGCCAAAGGAGTGCCGCAATGTTATAGGCACTAAGTGGATATTCAAGAACAAGCAAGATGAGCATGGAATGGTTGTAAGGAACAAGGCAAGATTGGTTGCTCAAGGGTACTCTCAAGTTGAAGGCATTGATTTTGGAGAGACTTTTGCACCCGTGGTGCGCCTTGAATCCATCAGTATCCTTCTTACATATGCATCACATCATAATTTCAAGTTGCAACAAATGGATGTGAAGAGTGCTTTTCTTAATGGTCCTTTAAAGGAGTTGGTATATGTTAAGCAACCACCGGGATTTGAGGACCCAAACTTCCCTAACCATGTCTACAAGCTTGATAAGGCGCTCTATGGACTTAAACAAGCACCACGTGCGTGGTATGAGCACCTTATAGAGTTGTTGTTAGACCGCAGCTTTGAAGTGGGGCAAATTGATCCCACCCTCTTTACCAAGAGGGTTAAAGGGGAGCTTTTCATATGGCAACTTTATGTAGATGATATTATCTTTGGCTCATCTAACAAAGCTTTTAATGATGAATTTTCAAAGCTTATGACTGACAGGTTTGAGATGTCCATGATGAGAGAGTTGAAGTTCTTTCTTGGTTTCGAGATCAAGAAATTGAGTGAAGAGACTTTCATCTCTCAAGCCAAATATACCCAAGACATGCTCAAGAAGTTCAAGATGCAAGATGCTAAGGAGAAGTGGTTTCCTATGGACACCAAATGTCATCTTGAACTTAACCCAAAGGGTATTGATGTTGATCAAAAACTTTACCGCTCTATGATTGGTTCTTTGCTTTATCTTTGTGCATTGATACATCCATTTTGCATCACTATTTTGTATCATAATCTACTCTTACTTACTGATATATTTCACATTTTATTACAATACTTATGATATTTTATCTTATTTTGCATGTTTTACAATTACACGAAATTTATCGGTTGGAGTCAGGATTCTGCTGAAAAGAGCACCGTCAGGAGGGGATACCCCGGAAGCCCCAAAAATCACCAGAAAAATATAGGAATTATTTCCTCACAAATCAGGCAGGAGGCCAGAAGACCTCGAGGAGGGGTGCCACGAGGCCACCCGGTGGCCTAGGGGCGCGGCCCACCCCTAGCCACGCCGTGGCCCGCCTGGCCCCTCTGGCCCACCTCCGGTGCTCCCCTTGGTGATATATCCCTCTTGACCTAAAAATCACGGGGACGGACTTCGCATAATTTTTCCCCGCCTCTACGGGGGGAAAACAGAGAGAAAAAAAGCTCTCCGGCAGGGAGAAATCTGCCGGGGAAACTTCCCTCCGGGAGGGGGAAATCATCGCCATCGCCACCGTCATCGCTCCAAGCTTCATCGGGATCATCATCTTCATCATCTCCACCGCCAGCACCATCATCCCCACCGCTCCACTTCGTTCCGCTGTAACATCTAGGGTTGTACTTGTTTAGTTTATTGGAGATACTCTCCCGGTATTGATTACCCTTCGTGGATTGATGCTATTGAGTTGTTTCGGTGAATTAACTTTATGACCAGATTGTTATTACTCATCATATCACCTCTGATCATGATCCATATGATGTCTTGTGAGTAGTTCGTTTAGTTCTTGAGGACATGGGAGAAGTCTTGTGGTTAGTAGTGGAATTATGTTGATGAGTATTTAATATTTGATATTTAAGTTGTGGTGTTATTCTTCTAGTGGTGTCATGTGAACGTCGACTACATGATACTTCACCTTTATGGGCCTAGGGGAATGCATTGTGTATTTAGTTTACCTATTGTGGGTTGCCGGAGCGACAGAAACCTAAACCCCCGTTGGTAGATTAATGCATGAGGGAGCGTAGGATCCCAGAGCTTAAAGCTGTGGTTAGAGTTATCTTAATCACTTCCTTGCAGTGCGGAAGCCTGTAAGGGGTGTAATCACGAGTGTGTATTTATCCAAGTACGGGTAGTGCACTAGCATAGGTTCACCCACACAACACTTATCAAAACATTAAATATGAGTTAACGGTATGAAGCGAAAGCACTTGACATCTCTCCCGTGTGTCCTCAGGAACGTTTGGTAATCATAAGTGAAACAACCGGCTTGTCCTTTGTGCTAAAAAGGATTGGGCCACTTGCTGCAACTATTGCTGCTCTCTTTTATTTACTGTACTTTATTTACTCGCATTTACTTTCTCGTACTTTATATCAAAAACCCTAAAAACTTGTCTGCTAGCATTTACAGTGAAACCTTGCTTGAAACCGCTTGTCAGCACCTTCTGCTCCTCGTTGGGATCGACACTCCTATTTATCGAAAGTACTACGATAGATCCCCTATACTTGTGGGTCATCAAGACTATTTTCTGGCGCCGTTGCCGGGAGTGAAGCGCTATTGGTAAGTGGAATTGGTAAGGAGAACTTTTATTGTAAGTGTTGTTTTTATTACTGTCTGTTGCTCTATATAATTATGGAGCCCTCTGATTTCGAAACGCTGTTTGGGACTAGTTTCATCACTTCTCTTGTTACAGCAAAGGATCCCCCACCAGCTAAAAGAATTCCGTTTAAGATACCTATGAGAATTGTTGAACGTGTTATAAATAACCGCTATTCAGGAGATGGAACTGTCCATCCTGCTGATCACTTGCTTTTTATACATGAATTATGCGGTTATTTAAGATTGCAGGTATCACCACGGAACAATGTAAGAGGAAATTATTCACTATATCGCTGAAAGACGGAGCATTGGATTGGTACAGGTTATTGAAAAATGCGGATTCATTCGACTGGGAAGGAATTGTACCTCTCTTTCACTCTAAGTTTTATCCTCTACATGAAATTCATAGAGATAGAAATTATATCTATAACTTCTGGCCTCATGATGGAGAAAGTATCGCCCAAGCTTGGGGGAGGCTGAAATCACTAATACTCAAATGCCCCATTCATGAGTTCCCCAGAGATATCATTATCAATAATTTCTATGCAAGGCTTACACTCCATGACAAGGATTTCTTGATGCTTCTTCTAATGGGTCTTTCACAAGCAATAAGGAAGAAGTTAAATTGGATCTCCTTGAAAGGATCCAACGCAATACTGAAGATTGGGAAAATGATGAAGGTAGAGAATCAGGTATAAATTACGATTATGATTGCATTAAGCTCTTTGTTGAAACTGAAAGTTTTCGTAAGTTTAGTGCTAAATATGGTCTTGATTCTCAAATTGTTGTTAATTGCTGTAAGATTTTTGCTTCGTACATCAACATTCCTAAGCAGGAATGGGTGAAGTATCATGAACCATTTAAAGAGCCTGTTAAAATAACTACACCTGCTAAAGAAGTTCAAGTTCATACTGTTGATCATGTTTTACCTGAGCCTTATATTGAGAAAATGCCTTTCCCTAAGGTAAAACAACGTTCTATTGTTGCTAGTGTGGTTAATAAAAGTGAAAAGAAAATCTTTGAACCTGAAGAACAGTTAAAGATAGAACCTGCTGTAGCAATAGTTAAGGATCTTATAACTGAAAATGTAGAAGAAAGCCATATAATTTTTTGTGAAGATGCTTCTAACATTGTTAAGCCATCTAAGAAGAATGTCAAGAAAATTGGAACTCCTGTCATTTCGGTTAAGATTGGTGATCATTGCTACTATGGTTTATGTGACATTGGTGCTAGTTCAAGTGCTATCCCCTATGAACTTTATCAAGAAATCAAGCATGAAATTGGTCCCTGTGAACTGGAAGAAATTGATGTGGTTATTCGACTTGCTAATATATCTCTCCGGTTGGTATAGTCAGAGACGTGGAAGTTCTATGTGGTAAGACTAAATACCCTGCTGATTTCTTAGTGCTTGGTTCTGCTGCAAGTAAGACTTGTCCTATTATTTTTGGTAGACCTTTCTTAAATACTTGTGGTGCTGTAATAGATTGCAAAAAGGAAAAGATCTATACTAAATTTGCTGGAGAACCTTATGAGTTCAATTTTTCCAAATTTGCTAAAAACCATCACGAAAAAGATTTACCTAATGAGGATTTTCGAGTTGAACAACTTGCTTCTGTTGCTATTGCTCCTAACAATGCTTTGCAGCAATTCATGGAAGATCATGAGAGTGAAGTTTTTATGCAGGAAAGAAATGAAATAGATGACGTTTTTCTTCGACAACCTGCTATTCTTAAACATAATTTACCTGTGGAAGAGTTGGGACCTCCTTCGCCTCCCAAAGGAGATCCTGTTTTTGAATTAAAAACTCTACCTGACACGCTTAAATATGCTTATCTTGATGAAAAGAAAATATATCCTGTTATTATTAGTTCTAAACTTTCAGGTCAAGAAGAGGAGAGATTATTGGGAATACTTAGGAAACATCGAGGTGCCATGGGTTATACTTTGGATGATCTTAAAGGGATTTCTCCTTCTATTTGTCAGCATATAATTAATCTGGAGCCCGATGCAAAGCCAGTTGTTGAGCATCAACGAAGGCTAATCCCTAAGATGAAAGAAGTGGTAAGAAGTGAGATTCTAAAACTTCTCGAAGCAGGTATAATCTATCCTATCGCTGATAGTAGATGGGTGAGTCCTGTTCATTGTGTCCCTAAAAAGGGAGGTATTACTGTTGTTGCAAATGATAACGATGAGCTTATTCCGCAAAGAACAATAGTTGGGTATAGAATGTGTATTGATTTTCGAAAACTTAATAAAGCAACTAAGAAAGATCATTACCCTTTACCTTTTATTGATCAAATGTTGGAAAGGTTAGCTAAAAACTCACATTTCTGCTTTTTAGATGGATATTCTGGTTTTTCGCAAATTGCTGTTAGACATCAAGATCAGGAGAAAACCACTTTTACTTGTCCTTATGGAACTTATGCTTATAGACGCATGCCTTTTGGTTTATGTAATGCTCCTGCCACTTTTCAGAGATGCATGTCTGCTATATTCCATGGCTTTTGTGAGCAAATTGTGGAAGTCTTCATGGACGATTTCTCCGTCTATGGAACTTCTTTTGACAACTGTTTGCACAACCTTGATAAAGTTTTGCAGAGATGTGAAGAAACAAACCTTGTTCTTAATTGGGAGAAATGCCATTTTATGGTAAATGAAGGAATCGTTCTTGGACATAAAGTTTCCGAGAGAGGTATTGAAGTCGATAGAGCAAAGGTTGAGGCAATTGAGAAATTACCTTGCCCAAGGGATGTGAAAGGTATTCGTAGTATTCTTGGTCATGCGGGTTTCTACAGGAGATTTATTAAAGATTTTTCTAAAATTTCGAAACCACTTACTAATCTTCTTCAAAAAGATGTTCCATTTATTTTTGATGATGATTGTAAAGAAGCTTTCGAAATTCTGAAAAAGGCTTTAACCACTGCTCCTGTTGTTCAACCACCTGATTGGAATCTACCTTTTGAAATTATGTGTGATGCTAGTGATTATGCTGTAGGAGCTGTTCTTGGACAGCGTGTTGATAATAAACTGAATGTTATTCATTATGCTAGTAAAACTCTTGATAATGCTCAAAAGAATTATGCTACTACTGAAAAAGAATTTTTAGCTGTGGTGTTTTCTTGTGATAAGTTTAGACCTTACATTGTTGATTCAAAGGTGACTATACATACTGATCATGCTGCTATTAAATACCTTATGAATAAGAAAGATGCAAAGCCTAGACTTATTAGATGGGTTCTATTGCTACAAGAGTTTGACTTGCATATTGTTGATAGGAAAGGTGCTGATAATCCCGTTGCTGATAATTTATCTAGAATAGAAAACGTCTCTTATGATCCTATTCCTGTTAATGACAGTTTTCCAGATGAACAATTAGCTTCAATAGAGGTAAATACGCGTGATAGCCCGTGGTATGCTGATTATGCTAATTTTATTGTCTCCAAGTATTTGCCTCCAACTTTCACCTATCAGCAGAGGAAGAAATTCTTCTATGACTTAAGGCATTATTTTTGGGATGACCCACATTTATACAAAGAAGGAGTGGATGGTGTTATGCGACGTTGTGTCCCAGAGTATGAGCAAAAGGAGATATTGCGCAAATGCCACAGCAGTGCTTATGGTGGACATCATGCTGGGGACAGGACCGCACATAAGGTGCTTCAGTCAGGTTTTTATTGGCCTACCCTTTTTAAAGATGCTAAGAAATTTATTATGTCTTGTGATGAATGTCAAAGAGTAGGAAATATCAGTAGACGTAATGAAATGCCTATGAATTACTCTCTTGTTATTGAGCCATTTGATTGTTGGGGATTTGACTTCATGGGTCCTTTCCCTTCTTCGCATGGTAATACTCATATTCTTGTTGCTGTTGACTATGTTACTAAATGGGTAGAAGCTATTCCAACTCCTAGTGCTGATCATAAAACTTCTTTAAGAATGCTTAAAGATGTCATTTTTCCTAGGTTTGGCGTGCCTAGATATCTTATGACTGATGGAGGGTCTCATTTTATTCATGGTGCTTTTAGAAAAACACTTGCTAAATATGACGTGAATCATAGAATCTCTTCACCCTATCATCCTCAAACAAGTGGTCAAGTAGAATTGACTAATAGGGAAATTAAGTTAATCTTGCAAAAGACTGTTAATAAGTCTAGAAAGAATTGGGCTAAGAAACTTAATGATGCTTTATGGGCTTATAGAACTGCTTATAAGAATCCTATGGGCATGTCTCCTTATAAAATGGTTTATGGAAAAGCTTGTCACTTACCTTTAGAATTAGAACACAAGGCTTATTGGGCAGTTAAGGAATTAAATAGAGATTTTACACTTGCGGGTGAGAAAAGACTGCTTGCCATGAGTTCTTTAGATGAATGGAGAAGTGAAGCTTATGAAAATGCCAAATTGTTTAAAGAAAAAGTTAAGAGATGGCATGATGGAAGAATAATAAATAGAGAATTTAATATTGGTGATAAAGTATTATTGTATAGGTCTCGTCTCAGATTTTTTGCAGGCAAATTACTCTCCAAATGGGAAGGACCGTATATTGTTGAAGAAGTATATCGCTCGGGAGCCATTAAGATAAACTCATTTGATGGTGATAAACCACAAGTGGTTAATGGTCAAAGACTCAAGCATTATATTTCTGGTGATCCCATTGGGAAAAATGTTGATATCATACAAGTAGTGACTCCGGAAGATTTCATAAAATTCGAATACCGGAAGACTCCAGAATCAGTTTTGGAATAGGTATCAACTTTGGTAAGCAAAAGTTCGCGTTTAATTATATAAAAAATTATTCATTATTTTTAGGTAAAATGAAAAATTACGGAACGAAAAAGAGACGGAGACCGACTCCAGGTCGAGGAGGCGGCCTAGGGGCGCGGCCCACCCCATGGCCACGCCGTGGGCCCGCCTGCCTCTCTGGAGCCCGTCTCCGACTCCGCTTTGGTCCGTCGCCTTCCTTTTTGTCGGGAAATTTTTGCTATATATTCACCCGGATCTCTTGAGGTCCGTATCTGTGTTTTCGACGCGTTTTTGTTTCGAGCTGTTTCTGCCAGGACCCTCGGAAATCTAGAGCCAACATGTCTTCGCCGGGAGCTTCTAATGATAGTTTCTTCAAAACGTCGTCAACCCGTACATCAATGAAGTGAAGATGCACCCCCAGGAGATGCAACTCAAGGATGGTGCCGTTCATCAGAGGATGTCCGAGAACCCAGGAGAGAAGGGGACATGAAGACCAGGATGGAAGAGCTGGAGCATGAAGTCTTCAAGTACAAGAAGATGGTGGAACGCGGAGTGAACGCCAACTACAGAATAATTTCTGAGCTTATTGATGAACACAAGAAGGAAACCAACAAGCTTTGGGAGGAGATTTCGTCTAAGTCAAGCTACCTCCAAACTACAAGCCCAGATCTATGACCTGCAAAACCAAAACTGTGAGTATGAGACCAGGTTTAAACGCATAAGTTCTGCTGCCAGTTTCAGGAAATTGAAACCAAGTCATCCTTCCTCGATGGAGAACCTCTGCCCTGGAAGTTTGATGATAAAGAGCCTCCTTCACCACCAAGGATCAAGCTTGAATGTCAAGGGGTAATGGCACTCCCTTGGCTTGTTCCAAGCTTGGGGGAGTGCCCCAGTATCATTATCTTTTATCTTTTATCTTTATAATTTCGTGGTTATATCATTGGTAGAGAGGTTATCATATAAGTTAGTCTGCAATGTGTGGTATCATTTTCCCTTTAGTGAGTTATCTTTGTATCCTTTGGTGTGAGTTTGTCTTTGATGGAATATTAATGAGAAGCTTCATCTTTACTTTCTTGCACCTTTATTTTTAGCATTGCAACCTCTACTATTTGGTGAACTTGTTGGAGTTTTGACCTCACATTGTGTATAACCAGTAGATCTTCTTAGTCATGGCAAACTTAGCATTGGTCATTAGCAACAGTTCTTAAGACACTTAAGTAAAGAAGAGAGAATTACATGCAAATATATTATCATTGTTAACTTTGATACTTGTTAACTAGCAAAAGTTTTATTCTTTGGTTTAAAGGTATGTGTTGACAAGAAAAGATTTATGATCTCTCATATTGCTTTTATATTTGCATGTATCTTTCAACACTAATGTTTGCTGCAAAGCCTTGCTAAGCCTAAAGCCTTGTACTGAGAGGAAATACTTCTCGTGCATCCAAAACCTTGAGCCAAAACCCTCCAAAGTGTCCACCATAACTTCCTATATGTGGTATTTCTTAGCCACTCCAAGTAAATCAGTCTTGTGCTACCTTTAAACTATTCAAAATTGTTACTACTCCTTTTTGTGTCTCTGTTTACCAGCTCATGAGGAAGTAGTAGATGATCTTTATTTCACTTGTCAATCAGACTTTATCTTCAGACTAGCAACTTACATCTGCTTATCTATAATTTGCAAAAAGAGCTGGCAGCGGGGTGCCCAGCCCCCTTAATTTACAACTTTGACTGCAAACTCTCCTCACATTTTGTTCCTGAGCACTGAGTCAAACATCTGCATGTGTAAACAAAGGAGAAAAGAGGGATGATCTGCTTGCTGCGGAAATAACGTTCCTCAATGGGAGCCGCTCTTAAAAAGTCTGGTTGGCAAGGGTAATATTGTATTGTCTGCTGCCATTCGTTGACCATTAACATGCACCACTCAAAATATATTTTTACCCTCTATGCAATTTCCAAAACCTAAAAAGCTCTAGCACTTGACTTGATCTCCGCTTCCCTCTGCGAAGGGCCTATCTTTTACTTTATGTGAGTCAGTATACCTATCTCTCTCATACCCCAAGGCAAGCATTAGTGTTGTTGAGATTCATTCGCTTATTTGTTGCTAATTTGATTGATTATACCTACCTTTTCTTTTGTTATCACTGAACCTTTACCTACAAGGATATAAGATTGAAAGTTTTCAGTAAATGCAAAGAACCTGTGATAGTTGAACATGTGACATCTGCAGTACACAGCTCTTTTATATATAAAGACTCCGCTTGAAAGATAAGTTTATTATGCTATTTGTTCTCTGACCAAGAGCAAGGTTTGCCATTATCTTCTTGATATACTCTTACTTGTGATTGATCATTACTTGACTCAAGTTAGATTTTATAAAAAAGGTTGATGTTCTAAAAGAATGTGTGTATTGTTAAGGAAATACTGATGCTTCATGTTCGTATTCTTTTTATCGACACTTCACTCCATAAACCCGTGGTCACGTTTATTAAAGCTCAGTTTTCGCTTGGGGACAAGCGAGGTCTAAGCTTGGGGGAGTTGATACGTCCATTTTGCATCACTATTTTGTATCATAATCTACTCTTACTTACTGATATATTTCACATTTTATTACAATACTTATGATATTTTATCTTATTTTGCATGTTTTACAATTACACGGAATTTATCTGTCGGAGTCAGGATTCTGCTGAAAAGAGCACCGTCAGGAGGGATACCCCGGAAGCCCCAAAAATCACCAGAAAAATATAGGAATTATTTCCTCATCAAATCAGGCAGGAGGCTAGAAGACCTCGAGGAGGGGTGCCACGAGGCCACCCGGAGGCCTAGGGGCGCGGCCCACCCCCTGACCGCGCCGTGGGCCCGCCTGGCCCCTCTGGCCCACCTCCGGTGCTCCCTTTGGTGATATACTCCCTCTTGACCTAAAAAATAACGGGGACGAACTTCGCATAATTTTTCCGCCACCTCTACGGGTGGAAAACAGAGAGAAAAAAGCTCTCCGGCAGGGAGAAATCTACCGGGGAAACTTCCCTCCGGGAGGGGGAAATCATCGCCATCGCTCCAAGCTTCATCGGGATCATCATCTTCATCATCTCCACCGCCAGCACCATCATCCCCACCGCTCCACTTTGTTCCGCTGTAACATCTAGGGTTGTACTTGTTTAGTTTATTGGAGATACTCTCCCGGTATTGATTACCCTTCGTGGATTGATGCTATTGAGTTGTTTCGGTGAATTAACTTTATGACCAGATTGTTATTACTCATCATATCACCTCTGATCATGATCCATATGATGTCTTGTGAGTAGTTCGTTTAGTTCTTGAGGACATGGGAGACGTCTTGTGGTTAGTAGTGGAATTATGTTGATGAGTATTTAATATTTGATATTTAAGTTGTGGTGTTATTCTTCTAGTGGTGTCATGTGAACGTCGACTACATGATACTTCACCTTTATGGGCCTAGGGGAATACATTGTGTATTTAGTTTACCTATTGTGGGGTTGCCGGAGAGATAGAAACCTAAACCCCCGTTGGTAGATTAAGGCATGAGGGAGCGTAGGATTCCAGAGCTTAAAGCTGTGGTTAGAGTTATCTTAATCACTTCCTTGCAGTGCGGAAGCCTGTAAGGGGTGTAATCACGAGTGTGTATTTATCCAAGTAAGGGTAGTGCACTAGCATAGGTTCACCCACACAACACTTATCAAAACATTAAATATGAGTTAACGGTATGAAGCGAAAGCACTTGACATCTCTCCCGTGTGTCCTCAGGAACGTTTGGTAATCACAAGTGAAACAACCGGCTTGTCCTTTGTGCTAAAAAGGATTGAGCCACTTGCTGCAACTATTGCTGCTCTCTTTTATTTACATGTACTTTATTTACTCGCATTTACTTTCTCGTACTTTATATCAAAAACCCCTAAAAACTTGTCTGCTAGCATTTACAGTGAAACCTTGCTTGAAACCGCTTGTCAACACCTTCTGCTCATCGTTGGGATCGACACTCCTATTTATCAAAAGTACTACGATAGATCCCCTATACTTGTGGGTCATCATGCATCTAGACCCGATATTGTGTTGAGTGTAGGGGTGTATGCAAGGTATCAAGCAGCTCCTAAAGAAAGCCACATGAAGGCGGTCAATAGAATCCTTCGATATTTGGTTTATATCCCAAGGTTTGGTTTGTGGTACCCAAAGGGCTCTAATTTCTCTCTTGCCGGGTACACGGACTCGGATTGGGCTGGTGATAAGGATGATAGGAAATCAACTTCCGGGGCATACCAATTCCTTGGTAGGTCCTTGGTGAGTTGGTCTTCAAAGAAGCAGAACTGTGTATCTCTTTCCACCACCGAAGCCGAATATGTGGCAGCTGCTAGTGCATGCACTCAATTGTTATGGATGAGGCAAACTTTAAAGGAATACGGTGTCCATTGTGACAAAGTGTCTCTTTTGTGTGACAATGAAAGTGCTATCAAGATTGGTCACAACCCGGTGCAACACTCAAGAACGAAGCATATTGAGATTCGTCATCATTTTATTCGTGATCATATTGCCCGTGGTGACATTGAGCTTGGCTATATTCCAACCCAAGACCAACTTGCAGATATTTTCACGAAGCCACTTGATGAAGCAAGATTCACTTATTTGAGGCATGTGCACGTGCATTTACAGTGAAACCTTGCTTGAAACCGCTTGTCAACACATGCTTGATTACTAGTGGTTCCTGACTATCTTGCATACACACCTATATTTTGACTATTTATTTGGTTTAGGTGTAGGCATGGACATAGGGGGAGTGCGGTCCTAATACATTGTACCATCCCTCCCCCCATTATGCCAACATCAAGAACTCATTTGCTTCTCTATATTCGTTTCTATGAATTGTGAGCTTAAATAACGAGTAGTGGCAGTGAGCCCAAGATATATCTTCGCGGTGTCACACCACATACACTCATACATGGTGGCCTAGGCCACCGCCCTCCTCCTTATGAGGAGTTGATCTTATTTGGTATTATTTGGGTTTCTAGACCTTGAGTTTTGGAAAGAGTGCTCAATTTTGGCCTTTCAAATTTGATTCTTGCAAATTTGGGCATACTCTTCTTCTCATGTTACTTGTTCTATCCTAAGCCACAACTCTTATGCCAAAAGCCATCTCTTTCTAAAAATGTGCATTTTTCATGTCTCAGTGTTGCGAAAGGTCGGAACCGGCGGAAAATTCAGTTTTGTAGCTCTCTTTTGAACCCAAACTGCATTTACCCTAGGCGGCGGTACTACCGGCCATCCTAGCGGTACTACCGCTGTGGGCGCTTCACAGCCCTGCAGCGCGGTACCGCCCCGATGCCCGCGCACAGTACCAGGGCCAGTACTACCGCTAGAACGAGCAGTAGTACCGCCACGGAGATTTGGGCGGATAAGGCTCGGGACGAACCCGATTTCGAGGGAAACCTCTTCATTGTGTTCTTCCCCAACTCCTTCTCCTCCACATCCCCGCCGCCGCTAGCCTCTCCCTCACCGGGAAGAGCTTCTCCAGCCAAGGGAGCTCGTGCTCCTCCACCCCGGAAGGCTCCTGCACCTCTCCTTCTCCTCGATCCTCCACCATGAGTTCTGGTATGCCCTATCCCTCTCTCTCATCTAGTTGATGGATGAAGATGAAATTAGTGGTTACTTTTGTGGATTCGTGGTAGATTGAGTTGGTAGAAGTGCAACTTTTGTGGATCTTGAACCTTGTGTAGATTTTTATGGGGAATTTGTTCCTAGATTTAAAGTTCTTCATCTAAATTTTGAGGAGTAACCCTAGGTAATGTTAGGGCTTTTTCTTAAGCCATCCTATTACCTCTTGTTACACCTCTAACACTAATGTAGTACTCTCTCTAGTGTATTTTCCTATAATTTTCTACCATATGTTCATTTTACACAAATCATGAAAATTGTGCATTCTTACCTATATGCTTGTCCCCCTATGCTCTTCACAGGTAGTAAGCCTCGTGTTACTCGCACCAAGTTTGTTGGGAGGAAAAAGCCACGCACATAACCTAGTGAAGAAATTCAAGATGAGATAGATGGTGTTCTTGTGACTCACCGGAAATTTCCGCCCTCGGAGAAGACCTTGCCTTCACGGAGCAAGACTGCCAGCCAGCTTGACGACAAGGACTTTGTGGCCAAGAGAGCTGTTGACTGCTATGTGATTGATAGGATGGAACAAATTCCGTCCATTCGGGGCAACAATCCCTTTTTCCACAATAAGTTCCAAGAGCAATGCTACAATGAGATACTGCTGACGAAGCCCGTGGATAATCATGTGGTGCAGCACTTCATCAATATGGAGCACATGAGGGCTAAGAGCGACTATTTTGGAGAGGCCCTTGCCATTTGTGAGGAGTTTGGTCTGCTGCCAATGATGGAATTAGAGCAAGACTTTGATGAGAAGCTAGTGGCTCAATTTCTTGCCACCGTTCACTTTGGGAATGAGACTAACCGTCGGTTGGTATGGATGACAAGGGACAATAAACTTGAGGTCACATGGGCTGAGGTTGCTGCTATGTTTGATTATGAGGAGTTTGGGCCTTTTGTGCCTGACAACTTTGAGGATCACTACTTTCGTGTGCACTATCCAGGGGTCGAAGCCATTGAGGTAGAGAAGTTGTTGCCTCTTTATGATCCAGAAAGCGCCGCCAAGTGGAAAGTGGGCCAATCTAGAGGACTCTATCCTACTTGGGACATCATGCACAAGATTATGAGTTCACCCACTATCTTAAAAGGAAGAGAAGAGGAGGTGTGTGTCATGCGGCTCTTAAGTTGGATATGAGTAAGGCTTATGACCGGGTTGAATGGTCGTTTCTGGAACAAGTTTTGTCTTAGATGGGCTTCCACAATAATTTCATTGATCTAATCTCCAAGTGTATACGAACGGTAACCTACAGATTTAAGGTGAATGGTGTTTACACAGACACTGTCGTTCTTGGTCGAGGACTAAGGCAGGGCGACCCAATCTCGCCGTATTTATTTCTATTGTGCGCGGATGGCCTCTCGGCCCTGTTAAACCGAGCTGAAGTGGAGGGACGAATTAAGGGTATCACTCTCGCAGATGGTGCCCCCACTATAAACCACTTACTGTTTGCCGACGATTCGCTCTTGTTGTTTGAGGCTAGTCCGCAAGGAGCCTTGGAGATTAATGCCATTTTGCAAACTTACGAGATGTGGTCAGGTCAAATGGTGAATAGAGATAAGTCTTCCATCCTTTTCAGCACTAACACACCGCGTCCCAAGAAAATAGAAATCATGCAAATTCTTGGGTTGCAATCAGAGACGACTGAAGGGAAGTATCTTGGTCTTCCTATGTATGTTGGCCGGTCAAAGAAGAAGTGCTTCCAATACCTAAAAGGCAGGATTTGGGCTCGGATCAGTGGGTGGAAAGAAAAGTTTTTATCCAAGGCTGGCAAGGAAATCTTGATTAAAGCGGCGGCACTGGCTATACCCACTTATGCCATGGCGTGTTTTGATCTAACCAAGTCGTTGTGTGATGAAATCAGCCAGATGGTATGCAGATTTTGGTGGCACAACAAGATGACGAAAATCGTATGCATTGGGTTAGTTGGGAAAAGATGAAATTACCAAAGGAGCAAGGAGGGATGGGATTTAAAGATCTTCACTCTTTTAACTTGGCCATGTTGTCTCGTCAAGTCTGGAGGCTTCTGCAAATTCCTGACTCCCTTTGCGCAAAGGTACTGAAAGCCAAATATTATCCCAACACTTCGGTGCTAGAAGCTCAACCGGTGGCTGGTATGAGCTACATAATGCGCAGTATCTTGAAAGGCCTTGAGATTGTCAAGGAAGGTATGATCTGGCGTGTAGGCTCGGGTGAACACATCTCTATTTGGGACGATCCTTGGCTTCCGTGTGATATCTCGAGGGAGCCAATCACTCGTCGGGGAAATCAGGTGCTGACCAAGGTTGCTGAGCCGATTGACCCTATAACTGGACAGTGGGACACTCAGCATGTCGAGCAGTCGTTCTGCCAGCGAGATGCACAGTTGATCCTTCAAATTCCCATTTGTGATCAGCACGACGACTTCATAGCCTCACATTTTGACACAAAAGGCTTGTTCTCTATACGTTCAGCCTATCGTGTGCACTTACAGCTGCTTGAGAAGAATGAAACGAGGGTGCATGGTGGACCGTCTAATGATTCTGCATGGAGGGAAGGCGTATGGAAAGGCATCTGGAAGCTAAATTGCCCAGCCAGTGTTCATCATTTTTTGTGGTGGCTTTGTCATAACAGCCATCCACTGAATATGAACATACATCGTCGGGGAGTGGAGCTAGACACAAAATGCTTGGTGTGCCACAGACTTTTCGAGGATGGCGGCCACTTGTTCTTGAGGTGCAAGGAAGCGAAGGCGTGCTAGCGGGCATCTCTTCTTGAACAGGTTCGTGTACAACTGCTGGAGTGCGTCAACCCCATGGAACTTGTCGAGATGATACTAAATCTGCCTGAGGAGCGGAAGTTGCGATCCATTTATCTGCTGTGGTCATGGTGGACTGAGCGAAACAAAGCAAAAAATGGGGAACGCCGCTTGTCCCCTGAAGAATTCCAGAGACAGATTTTGCATCAGGTGGGGAGTGGAAGCAGTATTTTGGTACGAAGCCCAAAGTGCACTTGGGCCATGTTCAGAATTGGCAGGCGCCCCCACCAGACTGGGTCATGATAAACCTGGATGGTTCGTTTAGTCCTGAAGGTAGGAAAGGAGGCTAGGGTTGCATAGCACGCAATAACGAGGGCGAAATTCTGTTCTCTGCTGCTGGAAACTTGCCTCACCTGTCCGATGCGCTACATGCTGAGGCTATGGCTATGGTGAAAGCCATTGAGCTGGCGGAGCAATTTGGGATGGGTCGTGTGATCTTCTCGACAGACTATCTGACTCTTAAACAAGCCGTCACCTCTTGTTCGCTTGACCGATCCCCTCTGGGTACGTTGTTCCGCGAAGCCAAGTTCCTGCTAAGCTTAGGGTTCATTGAGTACCAAGTTGTTTTTAAATCTCGTTCATGTAATAATCTAGCGCATGTGCTGGCCAATATCGGTGCTAGTGAGGTTTTCGGAAACCATGTTGCGTGGTTTTCTGATCCTCCGAGTGATGTAACCCGTGCAGTGGCCGACGATCTTGTCGAGTCCACAAGGTAATGGTATAACAGGTGTTTAATAAAATAAAAAAAAACGCAACTCCCGTCTCTCCTGACTCGCACTCAAATCTCAAACCGGCACCTAAGGCGCTGTCGGCCGCTCCATGCTCCGCCGGCCGCCTCTCACCTCTCCTCAGATTCTCTCAGATTCACCCCTCCGATTCTCTCTTCCACGTCTCATTTTTCCTGATTAACGTATCTCCTCTCCCTTTTCCATTTTTTCCTGTGTTGGCCGATCTCTTTCGGTGGTCAAGAATGAAGCATGTGACTGATAGAAGTGTGTTCTTCTGAGTCCAAACCCATACGGAAGCTTCAGGTTTTGGGCTGAACTCCGAACCATGCAGCAAAAACAAAGCTACACGTGTGTAATTGGAGAAGAGCCGATTGAATCCATGGCTGCAGAGGGCAGATCCAGCAACTACGGCGACGTCTCTTAGCTCGGCAAGAACACATACACGCTAAGACCATAGGAGTGGTGGGGGGAGGGTGCCATACCAGTGCGAAGCCGCCGGAGGTGACGTGTCCGGTCGCCGGCGAGCATGCACGGAGGTGGGGTCAATAACGCGCCGCTCGGCTGGCGGGCTCGATCGATTCCGTGGGAGGAGGAGGTAGGGGCCGGCGCTCGGCGGCTGGATGAGGTGGTTCGATTTCCGGCGCTCAGCGGCGGCGATTCGGGGCTCCGCTTCTCCTTTTTGTTTTCTCGACAACAGCGAGCTCTGCTTCTCAATTGTTCAAGGGTCACACATTGTTCAACGGCAGCGACTAAGAACATTTCAAGGATCGCCAACCGCGTGGCCAATATTTTACGCCTGATCTCGTATATCCACGCGACACAATTTTCTTCCCATGATGCATGATGCTGATAGTGATATCAGCTGCCCAACGGCACCTTCTCGGATGCTACTTAACAATTACTCCTATATTATATCGGGTCAAAATACATTGTATATTTGTATACAAGCTATAGAATGGCAGAAAAACGCAGAAACTACAATCCAGTCCCTATATTTTATGAGGAGCACCCCAAAGGAAAATTTAAATTATGATTTGGTACTTATTTCAAGGGCAGCACAAATCCAACTTGATCACTGCCGGGGACGACACAACATGGAGAAGGACCTTGAAGTAAAATTGGAAAAACGTAAATTGGGTCCCTGACCACCCATCGACAAAACACACTCGACGTCCGAGCCACCTTTGCTATTGCCGGGGACGAATCACTTGGGGCGGCGTAGCTAAGAAGCTCGCCAGTATGGAGTGGTCGAGATCCTCCACAACAACATCACGCCTAGAGGAAGAACAACCACCCTTGTGTGGACGAGGAAGGTCGCCATTCAGCCATAGGAAATAGAGTAAAATGGGGCCATCGCAAGTCCTACGGTTGAAGAACCCTACAACTCGAAATCCTCGTAGCCCAGACTAGCGACCAAGCAAGAGGTCATCTCCTCCGACATCACCATCACAGCAATGGCAACACATCGGGGCGCAGTCGTCCAAAATCCCCATATCTAGGCGGCCGGTAAACCTTATTGTAGTGTAGAAAGAGGAGGCAACACTTCTCGTCACTGTCTCCTTCTTCTGGAACACCATAGGCAACAACAACAAAACTGCCAATCACCGGAAGCCGCTCGCAAGTTTTGACGACCAAATTTCCATCGTCATCCTGCCATTCTCTACAATGAAAACCCTAAACCTTGCCCTAGCAATACCGATATGCACGATAGGAGTACGCCAGAGAAGATAGGAGAGGAGCCAGGGTGGTGTGGCCGACTCTCAAATGTGGTGAGGAGAGAGAAAGGAAAGGTGTAAGTTAGTTATACTTTTCCTACAACATAGTCTAGAGATCGACCCTGGCATCATTTGTTCGGACGACTCAGGGGATCCTAGCGTCTCGGTCGCCGACGCTCCCCTCCTCGATCTCCCTTCCAACGACGGAGGAGGTCATCCAACGACGTATTTCTTCTTCGACCGTGGCGGTCTTCACTATTTCCTTTGGGTTCGATCCGATCTGGTTTAACCCAGATTTTTTGTCCGGGCCCAAGTTGGTTCTTAGTTGGCGGCGGCTTCAGCGAAAGCCCTCTCCTTCTTCCTCATAACACCCTGCTTGTGTGACTCGTTGGACCTCTGCTGCACGGTGAGTTCCTTCTTTGACTTTTTGGGGGAATCAGATGCGATATGCAGGATGATGGGCCGGGTGGCTGCAGTTCTAGCGGCATCGTCGGCCATGACTAGGGCAGGAGCCATAACTGTTTTTGGGAGAAGATCTGGTGGCACGAGGATCGGCAAGCAGCCATTGTTGGCCGTCCGTCGAAGACGGGCGAACAACATGTACTGTAGGTCCACTAGATCACCATCGAGAATAAGCGTTGCCTCCAAATGAAGAGATAGAGGTCTCCCACCCATCTGCTTCGTCACCCCCAGAAGTTGCATTATATTATAGACTTATAGTGGTGTGATTACAGTTTACAAAAAAATCCAAAAAAAAAAGAAGTGACAACCATGATCCAACTTCTACACTAAGAGCCCTCAAGTAAAATTAAAAAAAAAACGTAAAATGGGTCCCTGACCACCGCATCGACAAAACACGGTCCGCACCCGAGCCACCTTCGCCGTTGCTGAGGACGAATCACTTGACGCGGCGTAGCTAAGAAACACAACAATATGGGGTGGTCAAAATCCTCCACAACAACATCACGCCTAGAGGAGGAACAAACGCCCTTGTGTGGACGAGGAAGGTCGCCATTCAGCCATAGCAAATAGAGTAAAAATGGGGTCGTCGCAAGTCCTAAGGTTGAAGAACCCTACAACTTGAAATCCTCGTAGCCCAGACCAGCGACCAAGCAAGAGGTCACTTTCTCCGACATCACCATCACCACAATGGCAACACATCGGGGCGCAATCGTCCAAAATCTCCATATCTAGTTATTGTAGTGCAGAAAGAGGTGACAACACTTCTCGTCACTGTCTCCTTCCTCTGGAACATCATAGGCAACAACAACAAAACTGCCAATCACCGGAAGCCGCTCGCAATGAAAACCCTAAACCTTACCCTAGCACTACCGATATGCACGAGAGGAGTCCAACGGAGAAGGTGGGAGAGGAGCCAGGGTGGAGTGTACGACTAAAATGTGGTGAGGAGAGAGAAAGGAAAGGTGTAAGTTAGTTATATTTTTTTCCTACAACGCAGTCAAGAGTCTAAACATCACATCGTCAGTTCGGACGACTCGGGGGAACCTAGCGCCCCAGTCGCCGACGCTCCCCTCCTCGATCTCCCTTCCAACGACGGAGGATGTCATCCAACGACGTATTTCTTCTTCGCCCTTGGCGGTCTTCACTATTTCCTTTGGCTTCGATCCGATCTGGTTCAACCCAGATTTTTTGTCCGGGCCCAAGTTGGGTCTTAGTTGGCGGCGGCTTCAGCGAATGCCCTCTTCTTCTTCCTACGAACACCCTGCTTGTGTGACTCGTTGGCCCTCTGCTCCGCGATGAGCTCTTTCTTTTACTTCTTGGGGGAATCAGATGCGGTATGCAGGATGACGGGCCGGGTGGCTGCAGCTCCAGCGGCATCGTCGGCCATGGATAGGGCAGGAGCCAGACCTGGTGTTGGGAGAAGAAAAGCCGGATAGTGATTTTGTATCTATTGGGCGGGTGAGGGATTGACAAGAGGAGGACACAAAAACTATTCATACGTATCTTGGCCAACGCAAACCTAAACTAAATTTGGGCAGAGTATGAGTTGCGCTAACCACGTTGCCTCCTACCACCCCCCCCACACACACACAAATTTGGGCCTACATGGGCTAGCCCAGAACTCGAGATAGCCCAGTGTTGTGGATATTTCCGACACGCCTATTATATCCGCCAGCGAGAAGCGGCACCGTTTCGACAGGGCCACCAAGGAGTTCGCGAGCATGTCGGTGGTGGACACGGCGGCTGAGGAGATGGCCACCGCCGGAGGCGCGGCGTGGGGTGGGACGGCAGCTGGCGTGGGTCGTGGAGTGGGGCGGAAGCGGAGGCGCGTCCGGCATGGGGTGGGCGGAGGCGGAGGAGCTCGCGCGAGGCGGCGGCCGGACCAGCCGGCGGCCAGAGGCGAGGCCCGGGCGCGGCGGCCAGAGGCGTGTAGCCCCAGCAACTCCTCCTCTGCGCAGCCTCCCATCCTGGCTTAGAGATAGAGTTGACTTCTTTTTTTTTACTTTTTCTTTGCCACGTAGACCTGACGGGTGGGTCCGAGCTGTCAAAAAACTGTTAACATGTTTAAACAGACGAATTAGTGCTCTGCGTCACGACCTAGCTCCAAAAAAGACATTTATGTGTCACAAATCCTTAAAGTGGTGGTTTATCGTCGCCTTGTGTTCAAACGTGGTGGTTTCTCTTGAGACACTTCATTTCCAACTCAACCTTCCATCCACCCTAGATCTCATCTCACCTACCATCTCCGACCAACCGCCTCGCTGTCTCCTCCCCCACACCATCCCCGCCACCGGCCATCGCGCCGGCCAACGAGCGATGCGGCGCGCCGCATCCTTCGGCGACGCCCTCGTCCCCTCCCACCGCCTCAAGCCCGCTTCCCCTTCCTTCTCTTCGCACTCCCACCTCTCCTCCTCCTAGCTCCCTCTCCCGACGCGCCTTACCTGCTAACCTCCACAGCCAGCACGACCTAACACCGCTCTCACCCGCTCGCTCGTATCCGCCCGTCGCGCATCAACCAGCGCCGCGCGTATTTCTCGATTTCTCGGCTTCCGTTGCGGGCTGGATCCGCCAATCCGTTGGACGTTTGGTTCCACCCAACGCAGGTAACAACGCCTGCACGTACGCTGCCCTGTGCAATGCTATAGCCGTGATCCGGGGGAGTTGGTCCGATCCGATTACCATGTTCGTAAGATTAAAAGTGTAGGGCTGAACAGAAACTGTAGGGTCCATTCACAAAGTAAAAGGGGAGCAGTGGCGAAGCCAAAAAAATATTTCGTTGGGTTCATTGCCTTGTTAGTGATGTAGTATTTCGCTAATAGTCAGTGAGAAAGCTTAAATGTATGAAGGATTTACATATTTCATTGGGTTCATTTGAACCCAATGGTTGTACTACAGCTCCGCCACTGAAGGGGAGCGGGGATCACTCGGGGAGTTCAGGGGCTAGTCATTGAGCTCTGCGTACACAGCAAGATGAACCGTCCACTGGGTGTAGGCTAAAGGTGTTTTAGGTAATGTGACAGCGCCCCCCAAGAGAATGGGTCGAGTGGCAATTTTACTGCTGGTTTGTTCTTCTCTGATACCTGTTATGACATCTGCGGTGCTATTATTGGTATCTGAGCTACTGGAACGTGTTACTAGTATCTCTCCCATACATCATGGACACAATCTAGTTAATCTGTTCTGCATATTCATTACATCATGCGAAACTAGTATGTTCTGGACAAACGGCGAGTTGGTACGTAATTTGATCAGTCAATTTGCACATGCGGTTTTAGGATCACTGCCTACTGATTTTAAACTCTGCACAGCAAGATGGACCATCACTGGCTGCTGGTGTTTTAGGACCACTCTAGTTTTCTTCCTTCCTCCTAATATAACAGCAGCACCCAAGAGCATGGGTAGATTAGGAGTTTTGCTGCTGGATCATTGTTCCCTGATATCTGTAATGACATTTGCGTTGCTATTTTCTGGTATTCAAATTTGAGTTAGTGGTACGTGTTAGTACTAATCTCTCTGCCATCCGTGGCGACGCAATGTAGTTAAATTTGTTCTGCAAATTCGTTACATCGTGCGAAACTAGTATGTTCTGAATCTAACCTTGCTGGACGAATAGCGAGTTGGTCGTTTTGACCAGTCACTAGCACTTGCGGTTTTAGGATCAATTGCTACTGATTTTAAACTCTGCACATCAAGATGGACCATCACTGGCTGCTAGTGTTTTAGGATCACTGTAGCTTTCTTCCTTCCTCGTAATGTAACAGCAGCACACAAGAGCATAGGTTGAGTAGGAGTTTTATTATTGGTTTGTTATTATCCGGTATCTGTATGCATCTGCACTGTCGTTTTTGGTAGTAGGAGTATTTTGAGTTAGTGGTACCTGTTACTAATCTCTCTCCCATACATCATCGACACAATGTATTTAATTTGTTCCACAAATTCAATTCATCATGCGAAGCCAGTATTTTTTAAATTTAACCTTGCTGGATGCGATTCTGTAGGAAATTAGATCAACCACTAGTACTTGTCGTTGCTTCTTTTGACACCTTGAATTATAGACACAAGCAAAGAAGAACCCCTTTAACAGTGAACACAGTGGTGATTTTGATCAGTCACTAGCACTTGCAGATTTTGGATCGCTGGATACTGATTTTAAACTCTGCACAGCAAAATGGACCATCACTGGCTGCTTGTGTTTTAGGACCACTGTAGTTTTCTTCCTTCCTTGTAATGGAACAGCAGCACGCAAGAGCATGGGTAGATTAGGAGTTTTGCTGCTGGTTCGGTGTTCCCTGATATCTGTAATGACATTTGCGTTGCTATTTTTTGGTGTTCAAATTTGAGTTAGCGGTACGTGTTAGTACTGATCTCTCTGCCATCCATCATCGACGCAATGTAGTTAATTTGTTCCGCATATTCAGTTCGTCATGCGAAACTAGTATGTTCTGAATCTAACCTTGCTGGACGAACGGCGAGTTGGTCGGTAATTTGATCAGTCACTAGCACTTGCAGTTTTAGGATCATTGACTACTGATTTTAAACTCTGCGCAGCAAGATGGACCATCACTGGCTGCTAGTGTTTTAGGACCACTGCAGTTTTCTTCCTTCCTGGTAACGTAACAACAGTCTCCAAGAGCATAGGTTGAGTAGGAGTTTTGCTGCTGGTTTGTTATTTATCATCCGGTATCTGTATCCATCTGCACCGTCGTTTTTTCGTAGTATTTGAATTAGTGGTACGTGTTAGCTGTTAGTAATGTCTCTGCTGTCCATCGTCAACACGATGTAGTTAATTTTTCTGACAAATTCATTCTCATCATGTGAAACTAGTATGTTCTGAATTTAACCTTGACTCGACAAACGATGAGTTGGTCCGGAATTGGATCAGTCAATAGTAGCATTTGTCAATTACTTCATTCGATCCCTTGAATTATGGACACAACCAAAGAAGATCTCCTTTAACAGTTGACACTTTGGTGATAACCATTGATTTTATTGCCTGAGTATGGATAATTTCTATGATGCTGCTAACATCTAACTGCTTCCTTAGTTCTTTGCAGTGGCAACCGACTTCTTCATGGGCGATCTGTCTTGTGGTTCTGAAAGAGTACCGATGGAGGATCACGAGATCTCTTCCGTCGGCAAGGATGGCACGGTTCTGATAGAGGAGGCACTTCCTCCAGCAGGGCAGACTCTGTGTTCTTGCGGGGAACTCTATCATAGCCAGGATGGGACTCATGAACAATGCATGGATGGTGGTTCTTTAGAGACTGAAGTGGACCTCTCAGGTTCTCCTAGCTCAGGAATAAAGAGAGGCAAAGAATGTGGTGGGAGCTCCCATGTACTCTCAGAATACAGCGAACCAAAGGAATGCTCAACTCATGAGCCGTCACCGTCCTTTCCGGTGAGTTGAACTTGTTAAATTACGTTGTGTTTTCTTTAGCTATCGCAGCATGCCGTTAGCATACTCTGTGTCATGGAAAGTATTTATGAAGGGAAAAGGGGTAGTCCGGATCTGAGTAAAAACAGTAGTTGAGGGAAAATGGGGAGGGCATCAGAAATAGAGATAGTCTGTGATATATTATATATCTATATCCTGGCATTGGTTTTCCAGGTACAAAATGTTTTGAAGTTCAGAGGCAGTGATGATATGTGGTGAATTTGCAAAAGCTTTGATTGACATGTTTGATATGCTAGGTCAATTTGTTTTTCAATTCTGAAAAGCCAATCATAAGTATTTCTTACAGATGGCCTATCATATCGTCAAGTCGAGCAGTCTAGGCTTGTTTTCCTACCTGATGTAGTGGTGTACTGTTGTTCGGATTTTATGATAATATATGGTAATGTAACTGTGGTAGCATTCTACTTTTATGCGATTTTATCCTCACTGGACTTTGAATTATTTACACCTATTCCCTTTTTTATTTCTATCTAGGCTAATTTTCCTACCTGATGTAGTGGTATACTGGTGTTGGTACATTTAAGTTGGGAGTTTATGATAAGATGGTAAAGGAATTGTGGCAGCATTCTGATTTATACTTTTGATCCTTGCTTAACTTGGAATTATTTACACCTATTGCCTTTTTATTTCTTTCTAGCCGGCACCAAGGCTCGTCTCCGCTATGAAAGGAGGCCGTGAGAGAAGCGGTGAAGCATCGCTAACTGAAGCCCGCCGTGTTAAGTGGGCTCCAGATGTCTACGATCCCCCTGTCACCTCAGTGGACCATTCAATGAAGAGCCACCAGCAGCGTCCCAGGTCCAGGAAGAAGGAGAAGAACAAGCAGAAACTGAAGAAGAAGAGGAAGTCACGCGGCAAAAATAGTGGCTTGCACGATGCGGTCCATAATCCGCCTGCCCTCCAGGATCCTGGGTAAGACCACATACATGCAGTTCTTACTACTGGTGGTTTCACCCTTGGTGGGTTGTGCCAAGTCAGTATGCTGACGATCACTTTTGTTTGTCAGGCCGTCATCCCCTGATGATTTTGGCGACTTGGAGCCCGAGGTGCTGGATTACGATGCCAGCGGCGGTGGCGGCCCAGAACCCAACCACGCAAGCGGTTTCGCGCACGAGATGCTAGACGAAGCTACGAGCTCTCGCCAGGATTCTTACTAGGAGGAGGAGGAGCTAGAGGGTAGCACGGTCTTGCTTGCGAATATGGTGCGTACATGTAGATAAATAAGTCCAGGCTGAGATGAGACACGCCTGTTCTGTTCTGTTCTGTTCTGAGTCTTTTGGCTGGTGTCCTGTAGTGTGTGTTTGCTAGCAGGTTCGGTTGCGCTGTTGTTTCGTAGCAACCGACTGAAGAAAAATCATCTTGTGATCTTGGACAAACTGGTGGCAGCCATGCTGAGATCGTCCCTGGTTTTTGTGAGAGGGATGTTGAGATTGACCTCTTGTTTTGTTTGAAGAGGTAGTATGCATGTTGAGATGAGTCCTCTTTTATATAGAGTGATTCTGAGGACTTACAGTCTGCTCATCCATTTTCTTGAGCTGTATCCATTTCGAATTGTTCAGTTGGAGCACTCAACAGCACTGTATGACACACATAAATGGAAATGATCAAAACGCAACAGCTCGTTGCTTGTTTTTTTAGCTTTAAATGGTAGTAAAGCTTTAGCAGTTTTGGCGTGTTTTTGTTTGCATTTGGGTCGGAGCCAAACTCTACAAGAAGCACCCAGGGTTGTTAGCATTTGCATGGCGTCGATGGCGACAGCCACAGAGCCGCTCCTCTTCCCGCAGCTGCTGTGGAGACTCGCCGTCGGTGACCATCGTGGCCGGCGCCGAGGAGAAGGGAGCAGGTACAATGCCATGTTCTTCCAGTGCGTTGATGGCATTGTCCGTGTGCTTGGACGGAACACCGCCGGGATACGTTTTCAGGCCATCCTTTTACAGGCTGTTCGGCCGGTGGTCTTGCCACGCTCTTGCATTGCGAGATTTGAGCGCGTTGTTTCGAGAGGAGGTTTCAGTTAAATGCCTACTTGATCTGCTAGCACAAGCCGAAAAGATTGAAGCGTACTAAAATATACTCCCTCCATTTTTCAATATAAGATGTTTTAACTTTTGTCTCCATGCATATGCACACAAATGTATGTAGACATATTTTTGTGTGCATGTTCATTCATTTTAGTGTGCATATAGACAACATGTGTACCACCTAAAACATCTTATATTAAAAAACGGAGAGAGTACTATCAAGCAACAGCGCCAACAGACAGCTGGTTGAAGCACGTGAAAACTGCAAATCTTCAACTGGAGGAGTGCAGTCCACTACTATTAACAAATTCACGTACCCAGCCTGCCTGTCTCCAAGACACAGCCAAACAGCAATGGCGACGACGACCGAGCCGCTCCTCCTCCCGCAGGAGGGCCACCGTTACCGCGCTTGGGGACTCGCCGTCGTCGCGGCGGCAGTTGTGGTACTGCTGGTGCTGCCGCCTCCGGCCCTCTCCGTCCCAGGCTGTTCGGTGCACCGCCGGAGCTCGTCGAGCTCACCCTCCTCGCCGGCGCCACGGAGAAGGGAGCAGGTACGCACGCGGTGCTCATCCTACGCTGGCGTTTTTCTTGCATGAATCCATCAGCTCGAGAGAATTTGCAAATACGATGCGATTTTCGTTTCAGTGTGCTTGGATGGAACCCCGCCGGGCTACCACCTGCAGAGAGGCTCCGGCTCAGGATCCAGAAGCTGGCTCATCCAACTAGAGGTAGTACCATTCATACATCACTCATCAACTTACCTACACATTGCTATGTTTTTTTCATGTCTAATACAAGAAGAACAAATTGAAGATGGAATGATCTTCCAATGTTCTTAAGTATACAATGTTCATAACTGAAGTCTATTTTGGGATAGAGACCTGGGTCCTAATCAAGTTCTCCTGCCATTAAGCAGATGGTTTCCTACACTTCTTTACTTGACAAAACAATATGCCTTGCCTACATGATTAGGGATGTTAAGCAAGTGGACTCAAAAACTCCAAACAAAAAGCAAGTGGACTCAAGGCTGGCAGGGCAATTATTTGACATGTATTTTTATCAATTAAAAAACCAGGGAGGAGGCTGGTGCAGCACACTCAAGGACTGTTCGAACCGCAGAATGTCCGCGCTTGGTTCATCAAACTTCATGAAGCCGTTAGCGTTCGCCGGTGCTGGGATCCTCGGCACTGATCAACAAATGAATCCTGGTAATTAGTTATTGATGCTTCTCTGTCACATACCACTCTCTATTTGTTGCATCCTTTTTCATGTCCTTCATACTGTACATTTGGATAAAGCCAGCAATTGGTACCTTTTTTATAAGTCCTTTCACTATTTTTGATCGTCACATTGTTAGATTTCTACAACTGGAACAAAGTCTATGTAAGGTATTGTGACGGGGCATCGTTTTCGGGGGACACAGAAGGTCAGGCCCAGGTGATTTTTCTTAATCCTAGTCCCATGTCAGCTGTTTTGGTTGCTTGAAGTGATGATGTTTCTGTTGGTAATGATGTAGGATGGAAGCACACTTCACTTCAGAGGATTGCAAATCTATGAAGCGGTTATCGACGAACTTATGAGAAAAGGACTTGCGAATGCTACACAGGTCTTACTAAGTCACCCAGTTCACCCATTTTTTTAGAAGAACCATCAGTACACATATATCATTCTGGAATTTTCAGCAACAACCATTAGTTATTTAGTTGAGAACAAGACCATATGAAAGTGAAGCAACCTCGTTTTTTCCTTCACATTTCAGGCCCTTCTTACAGGTTGTTCTGCTGGTGGTTTAGCTACGATACTGCATTGCGATGATTTTAGTGCAAGATTTCCTCAGGAGGTTTCAGTTAAATGCCTTGCGGATGCTGGATTTTTCCTTGACGTGTAAGACTCTTCAAAATAAATCTGATCCACTAGCATTGCACCTGAACTAAAATACCTTTGCTTTGGCAGAAAGGATATATCTGGAGAAAGGTCCTTTCGGTCTGTCTATGATGGCGTTGTTCACCTCCAGGTTAGCCGTTGGACGATATGCTTGAAATACTAAAGCTCATGTCTTATTCAAATCAAGCCTTCTATTTTTATTCTAATTCGTTTTGTACTTCAATAAAACATCATTAGTAGAATAATATTTTTAAAACCTTTCTCATGTGGCAAATCTTGTGCCAACGGTCGATAGAACATTACATTTTTTTCTGCCCATGCAATTGATGCCACTTTGTACTCAAATCCGTTGAGTTCTTTTCCCAGCTCTTTTATTATTGCTAAATTTATTTCAGAATGTTAGAAAAGTGTTGCCCAAGGACTGCCTTGCGAACAAGGAACCAACTGAGGTAGTTTCCACTGCATAATATGATTTTTCTGACACTTATGCATGTCATCAGATTATGTCGGGAAGTTCATTGGCTGACATAATGTTGCTTCTAGTGTTTCTTCCCAGCTGAGCTTATTAAGAGCATCCACACCCCCATGTTTATTCTCAACTCTGCATATGATTCATGGCAGGTATTTAGTATTTTTTTCTTGTTCTTGTATATATCCACTTCCCCGTGTTAAAATTCTCACCGTTCTTCGTTGCAGGTTCAAAACGTCCTTGTACCAGGCTCATCTACTCCTAATAAGTCGTGGTTGAGTTGCAAGGAAAACATCAAGAACTGCAATTCCACACAAATTGAATTTCTTGATGGTTGGCTTAGCTTTGAATCTTTTCTTTTATCTCCTCTTTCACTTTGTGTTTCTGTCATTTATGTTATCTGAAACACTAAATAGTTTCTCTACTTCATCTATAGGATTCAGGAATACAATGGTCAATGACTTGAAGGTTGTCGAAGATAAGGAGGATTGGGGAATGTTCATTGATTCATGCTTCACTCACTGCCAAACTCTCTTTGTCATTTCTTGGAATTCACCGTTCTCTCCACGGCTTGGAAATAAGGTAGGGTATTAAAATAATCCAGTATCAGATTATCTATATTAGTTTTATGCACCATGTTGTCGATTGGTTTGATATTGGTTTTACCATTTTGTGGAGTAGACCATTGCAGAGACTGTTGGAGATTGGCACTCTGGAAGGAGCAAGGGAGTGAAAGAGATTGATTGCGAGTATCCATGCAACCCAACATGCAGCAGTCTGTTGCCTCCGTGATTCTTTCATGTAGATTAAGAAGTTATGCGGGAAGGTGCTAAGGAAGGCTCCTGGCCATTTTATGTCTAAGCATGTCCTGTTGTAAGTGAAAGGCATGCCTATGTAGAACCCATCCGTTCATAGTCGTAAACTCAAGTTTAGCCCGCTGCTGTTTTATGATGACTAACCCTGTCCTCTAAATGGGGCTACCCCATCCTCTGCATCAGAGTGATACACACAACTTATATTTAAAATTCCAGAGTATAAGATTTAAGGTTTACAACTTCAAAGATCACTCAAAGTGGCCACATGAATCAGCCACATAAAAACAGAGAGAATCAACATTCTAAACATGTCGAATCCAATTAGCATGTTGCCATCCGCCCTGGCAGAAGATACCCAACGACCGCCATCAGTCGGGTACAACCGGAATCCAGATGACCCTGCTGGTCCGCCAGCGAGACGAAGGGCCATACATGGATCCAGTGCGTAGCCATAAATAACCTGCAAGAAAGTAGCACCTCTTGATTTCTTAAAAACAATATCGGTTCCATATTGTCCAAAGAAAAGCGCACGCCAATCCTAATATGACCTTTCGTGATCTTGTCAATCCCATTTAACCATCTACCAAACATATTAGTAACATTGGTTGGAGGACGGATGTTAAAAGTGTCAAGCTTCATGCGCTGACCACTATTCCAAAAGACCGATCTGATGAAAAGGGAGGGCAATCCACTTATACACTCAACACCCCTCCTCACATGTGACGGGAAGAGAGAGGTCAACATGTGTAAACGCAGAGGTAGGCGCATGAAGAGAAAGGGGCCTTGCAACGTGGACGGAGGGGGCATCAGCAATTTTTAGGAAAATTGAGCCACAGAGGACTCGAACTCGAGACCTTGGTTCTGATCCATGTCAAGCTTCATGCGCTGAACACTATTTCAAAAGACCGATCTGATGAAAAGGGAGGGCAATCCACTTATACACTCAACAAAAAGTAAATTGTAGGACTGTCCAAATAGTTTTAGCAAAAGAGCACAAAATTAATAAGTGTTCAAAACCGGTTCCTTAGGCCACAAAAAACACATTTTGTACAGCCAGACCACCTGCGTTTAGCAAGATTATCCTTTGTTAACAACACCTTCTTATGAAGAAACCACATAAAGATCTTAAGAGGTACTTTTAATTTCCACATGTATTTTTGGAGGAATCTAGTATTTCCATTCATGAAATTCTCATAGCATGACTTAACTGTAAATTGCCCCAAGGGAGTTAGAGTCCAAATAAACCTATCTACCTCGTTATTTCGTGAGACACCCATTAGTCTCTAAACCAGATGCAGCCAAGCATCCCATTTGTTCCCGGTTAAGTTTCTTCTAAACTCAATTGTAAGGGGGTTATGTGATAATACATCGGAGACCATCACATGTTTTTGCCTCACAATATTATACAAAATCAGATACTACATAGATAACGAGGTCTCACGAAGCCAAGGATCCTCCCAGAACCGAGTGCTATTTCCATTGCCCACAATGAAAGCACCATGTTTGAAGAACTCATCTCTTATTACCTTCATCAATCCTTTCCAAAAGGGTGAATCGGTTGGCTTAATTTGCACTTGTGACAAAGTTTTATCACCTAAATATTTGTTAGTGAGCAGCTCATGCCAAACACCCTCTTCTCTTAGTAGTTTAAATATCCATTTGCTAAGTAAACTCCCGTCTCTTAACTCTAAGACCTCAATACCCAACCCACCTTGGTTTGGCTTACATACGATGTTCCATTTCATGAGCCTATACTATCGCTTGAGCTTATCATTCTGCCAAACAAATCTTGAGCGATATGACTAAGTGGAAGGCATGTCATTTATTTGTATATTATATACCATCCGTGCCGGTATAAACCATCGTAAAGTTTATAGGTGTAGCGACATATGTTGCCAGGAAGGTGCCTTTGGGTTGATTGATATTTTTTTCATGAGGCTTTGTTGAATAATAGTATAATAATAAAAACGGTGTGCATCTTTTTGATGCAATTCTCAGGGATTTCAACATCCTTTTAGAAAAAACCAGTAATATGTAGAGTTTAATAATAATATGTTGCATGATGTGTGCATCTTAAAATTTCTCTAAATACAATTGTTTTTAGATAAAGAGAGCTTTATTACTTAAAGGTTTAAGTATTACACCCAGCCTCTGCATAACCAAGATGCACACAGCCGAAACAAGTCTGTAGTTCGGAAAATAAAAAGGCGAATTACATATCATAATGAGAAATTGTAAGGACGCCTATGGTGGTGGAGGGCCAATCCGCAAATTATGCTGCCATCCATGTTGGGATAAAAATTCTCTCGCCGTATCCTCCAGTCTTGTACAGACCTCCATAAACAGGTCTCGATGCCCCACACGTTGCAACTGAGACCACAAACAGAGTGTAGCAGTAGTCCTGTAGATAACCTGCATAAGAGAGCAATTTTTATAATTAAAAACCTTGTCATTTCTACATAGCCAAAGCGACCATATTATGGCAAGCGCTGCCATCCTAATAAGTTGTTTAAACCTATTATCCACCCCGTTCAGCCAATTGCCAAAAATATTGGCAACACTTTTAGGTGGGTAAATAGTAGAACCTATCTGGATGATGGACCATATAGAAATAGTGAATTTGCACTCGAAGAATAGGTGTTTGATCGTCTCATCTTTATGACAGAAGACACACTGCTTACTTTCATGCCAATTGCGTTTTGCACGGTTGTCTTTTGTAAGAATAACTCCTCGACGAAGATACCATGCAAAAACTTTGTTTTTTAGTGGAATTTTTATCTTTCAGATTTTCTGATTATTATCTACCAGCACATCTGGCTGGATTAGAGCTGTATACATGGAGCCCACACTGAATTTACCGCTATTGTGTAAATTCCACCGAAACTCGTCGGGCCCGGACTCTGTCAAATTGACAGAGGCTAGACGCTGTAACAACTCATGCCAAGCTACCAGTCTGGGACCAACAAGATCTCTTCTGAACGTCACCGTTGTATGGTTATCAACCAATACTTGAGCGAGCGTATCGCTCTTGTGACGTCCTAGGACTATGTTGTATAGAGTTGGATATTATTCTCGGAGCGGGGTATTTCCCAGCCACGTATCCTCCCAGAACCTTATCTCAGAACCATATGAGAAGAAAAATTTCTTCGTCACCATAAGGATAGCCCAAAAATGTGAATCACCTGGTTTCCAAGAAACCTGTGATAGCGCACTTGAGTCTATGTATTTCCTCCTAAGAAGAGTTTACCACACCCCATCTTCAGTCAGAAGCTTAAACAACCACTTTCCAAGGAGGGGTCTATTCTTGACCTGAAGGTCATGAATCCCCAGACCACCATGGTCCTTAGGGCGGCACACTATATCCCATTTGGCCAGCCGATATTTCTTTTTTTCATTATCCCTTTGCCAAAAGAATCTAGATCGAAAGTAATCTAATCGATGCAAGACTCCCTTTGATAATTGGAATAAGTATATCATATACAACACCATATTAGTTAGGACTGGCCTTGTAATGCCACGAGTCGTGCTCAGCCTTGTCCAGGAACCCGTGACCACCATAGGGGAAGCCCCACCTCCACTAGAAAGGCCAAATTATGACCGCATCGAACGGTGAAGATAGAGGCGAGTGATGACATCCTCTTGCGTGGCCTAGACACTGGCAGCACGTGAGAAAACTTTGTTTTTGTCCATATGCTCGTTGCGCCGTTAGGTCTCATTTGTAGCGTTGTTTGGTTAATTGCCCTCTTCGCTCAACAATTCACTGTGTAATATCTAACTATATCAAAGCTGACCCGTTTAGCCTTCCCCTCGCTGCACCTCTAATTATGGATTAAATTGAACATTTCAATTACATAATGCAAAATACTATACTATATCAAAGCTGACAAATACTAAAAAATCATTGTGCATATTTAACAAAAAATTTTGGGATTTTTTTCCAGAAAATTGAAGTATTTCTATAAATACCCATACCCGTCGGAAAAATATGGAAAATACATCAAAATGTTCAGAAAAATAAATGCTAACTATTTATAGCAAAAAACAAACATGTTTAGATGTTTTGAATTGGTGAATATTTGGACAAAAAAACAAATGCTCTTCCTCTAACTATGTGGATTTAAATTTATTAAATGCTCACATAATTTACCTCCTCTAATTATGGATTAAATTGAACATTTCAATTACGTAATGTGAACAGTATTCGCACTTCTACAGTGCTTTTTTTTCAAATTTTTTTCAGAAAATTGAAGTATTTCTATAAATACCCATACCCGTCGGAAAAATATGGAAAATACATCAAAATGCTCAGAAAAATAAATGCTAACTATTTATGGCAAAAAACAAACATGTTTAGATGTTTTGAATTGGTGAATATTTGGATAAAAAAACAAATGCACTTCCTCTAACTATGTGGAGTTAAATTTATTAAATGCTCACGTAATTTACCTCCTCTAATTATGGATTAAATTGAACATTTCAATTACATAATGCAAAATACTATACTATATCAAAGCTGACAAATACTAAAAAATCATTGTGCATATTTAACAAAATTTTTTGGGATTTTTTTTCCAGAAAATTGAAGTATTTCTATAAATACCCATACCCGTCGAAAAAATATGGAAAATACATCAAAATGCTCAGAAAAATAAATGCCAACTATTTATGGCAAAAACAATCATGTTTAGATGTTTTGAATGGGTGAATATTTGGACAAAAAAAACAAATGCACTTCCCCTAACTATGTGGATTTAAATTTATTAAATGCTCACATAATTTACCTCCTCTAATTATGGATTAAATTGAACATTTCAATTACGTAATGCAAAATACTATACTATATCAAAGCTGACAAATACTAAAAAATCATTGTGCATATTTAACAATTTGTTTTGGGATTTTTTTCCAGAAAATTGAAGTATTTGTATAAATACCCATACCTGTCGGAAAAATATGGAAAATACATCAAAATGCTCAGAAAAATAAATGCTAACTATTTATGGCAAAAAACAAACATGTTTAGATGTTTTGAATTGGTGAATATTTGGACAAAAGAACAAATGCACTTCCTCTAACTATGTGGAGTTAAATTTATTAAATGCTCACATAATTTACCTCCTCTAATTATGGATTAAATTGAACATTTCAATTACATAATGCAAAATACTATACTATATCAAAGCTGACAAATACTAAAAAAATCATTGTGCATATTCAACAATTTAATAAATTTTTAAATTTATGATATTTTCAAACTTTCCACACGAACTAATAAATGTCCACAGAAAATACTAAAATTTGTAGAATTCACATTTTAAAATCTGTAATTCAAAAAAATGCAAATAATATATCAAAAATTGCAGAAAAATGCAACCTTTACAACTATTGCATATCCATACACTCCTCTTCCAATACAGTTGTGTTCTCATTTACATTGTTTATTAGTTCATATTACCTTTTCTATCCTCTCTTCATGAGTGTTTGAAGAATTAGTTGAAGGTCTAGATCTTTTCATCAATACACATTTAAATTGTTTATTCTTCTGAACATTGACCACCCATATATATAGTTAAATTTAATTTTTAAAACTCCTACATAAGATGTAAAGTTTTACAACAAGCTTCGCTAATGTTATTTTCTGAAATACTACTAGGTTTGTGTACCATGGTTAGAATGCCCACACCTATAATTTCTCTTAGTCTTGACATTATGTCCAATTATGAAAAATCATTTCCTTTGCTTTAGGCTTGACTAACTACTAAGTATCAATGTTGTTTTAGTACACATTTGTAGCTGCATCGGCAAAAGAAACGGAAATACGCCAGTTATTGTAGAATGTGCTATACCAAATATTTTATCTATTACATATAGTGCCATCGCTTCCACATTCGAGCTTACATTTTCTACTGTCGCTGTGAGGATGAAAATCCATCTTTCTGTAAAAAGGCAAGAGGCCCGTGCAAAAATAAAATTTTGTAATTATGGTTTTGCGTCTTAATGCTAATAATGCAGACAGTTTGGTTAGTCTGCAGTGATTTCAGGAATTAGAAACGACAAATGTATAGACATGCTAGGATTTAGAAGCAATAAATATGTTGAACTTATCCTCTGTATTTTCTCCATTTGGATGCGTTGAGGATTCACGCCTTACTTTTGTGACCCACCAATGCTTCTACAATGAAATAGTAGCTTAGCTTCAATTTATTGTCTACATCATGATCTGAAGCCATGTACCATGTGCTCGGTCCATGAATTTTGCTGGAATTAAAGATCAAATTATTTGCATGCTGCGAATCTTTGTGAAAGCTTATTCTTCGTGTTATTTATTTTGAGAACATAGGGAAATTTGGATGTTCCCCCGTAATTGAAAACCATCTTTGCTAGCAATTTATTTTGCTTGCTCAGAGTTTTACTATTTCATGCCTAATATTTTCATATGAGCAAGAGTATTGGGAGGTGTTCTCCAATTAAGAAAGTAGGGTAAGCTCTTAGAAGAAAGTTAGAACGATAAGAAATAAGTATAGAAAATTGGAGCATATCCCACATTCCACATGAACAAACAATCATGGTCTTCTTATTCCGAGAAATTAGTTTTTTCTTACAGTTGTAACTATATATAGCCTTTTTGAATCTTTGTAGTTTGTATCCAGATATAATATGTGTCAGTATCTTTCATATGATATGCAAATACACATTTATAGGATTTAAAAATAATGCATTCTAGAGTGGAAGATGACATCCTGTCCAATTTGTATGCTCACGTCTTTTTTGTTCGGTCGTCATAAATCTCAAAGTTAGGTCTTCTGTACAGAAGTTTCGTACTTTTAGCTCCAATTTACTTATGTTGTGTCACCACACGGGCGCGGCGTGTCGCCGCGCAAATTTACCTAGTATAATATCAGACGCAAAAAGGTAAACTAACATTTGAATAAACCGGGCCATTCTCTTGAAAGGGGATACCACAATGCTTCACTAAATTTTAGTCCTTGCGAGAAGAAGATAAGCGGGCAACCATAGTACTAATGATGTATTCACGTCAAAATATAAGTTCTAGGGTGGTGATGGACGTTGCATAACGACCACGATGTGTGATGGATCACTCCTTGGTGCGAAGATGTTTTCTGAGCTCGGCTCGGAGCTCGTGGTTGGAGGCTTGCAGCGCCTTCACCTCCTCCCGGATGGTGTTTATCTCCTCCACGTGTGCCTGTTCAGCAATGCTTCGCATCTTTGTTTCCACGGCCCTAGTGATCAGCACCCCAGCACCCCACCAGATGCCCAGACGGGCCAACCACGCTCCCTGCATGCAGAATTGCAGAGACGATACACATTGATCATCAATAACTATAGCAGCCATTAATTAGTTGATCGATCTATTGAAGAGCTGGTAGAAGTGAGCGAACCTCCATGGTTTCAGTTCCGGCAGAGGAGGAGGATGACTTAGTGCGACGGCCATGCATCATCGTCGTCGTCGCCGTGCCCGAGGGCATCCGGCTGAGTCCTCGTCGAGCGGCTGCGGCAGCACGCGAGAGCGGCGACATTGTCACGTACGCGGGAGATCGATGGGGCAAGGGCTTTGAGCTTCGATGAAGCGATCTATCTCAATATATCGTTGCGATATCGAAAACAAAACTATGTATATATGGGCATGTATCGTCGATGGATGTTGGGTTTTAACCTGGCCGGCCGGGTCTCTTGGAGACAGAAGGACCGGCCGTGTGAATGCACATCTCCTACACTTTCCAAACGGAACAAGGCCATTATGCCTATGCCCTATGGTGTTGCCTTCCTCCTCGTGTCCATGTCTTGCACGAGTGCACCTACATCAGAACTAGCACTGCATCGGAACTGAAGTATTACATTTTCTTTGGGATGAAGTTGTTCACGGTCTGCTGTGGGACATGCTTGAAACTTCAAGACATGCCTTATTTTACAGTCAAGCCTTCTGTCCATCTTCTAATCCTTTTTGTACTTCTCTAAAACATGACTAGTCGAATAAGCTTTCTAAGACTTTGATTTCTCACGTGGTCAGTTCCGTACCAACAATCATTAGAACATTGCAATATTTTTATGTCCATGTAACGATGGTCTGATGCCACTTTAAACCAGATGCATCTGAATTTCTTTTCTTCCCCTCTTTTTTCCACTAATTTTGTTTCATGTATGGTACAAAAGTGTTGCCCAAGGAATGCCGTGCCAACAACGAGCTAATCGATCGAGGTAGTTTCGTTGTATAATTCCATTTCATTCCCACACTAAGTTCAATATCTGGCCTGTTTTTCCTAGTGTTTCTTCCTGGCTGAGCTCATTAACATTACTTGTTAGTTGTTACACCGTGGGGAGCTGCCAAATGGAGCAACATTGTTCGTCCTTTTTTTAAAGACGGCCCCCCTCACGACACCAAAGAGGAACAAAACAAAGAACGACTATTGCATGAAGGAATCGCCGACCACGTCGCTCATAACCTAGAACTGATAAAAAAACTGAAGGGCTTTGGAGTGTGGCTGCTCAAGCAGGCAGATCCAAGATTTAACCATAGGGTAGGGGGCAAACAAGACGTTGAGTATAAAAGAGACACAGCATGGAAGTCATACTAACGATAACAAGTTACAACAATATATTAATCAAGTAGATGTATATGTGATCATAAAAGAGGAGATCGAGTAGATGTAGATGTGATCGTGCAGTACATGAAGTTTTTTTTTCCGACTGAAACTACGGCGGGCCGGGGCCAGCCTGAACTTTATTATAAATGACTAGCCGAGAAGTTACATGCTAGGTTACAAAGGGTGAGGGGGTTGAGAAGTAAAGGAAAGAACACAACAAAGGATCAATGTTCAAGGGGGATCAAATAAATTGCACCAATATAAAAGAAAATCTTTCAACTTGAGGTCACGGCAGCGGTGCGTCCAAAGCCTGACATCCTGGATGCATCAAGAAGTTCGATCGTAAATGCATCAATTCAGTTTTGTGTAGGCTATTATGTATGTCCCATTGTGGCCTTTGACCCTCTATTAGCTAATTGACTTGGGCTTGGCCCATTTAACTCCGCATTGCAGTCTAACCTTGAACCGGTCCCAAAAGTTGGGAGTTGTTCAACGTGTTCGGACAAAAAAGACCCTCTTTTGAGTAGACCCGTTGGAGAGTGCTTTTTTGTACGGACCCGAATGGATGGGGGGCAACCAGAGTCTGCCCTTGGAGACGACCTTAATCTTAAGAATAGAGACTTCCGACGGTTCATATATAATATGGCACCAATTTAGAGATTAATTAGGATATCTCATATCATCGAATTTAATTTAGCAAACCGATAATCAAGTACTCTATCTCTAACCCAAATATCAGGATTGCTCTATATATGCTACATGTCGGCCTTTCCCTATGACCGGAGGGAGAGGAGTGACGAGGGACAAAAGTGGATAGGATTTTCCCTATGTCATTATCGTGTCGGCTAAGTTGGACCCGTGTTCAATGTGGCGGGTGTGTCCGTGTCCATATACCCGAAATTTCGGGAGTGTACAAACTTTCGAACTGATGGAAACCAACTTTGAGTAGAAACCAGCGAAAACCATGGGAAAAAATCATATTTAAAAGTTCTAAAAACAATGCATTATGTTGGGAAGGTAGATTTCTATAGACATGCAATTTTGCAAGTTGAAAATGAAATACTTTAGGTGCTATGAAAAAGACAAATTCAGCAATGAATAATAGTTTAGGAGTGCTACTATTCATTCCAGAATATTTTATTTCCTTAGCTTCGAAACATTTTTGAGTTTCAACTTGCAAATTTACATGTCTACAGAACTCTATCTTTCCAAGGTAATGTATTTTTGTTGAGAGATTTTTAGAACATTTAAATACGATTGTTTGGTAGTTTTTACCGGTTTCCACAGAACTTGATTTCAGCTGGATAATTTCTCGATGGGAAGGTTCCTTGGAGCGCGGTTTTGAGGCCTGAGCAAGATCGAACCGATGGTGGGGGAGGTCGGGGCCGTGGCCTCTATTGGAGATGGCCTTAATCTCAAGGCTGGAGACATCCAACGCGGCTGGTATGGCGAGCAATTTAGAGACGAGGAGATCTCATATAATCGACTTTGATTTAGCAAACCGATAATCAAGTACTCTGTCTCTAACCCAAGTATCAGGACTTATGCTACATGTCGGCCTTGTTGGCACCCCCGGCCCTTGCAGGCCGGCGTCCTCCGCGGCGGCGCCTGAGGTGTCCGCTGTCCTTGAACCTCCTCTTCTCCGACTCGACGACGTCGCACTCCGCAAATGGCACTAGGTACCGCCTGGTGTCGTAGCAGTAGGAGTAGACCATGTTCCGCTCCCTGAACCGCCGCATCGCCCACAGCTTGGCGAGCGTCATCACGGCAGGGTCCGACGCCGCCACGGCCTCGGTGCACCCTTGGGCGGGCAGCATCTGGTCGGCGCGGCAGCCGGCGAGGGCCAGGTCGGTGAAGGAGGCGACAAAGGGCTCGTAGTGGTAGTTGACGCGGTAGCGGCCCCCCGAGGTGGCCCAGTTGGAGCCGTCCCAGACGGTGGCGTAGAGGGACATGGGTTTGGACGGGAAGTCGCCGCCGGCGCGGTCGCGGCTGACGTGGCGGACGGGGACGTCGTCGACGTAGAAGGCGTCGGCGTCGCGGGTCCAGAGGATGGAGTAGCGGTGGAACTCGGTGGTGGGGTCGAAGGGCAGCACGTAGCGCTCCTCCCGGCCCCGGCTCACGCTGCCGTTGCCGTACACGTTGGTCTGCACCCGCCACGGCTTGCCCCGGACGTTGCCCAGGAACTCGAAGTCAAGCTCGTCGTGCGTCTTCTCAAACACGTCGCCGTTGGAGGTGTAGAAGGCCACGACCACGCCGGCGGTGTAGTCGGACGGGAGCTTGATGGAGGCGCTGAAGAAGCCGTGGTGGTACATCGACGACGAGATGAACCCAGACCCTGCCGATCAATTAATTCATTCATTTACCGTAAAAAAAATTAATTAATTCATGCACGCACGAACGCGTATTAGTATATCAATTAATCGAACGATTGACTGAACAAATTAATCTGCCATGCATGCGCCCGCATGCCATGAACGGCCGGGAAATTATAGTATGTATGTAGGTACCGGTGGAGCGGTCGAGGAGGAGGCTGACGGTGCGATCATCGGAGGAGCGGAGGAGGTTGTCGAACCCGAACAGCGGCGTGTACACCTCCTGGAAGGCCGCCGTCGCTGTCACGTCCACCGCCGCCGCGGACACCGCCGGCAAGACCAAAACCACCGCCGCAACCGCGATCGTTGCTAGACGAAGCATGCCGCCGCCGCCGCCGCGTCTCTCTCCTCTCAATGGATGCTTAGCGCGCTAGCTAGATAGCGGTGGCCGAACGTCGTCGCTAATGGCGGCGCCCCAAGAAAATCACTGCGCCAAAATAGCAGCATGCGAGAAATATATATACCGTAAATAGTTAATAAATTTCCGCGTCCGTTTATTAAATTGATTCGTTCCAGCTAAGGAAGGATACTCATTTGCCGTTATCATGCATGATCTCTGGCCTTCTCTCTGAGATTTGAGCTTGTGATCTTAATTTGCGGCTTCCATACAAAAATTACTAGTAGCAAAGCAATAGGCACAATACGTGCAACACGCGTGCGGACGTGTCGACTGGTGTGAATTTAACCGTACACAGGATCCTTACCGTGCGGATCTTGTGGACTTGTATGACCAAACTTGCCAGCTTGATGAAGAGCTCACCGAGTAAAAAAATAAGAATAAAGAGTTGGAAACTAACCTTCTCAAACAAAAGAAATTCAGGCTTGGAGGAAGGTGGAGCATTGGCATGCTTTTGTGACAACTGACACACATTCACCCATCATATTTTCGTTAATAGTGCCTCCAAGACCAGTCAAATGGTGCTGGACTAAGCTAGATACATGCACCTAAAAGTTTACACGGAAGTACAAAAATGTTGCAATGGGGATCTCTATATGTGTATGAATTTTAGTTATACACGGTATGTTGTTTACAGTCTATTGGTGACTTACTATTAGTGGAAAATGCTTTGTACTATTTGCATTTTCTCTGTTGACCAATAGGGCTCTGTTTTTGTATTACTTCTGCTTTATGCCCTTATCTGCTATGTAGTTCTAATAATCATACTGTTAGTAAACTGTACTTTGGTGTAGTCTAGCAAAATTACATTGTCTCAAAATTAGCATATGTAGGATAGCTTCATAAGCTGGCCCACCAAAGATTGTTAATGATTCTTTACTTGGTTCCGAGTTTGCATAGAGGATAATATCTTAACATGTTTGTTTGGAGGGAGTAATTTTTTAGGTTTCCAGTGTTTTAGCATAGAGTCGTTCTGTTTCAGGTTTGCACCAAAACTTATTGAAACAGAGGAAAATTAGACAAGATCATTTCTTATGCCATATGGATCAAGAATGAATCTGAAAGAAATCACAGATTGATTAGTCCAGGATGCAATTTGCATTTAAATTGTCTTGGGGTCCACTGAATAATTAAAAGGTCTATGACAAATTCAATTTTACGAGTTATATTTGGTGTCTTGCTCCCTACTATTAGAAACTTCAAACTCCGACATTGGAGAAAATTCCGTCCTATTAGAAACTAGTGTATAATTTAAGTTGTGAAGTTATGTTGTCTTAAAGAGGACTAACCATCTATTTCTACCTCGCGGTGGCTCCCCCGTAACCCTCCTCCCCCGTAACCCTCCTGCGCCGCCTCCGCGCGGCGGCGGGAGGGCCTCCCCTCCTCCCCCCAGCGACCTCCACCGTTTTCTCCTCCTCCCACGCCGTCGCCAAGGGGCGTGACTGGGCGCAGCCCAGTTGTTGCCGGCGGCGGCGGGGCATTTTCTCGCCCTTCCGCCCATGGGAACCGGCGCGGATGGAATCCTATGGGCCGGGGTGTGGCGCGCCCGCCGCCGTCACGGCGCTGCTGCCTCTTGGTGGCGGTGCGGCGGCTGGTGTGAAGGTCTCCTCCAGGCAGATCGGCATCGCGGCATGGTGACATCTCCCTTCAGATCCCGGCCATCTTGGTTGGCAGATCTTGGAGGTGAGGAGGGCGGCCGGTGCAAGCCGGGCTCAGGCCGACGACTGCGGCACCCGTGGGTGTCGTTGCCTTGCTGAAGGAGTCGTCGCCGCGAATCACCCGCCTCTGCACATAGTTCCAGGGGAAACCCTAGATCTGGATCTCTAGATCGGACGATGACAGCACCCTATGGTGTGCCCTCTTGGGGGATCGTTTTGGAACTCGGGATGCCCGGAGGGGTCTACTGGTGGAGCGGCGTATCATTTTCCGCATCGACAATGGTGACTCGGCAGCATGGTGCAGTGGGGTCTCGGCGTGGATGCGTGCGATTGGACGAGGGCAGGGAGGTGGTGCTGTTTGGCGTCATGGCGACGTCGCCGGCTGGCCTTGCATGGTCATGGCGTTGATCTTTGCCTGAAGATGGGATCGAGGAAGACGGCGGAAGCGACTTCTGTAGCGCGCGCATGCGGTGCGCGTTGAGGGTCTGCTGGACCGGTACTCCGGTTGTAGATGATGCGTGTAGGTGGGAGGTCAAGGCATGCGGCTCTGATCATAGCCACCCCCATCATAGTTGTAGCGACTTATTGTTGCCGAGCGGCTGACTTCGGTTTGATCAATGTTGTAACTTGTAAGCTTTGATGAATAATTGCGGATAGCTGTGTGCATCACTTTGATGCAGAGGCCGGGGACCCGCACCCTGTGACGACCCGCCATTACCAAATAAGCTAATGGCACCGGTCTGTGGATTATTACTTGACAAAACCTTGTCTTGTCAAATAATAAGCCACCTCAGAGATATGCAACAGAGAATAGCTAGAGCGGTTCATTAATATTACAATACCATGCCACGCAGGGCTTAAAGTCAACTAGGCTTTACATGTCTGCCATTTATTACATAGCCTCATAGTTGAGTACGTACCAGCAAGCTAAATACTAGATAAAGGGTATTAGTAGTATCCCTTAAATTACATAGCTTTGGTCACACGATATTTATTCATCCCAACCCCCATAGATGGTATCTAGATCATACATCCCATCTACTGAGTCCACATTAAGGTCCGGTCCATAGCCGTAGCCATCCCTAGTGCCTGCTTCACTTGGTCCAGTAGGAAACTCATACTTTCTTTGCTCTAAGAAAGAGGGAATTAATAGCAAGAGTGAGTACAAAGTACTCAGCAAGCATAAATAGCAGAATGCAATATTCATGATAGTGTATCTTCAAACACAAGTCCTATATCAACTCAACACATTTTAAAATAGTTTTATTGCAGAAAACAACAATTATAATTTAGAGAAATCTATTAATCACTTGTATCGCGAAATAGAACCAACGATGGATTCCCGTAGCCTCCAATCCAGGAGACAGGCATGATCATGATTTATTTTAGCACTGCGCAGGCTGTATCACTTTACCCATATTAACTCTGATTTTCTTGTTCTCGCAATTCCTTGTATACGAGACCTGTCAGAGTTGAAAGCATTTTCCCATCTAATACATTATACCTCCACCCGCCTAGGTATTCCCTAGACGTTGTGTCGAGCAAAGATACTCAACACTCCTCCATGCTTAATAGTAGCAGATAGCTAATGCACCCATCCGGCATTAGCTTGGGATTTCATCACCCAACCTAGCACTACATACCATGTGGATAGTAAAATGACTTGATAGGAATAAGCTTGGCCTGCCATTAATTTGGCAGGTCTATGGTCGATACGATATTTGTACGGTCCACATATACAAGTGACAATGAGTATTATTCCTATATGATAACCCTATGTAGAGAGCCCCACCTTCCATTGATTTCCATCCCGGGCACTCTCTACCCACCAAATAATTATAAAAAAAAATGGTCCAGCTGCTCCATCAACTGAGACCATTATTCCCATCAAACACACACACAATTTCTTCCAAATTCATTTTATGCAAGTTGATGATAATATGGTAGAAATAGTGTTTTAAGAAATTAATTCTACTCTACATGACCAAGGAGAGCTTGCCTGAATTGTCGTACTCGAACCCGGACTCAGTTTGGTTCAGTAGCCGTTTCTCCACCGGCGCTTGCTCGCTTCCTGAAATTCGGCGAATAAATACCGAGACTAAATCGAGTACTGAATATAAGAACAAACTACGTCGTCGCAGTGTCGCAGTCCTACAATTAGTTACCCAGGAATATATATTTTTGCTGGGTAATAAACATTTATTAAGTATTTGTTAATATCTTGAGCAGTTAGCATTATTTAGACCATCCTAGCTGATTAGTGGTACTACTAGTCAACCAGTGCACGTGCTGCCTCACTCTTCTCTCTCTGGCTTATCTCTGCCCCTGTACACATCGAGTAGTAGTCCTAGTACAGAAGCAACACACGTACACTTTAACTTCTCAGCTCTTTGCTGCTCCTTCTTGCCCAGGTCGCTCCTGTCCAGAACGCCGGCAACGACGATGGATTTCTGCTGGCTACTGGATCCTAAATCCCTCCTCTCTGCTGAACCTACTCCTCTAGTTTTCCCCTTCATTGACCGCCACAAATGCTCTAATTTTATTCTGCTTTGGATTCCAGGTTGGGTGCGGCTGGGGATTCTTCTACTCTGTTCCAGGTTCAGATCGCCGGCGTGCGGCCGCGCTGGAGCTGCTCCGGCTCCTACTACCGGTGAGTGCTCTAATCTCGGATTCTATAGTACCCAGTGATGAAGATTTGTTCTAGCCTGTAAATACATCTGGTGGTCAAGCTTTTTGTGTATAGGTTCAGTATTTAGGCTAGCATATTTTTCCCCAAAGTTTTTCTAATGTGCAGATTAGTGTACTCGTGTTAAATCCCAGATTTCCTTGTCTCGAATCATCCACTCCAACTCCTTTTCTAGTGTTGTTTCTAGCTTCTTTGCTGGTGATGTATCTATATGACAAGTGAGCTGTGCTAGAAGGTGAGAAAGGAGAAGTGGCAGGGAGAAAAACACCTTTCTTTGATGCAAACGCTGACAAGCCCCCTCCTGAGGCCTGCTCCTCCCCTACGGTTCAGTGCTGGTGGCCTCAAGTCACCATCTTCAACTATTGCTCTTGGATTTTTGTTGTCTATGTGTAGAGAGATGAATGAGCTAGGAAGAAGAAAGCTTGGTCTGGCTGCTTGGAGACAGAGTGTGAAAGCTACGAGTGTTCCCTTAGCCTGATTGCTCTACTCCCTTATCTAACACCAGGAGGCCTTTCCTATTGGCTGGTAGTGGCTGCCCATCTCTACTTCACTGTGAGAGAAATGTGGAGTGTTCTAATTAGCTGGGAGCACAGCCCATGCCTAGACCACTATTTTCTAGTTGACTTCAAATCTGGTGTGAAGATTCTAGTTGTGGTTATCCTGTGTCTCACTTGTGTCCACATTTGGGCTGGATAGTAGCAAGTTTTCCTTTTCTTGTATTCCTCAAATGATGTAACAAATGACTACACATTTTAATGGCAGGAATAAATTATTGGTTGGGCAACTGTAACTATTGTTGTGATATGAGTTGTGCTACAGAAATTATACTTGTGTGGTAATTATTGTTACTAAAATTACGGGTCGTTGCACACCCTCTTATCTAAAAAAAAGTTGTCCCTTTCTATGATAATGCGATGTAAGCAGGGATGTTTAGTGGCCTAGAGCTTTTATTCCAACTGATTTACCATGTGTGCTAATAAAGACTCGGTTTCCAGGACAGATTTATTCTCCACCTAGCTTGTGCTCATCCTCTTAAGCAAACCAATCTCGTTGCCAAGAGTAAAATGCGGACCATTGAAACACGTTGTTACCGTGGGAGACATTATTTTGGCATTGGCGCAACATGCTCAGCCTGTCTTGCAAAAATATCAGCATGATTCCATCTACTACTAATATGGTCATTTATAGATGCTAGGTCGATTTTCCTGCCCTACCTTACCTGTTCACATTGTTCGGCAAATAATGCTAAACATAACTTCAACAATTTTATGACCATTATGACATTTTAGAATTAAATATAAACTCGAGTCATATTTGGCTCTTGGAGAAGAACATCGTTTGTGTACTCTAACGCCGCAACCCCTTTCCAGCCTGTTTTTTTTTTACAAATTGTAAAAATTATATAGATTTGTTATGCTTCACATGATATATTATTTCTAAACAGAAAAAATTATTATATGACCTAATCTAGCTACAATGTTGAATCCCAGTGTCTCCAGCATCGTAATTATGTGTCAAATAAAAAAATCAAAGTTACATTTCTCTAAAAAGTTTGCAGTTTGTAATTTTATGATATTCCTTTTCCAGAACCACCGCAATGATGACATTATTTTATATTCCGTCAATGGATTATGCACCAGACAATCAATATATATCCTTTACTACTAACCGGGGCTAATGTTAAGTCATACGAGCATGTACAACGCTAGCCGCTTGGAGAGGCGCTTATGTGATTAAAAGTAATACGTACGAAAAAGAAAAGGTAGCCAATGCTCTTATTCTCCAACGAAACCCGCAAAGGCAGGTGCTAAACTCGACATGTTTCGCGTGCGTCCATAGCGTCTACAGAACTGATTCGGGCGGAGAAATAAGTGGAGCGCCGACGTTTCCTTAGGCGTCGACGCCAGATTAGTTCCCGGGATCAGCCGGGAATCAATCCCATCTGTGAGGAAAATGATCCTAGCGCCCATGCTTAGCGTCTGCTTTAGGGCATGTACATGCTTCAATGTTAAAGAAGTCATGACTTATGTTAAAGACGTCAGATTAGGGCATGTACAATGTTAAAGAAGTCATCACTTATGTTAGACATCCACATTATTTAGAGAAGTCAAAAGAGAAAGCTGACGTCAGCCTATTGTACATGCTTTGATTTTCATTATGATTTGTGTTGGAATTTTCATTGGAGTAGTTCCAAAAAATAAAATAAAAAATAAAATCTGAATCGAGCGGTTTGGTGGGTCGCCTAGTGGACTGGACCGGTCCTCGGCTCCTCACCTCATCCCCACTCTGTTTCGCCGCCGCGTGCCGGATTCCCACTCTGCCACCTTGATGATAACCCACTACCCCTCCCTGCTCTGCGCGGCGGGGAAGCCGACCTCCGCCACCTGACTCCCCACACCTTTCTTTTCACCAACTCTCCTCCACCGCCCTTGCGCCTGTGGCCTCTGCGCGCCGCCGCTGGTGAGATTCATCGGTAATGCCCTAGCAGGAAACGACTGTCCTTCTCTTGTCACATGCTTCCTTCCAACTCAAATCGCTCGTGGTGCCACAGGTAGCTGGTGATGCAGGCAACCGCGCGGCCCCTCCCCCGCTGGGAGCCGCGGTGCTCGGCTTCACGTGGAACAAAAATTATATGCAGTATCTAGATTACCATACATTTATTGTTAACATGGAATAGTCCCCCGTCCCAGTTTTTAGGGCTTAATCTAAAAAAAATTAGTCCCAAAACTTCTCATGTACAACTATGTTTAATTCACTCTCAATTAGTGGCTGATTGCATTTTATCACAAATGCATACTCCCTCCGTTTTTATTTAGTTCCCATTCTAGCTTTTTTCAAAGTCAAACTTTTCAAAGTTTGACCAAGTATATATGAAAATATATTAACATTTATAATATGAAATATATAATATGAAAATATATCTTATGAAGATTCTAATAATATTAAAATTTTGTCGTAAATATTTATATTTTTTATATATTTGGTCAAACTTTACAAAGTTTGACTTTGACTAAACCCAGAACGCAAACTAATTGTAAACGGAGGGAGTACAATATTTACGCCCAATTATTTGGCACCTTAAGCCATGCCAATCAAGCTCTAAAAACAGGTACGAAGGGAGTATAAATTTAAGGCTTAATGGTTTAATTTTCAAGACGTGGGTGATTACTAGTTCCCAAAATAAAATAAAGACTCAAAATGCATGGGCGGCGGTCCTAATTATTTTCACGAAATGTCAACTGGGTCCTATTTTTAAAAATTCTGACCAGAGTCCCTAAACTGGTCTGACCAGTGTTGACTTGCCTGCGTGGTGTTTTGACCACTACCATTTTTTAAAAATGGTTCCATATTTTATAAATCGCTGGAGCTAAACCTAATCAATGTGTCGGATTGGGGACAGGTGAAATGGACAGTTCGACTCCACCCCCGCGCCCCTGCCCCTCGCCCATGTGTGCGCGGGACCCACCTGTCGTGGGCTGTCGGAACACACGGGATGGACACGCGGAGAAGCGTCTGATCTGGACCATCGGACGGACACGCAGAGTGTGCTCACGCGTGCGAAATAGCACCCGTGCATTTGTTAGCACTTGGGTTATTCATATGCATCAGGTTTGTTGAGAGTTAAGGATAACTAAAGCAACACTCTGTGTTGAGCCTCTACAATTTTCCTATGATAAATAATGTGTGTGAATGTTCATCTTAGTGGCTTATTGCCATATTTTGTGCTGGGGGGGGGGGGGGGGCTGCCCCCCCGACTTCTACATAGCTCTGCCACTGTTGTCGATGTTGTCTAAAGGGGAGGAAAGAGTGTAGTAAGTGCAGCAGCCTTCGGTGGTGGACCGGAATTGCACGGCGACCGATCACACATATATCGTGATGAATATTGTAGCCACACCGAAGTGCAATGACACCAAGTATGAACATGCTCATCATTGAGATCAGGCGATCCACTGATCTTAGCAGTGCTGTGATAGAAAGGAGGAACATCGCCATGCCACAGACCAAATAGACACTTTCCTCCTCCTTTCCCAACTAGGCGCGAGAAGAACTAGCAGGCCGCCGGCAACCATTGCCAGCGCCGCCACCGGTGCCTCTATTGTAGCAAGGAAGAACATCTTGGCAGTAAGCGACAAGACTATGCCCTGAGCTAACACATCCGCTACGGTTTTTACAAGTCCTAGGAGAGCAAGGCATCCATGCAAGCCCCAAGTGCTGACTTCAAGACACCGGGAAGAACAAGAACGGAGAAAGAGGCAGTCAAGATCCCACCCGTATAATTACTGAGCGAAACCTTTAGAAATCCTCTCAAAAGCATTTTTCATCGATAAAGTGATGAACTCGACGGATTGATCTCGCTCGTTCTTCTTCTCGTCCTCTCGTTGTTGGTGTGGTGGTGGGAGCGCCGTGCACGTGCGCTTATATGATATACTGAACTGAACGGAGAGGCGGAGGAATGTGCTAAGAAGCTCCATGGCAGGGTGCATTTCTTGCCATTAGTGCCATTTCCTTGTTTGTGATGCGATTAGGTGATTATGAGCATCAACGAGCGCATCGGGCTGCATTTGTTTCCGGCCGTAGGGAAAACGAAAGAAGATCGTTAAGAATGGTAGTATGGGGTGGGCACCCTACCGTGCTCATCATGTTCCATCATTTTATTGTGGGCCTGATTTTAGTTCATTCTCACTATCATGTTGGTATGTTCCGACGACTTATATTTTTGGGTCAAAAGTTACCAGACTTTGACACATATTTATGATCTTATTTATATATTTGTAGCTAATAAAATACTCCAGATATACTAACACCATTTATATGGTTTTTAGTCATCTAAAAATACTCGAAAATAGTAGCAATATAATTATGATTTTACGTGACATCTAAAAATATTTCAAAAATATTTGCAACTTTTCTATGATTTTTATTAGGCATCTAAAAATACGCAAAAATACTGGTATCATTTGTACTGTTTTATTAAACATCTATCAAAAAATTACTTGCAAACTTTCTATGGATTTTTTTTTGTATGCTGAAACACTTGTATTCAAAACACTTTCTATTACTTGCAAACTTTCTATAGATTTTTTTTTGTATGCTGAAACACTTGTATTCAAAACGCTTGTCTGCAAAACACTTGTACGAAACAACTAATCTGATGGAGTGTTTTGGTGGAGAAGGGGATTGGGGGTGTTTTGGAGTGTTTTGGGTGTGAGGAGTGTTTTCACCCAAAACACTAGGTAATATACACCCAAAAAGACCCCAAAACACCCCAGCCGAAGTGAAATCAGAGAGCAGTTCGGTCGGACTGCAGATGGGCACTGTGCCTAGCGAATCTTGCCATTGAATATCGTCTTGACCGTGCATACCCCGGCCGAAGTTATCAAAGGAACATCCTTGTAGCATGCCACAAGCTCGCCGTTGATGTGCAGGTCAGCGGACAGCAAATCCCAAGTCTTGATCTTGGCGTTAAGAGAGGCTTCTGGCTTTCCGTCGTGCCAAGCAAATGTCACCTTCTCCCCACGGCTGCAGATTCTGGAGGCTCAACCAACTCAACCTTTGTATCGTCCGCATTTGATGCAACCAAAACCATGGCATGTGATTTTATACCATGCATTGCCACAGGTTTAAGACTGCAGAGCACACACACTTTCCGGTTCTGCATTTCTTCAAGAGGGATGTATCTGACAAGGTGGCTAACCACTGTTCTTGGCACCTCTTCTCCAACATCAATCTCTTCAACGTAGAGTGAATCAGCATCTGGATGCTTCTCTGCTTTTGTGATAAGCCCTACCCGAATATCCAGCTTTGCAACCGAGACTTCCTCTGATGTCTTTGATGTCGAACCACCAGACTGTTTGTTCTTTGAACTTCCCTCAGATAATTCTGTGCCCTTGAGCTTGTTAGCAACTTTCTTGGCTTCAGCATCAGCTTCTTCCTTTAAGCTCCTTTCAGCTTGGCTGCCCGCAAATTTAATCCAAAACGCCTTGTTCAAGGTGTAATTTGGTTGCTAGGTATTTTTATAAGCCAAATTAATTTGGATGATGGTGCTTAGATTATTAACCGACAGATATATTTGAATTTGCTGTAGCAAGCTATTTGACCAAGACAAATATATTGATTATTCTGGAGAGGAGGCTACCGAGGACAAATCTTGGACATATTAATAGATGGACTGAATTAGACGCCACTGCGTAGGACAACTCCTATCAGGCTTTGGATGCCAAGCTGATCGGGTATGAATTGGAAAAGCTACTGAAGGAAATATTTTCTCCAAGCAGGGATAAGGAGTCGTACTGGTGCATGTAGTAAGTTAATATTCTATTCCTTATTAGATACAGGGCCGGATTTGCTAGAGATTAGGAATAATCTATTCGGCTTGCATGCCAAGAAAAACTTCCGCGTCCTACCCTGTACGCCAAAGACCAGGCACCTATATAATATGGGTACACGGCCGATTGAGGAACCAATCGACATTCATCCAATAATACATCTACTTTTTACGTATCTTTTATTTTTACTTATCGTTTCTTCTCTTGCCGAGCTCTACCGTCTAGGGTTCGGTGATCTTTGCCGTTTTGCGCTGAAAAGCGGTCGTCTCTCCTCCACGAAAGCGAGGGGATCTTTGTTGCTTTGCTCGGAAAGCAATCGTCCGTCGTCACGAAAGTACGACAGTATCGTGGTGCTGCGCGGCAGTTTTGCGTGGCAACACAATTGGCGACTCCGCTGGGGACGAAGAACAAGAACATACACATGATGAACACCGTCATCAAGAACGGCAGCGACGTCGACCCCGACATCACCATCGCCGTTACCCTCGACGATCTGTCAGAAGAGGATCGGCGCAAGTTTGAACGGGAGCTTGAGGAAGAGATGGCTGAGGTGATGAAATTGAAGTTGGCTGGATACCAGAAGACCAGGAACGGCGTCGTCAAAAAGGTAGCTACGCCGAGTCCTTCCGATTTACTCGGCGCTGAGGTAAAAAAGCCAACTGATGAAATTGCTAATCTTATTGATGTGTCCGTGGCTAGTAAACTTAGTACTATAGATAATATATTTGATGAATTTAAGGAGCAGCTAGAAACTAGTCTATCTCGTAAAATTCGTTCGTCAGTGCTGCAAGTCAACGATGAATATTCTAAAACAAAGCTGATGCCTTTGGAGAACCGTGGATTTATTAATTTGCCTACACCTGATGCATCGGCTAATGTTGTCCAGACTTACGTTCCTTTACCTGATTATCAAAGTGGCCGAAATTATATAAGTAGTTCGGCTAATCTTGAAAATAGTTTAGCTCTCCATGCTCGTTCGTTAGTGCAAATTGATAATGAATATTCTGTGCAAAGGCCGATATCTGTAGAAAATAATGGATTCATTACGTTGCCTAGTGATATTCACATGCCTGGTGCATCGGCTATTGGTACGCAGCCTCACGTGGCTTCGAATAGTAATCAGGGTGGCCGGAAGTATGCTAACACTTCGGCCAATACTTTTGTTTATACTGCTGCTCATCCTACTATTTTAACTTCGGTTGCACCAAATTATCACAGCAATAACCGAAGTGCAATATTTAATTCTAATGTTGCACAGCAGCCTCACGTATTTTTAAGTGACGATCAAAGTGATGCAGGTGGCTGGAATTATGTGAGCAGTCCGGCTAATAATTATATGGCTAGCGTAGCTGCTCCTACTATATCAACTTTGGTGCCACAAAATTATTACAACGATAACCGAAGTGGAGCCTTTAATTCTAATTTGCAGCAAGTTAGTTATCAGACGGTAGCATACAATACACCACCGCTGCCGCATGTCGGTACCGGGGTTCCGTACGAGCCGGTACCCTATTCATATGTTAGTGGATCTCCATTGCAAACATCACATGCTCCAATTTCATTGCCGGAGATTTCACCGCGTGCTTGTGTTTCATCTATTCCACAAACAAGTTCTCTACAGCCCAATGAAAGTTTTAAGGATAAGCTTGCTAGTATATTTAGAGAATTTGGTTTAGAGCCTGAGGGTAGAGCACGTTCATATCAAAATCCATACCCTGATTATTTTAACTCCACGCAAGAAAACCGTGCTAAGGAAGTTAAACAATATAGCCGGTTTGCAGATAACAGGGAAAAAGAAAAGGATAACCAGGCGGTTAATGCTTTAGAATATGATGATTCGGCTAGTGAGGATGATGCTAACATAGGCGTAGCCGAGTGGGTTCAATCGCCGAAGTCAAAACCTTTTGCATGTCCTGCTTTGAAACCTACACCTGCTAAAAGAGAGGAAATAAAATATACTTTTGACGTTAGCAAGTGTGATAAGATTTTTGATATTTTACTGCAAGGAAAATTAATTAGGTTGAGAGAAGGTCATGTTATTCCATCTTCAGGAGAATTGGATAAAAGAGTTTATTGTAAATATCACAATTCGTATTCTCACTCTACAAATGACTGCAATGTGTTTCGAAGACAGGTGCAATCGGCCATTAATGATGGACGATTGACATTCGAAGAGAGTATTAAGATGAAACTCGATGATGATCCTTTTCCTATCAACACTGAGTTTGAAAAAAAGAAAGTGCTTATTCGGTCGGATCAGGCCGAATCTACCAAAGGGAAAAATGTCATTGTTGATGATAGTGCTGCACCGAGGATGATCAAACCAAAAAATTCAGAAGTGGAGGCGGGGAAAGTCAATGAAAAAAAGAGACAAGCTCCACAAATAAAGCCGACAGTTAGCATGTTGTTGGAAAAATATACTTCACGCAAGACCAGCAATGTGTTTAATCGGTTTGGAAGTGTTAGGCGTCCTAGGTTTCCTTATGAACATGGTGGTCATGAGCGATGGAGAAGAAATTCGTATGATCAGCAGCCGTACTATCCAATGAAGTCGACTTACTGGGGCTGCACACCTCCTATGTATACACAATTTTGTCCGAGGGATTTTTGTCCTTGGGCACCATACCATACAGGGCCAGCAGATTATTTTCAGCGACAGCGGATTCCTTCAGGACCTATGTACAGAGGACCGATGCATAAGAAAAGAGCTCGGTCTAATCGGGAAGTTCAACCATGTAATGCAACTATTATTCAAGGGAACCGATCACTGGTACGCAATGCAGATTACAAGAATTTGAAGGATGGACGCAAGCTTATTTGGGTCCCAGTGAGGCGTGCCGAAACTTGGCCTGTACAAAAATCAGATGATTCTGTTGCTTCTCATGGTCCGAAGCTTGGAGGAAGCCAATCAGATCAAGGTGTCGATGATAGTACGAAAGCAAAAATAGCTGAAGCAGTAGGGAGTGGATCGGTGCAGAAAAAAGATATTGCTACACAAGACAAATATTTTGGTAATACACTTGTTGCATCTTCCATTATGAGCCAGAAAACTGAATCAGTTCACATGCATACCGATCCGGTCATTAGAAACAGCAGCTCACGTGCATCCACAGGTTGGTCTCCAATTGTTTTTGGCACGTTTGATCAATATGGGAATCCAAGGAGCAGTGGAAGTCAGAAAGTAGCAGCCGGAGGTTTTTATGATCAGCAGAAAATTATTCCGGCCAAAGGCAAAGTATTTGTTCCAGAGACCACAGTACATCAGTACAAGCCGAAAGACTCGGGGGGCAGAAGAATTAATTCAGTCGCTCCAGGAACCAAACCATCTCCTCAATGGTGTCCGACGGGACTCACACACACTCAGAAGCGGCGTGTACAGCGACTGCGAGCTTTGGAGATGAAGCAGGAAATAGCCGAGAAGAAGTGTGATGAAATGTTCAATCGAGATAAACCCATGGTTTCGAAAATGATATGGAGGGAGAAGCACATTACGGGGAAAGAGAGTAGAGCCACAGACGACACAACTGCTGACCCCGTAGATGACACAGTTGCTAACCCCGCAGATGCCACAATTGGTGATGAGGATTCAGAAAATAGCGAGGAAATAGATTCTGATATGAATGTTAATCTGGTGTTCGTATTGCCGGCTGAATTTCATGCGCCGGAAGCTTGAAGAAAATTTGGCCGATATATTCCTGGAATTATCGCCCTAAGCAGATTTTGGCCGATACATTTACTTGAGGTATCGCCCTAAGAAAATTTGGCCGATGTGTTATTTAGACATCGCCCTAAGTAATTATATGGCCGGTGACAACATCGTCCTAAGGTACAAGTATAATGTTTTTGATAAATGCAATTGTACCAAAAACAGGGGGCATGTGTTCAAGGTGTAATTTGGTTGCTAGGTATTTTTATAAGCCAAATTAATTTGGATGATGGTGCTTAGATTATTAACCGACAGATATATTTGAATTTGCTGTAGCAAGCTATTTGACCAAGACAAATATATTGATTATTCTGGAGAGGAGGCTACCGAGGACAAATCTTGGACATATTAATAGATGGACTGAATTAGACGCCACTGCGTAGGACAACTCCTATCAGGCTTTGGATGCCAAGCTGATCGGGTATGAATTGGAAAAGCTACTGAAGGAAATATTTTCTCCAAGCAGGGATAAGGAGTCGTACTGGTGCATGTAGTAAGTTAATATTCTATTCCTTATTAGATACAGGGCCGGATTTGCTAGAGATTAGGAATAATCTATTCGGCTTGCATGCCAAGAAAAACTTCCGCGTCCTACCCTGTACGCCAAAGACCAGGCACCTATATAATATGGGTACACGGCCGATTGAGGAACCAATCGACATTCATCCAATAATACATCTACTTTTTACGTATCTTTTATTTTTACTTATCGTTTCTTCTCTTGCCGAGCTCTACCGTCTAGGGTTCGGTGATCTTTGCCGTTTTGCGCTGAAAAGCGGTCGTCTCTCCTCCACGAAAGCGAGGGGATCTTTGTTGCTTTGCTCGGAAAGCAATCGTCCGTCGTCACGAAAGTACGACAGTATCGTGGTGCTGCGCGGCAGTTTTGCGTGGCAACACGCCTCCACTTCTACATTTTTCAGTTCCTTAAATAAGGGGACTGGCTTTCCTATTTTGTGTCCTGCTGGTACAAAATCCCAGGGTCTTTTTGCTTTGGCAGTTTCTCCTTTATCATCGCAGAATGACAGATTGTCATCTGGGGAAATATTTAATTGCCGCAGCACTTCTCTAGAAAAGGGAGGCATAAAAGGCTCCAGCAGACAGGCAAGGAGATAGACAACACCAACTGAAGTTTTCATTACAATGGCACAGGTTGTTGGATCTTTTTTGTAAAGCCTCCAAAATTGGCACCTTTGCAGATAAGCATTTCCATCACTAGAAATCGCCATTGCACTCTTCAGTCCTTGTTTCAATTTAACCTTTTCCATTGCTTCAAGATATTGTTCAACCCATTCATTAGTTTTTTTGGCAAATGCATTGGTTACTAGATGTGACTCAGCATTAGGAGCATCAGGTACGATGGAGTCGTATCCAGCTCCAGCTGGTTTTGCGATAAAGCTTAGCACACGGTGGATGAAGTTTCCAAGGTTGTTCAGCAACTCATTGTTCAATTTAGCTTGTAAATCAACCCAAGTGAACAGTGTATCTGATACCTCAGGTCGGTTCATAAGCAAGTAGTATCGCCATACTTCTGGAGGAATATTTGAAAACTTCGCATCGTTGCCAAAGACACCAATACCGGAACTCTTGGAAAAATTTCCTGCTTCATAGTTCAAATATTCAGTGACACTTATGGTCTTCATCATTGTCCAGTTTTCACCAGTTCCCAGTAGTGTCGAAGGGAACATGACCTGAAAAATCATGGGGCAAAAAGTACAGGCATTAGAAGAAGTCAATATGTAAACGCTATACATACACTTCAACACCATTGGCATTCTGGCTTCTTAAAAGAACTTTGTTTCTAATTCTGGGAGCATTAACTACTTGAAAAGAAAGCATCCATTTTGGAGGTACAACAAAGAAAAATCATGGCAGAATTGGCAAAATCACATCAAATGCAACTGAACCTTAAATACATGAATTGCAAGTGTTCGCTGCTCTTGCAGGATTGAACTGTTGATTATTTAAAAAATAAAATATACTATAATATGATCTCGAAAGAACCCGAAGAATTGAACTGCTGGTTAATAAAAGAAAAAATATACTACTACCTCTGATCCATAAAAACTGTCGCTAGCTGCGAAGTACTTTGAACGAGCGATGGTATTTTCTTACAACACTTAAAACGGATCGGAGGGAATATAAAAATGATCTCGAAAGAACCAGACTCAAGGGAGAGTCAGCTATTCAGTTAGAAATCTTAATCTGCATTTGTAGGTCATATTTTCAAGGTGAAAACCAACCCAATCGTGGCTGGAACTACTACTGTCCTTACTAAGCATTTAAATAAACTTGATTTACAATTATGTGCTAACATAAAGCCAAAGTATTATTTAATACGTGCCAAACAAGATTGAAAAGCTAAAGAAGATGTTCAACATATGATAGGCATCGTACCGTGTGAATTGGCACATTATCTTTACCCATGAACTGGAACAATTCAACATTATCGGGATCTTTCCACCACTTCTCCCATTCAGGCGTATATGATGCTGTGATAGATATGTACCCAATTGGTGCATCAAACCAAACATAGAACACCTTGTCTTTGTACTTCTCGTGTGGAACAGGAACTCTCCATTTAAGATCTCTCGTGATACAGCGTTGCTTTAACCCTCCCTTCAACGATGCGTTTGTTGCTTGAATAGCATTTTGACTCCACAGACCAGCTACCAAAGTGTTGTCGATATACTTCACCAACTTATCACTCAACAGAGGAAGCTCCAAGAATAAGTGATCTGTGTCACGGATACGTGGAGTATTCTTACAGACCTTACAAGCCGGATCAATTAGCTCAGTTGGGTTCAACAATTTGCTGCAGTTTTCACATTGATCACCTCTTGCTTCTTCATAATTGCAGCCTTCTGTCGGACATTTGCCCTCCACGAGCCTATCGGCCAAGAATCGCTGGCACGTGTCACAGTAAAGCTGCTGCATGGTATTCTCTGTGAGCCATTTGTTTTCCATCAATTTGTGGAAAATTACCTGACATACTTCAGTGTGTTGGGGAGAGGATGTCCGCCCAAACTTGTCAAACTTTATGTCAAACCACTTGTAAACTTCGTCATGGATAGCATGATTCTTATCGCAGATCTCCTTGGGCGAGCACTTCTCCTCCAAGGCCTTGGTCTCGGTGGCCGTCCCGTACTCGTCAGTGCCGCATATGTAGATCGCGTTGTACCCCCGAAGACGGCAGTACCGCGCGAACACGTCGGCGCTGAGCACACAGCCGATGATGTTCCCGAGGTGCGGGACGTTGTTGACGTAGGGCAACGCGCTCGTGATGAGTATGTTGCGGCAGCCGGGGATCGGAAGCTTCCGCGGCGGCGGCGGGGACGCCATGGAGACGAGAAACGTTTAGCCGTTTAGGGTTAGGGAGGCTTAGCGATGGTTCGTGCGACAATTTTCTATGGATTTTATTTGTCCTCTACAAATCTATATCTATACTACTATTAAAAGAGCAAACATGGTGGGATACTTTAAATCTTCTCCATTTAATTTTTGATCAACGATCCAGATTGTCCCCGCGTCGAGCACCAAACAACTTTGACTAGGTCAAACCGTTTTCTATACTACTATTAAAAGAGCAAACATGGTGGGATACTTTAAATCTTCTCCATTTAATTTTTGATCAACGATCCAGATTGTCCTCACGTCGAGCATCAAACAACTTTGACTAGGTCAAACCGTTTTTTAGTAAAAAAAAAAAGCGCAATGTCACATCCGTTAGAATCGTATACGTGCATAGAGTTAGATTCGTATACGTGCATAGAGAAAAGAAAAAAGGGAACTCAAGTCCCAGCAATTCGGATCTGAAACAATTCGTATCAGCCACGATCGGCAGGCTACGATCCCATCCGGCCCGCATCACCACGACCAGCCGCCCAGGTCGCCAACGCCCAGCCCTAGACCTAGCGGACTACCATCCCTCAAGTTCCTTGCTCCCCGCCCGACCCTGATCCTACTTGATTTGCATCTCCAGTCGATCGAGCTACCGCTCGCTTTAATGGAACAAGGAGTAGCAGACAAAGCTGTTAGACACGTCGCAACAGGATATGTAGGCCACTGAGGAGGGAGACGAGCCGCCGCCACACCGGCTGTGACATGCTCCTCCTGTCCCCAGATTTTACGTCTCCGATTCATGATGGTCTTGCGCCCTTACGTGTCCATTATCCATGGGGTATGGGGGAGATGGCGATGCTCATGGAGCTGAGGCAGCTTCCTAGTTGACGCCGGTCGGGATCAATAAGGTCCATGCAGGCCGAGCACGCAGCGTAGGGCCCGGACCGAACCACTACGCATGCATATATTCGACCTCCTACTCCTAGGCCCAACCGGGAGGCTCGACGAGGCCCGCCATGGACCTGCTCAGCTGGAGCACGATGAGTCTCGACGCCAGGATGTGGTAGGCGCTGCTTCGCGCCTGCCGAACGGGCTGGAAAACACGGAGCTTCCCCAGAACTCGACCGAGACGGTGTGGACGCTGGATGCCTGGATCCGACGGACGCAGTGCCCGTCATGCTATATCAACATGACAACATGTACTCGCGTGCAGGGAGGTGCGGCGACTTCCATGACGCGATCAAGATGGCTGCCAAGGCGTACGTGAGGGAGACCATACTGAGGAATGCCAACTGCTTCCATCACTGGAGGGATGGTGCCTGTTCACGCGGGAACTATTGGTAGACTTCAGTGCACACTACAGGAATGGGGATCTAAGCCGACGGCCAAACCCTGTGCCGACGGCTTTCTATCGGGGCCGTCGGCATAGGTCCCGACGAGGCCAGCCCGTCGACAAAGCCGTCGGCATAGGATATGCCGTCCCTCGGCATAGGTAAGTCGTAGGCATAGCTCTTTTCCCCTATTTTTCATCTAATATGGAATAATTCATATCTTTAAATCTATAAATTGAAATTTAACAAATAAAATGTCTAGATCGATTAGAAAAAATAGAGGAATCCAAATATGACATTCATTTCATCTTTTTTTTTTCATGTATATGACTTTTTGCAACATATTTGTGGTACTTTCTTGTTTAAAAAGTTGTTTTTGGCACTTAAAAATTGGAAAATAATATTTATAATAATATTTTAAAATTTTTTTTTGGCAACAATGTTTGCCATACCAGGACACACCTATGTGTCAAATGTGGACACTTTATCACAAATCATGGCACGACGGCCATTTTGACCATTTTTTTCAAAAAAATAAAAGAAAGTGAAAAATACTCAAAAAAATGAAATCCTTTGGCATGGAATCCTTTTATGTGTACTAGTTGATAGGAAAAATGATAAACATGATTTTTGACAATGTTTCAAAAAACTTCTTCACAAAAAGGTCTATCATCTATAAACATGTATAAGTTTCGAGTCAAATGACCTAGATATGAGCATCCCCGTGCCATAGTTTGTGATAATGTGGCCATATTTGACACATAGGTGTGTCTTGTTATTACAAACAATGTTGCAGAACTAAGTTTTTTCAAATTATGTTTATAAATTTCATTTTTCATTTTTCATTTTTTTATTGTCAACGAGCTCAGGCTTTAAAAAAATAGATTCAGGTAGGCATGCTGCATGTGCAGGTATTTCTCATGTGCTCTCAAAGAAGAATATTCTTATTTGATAGTTCCAAGAAAACATGCGTACTGTATCCGTTTTATAGAAAAAAGGCATTATTATTGTTTATGTTATAATAATCTTCACTAAGACTTGTGATACATCAGTTTGTGTAGATGAACTGGTGTGTATTTCTGATCCATGATACCACTCCATTAGGCTGTGTATTGCTTTATTGCCATTTTAAGATTTTTTCCCGCCCTATTTGGTATGCCAAAACTTTATTTGCTAAAACATGATAAAAGAACCCTACTCTGTTAGATCCCCATCTTATATTGCAATCAATCCAACAATATGTATCATTGATCTTTCTCTTATTTAATAATTTAGAAATCACGCCAACAATATGTACCCGTTGCAACACACTTTGTCATTGCATCTAGCGTCATCGAATGTGGCGTCACCACTATTCCAAGGAAAACTTTGTGTGCCTATGTTTTTATCTCTCGTTGCAACGTAATATCGGTTTATTTTTTCTGAAGGGACAATGAATTACACAATTATCATAGCGTGCATGTGCACATGCTTGGTTACATAAAATTTGAACCTTTCAATATCTGATCAACGGCCTAGATCGTTCCAATGCTGGTTGAAAAATAATTATTCTGCCATGATTATTTGAATATTTTTATAAGAGTATTAACATTTCTTGCATGATTGTTATCGAATATGTTAAAATTTGTATCATAAAATATTTGTAATCATGATGGTCATCTGTGGTGTTTGCATGATAAGTTTTATGAAAATTTTGTTGCGGTAATAAAAATATCACTAAACTAGAAATCACATTTATTTTTTGAAAACATGCGTTGCACGTGCACGGCTACTAGTACTTATAAGAATACAACTAATTAATTATCCAACATACATGTCAACTGCTGTCGCAAGTCATGGGACGACGATAGTGAAACATATAATCAAGTACCGAGGAGAATTCGCTAGTCCACGTCTTGCAACTTGCTATACCGACGAATTGTGCATGTGTGTGTGCACACGTGGCAAACTAGTTTTTTTTTTTGAATTTCACGTGGCAAACTAGTTAATTCCAAGTACATCATGATATTTTCTTTGACGTTGCAAACCTAGCTACTATTTTAGCATCCATCTGCCAACATTTTCAGTTTAAGTAAAAAGCCCCGTGACTGTGTTGCTCTTAGTGGGCATCATCTCTTTCAAGAGGCCTCTCCAACAGGAATTCAATTTGGCTCCCGGGTGCACATGCACCCGGTAGGTTCAAAAAAATTTCAAAAATTGAAAACTTATCAAAAAAATCTGAAAAAAATCATGCACGTACCTGACGATGTCACGCACGACCGTGTTAAATTTCGCACCGAGTCGACATCGTATGCGTCCTGTGTAAAAATGACAAAATTCTGACAGAAAATGAGATCTAAAATTTTGAATTTTCTGTCAGAATTTTGTCAATTTTTCACAGGACACATACGATGTCGACTCGGTGCGAAATTTAACACGGTCGTGTGTGACATCGTCAGGTACGTGCATGATTTTTTTCAGATTTTTTTGATAAGTTTTCAATTTTTGAATTTTTTTTGAACCTACCGGGTGCAGGTGCACCCGGGAGCCAAAACGGCTTTCCCCCTCTCCAACCATATTCCCTCTAGGCATTTGTACGGAAATCAAATTTTCAATACATGCCCTACCATGCCGAAGATGGTAGCTATCGTTACAACATTTGTCATGTGTAGAAGAACACTGAAGAGAAAATATTTGGGCAAAAGAACTTCTCCTAGAAGAAAAAGTACAGGCAACACAGATAATACCATCATAAATGCGAGAAGTTTGCCACGCGTAAATGCATTTGGACTAGTTTCGCCCCATTGCATTAATTAATTGTAGTTTTAAGATCTTCTCAAAATGTGCTACCAATAGGCTAGGCAAAATTTGCGAAGACTTAATCTCTCCGAATTAAACTGCCTTCATTAGAGGGAGATTTATTCTGGAAAGTGTTGGCGGAGCGACAAGCTCATCTTTGAACCAACGCAAGAAAGTGGAGTTGTGCTCTCTGATTATTTCTCCTTCGATTTTCTGCTTGCCCTGGTCAATGTACTTCTTCTTAATCGTGCTTTTGTGCTTTTTCTTAATCGGTCTCTAAGTTATTGATGATTCCACGTTGGAGTTGCTCTCCACCATCCTCAGCTTCGACTACGGAGCAAGAAGAACCCCTCGACCTGCTCCTCGAAGCAAGGAAGGGAACGAAGAGGGCATTGAATGCCCTTTCCGTAAGAAGGATAGGAGTTATAGCTCCAGAGTTCTGGCTCAAAAGATCCGACACTCTCCTAATTATAGGCATACAATAAAAAACACTCTCTGGCACTCTCCTAGTTGCTCCCATGCGTTGGCTAACGTGCAAATATTATTTCTATAAACAATGGATAATTGAAAACAAACCACATGGCATCGTCTTCTAAACATAGATTCTTTTTTGATAGTTACATATATTAGACAAATGCTCGAGTTATTATATTTTGTTAGAATTGTATACTCTAGAAGCACTCTAGGAATTATAGATACGAAAGTGTATGGATATATAAACACAATTCAGATACATATGATTGTTATAAGCTGACACAATTTCTCACAAAATAAGATTCGACTTGGTTTACTTGCAATCATATAGGTTAGAATGTCATAAAAATAAAATGAACCCTCTGTTAGAGAGATATTTGTATATTGTAGTTTCCCTATTAGATAGGGGGCTCCCTGCATATTTACACCTGTACATGTACTATATATTGTGACATTTGGCCCCCGTGGAATACAGGTTGCATATTCCTAACATGGTATCAGAGCAAGGTTAGGGTTTCTCGCACGCGCAACTCGTGCAATTTTTTTTCCTGCCCGTTTCACATACTCTTCCTCGACCGTTCCGGCCGTCTGCCGCCGTCTCGGCCACCTCCGTTCCGGCAGCCGCCGTCCCGGACCGTCTCCGCCCCCGCCGACTCTGTTCCGGTCGCCGCCGTCCCGGGCCGTCTCCGCCCCGGCCGCCCCCGTTCTGGCCGCCGCCGTCCCGGGCCGTCCGTAGTCGCCCCGGCCGCCGCTGACCCGGGCCACCTCCGCCCCCGCCGCCCTCGTTCTGGCCGCCGCCGTCCCGGACCACCTCCGCCCCGGCTGCCGTCGTCCCGGGCCGCCGCCGTCCTGGTCCCGGCCGTCCTCAACCCGCCCCCGTGCATGTTCGTGGTGTGCGCTCGCTCTGCCTCGATCTGCCGAGACCCGATCTGGTGCGCGTTGACCAGCCTTTCGGTTCTGTAAAAAAAAAGAGTAAAAAAAAATGTCTGCTTCGGATCTCATTGTTGGCTGTTCTGAGCTTCCGTCTTTGCTGGGTGCTGCTCGAGGGTCCTTGTTGCCTGTTTCGTCACCTCCCCTGATGACATCGGCATGCCGCTCTACGTCGATTCTCGCGGTTTCTGTGCGTGGCACTGGCCGCTCTACTTCGTCTCCATCGCCTCGTGGCTCTACGTCGACTCCGTCTATGTTGACTCGCCGCTCTACGTCGACTCTCGCGGTTTCTGCCCGTGGTTGTGGTCGCTCTACGTCGACTCTGACTGCTTCTGCACACGGTTCTGGCTGCTTTTCGTCGACTCCTCGCGTGACTTGTGCACGCGCCTGTGACCACTCTACGTCGACTCTCCACGCGGCTACCACGTGTGTCGGTGATTGGTCCTCCTTTGTCGATGCTTCTACCTCGACCTCTTCAGTTGCGTCTTTCACCTCGCGTGAGATAGAGCAACTCCGATGCCTGCTTGCTACTTGGGACTCTTCATCGACAGGTTCCGTTGGTTCTGCGACTGACATTTCTGGCACTGAGAGATCACCTTCTTCTCATTCAGGTTCATCTCCTTGGATTCTTGATACTGGAGCATCTTTTCATATGACTTATGATTCTTCCTCTTTGAGCTCTATTCGATCTGTCGAGTCTCCTGTCTCTGTTCGTACTGCTGATGGTACTCCCATCCCCGTTGCTAGTCGAGGCACTCTTAGCAGTTCGCATTTCATGTTCCTTCTGTTGCTCATATTCCTCGACTCACCATGCAGCTTTTCTCTGGTAGTCAGATTGTCGATTCTCGTTGTAGGGTCACTCTAGACTTTGATTCCTGTTCTGTTCAGGATCGTTGTACGGGCGCTTTGCTTGGTGCTGGCCCCCGACGCCATGATGGTCTATGGGAGCTTGACTGGCTTCGTCTTCCTTCCGCTGCCACCACCGCCAGTCTCTCGACCCAGGTTGCCGCAGCCACCAGCTCTTTTCAGCAGTGGCATCATCGTCTTGGCCATTTATGTGGTTCTCGTCTCTCGTCTCTAGTTCATCGTGGTGTTCTGGGTCTGTCTCCGGAAACGCTTCTTTGGATTGTCTGGGTTGTAGGCTTGGTAAGCAGATTCAGCTACCATATCCTCATAGTGACTCTGTGTCCGAGCGTCCTTTTGATCTCGTTCATTCAGATGTTTGGGGTCCGGCTCCCTTCGCTTCGAAAGGGGGTCATCGCTACTATATATTTTTATAGATGATTACTCACGATACACTTGGATTTACTTTATGTCCTCTCGTAGTGAGGTTCTCTCTATCTATAAGCGTTTTGCTGCCATGGTTCACACTCAGTTCTCTACACCTATTCGTGTGTTCCGTGCTGATTCTGCTGGTGAGTATATCTCCAAGCATTTGCGTGGTGTTCTTGCTGAGCAGGGCACTCTCGCTCAGTTCTCTTGTCCCGGTGCACATGCTCAGAATGGCGTTGCTGAGCGTAAGCATCGTCATCTTCTAGAGACTGCTCGTGCGATGATGATCGCTTCTTCTCTCCCGCCACATTTCTGGGCTGAGGCTGTCTCTACCTCGGTCTATCTCATTAACATTCAGCCTTCTGCCGCCCTTCAGGGTGGTATTCCTCTCGAGCGACTATGTGATCGCTCTCCTGACTATTCCATGTTGCGTCTGTTTGGTTGTGTTTGCTATGTTCTCCTCGCTCCTCGTGAACGCACCAAACTAACCGCTCAGTCTGTTGAGTGTGTTTTTCTCGGATATAGTGATGAGCATAAGGGCTATCGATGTTGGGATCCCGTGGCTCGTCGGATGCGTATTTCCCGGGACGTGACGTTTGACGAGTCTCGTCCTTTCTTTCCACGCTCGACCTCCTCGACCTCTACTGTGGAGGATCTCTCTTTTCTTACTTTTCCTGATTCTCCTCCCGATGTCCCTCATATTCTCCTCCTCCTGATCCGGTGCCGTCTACTCCGATGCCTTCTTCTCCTCCTTGTCGACGCCTTCTTCTCCTCCTTCGTCGCCTTCTTCACCCTCTCCCGCCTCCCCGTCTCCTTCTCTGTTGCTCCTTCTCATCCTACTTTTCCTTTCTATTATACTCGTCGTCCACGTGTTGTGACCGAGTCATCTGATGCACCCTCTACTTCTGGTGCACCGTCTCAGCCGACTTATTCTCTTCGTACTCGGCCTTGTCCTTCACCTGATTTTTTGATCCCGCTACCTATAGTGTTTCGGCTGTCCCGGAGCCGACTACGTATCGTGAGGCTGTTGTTCATCCTGAATGGCAGCTTGCCATGGCTGAGGAGATTGCTGCGCTTGAGCGCACTGGTACGTGGGAGATCGTTCCTCTTCCTCCTCGTGTTCGTCCTATCACCTGTAAGTGGGTCTATAAGGTTAAGACCCGCTCTGATGGGACTCTTGAGCGTTACAAAGCTCGTCTGGTCGCTCGTGGCTTTCAGCAGGAGCATGGCCGTGATTATGATGAGACTTTTGCTCCAGTGGCTCACATGACCACTGTTCGGACTCTTCTTGCCGTGGCATCTGTTCGCCATTGGTCTGTGTCTCAGCTTGATGTTAAGAATGCCTTTCTTAATGGTGAGTTGCGTGAGGAGGTTTATATGCAACCACCACCGGGGTATTCTGTTACAGATGGCATGGTCTGCCGTCTTCGTCGCTCTCTCTATGGCCTTAAGCAAGCCCCTCGTGCATGGTTTGAGCGCTTTGCTTCTGTGGTCACAGCTGCTGGTTTCTCTCCAGTGCTCATGACCCTGCGTTGTTTGTTCACTCTTCTCCTCGTGGTCGCACTCTTCTTCTTCTGTATGTTGATGACATGATCATCACTGGTGACGACCCGGAGTATATTGCCTTTGTCAAGGCACGTCTGAGTGAGCAGTTTCTTATGTCGGATCTTGGTCCGCTTCGTTACTTTCTTGGGATTGAGGTTTCGTCCACCTCTGATGGTTTCTTTATATCCCAAGAACGGTATATTCATGATCTTCTTTCTCGTGCCGCTCTTACTGATGACCGTACTGCTGAGACTCCCATGGAGCTCAATATTTCTCTTCGTGCTTCTGATGGCGATCCTCTCTCTGATCCGACTCGTTATCGACATCTTGTCGGGAGTCTCGTCTATCTGGCTGTTACTCGCCCTGATATTTCTTATCCTGTCCATATTCTGAGTCAGTTTGTTTCTGCTCCCACTTCGGTTCACTATAGTCACCTTCTTCGTGTTCTACGCTATCTTCGTGGAACGATCTCTCTTTGTCTCTTCTTTCCTCGTTCCAGCTCGTTACAGCTTCAGTCCTACTCCGATGCCACTTGGGCTAGTGATCCTTTGGATCGCCGTTCACTTTCTGCTTACTGTGTCTTTCTTGGTGGTTCTCTCATTGCCTGGAAGACGAAGAAACAGACCGCAGTTTCCCGTTCGAGTGCAGAAGCTGAGTTGCGAGCTATGGCTCTTTTGACTGCTGAGGTGACTTGGTTACGGTGGTTACTTGCAGATTTTGGTGTCTCTGTTACGACACCCACGACTCTATTGTCAGACAGTACAGGTGCTATTAGCATTGCACGTGACCCGGTGAAGCATGAGCTTACTAAGCATATTGGCGTTGATGCTTCTTTTGTCCGTGCTAGTGTGCAGGATCAGATTATTGTGCTCCAGTATGTGCCTTCAGAGTTACAGTTGGCGGACTTCTTCACGAAGGCCCAGACTAGAGCACAGCATAGATTTTTCCTCTCCAAACTCAGTGTTGTGGATCCACCATGAGTTTGAGGGGGGGTGTTAGAGAGATATTTGTATATTGTAGTTTCCCTATTAGATAGGGGCTCCCTGCATATTTACACCTGTACATGTACTATATATTGTGGCCTTTGGCCCCGTGGAATACAGTTGCATATTCCTAACACCCTCAATGTGTACAAGTTTAGTAAAAAACTAACTATGCAGGTTCTTGAATAATAATAATTACTACTTAAGATAGCACTACAAGCTGAGTTAGAAAAAATGCAACATATAAGTGACTATGCAAACATGTTTTAGAATTAATTTGATTTTAAATTCTAAATGGCAGTCAACAAGGACCATGTAGAAGGAATCCAATTTCTACATAATCAATTCCTATTTGAAATGACATTTGAATCTAGGTTAATTATTAAATTCCAAATAAGATGGTATTAAAATAGGAAATAAAATATTAAACGAGTACGTGCAATACTAACTTTCTTCCTATAACAGCAGATTCATGGAGAAATTTAAATGTATTATGTATATGTGCCAATCTTAAGGCGAACGATTCACAAGGATCTCATCAAGGACCACAGACTATTTGAGAAGCTCATAATATAGGGAAAATCATGGGTGATTTCACATTTTACATTTATAAAAGACAATAGAATTTAGGTTTTAACACTTGTGAAACTCGCTCACTATCCTGAAGAATGATTCTAAGGTTATCATCTTCTTACTCATCAGGTGTGGGTGCACAGGCATGAGGCTTGCCACGGTTAAGTTGCCGGTTCCTAGCGAGATCATCGGCCCCTACTAGGTATAGTGAAAACGCTGGAGTTAATGGCCGAAAGCTAAGGGAATGATAATTCCACATATTATGTATAAAGTAAATAAGCAATCCAGAACGATGCATACGTTGCAAGGCGATGTTTTCTTTTTCTTTTTTTACTAGACTGTCCAGTGGCAACTGATATTTCCAATGTAATCTAAAACTTTGAAAAAGTCCATCTTAGAAATTATTACTTTTCAAAAGGAGTCTTGGAAATTTGTTTTATGAAATTAATGTAATAACACCGAGAGTTCTGTGGTTAATGAGCTATAGAGTATCATAGCATGCTGAGCATATATCTGACAGAAAGAAAATTATGTGAAACTATCTACCAATATTGAAGAAGGCACAATATGCTTTACGACCCTGATGGTTAATGTTTATGGCTGCTAGAACATACTTATTCGTTTCCTTTCTGATGAAGAGGCTAATGTTGAAGTGGTGGGAGACTGGTTCTTCAACCAGTGGGAGGTGAAGGAAATCGACAGTGAATATTTTTTTTTTTTTATCTGCATGTGGTATTTTAAGAGAGGAAAAAAAGCCACTAAGGAAATTGACAGTGAATATCCCGAGATGCCACAACGGGTTCTCAACCGACCTTACGAGGAAGCATGACAAAGTTTTCCATTGTAGTATTTTGGTGACTTCAACCACATTTTGCGCCTCCCGTGAAAACAAAGTAGATGAGTAGGTTTGCCATGCGAAGCATTAGAACAAGGACATGAGGATGTCTAGAAGCCACTGAATCATGAAGTTGTATTTATCGTTTTGCTATCAGCTATGAAAACCTGTCAAACACCAGGCTGTGACATAGCAATGGTAGTTGTTCCTCAAGACCCAGAGAAGCAAGCAGGAGCTGAATCATCGGAGCACACCGAGAACTTCTTTTGCGGGAAGCTGATTTGCGAGTGAAGTTGTGCTGCAGTCATCGCGCCTTAAGCTGCTGCTCATGACGAGAAATGTGTTGTATGCAAATGATGAGCCTAGTTTTTATCTGTTCCCATCGAATCCATTTGTTTTATCAAACATGCTGTAATAGTTATATGAAAGCCATGATCACTGAATGGTGAACACCCAACCTACTTAGTTAACACTTGTTGGATACATGCAGTGGCAGTGCGGCCTAATTCCTTCCTTTCATGAGAAATATTGCTTCTCTAGGGGTGCAACCAAGAAGAGCTTGCTTGCATCAAACACGCCCCGCATCTTGCAAGTACAATACAGTTCAATAGTAGAAAAACTTGAATTGCTTTGTTCAAATCATATACCACTGGCATGCGAATGCGATCAAGTTAACTCAGTTCTTTCATTCGCTTGCTGTCGCCTTCTCCTCCGTCGGAGCTGCAGGATCAATAAAAGAAACAGGAGATGTGAGCACTGAGCAGGCATTGCGTCGAACCGTTTGCGTACGTGCAGCGCAGAGGCGCAGACCATGTCGGGCTCGTAGATGTTGTGCACAACGGAGGCCCCGGCGAGAAGGGAGACGACCACCACCACCGAGGACCACGCCAGCGAGGGCGTCCCCGTCGGCACCGGCCCGCCGCCGTTCATCCTCCGCCGATATTGAGCAGAATCGTTCCTCCTCTTACTCGCTCTGGGCCGTGCGAGTAGTAGTACTACCTACACTTGGGCCTCGAATTAATGGGCTGCCGTCGCTGATCTCATGTCGATAACTGAAAAGTAAATCAGTGCAGCTATCATCTTCCTCCACCCACCCAGCCATCTATTCGTTATACAATTCCAGTTAAATTTTCATAGTAACACAACCAGTAAGATCTTTAGTGCAAAATAGGGTCGAGTTTAAGTAGAGGAGAATCACATCAAACATATGACATGTCATTGTCGGATGATTCACCCTTTTGATCCAACTTGGATTATTCCGCTCGTAGAACATAATTAACTATCCAACATACATGTCGACTGTTGTCGCTAGTCATGGGACGCCGATAGTGAAACATAAGCTAACAACAAATTAATCAAGTACCGAGGACAATTCGCTAGTCCACGTCTTAGCACCTTGGTATACCGACGAATTAGAATGGGAACAAGAAGAAAAAAACGTTGCATATTTGTACGGTTGCGCTGCCTCTCGGGCTCTCACGCCTGCAAACAGTACAGTCCCGCTGGTGGCATGTGTGTGTGCACGCATGGCAAACTAGCTGATTCCAAGTAGATCATGATATTTTCTTTGACGTTACAAACCTAGCTACTCCCTCCGTTCACTAATGTAAGACACTTGACTCATCATTTTAATTTTGATCATATACATTTTACAATTAGTGAATCTATATACAAAATAAGTCTAAATAAATTAGAATCAAGAAAAACTAAAGTGTCTTACATTAGTGAACGGATGGAGTACTATTTTAACATCCATCTGTCAACATTTTCATTTGAGTAAAAAGCCCCGTGGCCATGTGTTGCTCATAAGTGGGCATCATCTCTTTTAACAAGAGGCCTCTCCAACTATATTCCCTTTAGATATTTGTAAGGAAATCAAATTTTCAAAACATGCCCTTCCATGCTGATGATGGTAGCGATTAGCTACACCATTTTCCATGTGTAGAAGAAGACCGAAGAAAAAACATTAATTTGCGCCAAATAACTTCTCCTAGAAGAAAACGTACACAAAACACAGAGCCAACAGGGACATTGGTGTTCGTCCCCTACCTAACATGTGTTGAACATAGAGGTCTCCCTCTAGAGTGTGGTGTCGAGATGGCGCCCTCTCCCGAGTCATTAGAAAAAAAAGGAAAGAATTCTCTCACGTAAAATGTTATTCGGACTTCGGTCCCGTCGAGTGTCATAGATCTTGGCTCGTCATCATTCGAGGACATATTATCACAATAGTGTTGATAGTATCGGGAAATAAGTATTATTGAAGCTCAGATGACACTATGACATGTACCTAATTAATCTTCTTGCATGCGAAGGCTCGAGTTGGCCACTTGCCCACTCTGGGAGAAACAATACTTTGCGTACAGAAACGCACTGCAAAATATCTGTGCCGCTTAAGTAATTAACCACCTTGTTTATAAGTATTATGTTGCAGCATACTGTATGCCATGTCATTTTCAAATGATCCGTGTTTGATCCAGCATGAGTCATTGTGTTGGTGGAATATAGTATACCACACACACCACGTAGTCGACCAATGGGTGATTTGACCCGTCGCAACTCATGGTGGCGACGACAGCAAAACATGATTAAGCTAATAAATAGGCCAATTAAACTTGCAACTTGGTCGACGATCGATCGGGTCAAAAATTGGCCTGGAACTAGAATAGGAACAACAAGAAGAAGTTAAAATGTTGCTTGCGCAGTTGCGCTGCCTCTCACGCCTGCACAGGTGGCGCCATAGAATGACATGTGTGCACACACTTACGCCAGCTTGATATTTTCATTGACCTTGCAATTTTATTTTAATACTCAATTAAATTTTTATCTGTCTAGTTATGCGTATATGGCGCCAAAAGAACAATTGATAGACTAACTTGATTTTTTTTCGAGGGGACGCACTGAGCTCGGATTTGGTTTTTTTTTGGAACGAGACTGAGCTCGGATTTGATTCACACATGTACTTGACAGCTGTTGAAATATAGAGAATGTAGATTTTACATGAGAGAAACAACAGATACCAGTATATCTTGCCTTTTTTATGCTTTTAGAACTGATACTGTAATGCATTTCTAACCTGACGGGGACCCAAGTCTTCTCCTTGAAACAGGGGAAGGAAGAGGTAAACACCTGCACTAGACATATGGAAGTGTTGGTTGATGTCGAGTGTCCACCACCTGCCTGAATCTAGAGCCTGTTTTTTCTCCTTGGAACACGTTAATCTCTCCGGTCTAAGCACGGCAATCACCAGTTCACCACCATGTCCGGTCCCTTTGAATAATCCAACTCTGTTGTTCCTAGTACGTACCATTAGGGCATGTTTGGTAGCCTACATGCCTTATTGCGCCCCGCCAGACCATGCCTGCCATGGCCAGGTCTCATAAAACCACCCTTATAGCCACGTTGTGCATGTCGTTTGGTAGCCTACATCAAAGAACGTGTATCGGCTAGGCTAGAAACCCCTCTTTGTTTGGTTGGATGCAAATCTTGGTTAGTTTCACCTATTTCCACATGGGTGAGATTACCATCCGTCATCACACTTGGATAGCTGTACGTGACATATCAATGGAGCGACGACGACGCAACATGGCGGCGGCAGAGCTCGACAACGACGATGCGCCATGACGGCGACGGAGGTCGACGAAGACGACGCGCCATGGCGGCGGCGATGACGCGGCATGATAGGGGCGTAACTCGACGGAGACGACACGGCATGGCGGCGGTGGATCTGGAAGCCGACGACGAAGTGTGCGGCGGCGGCAAATCACAAACAGCATCACAACCATGCGGAGGTTGAAAAAGACACGTATAACAAGAACAGTCTAAATACGCGCTCCTATGTCACAATATCTATTCATCTAGAACCATCAAAACGAAAAACTTACAACACGAAATTTGTGCGAAATGACGAGATGAAGCTACTCCTGAAACGAAACTTCAAATGATCGAGCGTGTGCTATTAATTTGGCGAAATTCGTCGAATAAGGCTTCACACATGAACACGAAATTAGAAGTTAACAATTAACAAAAGTCGAAACCAATTGTCTGAATGGAACCACATCATCAACGCGCATCATTTTTGTGTATAGCTCATTTTGATTCGAGCACTGTAGCATTGGTTGGGAGAAAGAAGAACGAGTAATGGTAAGAGGGGGTGAGGGGAAGCAATAGTCGGAGGAGCGCTCAGTTTTACAGCTGGCAGACCTGCCTCCAGAGGCACGCTTGATCTGAGCGTGCCTCCTGGGGCTGGGCCGACGCTGCTTTGTGAAGCGTGCTAGGCTGGTCTAGGAGGCTACACAGGTAACCAATCGTAGGGCCTTTGCAGCTGGCGGGCCTGGTCTGACCTCTTGCAGTCTACCAAACGCGTCCTTAGTGGCTGATGTTGCCTCCAGAGGCACGCTCAGGCCTGGTCCGACGCTGCTTTGTGAAGCGTGCTAGCCTGGTGTTAGAGGCCATCGTCTCAAGCCCAAGACATTCAATTAACCATGTTTGAATTAAATTGAAAAAATTCTGGCAGAACTTGCATACTGCCCCAAAGTCCTGTCCTAGCTAGCTCTAATTAATACAATGCGCAGGTGGAGGTCGCACTAAGTAAAAAGGCACTTTGATCATAGTCATTTGGTCATCTCCATATTCATTCCTCAATGATAGGTGTTGTAAATATCTTGCCGTGTGATCTCCTCATATCAATGAACCGAATACTGAATACCTGGTGATGGCATCTTATGTATGATGATGCCATCACCATGCAATGCATATTGGTCAAACGTATAGCACAACCACTTGAGTGTCCACTAGCTTCTCCCTCCTTGACTCTTTCTTCTTCTCTAGAGCGTGTCATTTTGTGCCTGAAGAGAGGCGCCGCAACGACGCTCAGATGTTTCGGATGTCTTTCAGATTTTAGTTTGGTAATCAGCTACTACTAATTATAAATTATTTGTCTCCAAATTAAATTTGAAGTTGCAGAAAGGAACCAAGCATCTTCAGTTGCAGTGGCCTGTGGAGCAGTGGTCCAGTACTGCGAATACTAGTTCAGCTGTTGTGGTTGGAATGCATTTTTTTTTTGCAATTTTTCCCATTTGACCGGCCATTGCCATTGGATCTCGCAGTCTTCCTTCCTGAATCACCAGGAAATACACACTATTTGTAGCAGTGTGGTGGACATTGTCAGGTACAACCGAAACGATGCCATCGGCAACCATATCCTAGGCGGCAGACCAGAAACAGAGTACATAGTACGAGACGGTTAAAACTACTCCTAGTAGCTACCACTAGTAGCAGTTGGGTGCCGTGACAGTCGCCGACACTGCCGCGTGCATCCAGTGAGCCAAGTCTGGCGAGCTGAACCTGAATCCATCCACAAACATGCCATTGCCACCAATATGATATCTTACAAGAAATGTTCCACTTCTTGTTACAATAACTCTGCTCTCTCTACATACATATACTTGTACATGATACATTTATCATGATCAACAAGACACCAATAACACCACTTGGCATGTTGCAGTATGCCAATGGACTCTATAACAACAGTACAATGGAATGGACCAAAACCCCGCAAGTCAAAAAATATAGAGCATCTGAAGAATGAAAATTCAATTTCCTAATCCAAACTAGTACAAATTTCTCTCCTACTATTATGTATAAATCACCTTGATTTGAGTTGATGGATCACCCAGGAGCTGTGGTGGTGGTGGACGATTTTGTGATCTTTGAAAAAAAACATTGGCGGCAGTTTTGCTTCAGCAGTCTACTGCTCTGCTCTGCTCTCACGCTCATCCGTCATGGGAGATGATGCTCAAGCTTGTCCAGGAGGAAGGCGTCGCTGTCGCCAGCTAGCCTGCCGGAGCCACGCCCGATCTTGCTGGACAGGGACCCCATGGCGGACGACAGCCCCTTGAAGCTGCTGCTCCCCTCGCGTGACCTCCTCGACCGCCTCCGGCTCAGCCGCTTCTCGTCGTTCTCGTCGACTAGGGCCGCCGAAGCCGCCACCGCCGGTCCCTTGGCCTTGGTGTTGGCGACGATGAGCCGGGAGATGCTGCTGCGGCAGAAGGGGCACGCCGGCGGCAGCAGCGTGAGCGTCGTCGGGTTGGGCTTGCTGTGGCAGCAGAGCGCCAGCGTGCAGCCGGCGCACATCTGGTGCCCGCAGTCCTGCACCTCGATTGTGCACGCCTGCTCGAAGCAGATGCTGCACAGCTCCTCCTCGCCGTCTTCCTCGTCGTCCACGGCGCCGTCATCATAAGAGGAGGACGGGACGGCGGAGAGTACTTGCTGCTGCCCTTGATATTGAGGAGGATCTTCTTCTCGCGCTCCAAGTTGGCCTCGGCGAGCGCGGCCTCGAGCAGCGCCCTGGCGTCGGCCTCCAACTCGCCGATGAACTTGAGCGGGGACGGCCACACCATGGGCTCTGCCGCCGACGGGTTCAGCAGCGCCGCGCACGCGCCGTGGCGCCGCTTGAGCGCCACCGCGTACGCGATCCGCCCCGCCGAGTCCCGCTGCACGCGGTCCGCGCCCCACGCCAGCAGCTCCCGGACGCACCCCATGTGCCCGCCGCGCGCCGCCAGGTGCAGCGGCGTGCTCCCGGGGAAGCCGTAGGACCCCGTGGGCGCGGAGACGATGGCGCCGCTGTCGAGCAGCAGGTGCACGCACTCGGGGCGGCCCTGCCTGGCGGCGAGGTGCAGCGGCGTGGCGCCGTGCTCGTCCCGGACGTTGACGAAGCGCGCGAAGCCCCAGGAGTCGGCCACCGGCGTGGTGCGCGCGGCGGCGAGGATGGCGCGGAGGCAGTCGGCGTGGCCGTTGTAGGCCGCGTGGTGGAGGCACGTCCGCGCTTGCGCCGAGTCGAACATCAAAATCTGATCCAACCAAATCATGAACATAGTTAGCAAACTGAATTCCATATCAACCATTGAAAGATTGCTGCTTTGGGCTCGGCTCTCACATTGGCGCCGGCGTGGAGGAGCGCGAGCGCGCAGTCGATCTGGCCGTGCATGGCGGCGAGCATGAGCGGCGTCTTCTTGCTCCGGCTCAGCACGTCCGGGCGCATCCCGCGGGCGAGGAACATGGAGACCACCGGGAGGCAGCCGTTGGCGGCGGCTACGTGGAGCGCCGTGAGGCGGTCGTAGATGGTGGCGCGGCGTGCCAGCGCCGGGTCGGCGGCGAGGAGGCCCTCCAGCGCGTCGAGGTCGCCGGCCTGCGCCGCGCGGAAGAAGTCGTGCTCGTCGCCGTCGCGGCTGCAGCTCATCCCGTGCCCCATCGCCTCCGTCGACGGCGAGGTGGGTGGGGGTGGGTGGCGCGGTGTGACCGCGGAGTGGGAGGAAGAAGAAGACGAGCTAGTCTCTGGTTTAGCTTGCGAATTGAGAGTGCTTTTTATGGGAGCACGAGCTCCCTCTCCTCCTTGGATCTTTCTGCCTTGACTTTCATATCCCCCACTTGGCATTATCTTTCTTTCTTAATTTAATCTCTCACTCTCCCTTGATATTTTCTTCTCCACCTTTTCAAAGATTTTTCTTTTGTTTTTGTTATTGACAGGAACTGATAATTATTCCACTTCTCCACTTTTATTCCACTATGTAGATGCCCAGCTACTCATACTTGTCTTTTTACACTTGCAAGTTTTCAGAGTTTTCTCAAGTTCAAACTACCATCCCTTTGCAGATATTCAATGTGTAGTTTTGTTTTTAAACCCCCTTGTAATTTAGCCACTCCTATAATTTATTAATATATGTTTTCCCTATAAATAACTCATCAATGTGTCATTTAGTCATAACTGGATTTTCTCAGAAAATACAATTGCACATTACAGATACCGTGGTTGAACAATCTAAAAGTGAAACCGACGTAGATTAAAAATGTAAAACAATAGAACCGCGTGATTTTACAAATAAAAATCGATTCAGCAAGTAAATGAATCACATGAAAGCGGGGCATGAAAAAATGGTCATGTATTTAATTAAGTGACGCCCAACTGGTGTGGATTAAATTAAATGAAGACTAATTTCATACAAAATCGACTGATTCAAAAGAAAAAAAATCAGTGGAAGCTAATGCAAAACTATACAATTCTTCAACATGATTTACTTTATGTGCACCATGAATGATTGGTTTGTGAATTGGCTCAGCGTGATGCTGACCGCATGTTGTCGCCCTTTTCAGTTCGGACCAATTCGTGTATGCATGTCTAAAGAAAAACTAACCAGCTTAGTAAAATGGTGACACGAGAGGTTAGGAATGCCACCAAAATTTCAACATCTTTTACCTACTTTATTTGCTAAAGCCCTTTTACCAGTAAGTAGTAAACTATGCACCATTAACAATAGTTAAGTGATGATGGGTTTGTGAATGGCGCATCATCCCAATACATGATGTTGACCACATGTCGGCGCCCTTTTCAGACCGATTCATGAATGGAGCAAGGCAAACCATGCTTGTTTGGTATCCTGTGGTGGGTGTTTCATGTTTTCTTTCTCTTTTCGGTGGACACACATGTGTTAAATTTTTAAGGCGAAATTATTGGTATTTATAAGGTAGAATTATTGGGTTGGGAGCTCACGGGAATGTGCCCAAGAAAGAGAGGCCATACGGTCAATGGGACCCACGCATGTCCCCTTCTCCGACCCTTAATTTTTGACGTAAAAGAATATGCTTTGAACCAAAAGAAAAGGTTATACTTTGCTCCATGGTGCACCAGTTTGAATACACATTTTGCCTCCATTTCAGCCCAGGGACGGAAACAGTATACTTTGAAGCAATCTAGACTGTTCAGGCAAATGTGGGATTTGTCTCAAGCGCTGACCTAAACCTACTTTGAACAGGTTAATCACTAGTACACCTCGAGATTTTACTGTGCCATTGGGCTGCTTCATTTCGATGGAAGTCGCGCTAAGCTGCATGCATGTGCAATTGTGCACCGGCGGCCGTCCGGATCATTCAAAATCTGGTCCAATTCCAAATCCATTGTCTTTGTATTTTCGTGTGTCCTTGTCTTTGGCTTGGTTTGTTTGTGGAAGTCTGACTGAGTGTAAAAGGTCCAGGCAGCTCCACGCGAGATTGAACAGTGGTACTACCATACAATAGTTTTGACCTCTAAAATGAACTTTGCTGTCTTGTTTTTCCTTTTTGGGACTGAAAGCACTTCGGATGTGACTTGCTATATACTCAATCTGACCCGGAGAAGAGTAATTGGCATGATTTTTATAAGAAATTTGTGTGTTTAAGGGACGCCCAACTGGCGTAGATTAAATTAAATGAAGACTAATTTTCATGAAAAAAGTCGACTGATTCCAAAAAAATATCAATCGTACGCACCGCGAATGATGGCTCTGCTAATTGGCGCGAGATGATGTTAACCACATGTTAGTGCAGAAACTGTAAATGGCTCCCGAGTTATAGGGAGCTTTTTTTCTACAAAAATATCGAAATCGGCACTTTGGAGTTTTAAAAAATTGAGAAAAAATTCCCAGATGTAGATAGTGTCGAGATCTACAAGCGTGAAATTTAAACCCGAAATTCGTTGTATTGTGGGCTGCACAAAAAGACAATTCGGGGTTTTTTCAAGTTTTTGAAACTGTGTACTCTGTTCCACCGATTTGCCATTTTTGCCCAGCCCACAATATAAAATTTCGAGTTAAAAGTTTGCAGGCTTGTAAATCATATCATTATCTACATATGTGATTTGTTTCTCTATTTTGTGAAACTTAAAAGTGCCGATTTTGATTTTTTTCTTCAAATAAAGAGCTCCCTGTAACTCTGGAGCCATTTGTCCTCTCTCCATGTTGGTGCTCCTTTCACACAAACTCATATATGTGAGGAAGAATGACACTATGACAGCTTATTCCTAAGAAAAATGTACAAGCTTAGTGAACTGGTGACATGAAAGGTTAGGAATTCCACACGTACACAGCTAAGCTAAGAATGCCAACAAAATTTCAACATCTTTTACCAACTTTACTAGTAGTAAAAGTTTTACCAGGAGGAGTAGTATAAAATATGCGCCTCTAATTGATGTTGGCCTGATGGGTTTGTGAATTGACGCAGCATGCATGAAGTTGACCACACGTCGGCGCCCTTTTCAGACCAACCGGTGTATGTGTGGAACAAGGTAACCATGATGGGTTTAGTATTCTGTGGTTGGTGTTCCGAGTGTTTCTTTTGATTTTTTTTTTTTTTTTGGTTTTGGTAGGCACACATGTTTAATGGAGATGCAAAAAACTTGGTATTTTTAATTAAGGCGGCATTATTGGGTTTGGGACATGGAAATGTGACCAAGAAAGAGAGGCCATACCGTACCATAGGGTGGGACCCACGCATCTCTGCCTTCTCCAACCTAAACCCCATTTCAATGAAAAAAGAGAACCGCTATGTGGGGACCAAAAAAAAATTCTAACCTGAATGTCCCTTTTTATTTAATTTGTGCATCCTCACTTTGCACATCTCTTTTGTTATTTTTAAGTATATATGCCAGTGATCATGTTGCACAAGTTTGGATGCATATTTTCCCTCCATTCGAGGGCAGGGGCACAAACATACAAAGATTCCCACTACAGCTGCAAGAATTATTTTACCTTTTCAAAAGAAAATTTATTTAGAGGAAACAATACAGCACTAGGCTGATCTTGAGACCGATCAAATTATTTGTTCCAACTTTTTACAATGCGTAAAGTATTACATCTCAGGGCTGCTTGGAGTAGATGTAAATATTTGTGTGTCCACATGTCACCTCACGCTTGAACTAAATACCGAGGAGCACATAAATTTTACATTGGCACTTAATAATGTGTCGTCATCTTCATTTTGAGTAAACATGGCGCAATTACCAGCGACCGGTTCGAAACTGGTCAAATTGCGAAATCCGAATGCTTTTGTGGAAGTCTGGACTAGTGTGTGTCAAATGTCCAACATGGATGAGGCGTTGAATGAAGTAGTCCAACAACGAGACAATGGTTTTGACCTCCGAATGTACTTTGTTGTCATGTTTCGCCCTTTCATGTGACTAGCGTACATCAGTTTTGGATGTGACAAGCTATGCACCATATGACAAGCTATGACCTTTGGTGCATTGATGTGTGGCTGAGGAGTGAGGAGATCCGAGATCCCAAGCACATATCTAATCACACTGTTGTCACTTGTTATTAGTAAGAACATATGTCCTTACAGTGTCCGTTTTAAACCTTCATTTGTACGTGTGCCGCCATATCTCTTAAATCATCCCGTTACTTGCATATAATTGGTCGGATGGGAGAAAAATAACAGAGAGAAAAACAAAAAATAAAGTGGTTCTCGGACTCTCGGTGGTCCGTGTCAGATGTGGCGAACTATTTGGACACGCTCGGATACTCTCATTTTCACCCCAAATATGAGCTTGAAGGGGGAGCAGTCGGACAACGCGAACGTATAGCGAGAAAGTGTTTGGCCGGACAAATAGGGGTGAGAGGTTTGGTTGGAGATGCTCTAAGATTTGAGGTTATGCACATCATTAATCCATATAAGTAGCTTATTGAGGGTTTTCATTTTCTTGTCTTGAACGTCTGGCCATCATCGTTATTTTATTTCTCTGACCTCAGTCAAAGTGGCTGACTGATAGGCCGGGTCTTCATGCATGCCGCGTACGAAAAAAGTTATTTGGCCGTATACCAGATACCAAATGCATGCTGGAGCTACTAGCAGAAGAAAGTAGTAGTGCTACTAATTAAGCATGGATCATCACGACGCGTCGGTGGCTTAATTAATTTCAGGAAATCCAGCTGAAGGTGTACCTACTGTCGACGGTGCACGCGGCTCCTCCGCTAAACAATTCCATCCATCGGCGCCCCGTGCTAAATACACTTCACTTATACCCAACCTCTTCTGATCTCTTTTCTCATTTTTTCTGCTTATGATCGATCATAAATACATAATTTATTCACAAATTAACTTTAGTATAAATAGTTTGCATCAGTTGCGGTTCATTTGTTGGCTTGTTGCTTTCACCCCAGTTTTCTCCTTTTCTCTCCATTCCAAAGGAAAACTGAAGATTTGATGAATCATGTCCAAACCTCCTAAACTGGTTAAAGAGATAATCAACGTGCTCACTGGATATGCATGCATGTGAATCAATCAAGATGCTTAATTAACTGATCAGTGCAACGCAAATGTAGTATGTTGATGACACGTCACCTGTACGTCAGAAGCATCGCATATAAGTAATCCCCATCTGATCGAAAATACGAGTATCGCAGGATTCTCTAACTATCTTAGCTAGGTGTCAGTACGAAACAAATGAGCGTGTCAAGATCCAAATCCTTATCAGGAAAACAAAGCAATATACGTATTGTTTGTCCAATTATTTCCCCACTAGCTATAGCTAGCTCCGGCCTGTGCCCATATTGCATGCGCATTCTCATACTTGTAGTTTTCACGCATTTATTCCATTAGGTATCTAGCTAGTGCCCATGATTGTCGAATTGGAAGTGATGGTCGATCCTTCACCAAACACTGAATTACTGCTACCCTGAATTATTTTTTTCTCCTAATCAGCATATATATAGCTGAGATATATGTTACTCAGTGCCTGTGATTAGCAGTAAATAATTTAGTATAGAAATAATCTAATGTTAGAAATTCAGAAATGCGGCTTGCTGCGAATCACGACGATGAATGAGCATGAGAATATGTCACTCTCATCGCATTTGTATTCAGTATTTTTTTGCGGGTGAAACCTGAAGTTTTATTCAGTATTGATAGAATTACAATCGGCTAATGCAAGATTTGATATAAAATTAGGCTCCTGTTGTGCCCGACACATATTGTTGTGCTCAGAGCGCCCAGTATTGATCACCAAGTACGTACCAATCGAATCCAATTACTTACGCAACTACCAACTCATGTTCATCGACAGAGATATACGCGTGTGCACCGTGTGAATGAATCAGTCAATTTGCATCACCATTTTTCTTTGAGAATATCAAGTTTTTCAATGTCGACACGAACCTACTGTAACACCCTGAGGTCCCAAATCAATTCTAGTAGTCGACGTGGCAACTCGTGACAGCAGCTTATTTGTTTCGGCGACAAGAGGATATATACTACACGTGTATGAGAAAGATCTAGCTGACACCTAACCTACCAGACTCGATCGATCGGCCACACCAGGCAGAAGCGCAGCAGTTGCACCCTAGAAGTGCTAACCTAACTAATCAACCGGCAAATTAGGCGTGTAATCATCCCATATTACTCTATCAATTGTTCATTTGGCACCATATATGATTCCATATATGCAAATTCAACTGCGTATTAAAATATTATTTTATGGTCAAGGAAGGAAAATATCAACCTGGCGTACGTGTGTGTACACATGTGCCATGCTATGCCATGACACCGGTGCAACAGTTTAACCTCTTCTTCTTGTTGCTATTCTAGTTCTAGGTTTAGTTTTGATCCGATCGATGGGTCGAGCAAGTTGCAAGACATGGACCAACAGTTTAATTGGCCTACTTATTAGCTTATTAATTATCTATCGGCCTCATCTGCGACTATGTTGTGTGTGGTATATATTCCACCACCAGAATAACTCAAGTTGGATTAAGCGATGAATCATTTGAAAATGACATGGCATATAGTATGGTGCAACATGGTACATATATAAAAGTTGGTTAATAATTAATTCGACGCATATATTTAGCATAGTGTTTCTACAGCCAGAGTATTGTTTATTGAAAATAAAAATGTCTTAGTATGATCAAATTTTAATATGAGCCGTGGCGCACGCAAAAAATATTAGGCACTCATCATGTGAACCGATAATCTATTATGTTAAATTAAGATGAGCTAATAAAAATAAAAAATGTTTTAATATGACCCAATTTGAAAACCATTTAGTGAAAAGTATATAATGCTTATTTTTATGTATTTTTTCATACAATTTACAAGAAATATACAAGGTATTTCTAAATTAGTTCACTTATTAAAATGTTTTCACTATTTCCAATTTAATGTTCATTTACAGGAAAATTGTTCATATTCATCACAAAATATGTTCATCTGCATGAAATAATATGTTCATATGTTTAGAAAAATATTCACGTAACTAAAAAAGAAAATTAAAAGTAAAATGTGAATGGTTAACTGAATGTAGATAACAAGATAAAAACATTAGGCGACACCTGGGAAAAAAAGAAACGTTAGTACAGTAAAATAATACGCTGCTCTGTTGGGCCGTCCGCCGGCCGGACATGGGCGTCAGGCTGCCAGCCCCTTATTTAACGGAACGGCCTTGCCAGCTAATAACACGCTTGTTTGATGGGCCTTCGACTCAGAATCTCGCGAGCCCATATATTCTCACTTTCTCGTCACTAAATCTGTTCTTCTTTATGTTAACCTGAATCTTACCTAGGAAACTAGGTTCCTTTGTAACTATCACTCTGTTCCAAATTAATTGACTTGCTTTTGTCTAAATATGGATGTATCTATACTTGTTAGGTGTCTAGATACATCCGTGTGTAACGAAGTGTGTGTCAATTAAATCCGAACGGAGGGAGTACGTACCAAACTACCAACGCATGGTTCCCTCAAAAAATAAAAACTACCAGCATGGTCGTCATCAATACATCGATGTGGTTTACTCGTAACTACCCACTAGTTAGGCAGTACGGTTGGTTAAATAATTTATCAGGCCTCGATTGGATCGCTGGATATTAGGTAATACAACGGGAATTTTTCACTTAGCAACGGAGGTCACGCAAAAAATCCAGCGCGGGCAGGGTGGAAATGTCTAGGCCGTAATTTCCCACCCCCAATCCAAGCGGGCCCTCATTGTTAAGTTAACACCTATAACAACTGTAGTATACACCCTGAAGTCCTAGATAAGTTGGTAGATCGACCTGGGAACTAATGCCAGTACTTAATTATTTTGTAATAGGAAACATGTTGGAGAAAGATCTATTTCCCTGACACCTACTCCAGGCAGAGGCAGATCAGCAGTCGTTGCATCTAAGATCTTCTAACCAAGCTACAATTAATGAAACCTGATAGTTAATCAACCCGTCCAATCACTTGATGTTAGTATAGTGATTGTTGCCTTGGCACCATATATGACTCGATTGCCAGTTTGAATTTGAAAAATATCGTACTCTCTCCGTTCTGAAAAGGATGTCACAAAAATGAACTATAGTTAGACCATTTTTGTGACATCTTTTCCGAACGGAGGGAGTATATGGATGGATACTAAAATAGTAGCATTTTCTAGTCTGGCACGTGTATACACGCACGCCTTCCCACGTCTTTCTTCCTGTGCCAGTAATCTAATTTGATGGATGGAGCAAGACGTGGACTAGCCGATTCTCCCCCGTAATCTAATTTGATGAATGGAGCAAGACGTGGATTAGCTTAGCTTTCACTGTCGTTGTCCCATGAGTTGCGACAGGTCAAATCAACTGTCGACATGTATGTTAGCATACTTAATTATATTCTACTGTACCACGTAATTATCCAAGTTGGACCCAAAGGCTGAATCATCTAAAATGACATGGCATATCTTTGATGTGATTCTCCTCCATCAATGGCTTGTCACGTGGTTACTTAACACAACCCAGATATTTTGCACCAAAGGTCTTATTGGTTATAGATTATTCATTTATATTGTAAGACCTAACATTATGAATACGTGTAAGTGTAAGCTACAGTTGGGCTTGTAGTTACCGCCTTACCGGAAGTTTAGATGTTCAATTCGAACACACGTTATCCGGGACTAATATATAAAGGTACTTGAAAGAAACATGCTAGGCTCTGGCGTCCGTGGCAGGGGTGACCAGGCCACCAGACGTGGTTGTAGTCGAGATGCGTCCGATGATTTGAACAGGCTCATTGTTAGCTTTAATATGTTGATTTAATACAGGAGGTGGCGCGCCAAAAGTCATGCTCCGCAGAAGTTTTTGAATTTTTTCTCGTGGATTTTCCTACGACCGAAGGTTTTTGCTGTGTGCACTGAAAAAAATGTTGCACAATTTCTTTCTGTTGCATTACTATTTTCACAATGCTACAAAAAGTGCACGGTTGTAACATCTTCCAGAAAAATTGTTGCGTAACCACTTTTTTGTTGCATTACTATTTTAAAAATGCCAGCAAACTTTTTTGCACAGTTGTAACATCTTGCAAAAAATGTAGCGATGATGTTGCCATCGTATAACAAATTTGCTCGTGGGTGTGGGTTTTCTTGCACAAGACGACGGTCCACATCTACCCTAGGTAGACGATCGGACGATTGGGTGGGTGGCCGATCTGTCCCTAGATCGGTCGCCCAACGCCTAACGTTTCGCTTCAAATAAGCGATCAACAAGTGCGAAAATGATAAGATAAGTCTTGTATGTGGCACCGAATATGTGAGCTGTTCACTTTCACATAGATCAGGGACGAAGCAAAGTGGGATGACAATACAACGTTATTGTCGGATATGGTGATTTATTGGGATACAACGGCGTGAGGTGGAGCATGGTTAAAGTTGTAGACGTGCGGATGAGGCTAGACATATCAGACATGCGGCTTAGATAGTCTAGCACATGGAAAACGATGTTGATCAGAATTAATAGAAGATGAAAGTGAGCTTTTCATAATTGATGTGGATATCGATGCTTACCGAGCGAACTCTTTACCTTCCGTATAAATCATTTCCTTTTGGACGCCAGATCTAATTCCGAACCAGTTGAAGCTGAAATCTTCAACCGACTTAAGACCAACGACACGGACCATCTCCGTCGTCAGCTTCCATCATGCGAGTGGTAACAATCTATTCTCAACATCAATGACACATCTACCTATGAACCTCACAAAAGCGAGATGCGGTGAAGTCAAACAATGCATAAACAACAAATAATAATGCTATAAATATATCTTATGAAAATACTACATTATCTGTGTGAAGATATTGATCATGTATCATAGATTTGTTGAATATTAAAAAAGGATCAAACTTCACCTAGTTGTACTTCTGAAAAAATGTATAGGCATCCCTTTACAAAAACGGAGGTTCGTAGTATGACATATGCATGGTGCGAGAGGCCGAGGAGATCTTTACACTCGATATTTCTAAGTCTTTGGTGCGTCGATGTTTCTAACTAATTCAACATTTATTCATTCTTGGGCGTAGCAACTCAATGGCTCCGTGGTCTCGACGTAGGAAAATGTCCTCATGGCGTGGCCCACAATGTCATCCACCGCCGTCCCTCGCACCTTCATAGTAGCGACCACCAGGCTCCACGGTAAGCTCTTGTGCCTGGGTATATGCCGGTATAGTATACAGCCCTCTTGTGACCACTCTGTCATCAGATGTACTTGTCTTGTTCAAAGTGTGGTTGAGCGACCGACTGCCATATAGGACCATGCACATACACACTGTACCGTCGGCTCCATCCATCATCCTCCGAGACCCATATCTGCACAACTCATTCAGGTGAAATTTGCATGATCGATGAACATTAGTTTGGATATGATTGAATATTAGAAAGGTTGTAGTATATACCTGGGTATTTTTGACAGTAGTAGGGTCTACAGTAGCAATGCCAAGCCTCCCGTGCAGGTTCACCAACTGGAGAACTATTTCGTTTTTTACAGGCAGCGGCTTTGTGGATGCGAGACGCTCATGCTCGAGGTCGAGCGACATGACCACCCGCTTGGTGGTTCCCCCTGTGACCCAGAACATGGTGCCGTCGATGCTGATGAGGCCGTGGTGTAGATTGCAGCTCGTGGCCGGGGTTGGCACAGCTCTCCATGATGCATCCCCAAGCGTGAGCACGTACACCACGTCGAAATTTTCGGCCCAGTAGTTGCTTGGGACGTGCAAGATCTTGTACTGCCCTGTCACAGGATGGTACGCGAAATTGAACGCCTTGGGGTCATTCATCGTCCTAACACATGGACCGACGATCGACAGCGGCGACGGGACCAGCAGCGTCTCGCCGGTGACCGGATTCACCAACGTGATCTCGCCGGGCTTGGATTTGTCGCACAGACAGAGTAGGCCGTTACAGGTTCCGACCATGGCGACGTCGGGGCTCTGGGGATCGTTGCCGGTCGTGCCTCCCGTCCACAGCTTTCTGGTGGAGAGCCCTTCCGATGATAGGTCGTCCACGACGTAGGCGGAGACCATGGGCCAGCCGGGATCGCCGGCGAAGGCGAGCGTCTTTGGGCGGCTCTGCATCTCGGGCGTGCGCGTGTCGATGACATCGCGCCAGAACCGGCAGACGAGACGGAAGCGCCGCCGTACGCTGACTGGGAGTCGGAGCAGGACCTCCACGAAGGCGTCACCGTCAAGTGGGAAGTCCCAACCCTCGTCCATGGTGGCCGATCTTTCGCTGTCGATGGCTGTTGCCGCCTCTTTCAGATTCCTTCTTTTTTCGTTGTTGGAAGAGTCCCCGTTCGATATTTGTTTGGGACATTATTGCGTTTTTGTTTGCTAACCGGATTGGAGTTGTACTTGGTAGATGCATCTGTTGCCGTTCGTCTACTGCCTAGTAAGGTTGGTTAAATAATTTAAGTTAACACCTATAACCACTGTAGTGTACACCTGAAGTCCTAGATCAGTTGGTAGACCTGGCAACCGATGACAGTACTTAATATTTGGTGACAGGAAGCATGTTGGAGAAAGATCTATATCGCTGACACCTACTCCAGGCAGAGGCAGATCAGCAGTCGTTGCAGCTAAGATCTTATAACCAAGCTACAATGAACCTGATAGTTAATCAACCCATCTAATCAACTGCCGACATGTATGTTTGTTAGCATACTTAATTATATTCTACCACGTAATGATCCAAGTTGGACCAAAAGGCTGAATCATCTAAAATGACATGGCATACTTTTGATGCATGTGATTCTCCTCCATCAATGGCTTGTCACGTGGTTACTTAACACAACCCAGATATTTTGTACCAGAGGTCTTATTGGTTATAGATTATTCGTTCAGTAAGAAATAACATTATGAATACGTGTAAGTGTAAGCTACAGTTGGGCTTGTAGTTCCCGGAGGTTTAGATGTTAATTCAAACACGCGTAATCCGGGACTAATATATAAAGGTACTTGAAAAAATCCTGCTAGGCTAGACACGTATCACGTGAGACGGTATGGCGTCCGTGGCAGGGGTAACCCGGCCCCAGGCGTGGTTGTAGTCGATGATTTCAACAGGCTCGTAATTAGCTTTACTATGTTGATTTAATACACGAGGTGGCGTGAGCAAAGTCATGCCCCAGGAGATGTTCCATGGTGCAATTTTTTTTGAAATTTTCTCGTGGAATTTCCTACGATTGAAGGTTTTATGTTGTGTGCACTGAAAAAATATTGCACAATTTATTTTGCGTTGCATTACTATTTTCAAAATGCTACAAAAAGTGCACGGTTTGTAACATCTTTTGGATTTTTTTTTGCGTAACCACTTTTTTGTGGCATTACTATTTTTACAATGCTAGCAAATCTTTTTGCACAGTTGTAACATCTTGCAGAAAAAATGTTGCGATGATGTTGCCATAGTAAAACAAATTTGCTCGTGGGTGTGGGTTTTCTTGCACAAGAAGATGATCCATATCTACCCTAGGAAGGCGATCAGACGATTGGGCGGGTGGCCGATCTGTCCCCGGATCGGTCGTCCAACGCCTAACATTTCGCTTCAAATAAGCGATCAGCGAGTGCGAAGATGATAAGTTAATTCTCTTGTATGTGGCACTGAATATGTGAGTTGTTAACTTTTACATAGATCAGGGACGAAGCAAGCGTGATGACAATACAACGTTATTGTCGGATATGGTGATTTATTGGGATAAAACGGCGTGAGGAGGAGCATGGTTAAAGTTGTAGACGTGCGGACGGGGCTAGACATATCAGACATGCGGCTTAGATATTCTAGCGCATGGAAACCGATGTGGATCATAATTAATAGAAGATGAAAGTGAGCTATTCATAATTGATGTGCATGCCAATGCTTCCCGAGCGAATAAATTATTTCCTTCTGGACACCAGATCTAATTCTTCTGAACCAGTTGAAGCTGAAACATTCAATCGACTTAAGACCAACGACATGGACCCTCTCCGTCGTCAGCTTCCATCATGCAAGTGGTAACAATCTGTTCTCAACATCAATGATACATTGACCTACGAACCTCACAAAAGCGAGATGCGGTGAAGTCAAACAATGTAACAACAACAAATAATAATGCTATAAATATATCTTATGAAAATACTACATTATATGTCTGAAGATATTGATCATGTATCATAGATTTGAATACTTAAAAATAAAGATCAAACTTCACCTAGTTGTACTTCTGAAAAAAATGTATAGGGGATCCCTTTACAAAAACGGAGGTCGTAGTATGACATATGCATGGTGCGAGAGGCCGAGGAGATCTTTACACTCGATATTTCTAAGTCTTCGGTGCATCGATATTTCCAACTAATTCGACATTTATTCATTCTTTTGGGCGTTGCAACTCAATGGCTCTGTGGTCTCGGCGTAGGAAAATGTCTGCATGGCGTGGCCAACAATGTCAGCCACCGCCGTCCCTCGCACCTTCATAGTAGCGACCACCACGCTACACGGTAAGCTCTTGTGATCCCTGGGTATATGCCGGTATAGTATACAGCCCCCTTGTGACCACTCTGTCATCAAGATGTACTTGTCTTGGCTAATTTTTTTTAATAATACATTTTTTTTACTAAATTAGACAAATAATACCCATTTTGAAAAAAATTCATAAATAATACGGCCTCGGCCCAGGCTGGGCCGATTAGTACCTGTCGGCCCAGGCCTGGCCGATTAGTACTAATCGGCCCAGGCCTGGCCGATAAGAGCCGTGCCCTGATTAGTAGCTTATCGGCCAGGCCTGGGCCGAAAGGTACTAATCGGCCAGGCCTGGGCCGACAGGTACTAATCGGCCCAGCCTAGGCCGAGGCCGTATTATTTCTGAAATTTTGTGATTTTGCGTAATATTTTTCGAATTTAATTAAAAAAACGTATTATTAAAAAAAAATTAGCCTTGTCTTGTTCAAAGTGTGGTTGAGAGAGCGACTGCCATATAGGACCATGCACATACACGCGGTACCGTCGGCTCCATCCATCATCCTCCCAGGCCCATATCTGCACAATTCATTTTGCATGATCGATGAACATGAGTTTGGATATGATCGGATATTAGATAGGTTGTGGTATATACCTGGGTGTTTTTGACAGAAGTACTGTCCACAGTAGCAATGCCAAGCCTCCCGTGGAGCTCCACCAATTGGAGAACTATTTCGTTTTTTACGGGCAGCGGCTTAGCAGTGGATGCGAGGCGCTCATGCTCGAGGTCGAGCGACATGATCACCCGCTTGGTGCCCCCTGTGATCCAGAACATGGTGCCGTCGATGCTGATGAGGCCGTAGCTTAGATCGCAGCTCGTCCCCGGGGTTGGCACAGCTCTCCACGATGCATCCCCGAGCGTGAGCACGTACACCACGTCGAATCTATCGCCGTCCCAATCGGTGAAGCGTCTGCATGGAACGTGCAAGATCTTGTACTGTCCCGTCACCGGATGGTACGCGAAACTGAATGCCTTGGGGTCGTACATGGTCTTAACGCATGGACCGGCGATCGAGAGCGGCGACGGGGCCAGCAGCGTCTCGCCGGTGACCGGATTGACCAACGTGATTTCTCCGGGCTTCGATTTGTCGCACAGACAGAGCAGGCCATTACAGGTTCCGACCATGGCGACGTCCGGGTGGTGGGGATCTTCGCCGGTCGTGCTTCCCGTCCACAGCTTTCTGGCGGAGAGCCCTTCTGATGATAGGTCGTCCACGACGTACGCGGAGATCGTGGTCCTGCCGGGATCGCCGGCGAAGGCGAGAGTCTTTGGGCGGCTCTGCATCTCGGGCGTGCGCTTGTCGATGACCTCGCGCCAGAACCGGCAGACGAGACGGAAGCGCCGCCGTGCGCTGACTGGGAGTCGGAGCAGGACCTCCGCCAAGCCGTCACCGACAAGTGGGAAGCTCCAACCCTCGTCCATGGTGTCCGATCCGATCTTTCGCTGTCGATGGCTGTTTTTTTTTTGCGGTAACTGTCGATGGCTGTTGCCGTCGCCTCTTTACGATACTAGTAAATAGTAATCGTGCACGTGCAATGCACGTATCTAATTAATAGCATACTGTAGGTTAAGAGACATACCAAACTTACATAAAAAAGGAACATGTAGGAAGAACTTCAATTTCATACATGTTTACAGTTACTAGTAGACGAGAACTTGCCTGTGGCAAGATGGTTAGGAGGGTGGTTGTACCCCCAGCCCACCAGAGTTCAAACCCCAGGTTTGACGCTGGTGTTTCTCATTTAGGCGAAATATTCTTCAGTGGGAGGCGACGTTCCTGTCGACAGCGAGGCGCCTATGGTCACTTCGTCAATTTCAAGACCTGATCCGCCGGCTCAGTCTCTCGGAGGTGCTCATAGGGGTAGGGTGTGCGTGTGTGCGTTCATAGGGGTGAGTGTATGCGCGTGTATATGAGCGTCTGCGTTGTACTGTGTTTCGCAAAAAAAAAAACAGTTACTAGTAGACGTGTACGTGCAACGCACGTCTCAAAAAATATAAATATCATTCCTAAACCAGAGCAATAAATTTCATAATTAAACCGTGTAAAAATGTGCAAACAATATAGTCCACACAAGTTGCATCCTCTACAAAGCATAGTTATTATTTGTATAGATATTACAATTCAACATTTTGCTCGTCGGCGTCCTGTGCGTGGTCCTCCTGCTCGTGGGTGAGACGGGTGGCATGAAACTTAGATGGCGAGGCTGGGAGCGGACCTCCTGCTCGTCGCCGTCGTGTGCTTGGTCCTCTTGCTCGCCGTCGTCTTGGTCGTGGGCGGGACGGGCGGCTGGATCGTCAATCAAGCGGGCAGTTTTTTATTTCGCATATATGGCAGGCGTGATGTGAGGGAATCAATCAAGCGGACAGATTTTTTTCTTGTGTGCATATATGGCAGGCGTGGTGTGAAGGAATTGAAGAGGGGTGGGGAGAACAAATGCGTGTGGGCCGTTTGATCAGTTTGCATGGACGGTTGAGATTTGATTTTCCTGCCAAGTTTGCTTGTTTATTAGTAGTGGAGATGCGTGCATATATGGTAGGCGTGATGTGAGGAAATCAATCAAGCGGACAGATTTTTTTCTTGTGTGCATATATGGCAGACGTGGTGTGAGGGAATTGAAGAGGGGTGGGGAGAACAAATGCGTGTGGGCCGTTTGATCAGTTTGCACGAACGGTTGAGATTTGATTTTCCTGCCAAGTTTGCTTGTTTATTAGTAGTGATGATATGAAATACTTCAAGTAAACCGATAAATCATGGAATATATTGTTTGAAAAAACAAGAATTTCTATGTACGTGTTCTTTTACAGAAAGTGTTTACTATAGATCAGACAACAAGTTATTACATTGTACTCACGCCCTTTATGTCTCTTAGATAAATAGGATAAGACAACTAAGAACAATATCCGAAAAGAAATATCTTGTGGAAACTGCCGACGACCACGTCAGGTACACGCCACAAGAACAAGTATACTTACATTCAGAACTGTGTGGCATATCTTTACAAAAAAATAGTTCGTTAAATCTGTACAAACCCAACTCAAAGAATAAAAGATTGCAACCTCAAACAACAACAGTAGCTTGGTACCTTGTTGTCCAATCTAGAACCCCAACAATCAGACACAATAGACAAATATATACATCCATGATGGCTTGTTGCCCAATAAACAAAATAGGAACATTAACAGCTCCCCGTAAGCAATATAGATGTACCTCAAAAACATGATGCTTGGAAGTCATGTAAAGATGACTTAGCCTTGCTGAAATTTTTTACAAAAGGGAAATGACTACTTGCATGCTGGGTGTTGCTGTGAACTAAACCATACCACAAGTGACCCTTTATCTTAATTTCTTTAGGATTAGAGGATTTCAATGTTAACTGAACCCCCTACACGTTAACATCGGAATATGAGAAGCTAGAAAATACATCTGCTAAGCTATTCAGTTAACATATTCAATGGTAAAAAAAATTAGGCACATAAATTGTGCATCTGTAGTGCACCATTGGCCGTAGAGAGACAACTGGGCACAAGCAGGTCATGCATAAACAGCCAAACAATGCAGTGAGTGTAAGCCTGAACTTTTGTTACCCTGGATCTTGTGACAAAGATGCAAACCTGCTTGGCGAAACCTCTTCAAGCAAAGATATTATGGAATCTCTCGGATAAAGTATCCCAGTACAGCCATTGCTACTCACTTCATTGATCGATCTCCGGCTCTAGAATTAACACATTCCTCTTCTCATGATGACAATCACGTTATGTGCTTCTTCCTTTTGTTGTTGCCATTGTCTTCGCAGGTCCCACGGATGCTCTCCATGACCATTTCTCCCCACGCCATTTTGTCCTCGCCCATCATGCCGTCGTGGTTCTGACAATTAGGGGAAAATAAAGAGGTGTTGGGAAAAGGCAAAACTCCGAATTCCGACGAATTATTAGGTTATACATTTCACAGAAATAGTGGTCTCACTATTAGTCAGGATATGTATTCATAAGTTCTTGTGAATGCTAAAAGGACAGTTAAACAAAATTGAAGTAGGGATAATTGAGAAAACAGAGTATCTTAAATAAAAGGGCAACAAGGTTGCTTGGAGATTACTCCCCAACTTAACCTTCTAGCAGCTATTTTCCTCTCAAGAAATCTGATCGTGTAGACGTGTAGTATTCTCAACCCATCGGCAACGCACATGAAGAAACAAATACTCTACTGGGACGTGCCTTTAGAAAAAATAGCGCTGCGTGCTTATTCCGGAACAACAACTCTGAATTTACCTTTACGTCATTGTGGCAATGTCGGCACTCTGAAATTTTATTGTGGCATAATGAACATACACATCATCCATTCATCCCCTTCCGTTGTATGTAGCACCTGCCATATCATATATATGTAGCTTGTTAGTCCACATATTATTATGCAAATAAGGCAACATATAGCTAACAGAAGGGCATACTTGATTACTAACGTTGAATTACTCTCTTGTAAAGTCCTCATAATAGGTAGACCAACTGTTTCTCTGTTATCTATTACCATCAGATAATGGAAGAGACTTGGGCATGTACCTCTACATTTGGCTTAGCGTTCCATGGTAAACAGTAAGTCGATGGTGCAAAATAGAAGGAAATAACTGTATGAAACTTTAGACTGATATATACCGCAGATAACCAGGTATACTATAATACTAATATGACAACAAAGGGTCACACGTCTGATTACTGAACGAATTGTTGAGAGACAGAGAGGAACGTTTCACAGTATATCAACTGCAACTAACACATTTAGGCACAAACGACAATTATAATCATGTGAATCCCACACCAATGACAACCTGATAATCCTTCACTGGAGAACATCCTGTAGTAGTAGCTAGCAGCAGAAAATCAAACGTCAAACCAGACATCGCTTGGTCTGCCACAAGAGTGAAGACATCGCTTGGTGCAGGGGATAGGCGGGTGCAGATCCCTCCGCGACGGACGGCAGGTCAGGGGGATGAACCATACACATCATTGTTTTTGTTGCTCTATAAACAATCTTTACATGAGGTAGACCATACAATCAGAACTTACAGATTATTATGACAGCATCTGCCATAAGAGATTACTGTGACAGCATCTACCATAACAATAGTGGAAAGAATAAACTGTAAAGATAAATAGAGGGTAGTATCAATTTAGTTGAATTTACCACTGTATATTCCTTCATTCTGTCTTATATATATGTTATAAGCAGAGCATGCAAGCGTTCAGTTTTAGGTGCTTGGATTACATTTACCTACTGATACTTGTAGCTATCTTCTGTAGGTACAACTGCACAAATACAAAGTATCTACAGAGGCAATCATGGACATAGAACAAAATTGTATACCTCCAGTACTTACGAAGGATGAAATCTGTAAAATTGGTTATGCTGATACTTCAAGTATTCCAACTGCATGAAACAGGATAATTCAAAAATCTCAATGACCAAATGCCAAATCAAAGCAGATACATGTACGGTCTTCATAGGTATGAACCAATTGAGCAAGTTGCATCAATTATGATGATCTATTAGAACAAATGCATGCTCCCTCTTTCCTTGTGAGAGATACCCGAAGTTATGTTTTTGTTTGCCACTGCTGCTTGCTAAATTCCAGTTCAGAAAGTGAACAACACGGGTGCTTTAAAAATCATGTCAGAGTTCATGTGCTAATCTAACTAACCCCAATTGAAGAAGGATTTTGATTAACTGAATGCGGCAATTAATGTAATTCAACACCGATCTCACTGACCCCATACCTGCTAGCTCCACAACAATTGGGACGGATTTTGAGTCCGCGGCGTTGCTTCATCCCGAGGCGAGAGGAAACAGGCAAAACGAGGTGGCGCCTGCTTGCGTGCGGCAGGGCCCCGGACGTGGAAGCGGCGCTTGCTGGAGGGTGGGCAACAGGCCCCGGAGCGTGGCAGGGCGGCAGCGTGTTGGAACACGGCGACGTGCGCGCGCTGGTGACAGGCGGCGGCGCCCTCAGGACGGCTGACGGTCAGGGCGACGGCTTGTAGGCTGCGGGGTCCTCCGGCGAGCAGTGTGGCGGCCGGACGCGTGATCGCTGGTGTGCGGGAGGGCCTGCGCCGGCCGTGTAGCAGGGGACTGTACGGCCTCCGGCAGCCGCGTGGGCGAGATCGAGCGGGCGAGTGGGCAGCTGGCACGCGTGTTGCTGTTTGGGCCAGCGAGCAGCACGCCCATCAGCCCGCCACCGCGCCGACCTCCGCGGCCTCGATCTGGTTCCGCCCGTGCGACGTTGGACCCGCGAGAATGCGCAGCGCTGCCTTGGTCGCTGGCGCCGAGGTCGTCGCGGCCGAGGCACCACCATCCGTGTCGCGCCGCCACCGCGCCGGCCTCCGCGGCCTTGATCTGGTTCTGCCCAGGGGGGGTGGGGGGCAGCGGCGCGTGCGCGTGGGTGGGCGGCGGAGCGGGGAAAAGCGGCGCCGCCTGTGGAGGCTGCTCGGTAGGTTAGGCTTCGTCTCCTGGAGGCGACGCGAGCAGGACGGCGGCGACAAGACCGGTGGCGGAGGGCGATGGAGTAGACGGTTTCTGTTTCAGGGGTGCAGGTTGCGTCTGTTTTTTTATTAGGTGCACATCATACAACATTGGGAGGATGTGGGACGTTGGATTTAGTCTGATGGACGGTTTAGATCCTCCGGATCTGACAGACTCTGTCTTTTAATATTATTATTAGTGGAGATGTTTTTTCGTTGTAGGAAGCGTCCCCGTTCGATATTTGTTTGGAACACTGGATATGCGTTTGCTAACCGGATTAGAGTTGTACTTGGTAAACGATAATTGCATCCGTTGCCGTTCATCTACTTCCTTGTTGCTTATACCATATGTGTACGGTACCTCACGACATCGTTTCCATTATCTTACAAAAAACTTTAGGAAAATCTTTCGAAAGGTCATTGCGTGCGCTCTCGTCGTGCCACTTTGCACATTCTCTTTCGCGCGGTCACCACAGTTATTTGCATGTTCGCTAAGTGTCGCAGCGAGAATGAAACTGGGAAGGGATGAGAGAGAAAGCGATACGGTGATGAGGGTATAATTTTTCCCTTTTATTTTTTATAACCGAAATTTCAAAACAAAATATCTTGAGAACAGTTTGTCCAAAATACGAACCGTTTTCATTTTTAAACTCCTCGCGTAGAGATTTTCAAAATTAAATCATGTTGATAGGTTTTAACAAACTTTTTTTGTACTTCCAAAAGTTAAATGCATGTCATTCGGGTTTCAACATACTTGTCCTTCGAGATAACAATTTACTTTTTTTTACTCCACGCGAGCGTGTTTTTGTATTTTGACTTTCAAGCTTAAGTTTGTCTAATTTAGATGTACCTAGACACGTTTTAGTGTCTACATACATCCGAATTTGGACAAACTTAAGACATCTTTTTCCGGACGGAGGGAGTACTTTGTACTTCAGGAATTTCGTATTTTGTGCTTGGGCAGTTTTGTATGCGATGTGATTCTCCTCCATTTAATGGCTTGTCACGTGGTTTCTCAACCCATATATTTCGCGCCACAGCTCTTACTGGTTTCCTTTTTCTTTTTGAGAATTTCTTACTGGTTATGTCGAAGTCTGAAAATAGCAGAGAAGTATTTACTGTTTTGTTTTCCATCAAAATCAAGAAGGACGGCCCATTTGTTCGATAGCCCAAATACGCACCACGTGGGATGGATTCTTCCACCAACTTACTACAGCTCGCACGGCCCAGAACGAGGAACAATTCTGGTCAAGATCGGCGGAGCATGAACGGTGGCGGCGTCAAGAAGTTCGGCGGCGGGCGGGTGCCGACGGGGACCCCCTCGCTGGCGTGGTCCTCCGTGGTGGTCGTCGTCTCCCTCCTCGCCGGGGCCTCCATCGTCCACAACATCTACAAGCCCGACATGGTCAACTCTGCTCGCCCCCACCTCCTCGCCCACGCACGTAACCTGTTCGACACAATGCCTGCTCACCACTGCTGTTTCTTTTGTTGATCTGCAGACCCTTCCGCCGGTGGAGCTCCCCGACGGAGGAGCAGGCGACGGCAAGCAGAAGGAGAAGTGAGCTAACTTGATCGCGTACCAGTTGGAGTTCATACTACTCGACTGCATGCCGCGCCGGTGCTAAGGCTCCGAGAATTCTAGTGCCATTCATCATGGAATTTTTTTCTTTTGGGTACATTTAGATGACTTGAACAAAACGACTCGAGCTTTTGTATTATTTGGACTGTACTCTGTACTTTCAAGATACCTGGTGTTGTTTGAATGCTAGAAGATGCCTGATGGCATGTTTGATCCAGCAAGCCCTTCTTGGTTGCAATCCACCCCTACTATAGAGGATAACGTATGGAAAAATAAAAATTCCACCCCTAGAGAAGCAGAGATAGCCGTGCGTGCTTCATTATGCCGTCTGACGTGAATGCAGGGTGTGACGTTGAACAATGGCGACGGATCTAGACATGTTGATATTTTATTTGTTACTCTTTAATTACCAGCTAACTTATCTGAGCTAGGGATTACCTAACAAATCGTTAGGTCGAAGCTAATTTAATCTTTGCCAAAAATTTTAATCTTTGCCTAACTGTTACACATCTTTGGGGCGAGTATTTTTCTTTGCCAGACGTTTTTATTTTATTTTGCCAAGTGTCATTTAAAAACACCCGGGAAGCAAAGAGTCTGATTCCACTCTCATAAAAAAAAGTCTGATTCTGGTAGGGAGTCGTTAGTAGTTTTTTTTTGAAACAGGAGTAGTGAGTATTTGTTTTCAATTTCAAGAATGGGAAGGACCTCCATGATTAATAGGCGATTGTAGCCCCTGACTTTTTTTTTAGCCCCTGAGTTTGATTTTGTTTGGGTTGCTCACCACATATAGGCCTTTTCTTTGACAAGACCGATTTGTCTTGTAGACAAAAAAAAAACTTTGGCTGCTGATTGACGTGCACGTACAAGGCACTAGGAGCCAGGAGGAAGCAAAGCATAGCGTAACCTTGGCAGGCATCGGAGATCTGTATTCACTCGTGGCCTATGATAGATATATGTAGATCGCTCCATCGAAACTTTAAGCCCTAACTCCGACTCCCACACGGCGCGTTAGGTTGATAGATACAAAAGTAGCATGGACGATGCCGCCGCTGGACGAAGGCTCGGCCGCCCGCCCTCCGTCGCGGCGACAACGACGATGCGCGGCCGTCGCCGCACCGTGGCCTCCTCCTCCTACGCTACGCCTCTGCCGGCTTTGGGGTTCGTTCGTTGGGTCGCTCGATTCTATCATGCAGGATGGGCTAATGATTAATTTACCGCGTGTCATGCATGCAGAGTTCGATGGTAGTCGTTTTGTTCTTCTTCCAGTGTATGGGGATGAATCGGGAGCTGGTGGAAATCAAGGAGGAGATCTGGGGCATCCGGGAGGACATGAAGAGATAGATGGCACTCGCACCGGAGAGTGATCGATCGTCGTCGTGCTAGACCCACCGCCACAACACCAGGCATAGCAGCCTAGAGCATTTCCTTTTTCTACTTGGGAAGCATATATTTTGACGTGGAATGTGTATATAAAGTTTGGTAGTAGCAAACATTAATTGCCACGATTTCATAAAACATTAGCTATGATTTTCATGTCCAGCTATTCATATTTGATGTAAAGATGGGTCGATAGTATTGTCAGTATGGCGGATTGTTGAGCGATCAACCTAGCTGACAGTCACCACACTACGTATCGCGACTAGCGGCACTTTGGGGCGGGCGCTTTAGCAAATCGCCGTTAATGTTCGGATTAGGAGGCAGTTCTTTATTTGTGCCGCTGATGATGCATTGATTACGAGCGATCTAAAAGGCGCCGGCATGTACACACCGGCAGTATATTGAGAAGTGCCGGTATAAGTTGACACGTACGCCGGCAGTATCAAAAAGTGCCCCTAATGTTTTGGATCATCACGAGTAATTTCGGAACTGCCGCACGCATAAAAGCCGCAATTACAAGATGCCTGTTGTGGTTTGAATGCAAGAAGATGCCTGATGGATGGCATATTCGCATCCAAGCAAGCTCTTCTTGGTTGCATTCAAAAAGAAGCAGAGATAGCCATGCCTGCCTCACTCTGCTTTCTCATGTGCGAACGATATTGTTGACACTGTATACCGAGGAAACAAGCATGGTGTGACAAATTGTACAATGGCGATGGGCCTAGACGGGCTAATCATTTATTTGATACTCTACCAACTAACTTAATTATTTGAGCTGGAAATTAAGTAGCAAATCGTTATGTCGAAGCTCCAAGCCGTGTCTCCTTTCAATCTCCCTAGATGATTCCCACACGCAGGTTGATTGATAAACTAATTATGTGCATGCACTTGATTTTGGTTTTGATACGCATGCCCAGCGAGCCAAGGAGAGATCGTAGGAACCAGGACGATCAAGTCCAGGGGGCAGGGCCGCGCGCGCTGTACTGTATTATTGACAAAATACGATCGGCCGCCTTTGGAAGGCATCGGAGTACGTACAAGGCGGACACAGTCAATATATAGACTCGGCATCATTTCCAACTCTCACAAAAGGTGCGATAGATATATGACCGATCGCTCCATCGAAACTCCAAGCCCTAACCCCGATTCCCACAAGTTAGGTTAATAGATAGAAAAGTAGTATCGACTGTGGCGTGCCGCCGCAGCCGCCCGACGAAGGCTCGGCCGGCCGCCCTCCGTCGTGATGACGATGCGCACCATGGCCTCCTCCTCCTCCTACTTTTCTGCCGGCGTAGTGGTTCGTTCGTTGACTCTCGCTCGATTCTACCAGATCTTCTGACGATGCATCCATGCAGGATGGGATAGCGATTAATTTCACCGTGTGCATGCAGATTCCGATTGCAATCGTGATTCTCCAACTTCAAGGTATGATGACGATCTCAAAGGTCACCAACATCCAGGAGGAGATGAAGACGCTGCAAGCCTCCAATGAAGAGCTCCTCGCCCGGCTCAAGAAAGATGGCACTCAGAGCTAGCACCGGAGTGTGATTGGCCGGTCGTCGCGCAAGACCTACCGATATAGAAACTTAATTAAAGCAACCTTTTTATGTACTTGGAAATCATGTATCTTGACGTAGTATCTTTATCTAAAATTATGCTAGCAGCAAACATCGTTACGATTTGAACAAATATTAGTTATGATTTTCATGTCCATCTATTCGTATGTGTATATGGATCAATTGCTCGACCATACGGTCAGTATGGCGGATTGTTGCTGCGAAGACGGGCTCGGTGGATCGGTGCCAGCTTGTGGTGTATTCTGATGAAATATGACTATGTGGGCAGTGTAATGTGTCTCCACACTAATTGGAATTGCGTATGGCAGTGAGCAGCTTAACTGGCTAGGGGAGTGGATGTACAATCCCAACAACCAAGTTCAACTTCCCAGGATCTCCGGCCTAGATTGCAGCGACGACCGTGGACTTTGGCTGCACGCGTGGCGGAGCATGGACTCCTGGGCAGAGACTCTGGGAAGGTGGTGGCCAGACTGCTGGTTGGCTGCTATGGCCCAGCGGCGGCCCTGAGGACGTGGCAGCATCGTCTCTTCAGGGCTACAGAAAGAAATTGGTGTGGCTTGCGGTGGGGAAGTCAAGCAGCGGCGAGCTAGCCGCTTTCTGCTTGTTATGACGTCAGCCTATGACGTGTGCAGGAGTTTCGCGCTAGGGGCTGCGGCCCTGGCTTTCGATTGCGGCGGGCATCATGGCGGTTGACGCGGTGGCTGGATATCCAATCTGATGATGGTCTCAAGCTTCGCGTGTCGTGGTTGATAGCGTTATGGCACGTCCTCTACTAAGGCAACGGAGTTTCGAGGCAGGCAGCGGTATGGGACACCCCTCCACTTCATGATTGGGTTTGATTCGAAGCAGCAGGTGCTACGCACGATGACTTTAGCGGTAGCGATGTGGCATCTCACATTGAGGCCTCATTGAGGCCTCAAGTTATGCATGATCCTAACAGGTGTTGTGCACGACATCTCATCTACGGTGTCAAGTCAAGATTGTTTCTACTCGATCGAAAGTGGTGCGATAGTGGCTCGAGGTGTGGCGGTACGGAATGTCCCGAGTTCTAGTTTCTCCTCCAGCGACATCAGGACAGCGAACTTTGAGTTTGCATACTTCGGTGGATATTTGGTAATGTTGATGCGCGTTTGCATCATAGTTGAAAAAACCGGGTCGAGCCGTCGGTTGAACCGGAACCAGAGACCGGTCACGCGGCCGAACCGGGAAAACCACTAGAACCACGGTTAAACCATCGGTTTCCTGGTAAAACCAGGCTTAACAGACCGCATGTCTGACCGAACATTCCTTTACCCGGCTGAAAAATATGTCGGGTGCGGCTGGAATCGAACTCGCGCCCTCCTGCAGAGGAGCGAATGCAGCTCTGCTGTGCTAGCCAACCGGTCCTCGGTTTGTTCGTGACATAGAAGTACAGGTATTGATTAAATACTTTACTTCTTCGAACAGATTATTAATATTTCTTCACAATTCTATTTTTGAAAAACCACAATTAAACCGAGTGAACCGGCGGTCTAACTGGCGAACCGCGAACCGAGACCCCCGCCGGTACGGTTTTTTAAACTATGGTTTACGTCGTGACCTTGCTGAAGGTGGTTGCTCGAAGCTCATCTTTGGGGATGAAAATCCCTGGTCGACCTTAGTTTGTGTCGTCATGAGCAACACATGTGCGACTTTTACTTCTTGAATGTTTTGCCTAGAAGTTGTTTAGTTTACCTTTGTTTTATCTCTTCACGCTGGGGCTAGTGGTACTCTGGTGAAGTTTTTTGTCGCGAGGCATGTGGCCTGAAGCTTTTTTTAATCTTTCTGAACTATGCAATAAAAAGTCTGCGTGCATCGTTTCGATGAAGATCGAGATGAGGGCTTCGTTCCCATTTCTAAAAAGGTAAATTAAATAAGTTTGGAACAAGGTAAATTTAAGTTGTGAAAAGTTAGCTAGGCAGGCTGCTAAATTAACTTGGGTTGTCGCTTTCGATTGAGATACCGCTACTACTCGATAGATTAATGGAGGAAACCCTATATATCCTGCACAAGGACTCTGTTTTGTTTTCGAACAAGGTATCCGATCTATGTAAGCACACGGTCCAGGAGGGGCCCGGAGAGGTTCTTGCACAACATATATACGTAACCGGTGTCGATCTCACAACGTACGATAGATCATAGATAGCTAGCTGCATCGGAACTCCAAGCCCTAACTCTATCAATCTCCCTAGCCAATTCCCACAAACTAGTTGATAGATACACTACATATATAGGTATATCGAGGAGATGTCGCCACTGTGGCGTGCCGCCGCTGCTGCCACTCGAGGACGCTTCAGCCGGCCGGCCTCCGCCGCGGCGACGATGATGTGTTGCGGCCGCACCATGGCCTCCTCCTCCTCAGCTGCCTGGACTACCATGAAGGTTCGTTTCCTCACTTCTGCCGATGTTCAGTCTATCCAATTGTCCGTACGTATATCCATATGCATAATCGACTAACGACGATTACTTTCACAGGCCGGCGGCCGTGCGTGCATGATTGTTGGCACCGGGTGTGGTGCTGGGATGTTACTTCACAAATTAGTTTCTCCGGGGACCGACGAAGAGAATCAACCTATTGCTAGGGCATCTCCGGTACTTGACTTATTATATGCCCACCAGTTGGAGATGATGACGGGCATCCGGGAGGAGATGAAGGTACTGCGAGCCTACGATGAGGAGATCCTCGCCGTGCTCAAGACTCATCGTACTCAAAGCACCGGAGAGAGTGATCCATCCGTGGCGGTTGTCGTGCAAGACACGTAGCAACCTAGCTAACTTTTATGTATTGACATACGTACTGTAGAAGACACGTCAATTAGTAGCATGCATGTTTATGTAACGTTATGGTTAATGACGATCGAATATGGGATTTTATCAATGAAACTAGCTAGCGGTGTAGGCAGTTGTCGGTCGACAAACCATGATTTTATCAATGAACCTAGCTAGCGGTGTAGGCATGAGCCTTTGACATAGCCCTGCTGCAACAAGTAACTTTTAATTGGTATATACGTAATATTAATATATACTCTTTATCAAAAAAGTAATGTTAATATTTGTTTTGATTAGGATTGAAGTTTTTCAAATGTAGAACGATCAGCCCCCTCGCCCGGATGGGCTTGCCTATAGAATTTGACTAGCAATTTTGACACCTTGTGTGCGAGGTTTGCTTTTTTATGCCCATTGGAACCGTTCCGTTGGTGGACAACGATCATGGAGACGGTGGCGGCGCTAGCGATGGCATGGAGAACCCAGTTTTGAACTTGAAGGTAGAACCTGGGCATGGTCAGCGCGGTACGAAGCGCGGCGTTCGAGTGGAGCTCAGGCCTCGGTTTTCCGTAATAGCCACGGCCCGAAAGCATGAAAAATACCTGGAAATAAATGAATTTCTTGTATTTTATCGAAAAATAGGCAATTTTTTATACAATTTATTCCCAAGAAGTATCAACTCAAAATATGCATATGTTTTCACTGTCAGGCTAGGCTTGGGCTGAATATTTTCAAGACAGGCTCCGCCTGACGTTTTTTCGGGCGTACTTGAAGGCACGATATATTTGAAATTTTTACGCCCATCGTCAAAGACTCATCAGCAGTTCACAATGGATATCTGGAGTTTTGTTTTGCTCTAAATGTCTAGTAAACAATTTTATTTTGTATTGCACTTGTTTGTATACTACTCCTAATTAATATTGGTCGCTTACGGCCGAGATATCTAAGCAAATAGATGCATGTGATAATAGTAACAATACTACAAGTTGTATGGATGATCAACTCGTAAATCACACCACACGAAAACTATAACGTTGGATGGTTTCGTGGGAAGCAATTCGTTATGGATTGCTCTGTCGATTCACGGTGATTTTGTTTTCTTAGGGGGACCGGGTAGCAGTGATGAAAGGACAATGATGAGATTTGGCCTTAATTTGTTTTGGGCTCGGAATAGGATGTAGTATCAGATTCGGATCCGCACATGCATTGTCCAGAAAAAAATATATCATGCCTTGTTTGACAGGCACGGCGACATAAATCGATCGATCGCTCTCCTTTACGAAATCGTACGTACACGCGTAGTCGCCTCGCGATCGCTGATCGTAAATTAAGTAAATAACTAGTAAAAATGCCCGTGCGTTGCACCGGGAGAAAAAAACTAATCGGTATAAACTCATAATCATTGTCTCCATAATTGTTTTGTTGATATGACGACACGAAAAATAGCTTAGTATGTTGGCATTGCCGGTGCGTTGTACCAGTAGGGGAAAAACTAATTTGTATCAACTCATAATCATTGTCTCCATAATTGTTTTGTCCATATGACGACACGAAAAATAGCTTAGTATGTTGGCACACCCTATTCGTTTCTCTTTGACACTAAACATGTCAATGTAAAATATAACCGTAAAATGCGATGTTCAATGGAAATATATTTGATAATTCATAATTTGGGTTTCGATAATTCATAATTTGGGCAATCTATGTATATAATTAGTGGACACATGCCGTCTATTGAATTTTTTTTTTTTTTTTTTTTAGATAAGGGGGTGCGGATCCCCGGCCTCTGCATCAAAAAGATGCACACAGCCTTCCGCAATTATTAATCTCCAAAGTACCAGAGTTTACAATTCAAGGATCACTTAAAGTGGCTACAAAAATCGACCACGCAAAAAGAGGTTCACTAAGCATCTAATCTTCTAGTATGTTGCCACCCATGTCGGCTGAAGATAGCCCGCACAACCGTTATCATACGGGTACATCCAGCGTCCATAAGAACACGCTGATCCACCGAGAGCAGGCAAGACCACGACTGAATCCAGTATAGCGCCTTGTGTATAACCTGCAAGTAATGAGTAGATGATGTTTTGTTAAACACAATATCATTCCGGCAGTTCCAAATAGCCCACAAAATGGCCGCTACGCCAATCCGAATGCGAGCTTTTGTATCTTTGTCAATCCCATTCAGCCAGCTACCAAACATGTTAGAAATATTAGACGGAGGGTATACATTAAACGTAAAATGTACTAATCTCCAAATATCCCTAGCAAAGGTGCAATTTATAAAGAGATGTTCAGCGGATTCCTCGGCATCACAGAAGACGCATTTCTTGCAACCGGTCCACCGCCTTTTAATCAAATTGTCTTTTGTTAAAATTTCCTTCCTATTGAGAAACCACAAGAAGATCTTGATTTTTAGAGGAATTTTCAATTTCCATAGATATTTACGCAAATACCTCGTATGGCCATTTAATAAGTCTTCGTAGAACGACTTAACCGTAAATGCACCATTGGTGTTCAAGCTCCATCTAAACTTGTCTGGTTCGTCTACTAAATTGACCCGCATTAGTCTTTCTACTAGACATAACCATAGGTTCCTATTGTTGCCTACTAACGATCTTCGGAATTGAAGGTTAATAGGTACTGTTTCCAGCACATTAGCTACAGTAATATCTTTATTTGAAGCAACAGCATACAGCGTTGGAAATTCGTTGCTTAGAGCACGCTGCCCAAGCCAAACATCTTGCCAAAACCGAATCTGTTCTCCATTGCCAAAACTAAAACTACCCCGCTCAAAGAACGCATTCTTCACTTTCATAAGTCCTTTCCAAAATGGAGAGTCTAGCGGTTTAGCCTGAACTTGCGATAACGTTTTATCACCTAGGTACTTATTAGTTAACATCTCTTGCCACACTCCCTGTTCATTCAATAATTTATATAGCCACTTACTCAAAAGGCATTTGTTTTTTATTTCTAAAACAGCAATACCCAATCCTCCTTGGTCCTTAGGCCTGCACACAATGTTCCACTTTGTGAGCCTATACTTCTTCTTATAATTATCGCTTTGCCAAAAGAAACGTGAGCGGTAGAAATCTAGTCTTTTCCTTACTCCTTTAGGGATTTCGAAAAAAGATAGTAAAAACATTGGCAAGCTTGTCAACACCGAGTTAATGAGCACAAGACGGTCTCCGTACGACAACATCTTTGCCACCCAAGCTGCTAATTTCCGCTCAAAACGATCCTCCACAGCCTTCCACTCTTTGTTTAAAAGCTTTCGAAAATGAATCGGTATCCCCAAGTACCTAAAAGGTAGTGATCCGAGCTCACATCCAAAAATGCGTCGGTACTCCTCTTGATTATCCCTTGCCTTCCCAAAACAATACACCTCGCTTTTATGAAAATTGATTTTTAACCCCGAGAGTTGTTCAAAAAAGGCTAAAATTAGTTTCATGTTCACGGCTTTCGCAATGTCGTGTTCAAGAAACAAAATCGTGTCATCCGCATATTGCAAAATGGATACACCACCTTCCACCAGGTGTGGTACTAAACCCCCGACTTGGCCGTCCTCCTTTGCGCGAGAAATTAAGATGGCCAACATGTCGGCAACAAGGTTAAATAATAAGGGGGACAACGGATCCTCTTGTCTCAACCCTTTTAGTGTCTGGAAGTAATGACCGATATCGTCATTAACCCGAATGCCAACACTTCCCCCTTGAATAAACCTAGCGATCCATTCACACCATTGTGGTGTAAACCCTTTCATTCTCAATGTCTGTTGCAAGAACGACCATTTAACCTTGTCATAAGCTTTTTCGAAGTCTATTTTAAAGAGAACCCCATCCAATTTTTTCCTATGCATTTCATGTATCGTTTCATGAAGTACCACCACCCCTTCCAAAATATTTCTGCCCGGTATGAATGCTGTTTGAGTCGGACAAACCACTCTACTCGCAATAGAGGTCACTCGGTTTGTTCCAACTTTCGTGAAAATTTTGAAGCTAACATTCAGCAAGCAAATTGGCCTATATTGTTCAATGCGGCTTGCATCTTCTTTTTTAGGCAGCAAAGTAATAATACCAAAATTTAGTTTATACAATGGCAAGTTTCCCGTACGCAACTGAGCAAACATTGCCATTAAATCACATTTGATAATACTCCAGAAATTTTGATAGAACTCCGCGGGAAACCCTTCGGGGCCAGGAGCTTTGTTATGTTCCATTTGTTTGATTGCATCAAATACTTCTTTCTCCGAGAACTCTTGTGTTAAGATGTCGTTTTCTTCCACTGAAATTTGGGGCATGTCGTGAGTGATCTCCTCATTCATTGAGAAGTTGTTTGTGACCGGTGCCCCAAACAACTTCTTGTAAAATTCGGATATATATGTTTTCAGGTTTTCTTGGCCGACTATTGTGCCCTCATCCTGTTCTAACTGCAAAATTCTTTTTTTCCTATGCTTTCCATTCGCGATGATATGAAAGTATCTCGTATTACTCCCACCCTCTCGAATGTACTTTACTTTTGCCCTCTGCCGTCTATTGAATTGTATGTGCATTTCTTTACTAAATAAGTTGAAAAAATTGTAAAAAAAATGTTAATTCTCGATGTTATTTTAAATCTTAATATTTCGTTTTTTTTCTTAGAAAGCCAGATCCTTTCCCTTCCCACGGGCTGTGAAGAGAATTTATCATCTTTTGTCTTCTTCAAGACTCATCCAATCCGAAAATGGAGCCCTCCCCCGCAGCCTCTTCCGCCCATGGCATCGTCATCTTCGCCGATCGACGCCGCCGCTGCTGATCCCGACCCGACTAATGCCAACATCGCCGTCTCGAGCCCGCGGTCCCACCTGCACCACCTGCTCGATCGCCGCGACACGCCGCGGGGCATCGCGTGAGAGCCCGAGACCGAGGCGATGGACGTACGGCGTGCGTTGCAACGGCTCTAGAAGAAATAAATAAATACATGACAACCCTAAAACAAATGATCAATTCAGCTTTCATGAGCATAGGTACGAACAGGTACAGAGTACCCGTTACTCCTTCAAACAATCAACACTTGATTGATTCAGATGTCAACTAAAGTGTTCGTCGTGGCCTTCCGCGGATGGAGCAAACCTGTAGTGCTAGGCATAGGCGGCATGGGCCATATTCACCTACCGTGCATCTCCAAGGACGCTTCCAACGAAGCTGCACCCGTCCGGCTTGGCCTTCAGTGAGACAGCGACGCGGCCTACAGCGTGGAGGGCCTTCTAGTGCATGAGTGCATCCGCACCGCCGCATCCTTGCCATGCGCTTCTGCAGCGCCGCCACTGATCAGGCCCCATCTCCACCAGCGCCGCCCCTGGCTCTATCTTCATGGTCCACTTCAGGCCGCGCTCCTCCATCAACAGCGGAGGCGGCCAATCAGCTTCGCAAGTCGCAACTGCGCGCCGTGCTCTTGCTACTGCTCCAGTACCTATACAGCCGGTAGATGCAGCAAAAAGAAGGCAAAGCATCAACAGGCCGAGCTTTCCGAGCTGTCGGGGACATCGCCTGTGCGATTGTATAATCTAAATCCCATAGACTTCACTTCAGCACCGGTGGACCGAGTTCCGGCGAGGGCGAGGTTGTAAGAACGGCGAGACTGCCGCTTTGTCGAGGTCAGTACAAATCGAACTTGAGCATTGTCCGGCTCCAATCCTGGTCGTCATCTTCATCCAAGTAGTCATGGGCTCATGGCACTCGTTGTCGTTGGCCATGGGGAGCCGCCGGCCGACTATTTGAGGACAGCATCGATGGTGTTCGTGCCGGACTCTGTTGCCGTGTCTGTTCATGATGCTTACTACGAGACAAAACCTTCTTTGATCCGGAGACAGAATCGTTTTCTATCCCGCTAACAAACTTTGGTACGATAGTTCTGGCTGTAGCTTTATCGATGAGAGCAAGGGTGATGGGCTGGGCCGGTGCGCTAAAGGTGAGACCGTGGGTGCGGCCGTGCGAGCGTGGTGCGAACGGAAACTGACGGCCAAAAGGAAAAACGAAACGGTATATAAAAAACGAAAGGGTATTTAACTTATGGGTGGCAGTGGTGGGTAATTTTGTTTAACTTTATGGGTAGTTTTAACGACGTACGAGAAGAAGCCTTAATGCTTTTATTATTAGGTATAGATAACAGATAAGTAGGGATTGATGGCGCTGCTATGGCGTGCGGCCGCTGCACGACGACTTGGACTCGGCCGGCAGCCGTCCGTCTCGACAACGGCGGTCCATGGACGCCGCCGTTCCTCCGCCTCCTCCGCCGAGACCAAGACGAAGGTTCGTTCTTCCGCGACCAGAAGTTAATTTACAACCTGCCAGCTGCGTGCGTGCGTGCAGGGAGCTAGTGCCTAATGCTGAATTTCATACGCAGGGAGCTTTGCAGTTTCCAGTTGTGTTTGGGTTCGTTGCTGGACTCTTCGTATATAAACTGGTCAAGGATCGAGAAGAAAAGAATAAAAAGGCCGAGGAAGATTTCAGCAGCATGCAGCGGCTGTGCGCCTCCAACGCTGAGCTCTCTCGCCGCGTAAAAAACATGTACCTACGTAAATGTCTCGACGATTGGCGAGAAAACAAGAAAAAGGCCAAGGAAGAATACAACAGCATGCGGGACGAGTTGCAGGTGGTGACCACCGCCACGGACGGCATCGTCGTCCAAGACCGAGCGCCGCCGCTGCCAGCACCATCATGTCATCAAGGAGCAGACGGTGAGGAGACCGGCCGTGGTGGCGGATAATGATCTGGCCCGTGGGGCCACGGTGGCGGCTACAAAGGGGGAGTTAGCCCGACCAGCCGAGAAGCAGCAAAGCCAACTGATATGTAATCTCAGCTTCCCTCACATGTCAATGAACCTCTTTCTCTGTGATTTTTTGGGTTAGTTTCGTGACGCACCACCACGCATATTGGACATATACTAGTAGCCGTGCACGTGCAGCGCATGTTTTCAAAATATAAATGCCATTTTTAGTTTTGTGATTTCTTTTGTAACTATAGTGACTTTGCATCCCTATTTGGGGATGTTGTCCTTCCATTCAGGATTTGCGAGTTGCATCGCAAGGTTTAGCTTATTACAAATTTCCATATTATTTTTCAACATGTGCACCCCCAAGTCGGTCTCCGTAGAGGATCCAAAATACAGATAATTTTCTTCTTTGGATCCAACACTAACGATATGAATATGCCAAGAATGTCATAAAGCAGGTAAATCTGTAATGAAATTTTTAGAAATAATAAATCAATCATCTTGATACAAAATGAGACACTATCATGACCGAAGTAATAAACTCTCACGGTGCCACATTTTAATATATGATATTCCTTGCCATTAGGCCAGCTATGAAATAACTTTGCTAGCCGATCAAAATCAATCCTTGCATGACCACTCTTGTCTTGTGTAAAATGAGACATCGTCTAAAATAATAAAAACATTAGTATTATGATAAAAAATATGATATGTAATTAAAATAGCTTACACAAAAGTTCAGATCCATATAGTGAGCTGGAATGTCACGAAAAAAGTTGATCTCGTGGCACGCCAGTATGCGCACAACCATGTTGAAGCAATATGTGTCCATTTATTCATCCATCTTCAATATGTTCTTTAACTTTCTTAGAGTTAAACTAATAGGATAAGCTTTAGAGCTTATCACTCATTGGCTTCTGTAAATGAGAAATTCGTGACTATAATGACACATATATAACATGAAATTAACTGACAAGAAAAAAGAGGGACATCATCAATCATGTTGATGTGTAAGCAAAGCTCATATATTAAATTGGGCGTTTGTTAGTTTCACCCCAATAATACTCGAGGAGAATGAAACCATTACATTCAATTCCATTGGTTTCCAAACTAAACAGAGGAAACAAGAACAAATCTGAGCCACATGAGAGCCCGACCACGTACCTTCCTCACTTTGCTGTGGCAAGTCAGACACTTCCGCCGCTTCCTCACTCGCCCAGTTCCTCTTACAGCTTCCGCCCCACCTGGCCATCTCTCTATTTCGTCATTTCGTCAAGACCATGACCGACCCCTCCCCTGTCTCCCCACCGGCGTACGCCTGCGTCTCTCTTTGTCGCGAGCTCCGGTCCCTGAAATAGCCTAGCGCAGCTCATCGTCGTCCCCCGGCAACACCCCGTAGCAGGCCTCTCGCTTCCCGACGACCGAACCTAGCAGGTTCCTCGGCGAGGAGCAGGGGCACCTCCTCGGCTACCCCACCGAGCAGGCTCTAGGCCGGGCTGGGCGACCAAACCTAGCAGGCTGCAGGATCCGCGGGAAGTCCTCAATTAATGAGAGCAGTGCACCTTCCCGGAGAGCTTTTGCCCAGATGTGCTGAATCTGCCGGTATGGATGCAATTTATGATATTATGTCATTTTTTCCTAGATTAAAAAATAAGGGATATGTGGAAATGGAAGGCGCAAGAGCTTTTGTTCTAGTTTAGATCTAAGAATCATCTGAAATTTAACCACTAATTAGCAATATTATTTGATCAATTATGTTTGGGGATACGGGACTGATGATTGATTGTATTTCAGTGAAATAAGTAAGCCCAAACCAGAATAATGAAAGCAGCATGCATACTCGACCAGACCAAATCTTGATTTATTCTCAAACTAATTTTCTAGTACAACATACATCAGCAATATCAAGTATCTGGTTCATAAAGTTTGTTGTTTGATGTTCCATCATAATTGTTCAGCTGCTGGTTGATATCTTCATCTGCACTCTATCTTAACCAGAACAAGTATGCGATATTAAGCTTATGGACGATGAGGTTGCTCTTTACTAAAGAGTCATGTGCAGGCATTTGCAGGTTGAATCTCAGGTAAGCATCAATGTGTTAAAGTTTTCTATGCACCAGAATAATTGAACTATCTTCTATAGCACCCTTGCAAAGGATAGTGATGAATGTAAATTCGGTTTTTTACCCAAAATACATCCGTAAAACATGCAATGATATTTAATGGGAATGCAAGATCAATTTCTGGAATATGGCACCAACAAATTCGAAATGCATATGGTAGATGTGCAACCCAATGATCGATCTCTTATTTTTAGCAGTTAACTCACTTGTTGTGGTGTTATGAAGCTTCTGTGCAAGGCCTGAAGTTGAATATATTTGCTGTATTAGTTCTTCTAGTAGCTGATTTTCTGGTAATAGCATTGTTAAATCCCGTTGATGTTCTGGCTTATATTTGAGATCAGAGAACTATCTGTAAGAATCATTTATTTTGGGCAACCAATAGATAATGTTGATGGTTTCACGAAAATATGCAAAAAGGCAACGTGAGCAATCAACGGATCACATAGTTCACATGCTGTCAAATCAATGGCGCAGGACAATCTATCCTTTTCAGAAGCTCTACAAGCAGTTTTGCCAGTGAAGAAAATGTACAGCATAAGCAGCTTGAGAGTGCAGAAGAAAACCCAGTCCAGGTATTTTGTTTCCTTGATCAAAACCCTCCAAGAATTATCAAAAAGGGAACGACTATGTCCTGAATATATTCATTTACATAAGTCGATACGGATTCATCCATAGAGCCTGAATGTTAATTTAGTTTTGGACTGGGTTTTTCTTCTCCACTCTTTGGGTTACAAATAGATCATACAGGTTCGAATTCTACACTGTTAAAACAATATGATGGACTCATGGCCGGACGGCTCCAGTTCAATGCACTGTTCAAATTCATGTTGAAGTCACAGGAGGTAGATCTATTATGGTTTGTACAAAAATGATTCATTGATCAGCACACTGTTATAAAGATGCAAATTTGAGAGGGAACAACATTGTTATAAAGATGCAAATGTGACAGGGATTAGGGAAGCAATGAACTATGCAAATCAGGAACTGATCGGCCCCGTCACGTTAATCTAATTGGATATCCTGTAAATTCATACCGTGTTCCCTTGGTGCAGGCATGTGTGTTTCCGAGGAGTTCGGCGGCGGCTGCGGAAGGCGACGATGGCGCAACACTGGCTGGGCGTCGATGGCGCAACACTGGCTTGCCGATGCCGACGTCTCACTGTAGGGTTCGTCTATATGGCCACGCCAGGGCGCCGTCGAGGAAGGGGTCATTGGGCCCGGGCGCCGTTCAGGAAGACGAAGGTGGCGCCGGGTGCCGTCCAGGACGGAAACCTCGTGTTGCCGGGCGGCGAACGCGACGTCGAATCAGGTGTCGTTGTCAGGTCCCAGTGGAGATCGCCTAACAGCCGTGCGAGGGAGCCTGGTGGCAACGGACAGGGAGTCATCAGGGTTGAGGGATCGTTCAGTTTCTATTTTTGAGTGGCTTCTGTGATTGCAGGGGATGCGAACGTGGGTCGTGTACTTTAAAATTTTCCTTTCCGGTGGAGGTGAAGTACGTTCAGTCATTGTAAATCGCTACGTGCACAAAACAGACCTGATTGGTGGGGCCAAGCCTGCGGTCGTTAAGTTGTTTTGGTGGGGGTGAGAAGCGCTGGCATTGGTTCGGGGTACATATTGCTGGGTGGCTTTAGGGGAACTGATGTTCGCTGTTTTATTAGTAGTGTAGATACTTAAGCATTCCTTTATTTACTTCTAGAAGGAAGTGACGCCAGAGAGAGAATAGTATTCCTGTTCATATTAATTTATCAGCTTGCAGTTTTACTATTTCCTATTTTCCTCTTAGGTCAGATTTCTATGTACGTGAACATTTACATTGAAATGATATGAACACTTGTTCAGTTGTTCTACCCCGCCTAAACAATTATACGCCGGCCAGGGAGTTCTGGTTCGTCACCCACCGTGTTCACTTGGACTTGGACTCTCCGATTCCGCTGCCAGCTCCCGAGCACAACAGCAGCACCCTCCTGTTCGGCTGCTTCGAGCTCCAACCCCATCGCAATCTCGTCGAACGATAACTCAGGTCCACCCTCCTAGCAGATCTCTTTCATCATCCCAACCCCGTCCTTCATCATCCAGAACAGCGTGTTTAGGATCGACGTCAACCCCGTCCGCTCTACACCCAACACGGACTCAGAGTCGTTCCATGAGTCGCATGGAATTACGCACTGACTCAGCCCAAATAGTGGGACCTTCTAGCGGTGCATAGGCATATTGTTGAAGGAAAATACTTGTGCCACATATTGCGGCTCATGAACATGGGTGATTTTTTAGCTCTTAATTTTTTAAATACATCTTAGAAAATACAAAGTTTGTACTTAATTAATGAAGTCTGTTTATCAATGCCCAATGGTAAAATATTTTTTGAATTCAATGAAACATTTCATATGTCCATGAACAATTTTTGAATCCGGTGAACAAAAACTTGAACCTCGTTAACATATGTTTGGAATCTGGCGAACATTTTTATAACCCATTAATATTTTTTACATAGTGAAAAAATGGAGCAGCCATTTTTTTTTCCAACCGGGCTATCCCCTTTCCATTAATCGCTTAACGGAAATACAATGTTCAGATTACAAACCGCGAACCAGAAAAAAGGAGATAAAGGGGAAAGCGAGTTGGGGCAGTAACAGGAAACCCACTGAGAACTGTTTCGATCTCGAAACAGACCTGCGGGGCAAAAACCTGTTACCACCTTATTCGCCGCAACCTACAGAAGTTCAGGGAAGATTCAACTACACAAAACCACCCAAGCGTCTGTTTCACCACTGCCTTACACCAGGCAAAACACACAATTCGAAAGAAGGACTCTAGACTCGAGACTGGGGCATCAAACCCATCACCACGCAGGGGTATTAGTCTCCAGGACTCGACGTCAACCAAAGCAACCTAGCTGCCGGTGATCCTCAAGATTGTTGGCGCCGTTGTAGCATGTCTGCTCGCCGAGCTCCTCTTGGCAATCTCCATCGCCTTCCACACCAACTGCTCCGCGCCATTCCTGATGAAGTCCCGTTCCTCTTCGCCGTAGAGCCCTGCCCAGGTTTTCAGCAAGGAACAAGCAGTAAACACAATAGTAACAGGGGATTTCAGCTTATATTTCTCAAAGGTAGCCTTGTTACGTGTTGCCCAAATGGCCCAACAGATAGCAGCCAAAAGAATGGAATGAAACTTTTTTCCCCCTGGCCAGAATGCAAAGAGCCAGGCCATGCACTGCCAAACATTTCTCGGACATGTGCCCGTATGGAAGATCTCTCCCACACAACCCCAAACTACTTTAGACACCTCACATTCAAAGAGAAGGTGATTTCTTGATTCCTTCTGAAAACAGAAAGAACAATTTGGATTACCCGGCCATTTTCTTTTCTTCATATTATCTCTCGTCAAAATCGCATCTTGCATAATTTGCCACATAAAAATTTTAATCTTGAGGGGTAGTTTGTCTTCCCAAATCCACTTATAGTATGGACCAGATAAAGGTTTCTCCAGGTACTTGTATACCGACCTTGTAGTAAACTTTTTACTAGCAGTTAGTTTCCAGAAGATCAAATCATCAACATCCGATAAGTTCACACTACGAGTCTTTTGTAAGATGGACTCAAGTTGTTCAGTCAACTGAGGAAAGAGTCTTCTTCTAAAAGAAATCACAAAGTTATCTGTCCTACATTTTCCGAAAGTAATATCAGGATTCTGACAAATGTTATACAACATAGGGAAGGACTGCATTAGAGGAGCCTCATCTACCCAAGGATCTTTCCAAAAACGAGTAATAGAACCATTGTTCATGTTAATACCCCTACCAGCCAGGTAGATATCCCTGACTTTCATAATGCCTTTCCAGCATGGTGAATCATTCACCCTAGTCTTGACATCTGTCACAGACTTATTTCTCAGATATTTAGCACGTATAATTTGTTGCCATAATCCGTCCTGGGATTCTAGTTTCCACCACCATTTCACCAAAAGACTCACGTTCATTTTTTGAAGGTCCATGACCCCCAGGCCACCTTTCTTTTTGGATTTACATATCCTTCTCCATCTCACTAAATGATATTTTTTTCTTTCCATTTATGCCTTCCCAGAAAAATTTTCTTCGACCCTAGTGCACATTCTTTTTACTATCAACAATTTTGAAAAACATGAACATTTTTCTTACACATAAATACATAAAATTAGAAAAATAAATAAAATTATAATAAAGAGAGTTAAAATAAAATAAACGTAATAAATAAGAAATAAAAAGAAAGAAAGTGGAATGAACGAAAAAGGAAACAAAAACAGAAAAAGATAACCATCGCTTAAATGGACCGACCCAATAGCCGCAAATAGGAATTGGTACAAATAGTGGGGCTTTGAAAATGACCTTGTTTCAGATTCGAGCCCAGTTCGCCCATTTAATTCATTATCTTTTGTTAATGTATCGTCATCGATAGAATATATCGATCGGTCGATCGGTGGCGCTGCTTGATTAAAATCTACTGCGTCTGTTAGGTTAACAGATGTACGTAGATTTTAATGGCGCTGCTTTGGCGTGCTGCTTCCACCACCGCCGCCGCCGCCAGAGGATGACTCGGCGTGCGGCCATCCGTCGCGACGACGACCACCGATGGACGCCGCTCCGCCTCTACCTCATCCTCCTCCTCCGGCGGGACAGAGACCCCTGTTAGATTATATATGATTAGAGTCCAACTCGAATTGTAAACCTACTAGACTTGCTAGTCACGTTAGGGTATTAGGCAATGTCGGTTGTGGATTGTACTATATAAACTCATGTAAGCTGTACGTATCAATTAATCAAAGCATCGATTCTTTACATGGTATCATATTTTCCGGTCCTAGGGTATGGCGCCGCCCACGCCGCCGCCTCTCCCGCCGCCTAGCTACCTCGCCCATACAATCTCCACCGCTGCCGCCGCCGTGGCTCCCTCCTCCGCCCCGGCGAACCTCTCTCTTTCTTCTCCACCAAATCCTCTTCCTACTACCCTCCTAGCTGCTCCAATGTCGCTGGCCGACACCATCGCCGACGTTAGCCCCTTCATACCCATAGTTCTTGATCTCGCCGCCCACAATTACTACCACTGGCGGCATCTCTTCGATCTCCATCTTGGCCGCTGCAATCTTCGGTCTCACGTCGCTGCCACCTGCGTACCCTGTCTCGATGATCCGCAATGGGTCAAGGATGATCTTGCGATCGTCCAGTGGTTCTACACCCGCATCTCCACTTAAATCTTCAATATGTTGGATCATGATGGCGCCACCGCCGCCGAGATTTGGGCCTCCTTGCGCCAATTGTTCCAAAGCAACAGCGATGCCCGCAAGAACGTGCTGCACACCGAGCTCCGCAACATGTCCCAAGGTGATGCTCCGGTGAATATTTTCTGTCAGCGCATCAAGGCGATCGGCGATGAACTGCGCGAACTCGGCGACACCGTCAGCGATTCTCAGCTCATCAACATCGTCGCCGTCGGCCTCAGTGAGGAATTTGACAAGCAGGCCTCCTTTATCCCCATGATGCGCCCTCCTCCCACGTTCGCGGAGGTTCGATCTATGCTGCAACTCGCCGCCGACACCCATGCTCGCAAGGAATCACGGCCTCGGGTCTTCCACGCCGCTGCTCGCCCGCCGGTGTCCTCTTCATCACCGACACCTTCACCGGCGCCTACTCCGCCGTCCGCCGTGCTTCCCACGCCCACGATGCATCCACCCCTGATGTCTACGTGTGCTTCAATTCTTGTAGACAGTGTTGGGCCTCCAAGAGCAGAGGTTTGTAGAACAGCAGCAAGTTTCCCTTAAGTGAATCACCCAAGGTTTATCGAACTCAGGGAGGTAGAGGTCAAAGATATCCCTCTCAAACAACCCTGCAATTAAGATACAAGAAGTCTCTTGTGTCCCCAACACACCCAATACACTTGTCAGATGTATAGGTGCACTAGTTCGGCGAAGAGATAGTGAAATACAAGTAATATGGATGATTATAAGTAGCAATTGCAATCTGTAATAAAAATGGCAGCAAGCAAACATGTAGCATAACTTGTTGTAAACGGTGTTTCAATGCTTAGAAACAAGGCCTAGGGATCATACTTTCACTAGTGGACACTCTCAACAATGATCTCATAATTGAATAAATAAAAGCTACTCTTAAACACTCTCTTGTTGGATAACAAACACCATTCATTGTGTAGGGCTACAAAAGCACACCTCAAGCCGGAGTAACCAAGCGCCACAACGTCATAAAGGAATCACACACGGTGCACACACCGTCACCTTTACACCGTGGAGAGTACCGGAGTTCATATTAAAGTAACCTATAGAGTGCATAATAGATAAAGAGTAACATCTACATATTCAACTAGATTAGCACAACTGAACACAAGTAAATACTACTCGGGATTATTCTCCTTCTTGATGAAGCAAGAGTACTATGCGTAGGGCTGCAAAAGCACACCTCAAAGTCTGAGTAAACAAACACCACAATTCCCAAGAATAAGCCATGGTAAATGTCTAAATTATTCATAGAGTCACACAAGTACCCACACTGTCACCTTGATACCGTGTTGTCACAATGACTCCAGAAACTAGACAAAATCACTTGAGTAGCATAAACATTATTAATGTATTCAGCGACACTAGCAATACACATGATCACATAAAGATCACACCATGTGAGAGAGAGATGAACCACATAGCTACCGGTAGAGCCCTCAGCCTCGGGGGAGAACTACTCCCTCCTCATCATGGGAGTCAGCAGCGGCGATGAAGATGGCGGTGGTGTCGATGGAGATGACTCCGGGGGCAATTCCCCGTCCCGGCGGCGTGCCGGAACAGAGATACTGTCCCCCGAAACTTGTCGTCGATGGCGGCGGCGCTGCGGAACTCTTCTGGAAATATGACTTGGTGTTTTAGGGTTTTCACGTCTCGGGGAATAAATAGGCGAAGGGGCGATGTCGGCGGACCCCCGAGGGGCCCAAACCACAGGCTGGCGCGGCAGAAGGTGGGGCCGCGCCGCCAGGTGGTTTGGCCACCTCGTGGCTCCCCTTCGTCTCTCCTTCGGACTCCGTGTACGTGTTGGAAAAATAGGGACTTGGCCTTTTGTTTCGTGCAATTCCGAGAATATTTCCAGAAGTAACTTTCTGAAACAAAAAACAGCAGAAAACAGGGAACTGGCACTGTGGCATCTTGTTAATAGGTTAGTCCCAGAAAATGCATAAAAGTGATATGAAGTGTACATAAAACATGTAGCAAATGGTATAATATAAGCATGGAACAGCAGAAATTATGGATACGTTGGAGACGTATCAAGCATCCCCAAGCTTAGTTCTACTCGTCCTCGAGTAGGTAAAACGATAACAACAAATAATTTCTGAGGAGACGTGCTTTCACACAATCTTGATCAATATATTGCGAGGCTCATGTCATGAATGAAGTGACTCAAAGCAATGGTCTATAGTTTGCTAACAAATAGATAAGGAGTAAACAATGAATCATACATTTTCTGGGACTAACCTATTAACAAGATGCCACAGTGCCAGTTCCCTGTTTTCTGCTGTTTTTGGTTTCAGAAAAGTACTTCAGCAAATATTCTCGGAATTGCACGAAACAAAAGGCCACGTCCCTATTTTTCCAACACGTACACGGAGTCCGAAGGAGAGACGAAGAAGCGCCAGGAGGTGGCCAAACCATAGGCCGGCGCGGCAGGGGGGGCCCACCGCGCCGCCATATGGTTTGGGCCCCTCGGGGCTCCACCGACGTCGCCCCTTCGCCTATATATTGCCCCAGACGCGAAAACCCTAAAATACCAAGTCATATTTCCAGAAGAGTTTTGCAGCGCCGCCGCCATCGACGACAAGTTTCGGGGGACAGAAGTCTCTGTTCCGGCACGCTGCCGGGACGGGGAATTGCCCCCGGAGTCATCTCCATCGACACCACCGCCATCTTCATCGCCGCTGCTGACTCCCATGATGAGGAGGGAGTAGTTCTCCCCCGAGGCTGAGGGCTCTACCGGTAGCTATGTGGTTCATCTCTCTCTCACATGGTGTGATCTTTATGTGATCATGTGTATTGCTAGTGTCGCCGAATACATTAATAATGTTTATGCTACTCAAGTGATTTTGTCTAGTTTCTGGAGTCATTGTGACAACACGGTATCAAGGTGATAGTGTGGATACTTGTGTGACTCTATGAATAATTTAGACATTTATCATGGCTTATTCTTGGGAATTGTGGTGTTTGTTTACTCAGACTTTGAGGTGTGCTCTTGCAGCCCTACGCATAGTACTCTTACTTCATCAAGAAGGAGAATGATCCCGAGCAGTATTTACTTGTGTTCAGTTGTACTAATCTAGTTGAATATGTAGATGTTACTCTTTATCTATTATGCACTCTATAGGTTACTTTAATATGAACTCCGGTACTCTCCACGGTGTAAAGGTGACAGTGTGTGCACCGTGTGTGGTTCCTTTATGACGTTGTGGCGCTTGTTTACTCCGGCTTGAGGTGTGCTTTTGTAGCCCTACACAATGAATGGTGTTTGTTATCCAACAAGAGAGTGTTTAAGAGTAGCTTTTATTTATTCAATTATGAGATCATTGTTGAGAGTGTCCACTAGTGAAAGTATGATCCCTAGGCCTTGTTTCTAAGCATTGAAACACCGTTTACAACAAGTTCTGTTACATGTTTGCTTGCTGCCATTTTTATTCCAGATTGCAATTACCACTTATAATCATCCATATTACTTGTATTTCACTATCTCTTCGCCGAACTAGTGCACCTATACATCTGACAAGTGTATTGGGTGTGTTGGGGACACAAGAGACTTCTTGTATATTAATTGCAGGGTTGATTGAGAGGGATATCTTTGACCTCTACCGCCCTGAGTTCGATAAACCTTGGGTGATTCACTTAAGGGAAACTTGCTGCTGTTCTACAAACCTCTGCTCTTGGAGGCCCAACACTGTCTACAAGAATAGAAGCACACGTAGACATCAGTGCACACACTGTCACCTTTACACCGTGGAGAGTACCGGAGTTCATATTAAAGTAACCTATAGAGTGCATAATAGATAAAGAGTAACATCTACATATTCAACTAGATTAGCACAACTGAACACAAGTAAATACTACTCGGGATTATTCTCCTTCTTGATGATGCAAGAGTACTATGCGTAGGGCTGCAAAAGCACACCTCAAAGTCTGAGTAAACAAACACCACAATTTCCAAGAATAAGCCATGGTAAATGTCTAAATTATTCATAGAGTCTCACAAGTACCCACACTGTCACCTTGATACCGTGTTGTCACAATGACTCCAGAAACTAGACAAAATCACTTGAGTAGCATAAACATTATTAATGTATTCAGCGACACTAGCAATACACATGATCACATAAAGATCACACCATGTGAGAGAGAGATGAACCACATAGCTACCGGTAGAGCCCTCAGCCTCGGGGGAGAACTACTCCCTCCTCATCATGGGAGTCAGCAGCGGCGATGAAGATGGCGGTGGTGTCGATGGAGATGACTCCGGGGGCAATTCCCCGTCCCGGCAGCGTGCCGGAACAGAGACTTCTGTCCCCCGAAACTTGTCGTCGATGGCGGCGGCGCTGCGGAACTCTTCTGGAAATATGACTTGGTATTTTAGGGTTTTCGCGTCTGGGGCAATATATAGGCGAAGGGGCGACGTCGGTGGAGCCCCGAGGGGCCCAAACCACAGGCTGGCGCGGCAGAAGGTGGGGCCGCGCCGCCAGGTGGTTTGGCCACCTCGTGGCTCCCCTTCGTCTCTCCTTCGGACTCCGTGTACGTGTTGGAAAAATAGGGACTTGGCCTTTTGTTTCGTGCAATTCCGAGAATATTTCCAGAAGTAACTTTCTGAAACCAAAAACAGCAGAAAACAGGGAACTGGCACTGTGGCATCTTGTTAATAGGTAGTCCCAGAAAATGCATAAAAGTGATATGAAGTGTACATAAAACATGTAGCAAATGGTATAATATAAGCATGGAACAGCAGAAATTATGGATACGTTGGAGACGTATCAACCCCCAGGATGGCGTCCGAGCCCTAACTATCGCGGGAAGAACCCGATGTATCGGCCACCCCGGCCTCCACCGCCGCCACCGCAACCGGTTCCAGCACCGCCTGCTCCACCACCATCGATGGCTCCTCCTGCGCCAAGCTGGCGCCCTCCTCATGATCCCTGGACTGCGATGGTCCAGGCGTGGTCTATGCCATGGGCGGCTCCTTCCCCGATCGGTGCTCCGCCCGCCTACTCCGGCTCCTGGACACCGGGCATGCGTCCCCACACCGGTGCACCCGGGCTCCTCGGCCCACGTGCTCCAACGCACGCTTATATGGCGGCTCCGTCCTACTACCACCATGGCGCTCCCACCAACGGCGACGGCCCCTACATGCCGTACCCGATGCATCCTCCAGCGCCCCTGCCGCCATTGCTGCCAACGCCGCCTTCACCTCCTGCCTCGACACCTGCCTGGGATCAAGCCGCCTTCTTGCAGGCCATGAACAACTTTGCTGCTCAAGGAAACTCAGGTATGGATTGGATTTTCGATTCTGGTGCTTCTAGTCATATGTCTTCTTCGCGTAATTTGCTGTCTCCTTGCACTGCTTCGCCATTTTCTTCCATTACTCTTGGTGATGGTTCCTCCATACCCATTCACTGTGTTGGTCACACTACTATACCCACCCCTACTACACCTCTTCTTCTTCGCGATGTTCTTGTTGCACCCAACCTCATTAAAAATCTTATCTCTGTTCGCAAATTCACTTCTGATAATCTTGTCTCCGTTGAATTTGATCCTTTTGGTTTATCTGTGAAGGACTTCCATACTAAGGCGGAGATCGTGCGCTTCAACAGCTCCGGCGACCTCTACTCACTTCATGGTGTTCCTGCTGCCGCCCCACCGTCCTCCATGCTGGCTTCCGTCGACCTTTGGCACCAACGTCTTGGCCACCCTCATGCTGCCGTTTTAGATTCTCTTCTTAGTGAATTTTCCATCCCTTGTAATCGTGATAGTCATAATGTTTCAGCTTGTGAGTCGTGTCAATTAGGCAAACATGTTAGACTTCCTTTTAGTCATTCACATTCTAAAAGTACCTTTCCTTTTGAATTGCTTCATTGTGATATATGGACCTCGCCACACTTGAGTATTTCTGGATTTAAATACTATCTTGTTTTGCTAGATGACTACACTCATTTTATCTGGACTTTCCCACTCCGAAATAAATCTGATGTTCATACCATATTTCTTAACTTCCAGCGATATGTTGCCACACACTTCTTTCTTCCTATTCGTTTCATCCAATGTGATAATGGCCGCGAATTTGACAACCTTAAAAATCGCAATTTTTTTCTCCAACACGGTATTCTCCTTCGTTTCTCTTGTCCCTATACCTCCCCACAAAACGGCAAGGCTGAGCGTTCCCTTCGTACTATTAACGATATTATCCGCACCCTTCTCGTTCATTCATCCATGCCACCTCAGTATTGGGTTGAAGCCTTGCGTACGGCCACCTATTTATTAAACATTCGACCTTCCAAAACCAAACCCACAACTACTCCCTATTTCTCCCTCTTTCTAGCTCACCCTAATTACCCCGAGCTTCGTGTTTTTGGTTGTCTTTGCTTTCCTAACTCCTATTCCACCGCCCCAAATAAATTAGCCCCCAGATCTCTTCCTTGTGTCTTCCTCGGTTACTCGGATGAGCACAAAGGATACCGCTGCCTAGACCTCCTTTCTGGTCGTGTTGTTATCTCTCGGCATGTCACGTTTATTGAGACCACCTTTCCCTTTGCCACTCGTACGCCACCCTCCAATCCTACCTCTACTACTGTGTCTTCTTCCCCCACACGTGCCCTCTTGCCAACCCTTCAAATCCCTGCCGTGCCAGGGAATTCTCAGGTTTTTCCTGCCGCGGCAGCACCCGCTCCTTCTCCGCCACACAGTCCTGCCACGGCATCACCCTCTACTTCCACGACGCACAGTCCTGCCACGGCACCCTTTTCTCCCGATTTCTCTGCCGCGGCACCACCTGATGATTCCGTTCTTGCCACTCCTTCTTCTTCTCCAGTGTCTGCTCCATCCGCTGCGCCTGACTCTGGAAACCCTAGCCCCATCATCCCTCCTAATGCTATTCCCACTACTAAACCTCTTAATGATCATTCTATGCGCACCCGCGCTAAAACTGGTTTCCGACAGCCACGTCACATTCTTAACCTCAATACCACCACTTCTATTTCTCCTGTTCCCTCTTCTTATAAAGCTGCTCTTCTTGATCCTAATTGGGCTGCTGCAATGACTGAAGAATATAATGCATTAATTCAAAATAACACTTGGAAGCTCGTTCCTCGTCCTTCCGGCGCCAACGTTGTCTCTGGTAAATGGGTTTTTCGCCAAAAATTTCATTCCGATGGTTCTCTCTCTCGTTACAAAGCTCGTTGGGTTTGTCGTGGCTACTCTCAACAGCATGGTATTGACTATGATGAGACTTTTTCTCCTGTTGTCAAACCGAGCACTATTCGCACTGTCCTTAGCCTAGCCGTTTCCTATCAGTGGCCTATTCACCAGCTTGACGTCAAAAACGCTTTTCTCAATGGTTCTCTTCAGGAAATAGTCTATTGTCAACAACCCCAAGGATTCGTGGTTTCCTCTACCCCGATCATGTATGTCTTCTTCAGAAATCTTTATACGGTCTCAAACAAGCTCCTCGTGCATGGTTTCAACGCTTCTCCACTTTTATTCAAACAATAGGCTTTCTACCCTCCCTGTCTGACACGTCTCTGTTTGTCTATCATAAAAACTCTCAAACCGCTTACTTGCTTCTGTATGTCGATGACATCATCCTCACCGCGTCTTCCCAACATTTTCTTGATCACATCATCTCTCTTCTTAGTGCGAGTTCTCCATGACCGATCTAGGTTTACTTCATCATTTTCTTGGGATTGCTGTCACCCGTGATTCCACCGGCTTACTTCTCTCCCAACGCCAATATATTCTTGATCTTCTCTCCCGCGCTGGTATGCTTGACTGTCAGCCCTCCCGCACTCCTGTTGACACCAATTCCAAATTGTCTTCTGACGGTGAACCCTATTCCGACTCAACTCATTATCGTAGTATCACTGGTGCTCTCCAATATCTCACAATCACACGCCCTGAAATCTCCTATGCCGTCCAACAAGCTTGTCTTTATATGCATGATCCTCGCGTTCCTCACTTTAACCATGTCAAACGTGTCCTTCGCTATCTCAAAGGTACTCTTGATCACTGTCTACACATTAATCCTTCTTCTCCTTCCTCGTTGACAGCATATTCCGATGCAGACTGGGCTGGTTGTCCGGACACTCGTCGATCCACATCCGGATACTGTGTTTTTCTAGGTAACAATTTGATTTCTTGGTCTTCAAAAAGGCAGGTCACCGTCTCTCGTTCGTCTGCGGAGGCTGAGTATCGTGCTGTTGCGCACGCTGTTGCTGAGACTATTTGGCTACGCCAACTTTTATCGGAGCTCCATCGACCCATACAGCAGGCTACCGTTGTCTATTGTGACAACATTTCAGCGGTCTACATGTCGAGTAATCCTGTGCAGCATCGTCGTACCAAGCACATCGAGATCGACATTCATTTTGTTCGTGAGAAGGTTGCTTTGGGACAAGTTCGAGTTCTTCATGTCCCTACCACTGCTCAGTTTGCCGACATATTTACAAAAGGACTTGCCACTGCACCGTTCAATGATATACGTTTCAGTCTCAACGTTGTTGAACCCCACGTTGACACTGCGGGGGATGTTAGATTATATGATTAGAGTCCAACTCGAATTGTAAACCTACTAGACTTGCTAGTCACATTAGGGTATTAGGCAATGTCGGTTGTGGATTGTACTATATAAACTCATGTAAGCTGTACGTATCAATTAATCAAAGCATCGATTCTTTACAACCCCCACCTTGGTTCGTTCCTCTGCGAGACTGCGACATGCCTAAATGATTATGTATTTGTGGTGCATTGTGACGGATGGATTTCGTTGTTGCTCGCATGGTAGGAAATCGTGGTAAATAAAGCGATCGTGGCTCCGATGGTTCGCCTGGGCTTTTGGATCGTTGCTGTTGTATACGTAGCTAAAAAGGCCAACGGAAAAGATATCAACAGTATCCAGGAAGAGTTGAAGGCCAACGAGAAAGAGATCGGCAGCATCCGGGAGGAGTTGCAGAGGCTGCAGACCTCCAACGACCTCCTCTCTCGCTGCATCATTGATATGCAAGAGCAGCAACAGGTGATCACCACCGCCGACGTCCTTGGCGAGGAACCAGCGCTGCCGCCGCCGCCCGAGAAGGAAGTTGAGACGGGCCGTGGTGGTGGTGGATACTGGGCAGGCTCGTGGGCCGACGGTTGAGGCTACAAAAGGAATTAGCCAGACCACCCCAGAAACCCAGAAGCAACAAAGAAAACTGAGACAACAAGTCAAAGAAACAGAGATAGATGTGTTCACTTTCTCAGTCTTCTTTAAATCCAAACCTATCTCTGGATTTTATGCTAGGAATCAGCCAGACCAGGCATGTTGATCATATACGTGGTTCTGGCCGAGTAGATTACTGGTGCGTTTTCATTAACGGGAAATCTAGTATTGGATGCATTCACAGATTAGCCTTAAGGTTACAATGCGGTGCACCACCAAGCGTTTGATCGTTCATATACTGTCATGTACATAGAGTTAATTATTCCGAGCAAATTGGTTGAGAGATAAGGGTTTAAATATTTAAAACCGAGAGAATTTTGTTCTTATGGTTCTGGATTGATTTGCATGTACACATGGAGTGGACAGATCGATGAGACAGATCGCCTCATCACAACACGTTGGAATTAGTGCGAGCTGGTCGATGTTGATAGTACCGCACAGTAGGGAGTGTCACTTTCACATAACTAAGTTAATTGCATGTGTGCATCGAATGCTTACAGAGAAGATGTTGCAATGAGACAATGTTACATCGATCCAAAATAAAAGCCGCTTGAATTAGCTAAGATATCCACATTTGAATGATTTTACTTTTATTCAGCTCCAATTGATTCACTAACTAGAGTTGCTTTACATCTCACTTCACTAAAAAAGAATCAACTATGCATATGCTACACAAACTTAAGTAAGCAACTTTATTAGGTAAGATGTCTCTGTCATAATATTTTTAGTCTCGTCAAGATATATTATCATCTAACTGGAGTTGACATGAATTAAGCATGTGCTGATTTTATTAATACTCCTCTCCAGTGATTAACTATCAGTCAGGATCACAAAATCTTACTAATGATTAGTGGACCCTGTTTTAGCTTTCTTTCAGAAAATGGACACTTACATACATCTACGCTAATTAAGGATGCATACAACCAAATTATCACAAACCCTAATAAAATCGGTATAAGGAACAAGAAGGGAAAAAGGAACATGTCACGACAACTAGCCAGACCAAAACGAGCCCCCTCTCACGATAAGTTTTTTGTTACATATTTATATTTATAAATTAAAAAATATCCTTTTTCCATATTATTTTCTCACGCTTCCTCTTTACGCTCCATGAAGTGAAAATATTAATAATAGATGCTAAATATTAAAGTGAAAATCTAATAGGTTGACAGATTCATACCTAGGATTAGAAATATTGTTGAACCCTAGTCGATGTTACAAATTCGATCGACAATAGTTATTCTTGTGCAATGTCACTAAACTAATATTTCCCATAATTATAAATTGACAACATTCAGTTTGTCTATCAAAGGAGGAATAGTTAGCAAGGATTTTTTAGGAAAGAATAGTTATAGAGGTTTTCTGAGGGAAGAATAGTTAGAGAGTTTGAGAGTGTTTAAGTACCAATCAAATGCTTCCCGAGGACCGTATTTTCGTCTCATAGCAGGAAATGGTAGGCGATTCGAGAAGAACACTTCCGCCGCTTTGGTCCGCTAGTAGTTGTGGGCTCCATCTGGACTATTAACGTCATAACGGTAGTAGCGATGGTTGCATCAAGACTAACTCATTCTGAACTGTAATCACACGTAGGTGTCTGTTTCCTCAACAAACTGAATATGCAGAAGAAAAGGAAGCAAAATACGTGTCACCACTCACCAGGACGGAACCAAGGCTTGGACGGAACCCATATCTAGCTGGGCTTGTGGAGGATAGCTGTGCATCAAATTTCGGCCCGTCGAGGCCCTGTTAATTTATCATCATCGATCGACTTTTTTTTTTTTGAAATTCATCATCGATCGACTTGTTTTCTCACGATGACAGAATATAGATGGATCGTCGCCTCGTCGGTCATCAGGTTTTTTTTGCGATAAAAACTTCCGATCTATTTATCAACTGTCAAGGTAGTACAAAGAACCCAAGAAGTAACCAAAATTACATCCAGATTGGTAGACCACCTAGCGACGACTACAAGCACTAGAACGATCCGAAGGCGCGCCGCTGTCATCGCCCCTCCATCACCGGAGCCGGGCAAAACTTGTTGTAGTAGACAATCGGGAAGTCGTCGTGCTAAAACCCTACAGGACCAGCGCACCAGAACAGCAACCGTCGCCGATGAAGAGAAACGTAGATCGGAAGGATCAAACTGTAGACACACGAACGAAGATGAACGAACACCGGATCCAATCGGATCCACCAAAGACAAACACCGACCGAATCCCGCGAGATCCGTTGGAGACACACCTCCACACGCCCTCCGACAACGCTAGATGCGCTGCTGAAACGGGGGCTAGACGGGGAGAATCTTATTCCATCTTCAGGGAGCCGCCGCCGCTTCATCTCCCTAAATAGGACACACAACCTAACCAAACACAAAAAAGTATATGAGAACGGAGCCCTCCCACCAACAAGGACCGGGATCCACCGCGCCACCATGGCATAAGGCCACGGAGGCGAGATGGATCGACGGCGGCGCCGGCAGGAGGCAGGAAAAGCCTCGTCGCCTTGAGTCGCTAGCCCTCGTACGAAGCGGTATTCAATCGGTTCCGTCGGTCATCAGGTTAACTGGTAGATGGCGATGATGTGGCGTACTGCAGTCACCGCCGCCGCTCGACGGCGGACCTCCGCAGCCGCCGCGACGACGATCCATGGACGCCGTGTCTTCTCTTCCTCCACACAGCAGGTTTGTTCTTCGACGACCACATAGTTATGAGATCGAATTAGCTAGCTAGCTCGCCCTACTGATGGATGATGTGCATGAGACATATATAGAAGGAAAGCGTGATTGATGCGCTGCTTCGTATCGGCCTTTGGATCGGTGTCCCGACATACGCGGCTTTGAAGGTCAACGAGAAGGATTTCCACAGCATCCGGGAGGAGTTGCAGGAAAGGCCGAGGAGAAAGACATCACCCGCATCCGCGAGGAGCTGCAGAGGCTCCAGACATCCAACGATCACCTCTCTCGCCGCCTCATTGATCTGCAGCAACAGGTGATCACCGCCGCCGGCATCAGCGTCCAGGACCCAACGCCGCCGTCTCGTCACCAGCAGGAAGGTGAGACGGGCCGTGGTGGTGGATTCTTGGCGGGCTCGTTGGCCCAAATGCATGGTGGAGGCCACAAAAGTAATCAGCCCCACAAATCCAGAAGCGACCAAGAAAACTGAGATAGATGTACTCTGTTTCTCATTCTTCTTTCTCTCTAAATCTCAATGGATCTCTGGATTTTTAGCGGAGTAAACTGTGTGCATTGAGGGCTTGCAGAGGGTTGTTTAATTCTGTACCATGTTCGATCTTTGGGCCACCTTGCACATGATTTGTCTAGATAAATGACATTCATAAAGCACGACTAGTGGATCAGATCAGGTTGCGAGTTCGCTAGGGGCTGTGATCAGGTGGAGGAGATATGAACTCCATCATTACACCCCTTATTGGGTCACTGGACAAATGGCGTCATTACACTCCTTTAATAGGATAACTGCAGATCGATCACTGTCAGCAAAAAAAGAGTACTACAATCGGCTTCATTTTATCGCAGTTAAAGGCTCTCAAGTCACTGTCTTCCTACCAAAGCTTATAATGCACGTGCAAACTATGAGACAACGTTACATCGATCCAAAATGCAAAGCCACTTGAATTAGCTAAGATATCCACATTTGAATGAGTTTACTCTTTCCATCACTAACTAGAGTTGCTTTACAGGACACTTAAATAAAACATCAACCATGCATATGGTACACAGAATTAAGTTAGCGACTTTATTAGGTAAGATGTCTCTGTCGTAACATTTTCATGTCTCGTCAGGATATATTATCATCTAACTAGAATTGGCATGAAGCATATGCTCATTTTCTTAAAACTCCTCTCCGGTGATCAACAACCAGCCAGGAGTCCCAAATCTTACTAACGGGCCTTGTTTTAGCTTTCTTTTCATTAAAAATGAAACTAGATTTCCCCTACATCTATTCCAATTAAGGATGCATAGAACCCAGTTATTACAAATCCAATAAAATCAGCAATAAGAACTAGAAGAAAAAGAAAATGTCATGACAGGTTGCCAAACAAAAAAGAGCCCCAACCGAGTCCCCCGAGGGTACCAAGAGATCATCCATATGCCCACAAACAAGTACGCATCGATGAGATGTAAAGAAGCCTGGTACTTAAGAAGACACCTCCAAGAAGTAATATGACTCAAATCGTCGTCACATGATTCAAATAGTAAGGCAAATCTGGATTATCATCTCGACAACATGTATTGGCACACCACAAAAACACAATCAATAAGGGAACTTCCCAAAACAATGACTTGTCCGCCAGACCGCGGTGTTCACCATAGACAATAGTTGGTACATTAGTTGTCGACTAAGCCGTCAAGTCTTCGATTGTCTGATCCAGTCAATGACCTAATTAACCAACACATTTTATCTTGCTCCATCACCACCACGGTTGATTTTCATCGCCACCACTCCTCAAATTTTCCCAAGGGATCACATTGGCAGCCAAATAACTAACGGTGGAAGGTAGTTCATGGTCGGAGAAAGGTGACACCTGCCCGACCGCTAAAATACATGTCGAAGGGCCTTGGAAGGAGATGCACAATACTACAATCAAACTTGATGACATGCACCAAAATCTTAAACCCTAACCCTGAAACCCTAGGCCCTTGCGAGCAACCAAGGAACCGAGCGTCCTCAATGACCTTAGATCCTGCTTTAGTTGTGAGTGTAATCTGTATCATTACTTGTTTAGTGCATATTTTAGTGTACTATTGTAAAATCTTAACATTTGATAAAGTTTAAGTTGTAAATTGTTCTTTGATGAAATGCATGTTATGTGTCACTCCAATTTGAATAATTTGTACTACAAATCAAAGTTAGAGAAAGTTAGTCTATACACTCTACATAGTCACTTGTTACCCTAGGAATAGTAATAGAAGTATTAAAAGATCTCAGGGCTTAAGAAGTGAGTTCATCTCATTTGATTAGGTGAGTGGATATACAACCCAACTACTAGGGTTGTTGGGTTCGAGTAGCCATGTATGTGAATTGAGTTCGTAATATTTCAAAGATAATCCGCCGTAAGGGCCTCCACTGGCATAAACTTTGTACAAATAAAACTATTTAAAAAATGTACACAGGGACCATAAAAAAGCAGCCTAGATCTTCGTGTCACTCTAGATATGTAATAATACGATTTTTTTTTGTTCAGGAGTGAATTAACCGATATTCGAGTGAGAAATTGGCCTCGCTAAATGATTAATGTGAGCACCATAAATCTGTTTTTTTTTTCGTGAAGGATGGATAAATCTGGCCGATCGATATATGTTGGGCGGTGAAATTTCTTGGTGGGATGTTGCGATTATGGATTGTTTGAGTCGTACATGAGCACGGTAGTGTACCAGGTGCCAAACAGTTGCCGCTCCCTAGGTAGGTAGCATGGACCCAAACCATCTTCGAATTTGGTGGCAAACTTCAAACTCCAAACGGAGGATATGGCAAACTCCACCAACCTATCATATATATAGTCCACTCTTCTTATTTTTCATATTTTCGTATTTCCATATGCCTTTCACTCTTATATTCCTTTTTCCATATTTAAGGTCTCCTTATGACTTTTCTAAGTGTGTAGGGAATCTGCGTGTGTGTAGTAGGTGGATGTACGTGCATATATAGCATCATGGACTGTGATCGATAATTCTATCTGTGCACGTGTATTATCAATTATTGACGCCACATAAAAAGAAAGGGAAATTTGGTTGTCCTCTCGTACTCGTACGTGCATGGTGACTCTGAATGATCGTCCGTCGACTATCATATCATAGCACGGACCAACAGCATTAGTACTTGCAAACAACCTGGCTTGAATTAAACATTTAGTTTGTTCACCCTGGAGTTTATTCGACAAGAGAAAAGAGCTATTATTTCCTCTGTGCATCCGAACTTGCACCAAAAAAATCTGCTCAGACTCGATTGCTCAAGGCTGCCAACAACTCCCTCAGGTTCAAGGGTCACTTGTATCTGAACATGAAAGCTTGAAGAAAAACTTGTTAAAATATATTGCCCCTATCTCTCCATCGATCGATTCGTACTTTTTTGATTGAGTTGGCCGGTGCATGAAATCAATATGGTGTAAAAGCCAACGCAGTACTAAGAAAGATTGTGTGGAATATATCAAACGCACGTCTAAGAACCAAAATAGTCTAGACATGAAGGAAAGTGTTAAAATATATTACCCGCTTCTCTCCATCGGTTCAGACTTTTGATTGAGTTGGCTCGTGCATGAATTTAATAAAACTCTTCACCCACCACATCTATGTAGATCAAATAAAAATTCAATCTTTAATTGGTCCCTAACTCTTCACTGCAGCAAATTGGTCCCTAACCCTAGTAAAATAAGAAATCTTTTCCAAGCACCGATGAAATCGGCCAGATTGCCGAGTGCCGCATCGGCAACTGGCGATGTTGTCGAGTGGTGTCATTTAATAGTCGGCAAAAAATATGAACTCAACATACTCAACGGTTTATCGAGTGCCGCACTCGGATACGGGCGACGTAGTATGAGTGTCGTCCATTAGCAGTCGGCAAAAAGTACGAACACAACATACTCAACGTTTTTCGAGTCTTGCATTGACGAGGGACAATTAGACAGTGGGATCAGCTTTGACGAGTGATTTTTTGAAAAACACTTGGCAAACAACTAAAATAAAACAGCATGCACATACATATTTGGCATTTTAAGAGCAAACTTTTAGTTTTTTATTTTCAATAGTATCAAAAGGAAATTTGGATTTTTATCAAAATAAAATGTTTTCCATTTACCAAGTGAAAAAGGTCTTTTTATGAGGTAAGTGCAAAGAACAAAATGGAACCTCTCCAATTTTCACACAAAAGAGACGATATTAGATGGGAAATTCTAAAGTATTAAGATTTAGTCCATTTCTAGCTACTTTCGCCTATTTAAAACATATGTCGATTCACAAAAAATAATTCAAATCGGAACTGCGAGTGTTATACACCTTTTGGTCCCAAAAGTTCACAAAAAATATTCTTAGGTACACAAGTAGTCATTATATGGAGGAACAACCGATAGATTTGAACGATTTAACCCCTTACTATAAACAGCCATGTTGGCTATTTTGAACACCCTTTTGAAAAAGTGAAGAAAAAATAATAAGATAAAACATTCTGCCTTGAGTCTTTCTATAAGGTCAGTCATCCAGATAGGTTCTACCTTATGCCCACCACGAAGCATTGCAAATATTTTTGGCACTTGGCTAAATGGTGTGGATCATAGGTTTAAATTACTTATTAGGGTGGGAACACTTGCCGTTATCTCGTCGCAATGGCTATGTACAAATGACAACGTTTTTAATGATAAAATTTCTTCTCTCATTAAAGTTATCTACCGGTGCATGGCTACGATCCGTTCATGATCGCCTCTACAACGTGTGGAGCATTGTGACCTATTTACGGAGGTGTGTACAAGACCGGAGGATATGGCGAGGGACTTTTTCCCAACATGGATAGCAACATGATCTTCGGATTTGTCCTCCACCACCTTAGGCATTTTTACAATTTCTCATTATGATATGTAATTCGCCTTTTTTGTGACTTGTGGATATGTGTTAGATGTGTGCTTCGTAACTATGCAGAGGTCGGTTGTAATGCTTAAACTCTTTAGATAATAAAGCTCCCTTTATCGGAAAAAATTGTACTATTTTGAAAAAATAGCAAACTTGAACTTCACAAAATAAAAATAAAATCTTTTACAACAAATGGGCAATCGTGTATGAATATTCATGACTTTCAAGTCAAATGGCTAAGTCATTGGCATATATGTGTCATAGTTTATTATAATATGCTCAAATTATGCATAGAGGTGCATCTTGTCATGAAAACAATGTTTGGATAGAGGTGCCAAAAAATTGAAAAAAAATTATATTTTGTAATTGACAAAATGAGTTGTTTGGTGGAAGAAATGCAAATAACAGTAGTGCAAAAAATATCATTTGTAGAACATCCACATGGCTTGCATCCCATGACCGTGGCTCCTCGAGATAGAATCCAAATGTTCTCCTTTCATCGTGCTTTTTTCATAAAATTTCCTTCACCTGAACACACACAGAAGTTAATGGAAAGTAACGAAATACTAATAAAAACTAAAGGTTGTGCAGATCTCACATTAAAATGACTGGAACCAAGTAATTATGCATAATATACATAAAAATAGCTAGATGAAGCATGAGATGAAGAATTTATATTCAACAAGTATGCTAAAAAAAACTATAGAAAATACGCTCATCAAGCAACGAGAGGAGCCGAACCGCGCTTTCAAAACAAGATATTGTTTTGCCATCTCTGGCATGGGAGTCTCGGCAACAACATTTCTTACCATGGAGTGTTTCTTGACTCTGATATATTTTGGTACCACCGAAATCTAAGCTAATATGTATCATGACCATTCTGACATTTCGTTAACACAACACAAAACACTCTTAATGAAATATATGTTTTTTGAAATGCACCGGAACGTAACAATAGCATGAGGGTGGAGTAGGTATGACTGGCACAAAACAGTCTTAATGAAAATATGTTTTTGTTTTATAAATCTTGATCTCCAGTGTTGCTTGTTTGATCGGCATGGAGAAAAAATGTGCATACTATTCACCTTCACTTATAGAGAGAAGTCCATGATATGCTAACTCTAGCTCCTCTAGGGAGTGGCTAGATCCAAATGTGCAACATTTGTCGATAGAATCCTTTCATGCGGTGTCATCGAAAGTGACTCAAGTTTTAAATGAGTTCTTACTTAGCCACATGAGCTACTTAATTTGATGGAATGGCAAGTAGGATAACCACACGGTATTAATTAATCTAAGAAAAGAAGAAAGAACGAAGGGTATAAATAACCAACCCTTGCAAGATATTTGTTCTATAGTTTTTGGGAATTTTCCGCCAATCTGGTCTAATTTGTGTGAAAATTGGAGAGGTGCCATTTTCCACCATATTATTTTCATTTTCTTCACAAAAACCCCTACTTTGGCACTTAGAAAATAAAAATAAAAACTTATCTAAAACAAAAACTTTTTTGGCAATATTGTTTGGTATGTCAAAGATTCACCTATGTGTCAACTATGTAAACTTTATCATTAACTATGACATGGAAATGGCCATGGTCTTGGATATCTGGCTTGATCATGTTGAGTGTTCATACATGATAGGCCATTTTATGAAGTAATTTTTGAAATGTTGTCAAAAGTTATTTTTATCAACTTTCCTGGTTACTAGCTAGTACACATAAAGAACTCCATGCCAAACGATTGTATTTTTTTTACATTTTCTTTTTTTAATGATATCAAAATGGCTGACACATCTTTCCATAGAACTTAAATCTTTTAATACCATATGTGTCAATTGCCTATATCCTACTTGAGAAGCTTAAAATTATTTAGGGAAATTTTGAGGACAAAACTATCACATAGTTGTAAGTAAAATTTCAATTACTTTGCGGAAATTAACTGAAAATTATTTAAATGTGCGAAAGCCACTAGACACATGGAAATTAAAACTATTTGGAACTTCTCCATTAAATATGGTCTATCCGAGCTGAAATTTTGAGAGGTGCCATTTTGCACCATAATATTTGCATTTGTTTAAAAACCCCAATTTTGGCACTTGGAAAATGAAAAAAACATAAAGAATTTTTTTAAAATCCTTTTGGCACTATAGTTTGCCTGGAAAGATGCACCTATATGCCAAATATGGGCACTTTATGTTGAATTATTACATGAAATAGACATGACCTTTGTCATTTGCCGTGAAAGCCATAAATGTTCATACATGATAGGCTATTTTGTGAAGCAATTTTTTCAGAAGGTGTCAAAATCACGTTTATCATTTTTCGTGACTAGTAGTACGCATTAAAGCACACAATGCCAAAGGATTTCACTTATTTGATCTTACTTCATTTTATTTGATTTTGTTTTCAAAATAGGGTCAAAATGGCTGGCATATCTTTCCATAGCAATTAGTTGAATCTTTCAACACCCTATGTGGCTATTACATAGATTCCTACAAGGGTATCCTAAAATGTCAAAATATAACACGTCGTGCAGTTCAAATTTTAATAACTTTCTCAAAATCACTCAAAAATAATTTAAATGTGCAAAGTAGTTAGAAAGATAGAAAATTCAAACTATTGGGAATTTTTCATCCAATGTGATCTACTTTGTTTGATATTTAAAGAGATCGCATGTTTCACCATATTATTTGCACTTGCTTTACAAAAACAACTCACGTTGACACTAAAAAAGGAAAGTATATTTAGGACCAAAAGTTAGAAACTATTTTTGGCAATATTATTTCGCATGGAAAGATGTAGCTATGTGTCTTACCATGAACTATGCCATGAGAAATCAATCGACAGAAAAAATGGAGAAAAAAAGTCAAACAAATGTCGATTGTCCGCTAGGGGACACTCGGCAAAGAGGCTGCACCGGCCAAAAGTTCTTTGTCGTGTGCTTTTTCCATCTTTGTCAAGTAATTTTCTTTTCCGAGTTTTTTCTTTTATTTTGCCGAGTGTATGTCACCGTGCACTCGGCAAATAACTCCTTTGACAATTGCACTGGGCAAATGGAAGATACTTGGCAAAGTGACAAATTTTGGTTTTTCAAGTCAGACGGTCTTTCCTCCAAAAAAATCTTTTGATTAAAAGAGATTGTTATAGGTTTAATTGTTAACATGGAAGTACAAAGTGTGTTTTCTGTCCACATGAATACTTTTGGCAATTGGTTGCATGGTATTGGTCACAAGTTTAGAACTCTAACTCGGGTGGGAGAGATAGCCATAATATGCTCGCTCTGGCGATGTAGAAATGACAAGCTTTTTTATGATAAAAAATCTTTACTTATGTAGGTAATCTAACGTTGCATCAGTTTGCTCCGTCCGTGTTTCACATTACAACTTGCAGAAAATCGAGACCTTTATGAAGATGTCTGCGATACTGGAGAACACGGTGAGCAATATTTTTTATCCGATATGGATGGTCGCGTGATCTTCGGATTTGCCTGTGAACTTTTTGTTTTATTTTTGTGATAATGTGTGGTTGCGGATGTGTGCATCCTGACTATGCAGAGGCCGGGTGTAATGCTTAAACTCTTTTTAAGCAATAAAATGCCATTTATAAAAAAATGTTATATTGTTGGTCGAAGTTGGACTATGGAATCTTTGTAGTCTAAAAATAGACCATCCGATTTACTAGTTACTATATATAGAGAGTTCAAACAAAGCACAAGGTTAGCCAATTAACCAGGTAGCTAATCAGTACATTATTGCAAACCATAGCTAGCAGCACGGTATGCAATTCTGCATGCATCAGCTGATCAGTGATCAGCATGGGGTAGCACTCTCATCCCCGTCATCACTCACCAAGCAAAAAAGCAAAAGTTGTGAAAATAAAAGAGAACAACAACAAGATGATGTCCTCTGTGCCCTCTCTCTCTCTTCCTCCAAATCTCCACAAGCAAGATAGAGAGAGACCCTTCTTTCTCTCTCATGTCTTGGTGCTGCTACCTGGCTCTCTCCTTTATCTCTGTTTCTTTCTTTGAGAGTAGCTCTCTCCCAAAGCAGTCAAGAGCTAGACCCTCCCTGTCTCTCTAGCTTCCATTCCATTCCTTTTCTTGGTACTCTTGCGATTCCATTTCCCCAGCTGAGCTGCTGCCAAGTCCCTCCCTGCCTCCCACTATCTCCCCAACCTCCAGCCCAAACACCTCTCCAAACAACTCGATCTCTAGATCGCATACACCATGATCTTCCCTCCTGCCTTCCTAGATTCATCGAGCTGCTGGAACACCAATCACAACCAGCTTCAGGTATGCATATTAATTTGTTCTTGTAGTCAATTGCAAGTATTATTCTCTCAGGATTTCGTTCACACACAAGAAAAAGAAAGAGTATATATGCTAGCTAGGGTTTGCTAATCGATAATATCCAGCTGATGGTTGCACCACCATATATCTTGGAATATACCATGCCTTGATCTTTGGCTCTTTGCTCTGATACTTAAGTAACTCCTGATCTGTTTAATTTGCAGCTGCAGCAACTAGCCAGTAACAATATTACTACTACTCCTTCACCTGCTGCTGCTACTGGTGGTGGTGGAGGAGGAGAAGAAGGCGGCAACAACCATCTTCAGGACGGATCAATGGCCACGGCCGCCGGAGGAGGTGGTGGAGGGGGAGGCGGTGGAGAAGGAGACGGTGATGGTGGCCCGAACAAGCCGATGTCCATGTCGGAGCGGGCGCGGCTGGCCCGGGTGCCGCAGCCGGAGCCGGGGCTCAACTGCCCGCGCTGCGACTCCACCAACACCAAGTTCTGCTACTTCAACAACTACTCCCTCACCCAGCCCCGCCACTTTGCCGCGCCTGCCGCCGCTACTGGACGCGCGGCGGTGCCCTCCGCAACGTCCCCGTCGGAGGTGGCTACCGCCGCCACGCCAAGCGCAGCGCCAAGCCCAAGGCCACGGCCGCCGGAGCTGCTGCCGGCGGCAGGGACGGCATCGTCCGGCTCGACGGCAACGACGCCTAGCAGCACTACTTGCACCGGCAGCGCCACCGCGGCCGCGCCGCAGGGTTTCCACCAGTACTCCGCCATGTTCGGCGCCAACAGTGCACCACCAACGCACGGCCGGTTCGCCGACGGCTTCGACCCGGCCAGCCTCGGCCTCAGCTTCCCTGCCAGGCTGCTGTTCGCCGACGGCGGTGCCTACGCGTCCGACGGCAACGGTCACAACCACCAGGGCAACGGAATGGAGCAGTGGGCGTCAATGGCGCAGATGCAGGGCTTCCCGTTCCTGCACGCCATGGACCACCAGATGGCCGGGAATCCGCCGCCCACCACAATGGCGGCGATGCAGGGCATGTTCCACCTAGGGCTCCAGAGCGGCGGTGGAGGCGGCAATGGCGAGGACGGAGGAGATCACCAGTTCACCACCACGGACCACGCCGGCGGCCAAGAGAGACCACCACCAGCAACAGCAGCAGCAGCACCAGGATTACCCAAGCAGCCGCGGCATGTACGGAGACGTCGTCAATGGCGGCGGTGGCGGCTACAATTTCTATTCAACCGCTAGCAATGCAGCTGGTAATTAGCTAGTGCACCTCGATCTGTTCTTGTGAGCTTCAAGATCGAGCTAGACCAATGCATGGTGAAATGGGGCCGGGTATGTAAAAATCTTCAGGATATGTGTTACAAGAACTCGACGGCGATCGAGATCTCTAGAGGGGGGATATCAATGCATACGAGATTTAAACTGTTTTTTTTCATGCAAGTGTTTGATCAGTGATCACTGCCTTTGTAGTAGTATTGTTTTGTTGTTTAATTAGTAGTACTGCTTAGCAGCTAAATGTAGTCCTGCATGCATGCATGCTGGGATTCGTTACAGTATCTTCATTAGCTCTTCTTGATAGAGTCTAATTGCGTCTTTTCATGCATTTTGTGGAGTACCAATGTTCCACTTCTCCATTGATATCGTGTCCATTTTCAACCTCTTGATTTATGTATGCCAAGTTCTCTTTCTATATCTTTCTAGATTGCTTCTCTTAATTTGTATCTGGTCTACTTTCAGTGAAGTTGTTTCTGAATTTAATTTCCTGGGCTAGCTTGTATGAGCATATGGTGGGGATCACTACTTCCATCGATAATTTGTAGATCAATTTATATGCATGATTAACTTGAAGAGCAAGCGTATACAAGTAATCATCAATGAGAGTTAAATCTGATGCCATTTTGCTCTTTGAGTATATGTTAATTAAGTTCTTAGCTAATTTGTTCTCATGTACTTAAGTAGTGAAAAAGGTATAGTAGAATCAAAATACTAATCTCTGTTGTGAAATGGGCATAACTGAATATGACATTTACCTTCTTTAATTTTCTATTTTAACAGTATGACGCCAAGTATGTAGATATCCAACTTTTAAGTGGGAAAGAAATGAGTAGGGAGTTCTAACTCACGAGGTCCAGTGATACATTTATTTTAAATTTTTTTAAATCATGTCTACAAGTTTTAAAACATTGTAAGAAAAAATCTGGATGTTACTCAATGATGTATATCCCTAAACGTATAAAATCTAAATTTGAAATACAATGTATTTGAGCTACAAGAAAATTTTAAAAAAAGTATGGATCTGAGAATAGTGAACAGTGCATATTTTCAAAATTCCGAGTTTATCAGATTTTTTCATTCTTGTTGTATAGCCCAAGATATAAAGAATTTGGAGCTGCGATTTTGCATGCTTGTACATATGATACATCATTGACTACGTCTAAAAATCATATTTTCTAAAAACTAGTAAATCTTTTTTTGATGTTTCTAAAAAATAAAGCTGTAGCTTGGGAGACAAAAAGATTTTTCAGAGAGAAAGATACCAGAGTGCATGTGTTAACCATGACAATATACATACTAGTTTGTTGTCATTGGCACTTGCATGGTCATGGTCATGGCAATATTTATTTGTGCAAGGGATATAATAAATTAACAGTCCATGAAAAGATTGTGTAGATTGAATAACCAGTGGTAAGTTGATAAGAGAGACTATACGCTAGTTCAATAACTCGGTCCTGGAATCGAATCCCCAAGCACATGAGAGCATGATGCAAGCTCAAGAAAGTAGCAAAAAGAATATAAGTATGTATGTGTCTGTGTGGACTTTATGGATTATGTAGGATGTACGAAAGTGCAATACTTTCTAATATACATAGTTTTGCTATAGAAGGTTAGTTTTTCAAAAAGGATTGTATTCCCTGGCCTCTATTGATTGTCACACTATTTGTATGAAAGGTACTCCGTCTACAAGGTTAAGTTTCAAGCTAATCAAAGGGACATGCATTGCATATATATATGAGCCTAATTTTATACAATGAATATACAATATGATTGTGTGCTATGAATATGTCTCTGGACTTAAATTATGATGTGTTCATGAACTTAGAATGAACGAAAGCTCTTTCTTGTTCGGACTTGATATAGCCACAAGTAGTTTACTAGTTACTGGCATCTGTCAGTAACGTATGTACCTGCATATCTGAATATGTCAATGATTGGTAGCTTAGGTCCAAAACATATGATCGATGCATGAAATTGGAGAAGTACAATCCATCGGATGGGACTAGCTAGCTCACAAAACCATGCATGGAACAACCATGTAGTATATGATGAACACATTATCCGTGGAATGCGTAGATCGATGCATGCATAAACTAAAGAAGCTAGGGCATGATGATGGAGAATTATATTGGTGTGCCCAACTAAAAAGCACAGGGAGGCAAAACTGGCACAAAAAGCGAAAGGAGGAGGCCCTCTGCTTTTAGCTAGGGTTTTGTTTGTTTGATCATCGTCGGTCATGGAACATGGAATGGTCCAAGATCCTGCCTGAATTTCTTGGTAAGCGCATGGGCATGTTCAGGGGAATCTGATTCTCTCCTCGCCTTTAGCTTGCTTTTTTTCTGCTTTGCTTTCTCCAATGCCTAGGTGGCCGGTCTCTCTTCCTGCTTATTCTTCCCCCGCTCCTCTCCCTAGATCTCTCTCTCTATTTCAGGGAAGGGGAGGGGAATAAAGCTAGCCACCATGCACATGCACCATTGTTTTTCCTCTATACATATCTCTCTCATCTCTCTAGGTAGGGAGGGGTCTTTGATTGGCTGTTGGAAGGGAGGAGAGTTTTATATCCTGGTTCTTCTTTTTTCTGACAAAACATCATCTTTACTTTTGTTTCATGTTTTGATCTTGCCATGCATGGTTGTTTCACCCGATCAATGTAACCAAACGTACGTAGGGGCCGGTGCTACTATAGCTAGCTAGCTTCTCATCTTTAACGAATCTCGTCATCTAGAGATTGGGTACGTAGGATTGTGTCGATCCTCCACTTTGGAGTACAGCATTGGTATATCAATTTGTGAAGTGTGGATGCTTAGTGAAGATTTTAAACCCATTGTAGATAAGACTTGGAATTCTCCTGTCAAAGGAAAATCTGTTATTGTGGTTTGGGCAAACAGAAATTAAATTAGGAACCTTAGAAAAGCCACTAAGGAATGGTCGGATGGAGTAGGAATATTGGAGCCGATCTTAGGAATTTTTATAAAAAATAATGGAAGATTATTAAAAATACAATATTAATCTACTAAAATATCTAAGGAAGAGCAACTCAAAATAAATAAAACATTCACGAGGAGATGCAGAAATGACTTAAATAAATACAACTTACTTCCAGGACGATGTTGCTAATTAAACAAGGAGAAAAACCTTTATTAAATCTTTAGAAGGTCATGAGGGTTTAGTGACAAATATTAAGGATATGTTTCCGATAGACACTAATTATTATAAGGCTCTTTTCAAAGTGGAACCTAGACAGGGATTTAGCTTGAGTTCGATTTCTTTAAAATGAGGAAAAAGTTTTAGATTCAAAAAATGAGATGGTGAACACCTTTCTCCGACAGGAATGGAAAATCTATTTTAACTTCTACTGAAAAAATTCAGACCATATTCAGTTCGAATTCAAACTAAATTGATATTTGTTGAAATTTAGTTTAAGTTTGCTAAAATTTGAACATAAATATATGAAATATATTTTTTAACTCCGTAATTTCTGCGGGGTTCTGAATTTTTTTTCTTTTCGATATTTTTTCTCCGGACATCTGGCCAGGTTCATCCCCTTTAGTTATCCAATATTGGCATATAGATTATGTGTGTAGTGATAAATCTACCACCAGCTTATATATTATGGATGTAAGGCAATTAAAATTTACTTGAATAAGAATTTTCACTCGTGCTATCATGGAACTATATATGGTATGAGATAGAGGATATTGCCAAAGGCATCTCCATCACTACATAAATGGACTCCTTGATCTAGCAATTAGAGAACAAGGGCCAATATTCATCTAGTTCTTTGTATGATGTCGTCATTATTTGGGGCGTGGTGCCATTTTTCATTCCCTATGTCTAGAACCTCAAGATCCCCACAGAGTTAATATTTTTTTGGTTGTTGTCTCACAATTAAATTATGATTAGAGATAGCCGGAATAAAAGGAAAATGCACAAACCTAAGCCATGTGTGTTTTGCACTTAAAATGCGTATGTGCATCGAGGATGAAAACGGAATGGACACGGACAGACAGGGTGTTGTCACATTTGTTTTCATAGTTGTCTACGGAAGCGGACATGAATATAGAAACACCAGAAACGAATATGCAAACAGTTATTGTCGGAAACAGATATGGACCGAATACGGTGGGGGCACGGATAGGAAAACGAAAGATGGGTGGGCGGCATGGACGCACCATGACAGCTGCATGGTGTCCCTCAACTTAGCATGTGCGGGTGCGCCTATTCGATTAGGGGAGAAGGTCGAATGGATTGCATTACAGTCTAGTACATTAGGATAGGTTGGGCCATAGATAGCTATGACAACCACACTAAAACAAAAAAGCTCTGTATTTGTCAGAAACAGAAATCTTGTTTCCGTGGTTGTTCCGCCGAAAAACACTTATTCGTTTCCACTTCCGGTTTCTTTAAAAATTTCAGTTTCCGTTCCATTCAGCAAAATCCATTTCTTTTTCCGTATTTTCTCTCTGTTTCCATTTTCCACGGAAAGGTCAGAAACTTTCCCCTCGTTTTCATCCCTATGTACATCACCTTATGTTTGACTGTGTGGTGGCCAACAATATTTGGATCTAATAAGAAGAATTCTGCGATAAATATTATTGGCTCCGCACTCACGTGGGGCCTATGTAAATTTAGGAAGAACATGTTATTTGATCTAGTTCCTTGGATCAATTAATCTTAAGCAGGTCTTGTATTTGATCCTGCAAACACCGAGGAACTAGGAGATCGTTGTGACGTGTTGATGAAATTGTGAAATTTGTGCCAATTCTTATCCCAACATCTGAAGACACCAGTGAGGCTTTAGTTCATGCGACAACTGAAAATTTTCCAAAGTTGATGCTCACTGGAAAAATCCTCGACAACCTGAAGATCCCAAAGTACCCAAGAAGCCCCTATGAATCGCCAGAACAAAGGATCGGACATCCATGGAAAGAAGGCAATCTTCTTAGATCGTTGAAATTGTGGTATCAACTGTGTCGCGTGACCCTATCGCGGCCATAGCTCTGTTGGCGTGAGCGGGGCGAATGAGAGGTCCCCTCCCCCCCCCCCCCCCCCCCCCCCCCCCCCCCCCCCCACACACACACACACTAGATAAACAGGGCTAATTAGGCTCTGATATCAATTGTCGGCCTCGAATCTCTGAAGATTTTTTTTTGAAATATCCAGAGATTTCTGGAGTCATTTTAGAAGATAAAATGTTTACAAGTTGCCGACAAGCGGCATAAGGATGAAAATCAGAGAACAACGGAGAAAGAGAAAAAAAAAGCGGGAAGCAATCGCCAAGCTAACAGTGAATGGAGTGAGGTTTCCTTTTTTGTGATGTTGTAGAAAAGCAAGATGATTATATTTTCACTTGTAAAAAAGAGAGTTTCCCATTTTGGTATCTGGGTTCCTATGCATTTTAAGAAGCAGCTTAATTAATAATGACTGAAAAGATATGGAAGATAAGGTAGAAAAGAAAATTTTGAACTGGATAGATAATGTTGCCTCTATAGGAGCAAGGCTCATTTTGATCGAACCTCTCTGAGCAATATTCCTAGTTGCATGCTTACGTTTCTTTCATGCCCAAAGGTGTGATCAAGAGATGTGATTTTTTTAGATCTCGTATGCTTTGGTAGGAAAAGGCTAATGTAAAGAAATATCATTTAGTTAAATGGGCGAGCCGTTTGTAGACCAAAAGATCAAGGGGGTCTTGGGGTGACAGATTTGCACCTAAAGAATGTTATCCTCTTGTGTAAATGGATTTGAAGGCTAGAAAATGAAGAAGGGGTTTGGCAAGATTTGGCCGGTGCAAAATATTTAAGTAAAGTACTTTTACACAAAGCAAACCAACGCCTTCTCATTCTCACTTCTGGGCGGGGCTAGTTTCGGTGAAAAACTTGTTCTATAATTGTTGCAAAAGGATTGTTGGTGATGATAGGAAAACTATATTTTGGGAGGACAGTTGGATTGGTCATAAACCTCTCTGTCAAACCTTCCCCGGATTATATAATTTAGGCAGTTCCTTAGAGATGAAACTAAAGATACGTGGATAAAAATGCTAGATATGCGTAGTCAAGTATCTTGTAAGGAAGACTTGGCTGTTAACTAGATCTGGCCAGTTCTCCGTTAATTCTCTGTACACTTTCTTAGTGGCGAAGAGAGTTGATTTTCCATAAGTCTATGCGGAAGCTCAAACTTCCCCTAAGGATTAAAGTGTTTGCTGGTTAGTGATCAATATAAAATTTTGAGCAAGGTTAATTTGTTGAAAAGAGGGTGGAAAAATTAAGAGATGTGTAAGTTTTGTGACGATCATAAAACCTTCGATCAACTGTTCTTCCTTTGTCCGTAGGCGAAATATATTTAGAATGTCATGAGTGTATCACTTGACATCCCAGGTTGTGTAACACCCAAGCCCACCCTGGACCAGGTCTGTCAACCCTGACAGCTCTCTAGAATCTCTAGACTAGCCCCACAAATCAACATTGGTCTTTTCTGCGCACTTTGTCTTCACTCTTCCCGATCGGTCACCCATCCTCAAATCGCTCCGGGCCAAGCACACTTAACCTCAGAGTTCTTTTCATCCGACCTTCCGGAAAAGAAGTTGCAACTTGTTGATATAAGTATCCTATCAATCCTGTTGAGCCTGACCCAGGATCTCACAGGTTACGTGAAGGTTTTGACGATCTGTGTAACTCTTGGTTCAATTCCTTTTCCGGTAAACATAAGCGGTCAATTATGTTGGGGTCTGTTGATATCATCATATGGGCCATATGGAATAAAAGAAATAAATCTTGTTTTCAGAAAATAAGGCATGGGGGATCCCACTAATGTTATTCTCTTTTTTTTTCTTGTACTTTATTAACCTTTGGGAAAAATTACAGAAAAGAGGACCCCTAAAACATCTGCTGCTGGGAGCTGATAGAATGGCGAAAGTGGCGCAGGAGATTTTTGGGTAGCGAAATGGTTGGAATCCCATGAGAAGAAGGATAGCTGTTTAGTCATTGTTCCGGAGCTTTTCAGCTGCTCTAATACTCCCGGGTAGTAGTCACTACTGTAGTGAGTCATCGTTCCGGAGAACTCTTGTTCTCATGTATCCTTTCGTTAAAAGTTTGCCTGTTTTTTTTTTAGAAAAGGGGCATCCCAGTCATCAAAATGATGCATATGGCCGCTTTATTATATTATTATCAAGGTTCTAAAACAGTCTGTTACAAATCACGGATCACAAAGGATCGACGTATGTATCAACCAACGAAAAAGTTCAAACAAAAACGGAGATTCATAGAGTTATTCTCTTCTCAAAACGCCAACCCGGTCAGTTGTAAAAGTCCTTGGCGACCGTCTCCAAACGGATACATCCAGAATCCAACAGCTGACATGTATCCTTTCGTTAAAAGTTTGCCTGTTTAATCATTGTTCCGTAGAACAGGGGCTTGACATGTTGCTTGGCCTATGGTGTTCAGCTGGTTGACTCTCAGACAAAAGACACTCAGACACTCAGTTTCTCAATTGATCTGTGGGGCCGTTGGGGCTCCTTTCATCGGAAAAAATAGATTGAGCCAACAGCTGCGATCGAAGCGCTAGCTATACCTGACTGAATTCTGCCAAGTGCTGCTCACTGAAGTACTGAACTAAACCTGACTGACAGAACTTAATAATAACGACACCTACTCGCGCACAAGGTTTATACTCACTCCGTTTTTAAATGTAAGATGTTTTAGATGTTTCAAGGGATCGTGGGATGCCACTGGCTAGTAGAACGTCGAGCACGAGCTTGGATCGTGGGATGGCATGGTCAGTTGTGGAGCACGTTGGTAGGCACGATTTCCTTTTCAGCAGAAATAAAAGGCAAGGACAGAGAAGCTGCAGTTTGAGCGCAGCACAAAAATCTTCAGAGTGTGCCTCTCCTTCTCAAGTTTCAGCTCGCGATTCAGGGTGACACAAGTAACCGCACGCGAAACCTTAATATAGACAGAGTTCGATTCATAGTCGGTGCATGATGCGCAAAATTGGGCTCTGTTTCGTATCGGTGTCTGTTTGCTAGTTTCCCTGTTCGAGTGCCATGTGCCAACAGATTCGTCGAGATTACACATGATAGGTCCTGGATGCAGAGTGTGGTGGTGCATTATGATGTATAGGAACAGATTGGTAGAAAAAAGACAAAAGAAACAGAGGCCAGGTTCGGGCACGAAGCAGCGAGATAGCACACTGCATGTTCAGCCGTTCGTGGTTCAGAAACCGAACTCACTTGCACTAATATAGTAGTTTGATTTCACAGAAGGTGCGTGATTAGGAATATGTAAGAGTAGGCATGTCCCGTTTCAGTAAAGGTGCATGTTAAAAATAGTCTTGATTATATCGGTGGTCTAATTCCGGTAGCTCAATGAAGCAAGCATTGGTTGTGTGTGCTTCGTATCGGAGTCTGTTTGCTAGCTTGCCCCTGTTCGAGCACGAACAGTTTCAGACTTTCAGTTAGCTGTGCCGTGCTTGTCCGAATAGTTCAGGGAATCGGAGTCATGCCGCTGGGCGTACCTAGCAGGTGTCACAGCACAGGACACCGGGTAAAATCCCATTTCCTTGCTATTTATTGTACTTTTATAGTGTGTGACACCCTAGCTCTAGGTGAAAAATCTACATGTCTCCTACAATGACACCGGGTTGAATTTGCTCTGGGTCCGCCCCGGGCCGCTACCCTGGATGTATATTTAAACAAAGAAGGCCGGCTGTATTACCATTGTAACGCAGATCGACCTACCGTGAGCTCGAGGAAAAACTCAGAAAATCGATTCCAAAAGAACAGGCAGCCACAGTAGTTTGCAGCATTTTTCATCAGTCAGGATCGGGATAGCTGCAAGCAAAAGCCAACCTAGGAGCAGTGTCGTTCTGTCAGCAGCAAGACTCGTAGACGCAAGAGATAATTTACTTCAGCAGAAGGAGGAGAGCAACCACAGATGAGCAACACACGAAATCGATGAAGAAACAGAATTCCATTAACAGGAAACTACTGGAGTACTAATCTGCTGGAGCTTTGCAACCGAAATCAGGCTCTCGGACAGTAAAGACGGTGTCTTCAGTAGGCAGTTGCAGCTGCCGGTAAGCACATTGATTGCTTACTAAATGGGTACTGGTAGCAGCTGCTGATGTTGGGTTCTTGGTTGCAGCTCCGGGGGAGTGACAAGACATGGATCGGCCCCAATTAAACCTCCTCCAGCGACCAGCCCACGAGCCGCTATAACTCTGCCACCACTCGCGCACCGCTGCTGCAGCACATCCCGTCGTCGTCTCCTCATCCGCACCCCGATTCGGCCAGCAGCAGGCGATGGCGGCGGCACTCAAGCGCGCCTACCTCTCCGTCTACAACTGGGCCGTCTTCTACGGATGGTCCGTTCCTTCGCCGCTTCCTTCCCAAATCGAGTTCTTTTGTCATCGTCGATGGACGGATTGACTGACTGACTGATTCGGATGCAGGGCGCAGGTGCTCTACTACGCCGTCACCACGCTGCTCCGGTCGGGTCACCAGGATGTCTACGCCGCCCGTCGAGAAGTGTGGGGACCCCGGATTAACTATTCGAGATACTCGTTATGTTTCTGCAACAATCTCATGATCAGTCTGTTGTTGCACATAACTCGAATTGGTATCACAGAACACCCATAAATACCGAATAAATATACTTACTTGATTGAAGTCATAACTTCAACAGGTACTTGCAGCGGAAATCACCAACAGCGTGGAGCCCAAGTCATTTGCCTTAACCCTACAGGCAGCTGACTGGGAAGCGTCCTAGTTCGCATTGACGTTATTGAAGTCTTCTTCTTCGAACTGTTCTTCTTCAAAATCTGGCTAAGACAATAGCCAGGGACGAAACCAATATGAGTACATTTGAATGTACTCGCAAACTACCACCGAAATGAGCATGCACTACTCTTTTATTGTTTAAATAAAACTTCGTTTGCTTTGAAAACTCTATATCCTTGTTGAAAAGAGAAGGATATACTTTTGTTTATTAAAACTTTGTTTTGAAATCTCTATATCTTTCTTGAAAAGGAAAAGAAGGCTTTTAGAACTTTTCCCCATAAATCTGACTTTGTAAGAAAATCTCTTTAAAACTTTTCCCGAAATACATCCCTGTTGAACTAGGTAAGAAGTCTCTTTTATAAACATTTTCCCGGAAAATCACCATTTGGTTTATTTCTCCAAAACTCCTCATTTTTCGACCATAACCCTTCATGGTCATTCAATCCCACAACCTCATGCCAGCCCGTTGGCATAGTTGCATAAAACATTTTCACCTTTCAAAACACAAAACTTTTCACTTCTCGACCATAGCCCGTCATGGTCAAATCATTCTCCAGCAACCTCATACCAGCCCGTCGGTAGAGTTGCAGATACAACACATCTTCATTTTATTTTCAAATCTCAAAACTTTGCAAAACTTGCACATGGTCAAAGTAGGGCCTCCCAACTGTCCATATCCGAGGACTCGGCTATTCGAATAGTTTTACCCTCTGCAGAGGTAGCACGCTTTTCCCACACCCATCCGGTAACTCATCGTGTCAGCCACGTCCCGCCATACAAGGTGTATGCGAAGTTGAGTCACCGACCATAGCCTGTCCTTTGCTCATGCTAGTATAGGACCCTACCGCTACGAAACATTCCATCAACACTTAACCCAGCCCGTCGGAATCTAAGTGTGAGGACTCGTAGTTCTGCCCGGCGATTTATGGTGGAACCTTCAATCCTCTTTCTCCAATACACTCATACCAATCCTGTTGGCAGACTTCACTTAAGAGGACCCAGGTCAGGGGGTAGGTCACCAAACCATCCCCTCATGGAACGAGGTCATCCTCGTTGTTGAGGCATCCATACTAATATGAGCAAACTATATGACTACGCCCTTTTCCCATATGTGGGTAAATGTGGTCGCACAGGTTATTGGCTGGTCGTCATAGTACAAAGACACAATGTGCATTTTTCATAAACATCTCCATTCACCATTTCTCCATTTCCACACCGACATCTCGGTATTCCACAACCACACGAGTATTTTCAAAGGAGTTTGGAGTAAACAATATTTTCCCATCCTATAGTTTGAAAAAGAATTTCCATCTAATATCTCCATAGAGGTGTCAAAATAGTATACTTGTATTTTGAAAACAAAAGGGTTTTCAAATTCATAACTTTAGTGGCAAACACCACATAAATAACATATGCTCTTTATAAGTAAAACATGTAAACCAAAATAGATGTATATAATGCAAGCTCAGAGAGTAGCTTGCCTTGCTCGGCAAAGTGACCTTGGTCTTGATCTTCAGGTTCAACAAATTCCCCCTCCTCGATAATTCCAGCAACGTTCTCGTCTAATCGATAAACAAACAAATACAAGCAATCACTAAACTACTCAATCAAACATCGCCACCTTACAATATTAAACTCTACAAATAACTACGGTAGTCACACAAGGCAAACCAATTGGGTTCAATTTAATTGAATTAACCAATATTTAAATTAATAAGTAAAGTGTTGTTTCAATGTTAGGGTGATTCAATTTTAGTCAAACAGGTGTTTGCTTTATACAAACAGATAGATTTTATTTTTCTGTTCATTTTTATATATATTATTTGTATTTTTCATTAATGAGAATTTTAATAATTTTATCTTATTTAAATTCCCTTTTTAGAATATTTAAGGTTTGAAGAAAGTATTTAACTAATTAAACTTAAATTTTGATTTATTAAATAATAGGAGGAATCATTTATGTAACATAATTTTATTTTATTATATGAGGAAATTAAGAATATATTTATTTCTTAATTTATTTGAATTTTGTTTGAATTTTCAAACTTAAATTCTTATTTAAAAATAGTTTTATAGATATAAAGGTATATCTTATATTTTAAATCAAGATAAAGTAATTTATAATACAAAACAATTTCCTTGAGTTCATAAAATTACTCTGAATATTTTTATTTATTTTACAGCATTGTTTTTCTAATTTTACTGAATAAATCTTTTTCTCAGAATTTTTCTTTTTAATAAAATTTTCTGCAAAAGTGAAAAGACGAAAGTGCCCCTGGTTCAACAGGGTTGAGCCAGACCAAAACCTGGCTCGGGTCGGTGGTCAACCCGACCGAGCCACACCCTCTATTCGCCTCTCTCTCTCACGACCCCGAACTCTCTCCCTCCCGCAGTTCCTCTTTCCGCCGCCGCCGTCGCCGCACGAATCCGGCGAGGTCCGGTCGTCTCCGCCACCGTGCCGTGGCGCAAACGATGCGCCACTCGGTCCTCTCCCTATCTACCCCGGCGATTCACTTCTCCTTGCCGGATGCAGCCGTGCGCGACCCGTATCCACGCCTAGGGTTCCGGTGGCAGCGCGGCATTGCCGTGCTCCCGGCCCATGCTGCTCGGCCGTGGCTGGTGTGGAACTCAATCCCGTGCCGCCGTGGCGTGGTGAAGTTGATGTGTGCTCTCCTCCCGTGGTCCTCCTTCATCGGCCACACGGGCACTGCCCCGTCGCCGTGGAGTTACGGCCATGGGCGAGAGGTAAGGTTTCTCTCCCTTTTCTCCTTCTTCTCCCCTCCTCTGGCCTAAGGCCGTGCTCTGTGATGTGTAGCAGGTTGGGTTAATTTTTGTTTTTGCTGTTCTTAGGTGTTGGGCGATGTTGTTGCTCTGGTGTTGCTCTCTGAGCACCCTTGTGTGCCACTGATATTATTTGTTGGAGGTGATGGTGATGCTGGTGTGTGCTACTCTGAACCCAAGAGCTCAGAGATGCGTTTCTGCTAGAAACCTGTGTGATGTCTTGCTCTGATATTGCTCTCTGATAATTTTGTTCCTTTCATGAAATGCTCTATTAATGCCCTGTGCTAGTATATCTCATTTGCTTGAGCTAAATAATTTAGCTTTGCTTGCTGTGATGCCTCCTTCGAGTTACACAGAAGCATTCTAATTATTTTAGCCTAGGGAAAATTATTTATACTACCCAGTGGTGTTATTAGTGCATGTTTGTGCTTGTGGTGCATCTCCCCTTTGTGGGTTTTGTGCCCAGCACACCCACTGGATGTGTGATTCACAGGAATATGATTTCAAGCAACAAAAGCTTGCGTGCCTTTGCTCAATTTGATGGATTTATGTCCCTTGCCCATGATGCATAGGCTGAGGCTTTTGATTTAATAAGAACAGATGCTTTGCTTGATTTAACTCCCTGTGATGATTTTAGCATAGCATTTCTATGCTTAGCTGAGGGAAACACTCCACCACACCATGTGCATCTAGCAGATCATTTGGCTAGAGATAGAATATCAACCTGTGCTCAAGTGTGGTGATGTTGGGGCTGTTGCTTGTAGTTCTTGTGGATCTGTTGCTTGTAGTTCTTGTGGATCTGTTGCTTGCTCTGCTTGCTGGACTGCTCCTCCTGCTCCAGCTTGCTATTCCTAGCTTCTGGCCTTCTCCTTGCTCCTGCTTGGCCTTGAGCTTCGACTCCATCTTGCTCTTGCTTGGCAAGGATCCAGTGGTGAAAAGTGGAGGGATTGGTGGTTTAGTGATGAACTGTGGGCTGTGTGGGTGATGAACTTGAGCTGAGTGAAATGAGCTTGCTCCTTGCTTGCTACTGCTGTCCCTTGCTCTTATCCTCCTCCTGGGAGTGAAGTAGCTGTGCATGTGTAGTGAATGCTCTGGTGGTGGGTGAAACAGGGCTGTGTGGCTTGTGTCCTACAACTCCCTTTGCCCTTGTTAATCACATGTCTATTGCAGTGTGATGATGGCAACACAAGACTATGTGTGCTGTGGGCTCCTCTGCTTGCTCAGTTCAGAGAGCTGGCATCGATGGGTTGAGCTTATCTACAGATTTTCCATTTCTTTTCACTGGACAAGTGGATTTATGGCCTATGATGTTGTACTGAGGCAAACTGTGCTGATTAAGAACAGATACAACGCTTAGTCCCTAATAATATCCAGTGATGTGTTTAGCAGTGCATCACACTGCCTAACTGAGGATAATACTAACCCTAATCCCTTTTGTTTATTTCTGTCTTTGCTTTTCATTTGTTTTGCAGGGAAACAATATTGGTATAAAGATCAAAAGGAGAAGAAAGGAATACAAGACATTTTAGTTTAGGAAACAATTGTAATTTTCCTTTTCGAAATTCAGTTTCTTGTAGTAGAGTTGTAAAGACGTTGTAATTTATGTTTAATAAGAAGATTTGTTTGTCTTTGCAAGAATTCAATAGGTTGTAATATTTATTGTAAGATTTGAATTATTCAAACATTTATTAAATCATTTACCTAATTGTTATTTTAGTTACTTCAATGTTTCCCTTTGAATTATTTTATGGATTCAACTATTTGAATATTATATTTGAATTTAAATTCCTACAACAAGCAAATTACCTAAAGGTCAGACAGAGCAATGGGAAGGAAAACACAATCAGTAGTGAAGTATTTCAAAAAGTTTTTGTTGGTTCTGAATTTTGGGTCTGGTAAAACTAAGTTTTTCTTAGTTCTAAAATTTGGGATGTGACAAGAAGCCGCTCCAGCTCGCGCAGACCGCCGCCGTCCTCGAGGTACCCAAACACCCCTCCCGACGGATCTTGCTTGCTGATTTTTCCCCGATCTGTTCTGACCTGCGTGTGCCCGTCAGATCCTCCACGGGCTCGTCGGGCTGGTGCGCTCGCCGGTGTCCGCGACGCTGCCGCAGATTGGGTCCAGGCTCTTCGTCACATGGGGAATCCTCTGGAGCTTCCCGGAGGTAAGCTCGCCCCAATTACTTACAGAGCTACAGTGTTATCGGACTGTCATATAATAGCATTGCCGTGATGTTCTTGCTGCATACCTGCTGTTATTGATCTTCCTGCATTTTCTGTTGGATTGCAGACCAGGACACACATGCTGGTGAGCTCCCTGGTCATCAGCTGGTCCGTCACCGAGGTATGTTCTTTGCACTGGCTGAGATGTAGCATTGTAGAATATGGATTGCTAGATTGCTAGATTGCTAGATAGCATTACTGCGTTATATGGGTTTGGGACTACACTTCTTCAGAGTTACTCTAGCATCGGGTCGAGAGGTGGTACTGTTGCTGTTAGACTGACTGACATGTAGTATGCAGCATATGAATTGCTAGGTAGACAGCATCACCACTTCATATAAGATGCGGATTAACTTTATTATTCGAGTTGAGGGGTGTCACTGTTACTGTTAGACTTGCTGAAAATGTGTTCCTGAAATAATAATAATGCAAATATGCTTTTGACATAAAGATGTTGATGTTCCAAGCTGAATCTCAAGATGATTGTCTGATGAAGTTAACACAAAATTGTTCTGTGCTAGGCCGTATATTTATTATCAGTCACGAGTTCTATTTTTTTTACGATTAATTGCAAAATTTAGATGGAAAGGTAATGAGCCAATGGTGCCCATGTGCTATAGCCGAACATTTGAAAACTGTAGGAAAATAATACGTGTAGAGTAGAGGATGACAAAGAAAATATGAGAAGTATGAACTTTGAAATACTATAGTTTGCCAAAGTCATGTCACATACGGTCCACTCGACTAATAGAAGCAAACCGTAAATTTTGCATACTCAACTGTTGGCTGTTATAATGCAGATCATTAGGTATTCATTTTTTGGCACAAAGGAACTTTTCGGATCTGCGCCGTCGTGGCTTCTATGGCTTAGGTGAGGCTATGCTACACCGTCACCAAGCTTAGCTTTGCATAAGATTTTAGAATTTGAGTATGGATGAATAATGGATATTTACATCGAATCAAACAATGATGCATCCAGGTATAGCTCTTTCCTAGTGATGTACCCGACTGGCATCAGCAGCGAGCTTGGCCTGATATACATTGCCTTGGAGTTTATTAAGGTATTACATTTTTCAATAAATCCATCAAGTCAACCGATTAGTCTATCTTAAATTTTAGTTATTGTTGCTAATATATGTTTGTGCACTCGAATCCATAATGGCAGGCGTCGGAGAATTACTCTGTTAGAATGCCTAACAAGTGGAACTACTCTTTCGATTACTTCTACGCATCGATCCTTGTCCTTCTGGTTTACGTTCCAGGTACCTCCCTTGTCTATGGTATTGACTTCCGTTTCATTCATCCGTATAGTGTGTTTTGTGTTTCTTTCAGTGTATTAATCATCATTATTTTCAATACAGGAGCCCTCACATGTACACGTACATGCTTGGGCAGCGCAAGAAGGCGCTCTCAAAGGCGAAAACCATGTAGATAGTACTGGTATCTGTTTCAGTATTGGGTAACATTTCGCCATGTATGCCACTACATGAGAAAAATTGGGTCTGTTCTTGGGGAGTAGCTGCAGTAGAGGATCATCAAAAAGAACTCCCAAGTGAATGTGGTGCTTCTTGTTAGATGCAGACATGCTGTGTCTCTGGCTTGTAAGGTTCTGCATTGTTATACCAGTATTTTATCTGGACCTTGCCAGAGTGCATGTTTTACTGAACTACTTACCAGATGTCTTAAAACTTTTGATGCATGGACAAATCCACAGCTTGCTCTTGAACCAATAGTAGTCCATATGAAACTGCAGACTCCTATCCTTTAAGTGTATGGATTATTCACGAGAAACTGAGAGGCAGGCCTTAGTAGAGGGGAACACCGGCGCGTCCGCGCGTGTACAAAACACCTGCCTAGTGCCATCTTCAGTCCGGCGACCATGTACACTGAACCAGCTAAATGTTGTTTCCGCTGCACTTGCCATTCGCGGGCCTGTCCGCCGGTGTTGAAATTCGCAACCGCTTGGCCTTCTAGCATCAGCCACCGGTTTGTCTCAACCTCCTTCCACCGGTGATCACTGCGGCACTAGTCAGCCGTTCTCGTGCGTGTCCCTCGCCACCACCAAGGACGCCGTCAGGTGCTTTGACATGTCCTTCCTATACACGCAGACTGTGGTGCCACCGTCCTCCGGATCACCGCCGTGGGTACGAGTAGGATCACAATGATAATGATCATGTTGGCCAAACTTGCAGCATCGCGGAGAAGCTGGGCCTGCTGCCGCGAAGTTGAGGAATTATGGAGGTGGCAACAGCGACGAACTGGACGGGACTGAACTGAACATGTTAGAATCAGACTCGGACGTAAGTGACCTCTAGGCTACGGACCGGCCGACAAGCGTTCGTTTCGTGCTCTCATCGTTGTTTTGACGCAAGCAGTAAGAGGTGACAAGAGAAAGAACAAAAAGATATTCGTGTGCTGCTTTTGCACGAGTACTGTGTTTGTGTTTCAAGACACTAAAATCAGACAGCACTTCCTTGCCAGTACCCACGTTTGAGCTCACCAACACCTCCAATCTTGTTCTGACGCCGGCCATATTATTTGGACAAATAACATCTTGATCGCTGCATCTCAACACAGGTGCTTCTCAACACCGCCAACCTCGTCATCGGGTCATCGAACCGCACCATGTTGTGGCAGGAAAATCCGGTTTAGGTACAGACATGTGTCGACGAGGAACGTTTCATGTCTTGCAAGGGCCAACGGAAGTTGACGCCGACCTGGACTCGACCTGTTTCCCACACTGCCCCATGGACGGGGTACCTAGTGGCCAGCCAATGGAAGTACCAGTTGGTGGGACCAGACGCCATTCCTATCATTGTTGACAATCTGTTTTGGCCCGCAACAAAGCGTGAGCTCAAACGAGAATGTGTTCAACATGAAAGTTGTAATCTCCCCAAAGCAAACCATTTTTCTTTTTGGATCATCTCGCTCCGTGGTTACCTTACTACACATAAGATTTGTGCCTGTCTCATCGGCGAAATCCTACAGTTACCTTACTACATAATAATTCTCTTAGTTTGGCCATCCACCATGTCTAAATCCTACGGTTGGGGTTTGACTTTGACATGCGTAGTGAACAATTTTTTTACTCTTGATATAGTTACTAGTATGCCACCATTAAAATTATGTATGCGATCATGGCCTTCTGACTAAAAATGAAAAGACTAGAAAAGCAAGCTTATCTGGCCCCAACCAACTTCTTAGATCATGAAAATCCTCTAACGAACTCAAGTTGGAGAGAAACGTCACTAAAACCTATGTAGAACAATACATCATCGTGCTGAAAATGATACATACAACCAGAGACAAATTTCCAATATATCTTGGGTTTCTTGCTTGCATTCTAGACTAACAAGGCTAAAATAAGGACCATATTCTCTCCAACTAGTATTCTGAAATGGCATATTGCTACTTCAAAGGAAGCATTCAATTTGAGCAAAAATAAACACCTAAGCTGATAATATTTTCATATGAAAGTGTGAAAATGTTGGTTCCATCCCGGATTCAAAATCTGGGTAAAAAATGGGGTCGACAAACAAATAGAAACATGGAGTATATGAGAAGAAGGAAACATAAACTTGAAAAAGACTAAAAAGATCAGGAGTGTTGTGCAAAACTGAAAAAAAACTGAAATGGACTTCAGAATCAAGTAGAAGGGGTGTTTTCAAAATGTGTAGCATGAATGTCCAACAAATTGATTGCACAGATAGTGCCAGGGGCCAACTTACACATGGGTTACATTGCCCAATAAGCTAAAACTCCAAACACTTAGCAACGACACCGAGATGAAAAATATATAGGGTTTAACAACTCAATCCTTCTTGCAGATATCTTCTGGCTCACGTATGGTGCCAAATAGCCAATCCATAAGGACAGTGTAGTGACCATAGTTGTGTTTATAAGTTGTATGGTCAATTGTGTGATAACCAGCACCCATCACTGGCCAAATGTTACTGTGAACGTTGGAATGGATATTAGCTGTCCACACACCCTCTAGGAATAAGAGAGCAATGTTAGTCCGGAAGTGCATTGGGAGAAGGAAGGGAGCAAACATGTGCGGTATTGCTGTCAAAAGCCCATCCAACGGATCGAATGCTAGTCCTGCAAAGAACAAACAATATAGGATAGATTTGTAGTGGATGAAAAGTAAGTTGTCATATTCATAGGAGGGTGGCATCGATAATGTTGTTTTTTAAATGGCATGTCCTCAACATTCAAAACATTGATTTAAAATAGTACATCGCAAGTGAATAGTAGTACTCCCACATACTGAAATACATATGCGAAAATAGCAACGGATTCTGTCCAGCACATGACTTCAACAAGAATATATATATGTAAGCCAAATTCAGCTGGTCCAGCTATTTAGAACTCTTTATCATCGCTATCTAGCACAATAAACAAAGGAAAGATGCACTTGAAAATATTGAAGACTCAACAGCTAGCTCAATAAGAACTTACCCGCAAATGGCGATAAGGTATTTTCCTTGTTATACATGTGGTGGATTGAGTGCAGGTGCTTGTATAATGGCTTTATGTCATGCAGCCCTCTGTGTACCCAGTAAATTCCAAACTCCAAGAAGGTGACATATAAAGCCAGATAGACAAGATACATTGGCCAACCAACATCGCTGATATGAAAGAAACACCGCGTCCATCCACTCTCGGTCATGTACTCGGTTATTGTTGGAAGAGCAGCATATAATGGAATAGCCTTCGATGCAACAATTATTTGCTTCTTCATAGCTTCCATTGTAGGGATAGAATCTGCACCAAATTTCTCCAAGGTTTCAGCACACCTTCTGTAAACTTCTATATATTATCAAATATTACCTTGATAACAAGGTTATAATTCCATAGGAGGAACTAGAAAATGGAAAAAGGGAACAAGTTATAATGGTCAGGTAATGAATGTTGGAATCTGAAAAGCTCTATATATCTGTCATTTATATTTACAAGGTATAATTACTAACCATATGAAAACAATTCGGCTTGCAAAACAATTTTAAAATATGTTTTTGCTACCACCATGAGAATAATCATTGTAAAATTCTTGCCTATTATGGAAGATAAATAAAACTCACATTTATGGATGGATGGAATAATAAACAACATCCATGTCTATTTAGACTAGCTGCCAGCAACTCAGAGGGTAAGAGAAATATCCGAAAACCAAAAAAGTCTAGAAAATGCTGAGTGGACAATTCAAACCAAAGCAGTAAAGAGTAAATCTTGGTCCTTGGTGAACATCGTGACTTGCCCACAGCCATCCTGTCCGTTGCTTCACTGAAGATGACGCTTGGTCATTTGAGAGTTTTACAACGTAGGGGTATGACGATACAACAGTACAGATACGGCGGCCTGACTATTTACGAGTACCAACGATTGTTCGAGGACGTTCATAGAGGTTAGAGACTTGTGCGTGGATAAGGAAAACGTTGTGGTAGCATGGCATGTCCGATCCAGCACCAAGGCAAGGGTGGATGGACAGGATAGGACGTACCCTCGCGGCGGAAGCAGGCGTAGCGCCTCCAGTAGTAGATGACGAAGCACCAGAGGAAGCCGGTGAGGAAGTAGAGGAGGTAGGTGCCGACGGTGTTGCGCAGCCACGACTGCAGCGGGTGCGGCAGCCAGTAGCGGTGGCCGGCCGGCAACACCGCGCCCAGCAGCACCTCGTTGTACCACTCTCCTCCTCCCTGCAGTGCCGCCATTGACCCGACGCTAGCTAGCACTCGTAACCCGTTTTAAAATGGCGCTGCAGGTTCCTTTTCTAATCAGGAAAAATTACGTATGCTGCCGAGAAAACAAAACATAAAATATGTATATAGATACGAACAATGAAGAAGCAGATGAGTGGATCAGATCGTGACGCCCCACCCACGCTATCATCCATCTCCCGCATCTGACAACCAAATCGATGCTAAAACTGGTTTAAAAAAATCCAACCAGTATACTAGCAACAATTCCGTACCATCACGTTGCAAAAACAAACAACGTGGGGCGTCACGATCAAGACAAGCAAGTACACTAAACATTTCACATTTTGATTGCTGCCGCTCCGGTTGACATCAAAGGACCACCGACGACGGCCAAGCCATGGGCCACCATGCCTCTCCCACCACTCATCATCGAGCTCTCTTCTCCGCCGCGAAATGCATAACAACCATTGGCACTGGCATGACTGCCAAGTTTTGGACCAATGGATCGGTGTGGGCAGATGATATCTTCGCTGTTTTCGCGGACCGTCCACGACGCCCTAACAGATTCAAAATGGATTATTGACTTGAGTAAGAGGCTGCACATTCATCACCTTCCAATCAAGATCTCAGAGTTGACAGACAACGTCACATTAACACTGACTATGAAGACAAGATAGCTTGCATGCAGTTCGGAAAATTCGATTCATACTCAGCGGCATCCACATAGCATGTCGCATCAGCCCCAGAGCGATCCTATTTTTTATCGGCATGGGCATCATGATGATACTGATCATGTGACTTGCAGCCGGGTACAGTGGACGAGCAGGACCTGCTGCCATTATGTTGGCCTAACTAAGAAGCTGGTGACATAAATAATTCAGTTGCAAGTCTATGATGGTGGCTTGAGAACGTACACAGATTTGTCTGTTGTGTTAACACCAAGCAAACCCCTTCGTCAAGATTACAGCAAGTTGATGTACAAATGTGTTCCACTAAAGCAGCATACCGTATGACAAGCAAACCCCAGGGTTTCGCCTCAGCTGTATGAGTGAAACCAGACATGGGCAGTTCCAGCCTACTCACATTGCAAAAACACACACAACCGAGCCGCCATCTGCTCTAGATACATACAAAGACAACCAGCTGCATTTCCAACAACATCAAAGGATCACCTGACAGACAGTACAAAACAACGCATGGAAACAACAGTAAAAAAAGACCGTAGTGATTGATGAGATGCAACACAAATAATAAAAAGATGCTAGCAAGCAAAAATGACAAAACTGGATCTGCTGCAAGCAAGAATGCTATCACAACAACAAATGAGCCGGTTGAACAGAGAGATCACCATTCACTTCACTTGCAAATGTTGTCCACAACATACAAGCACATAGGAAATCACATCTTGCGAAGCTGGAACTTCTCCGTTTAGGTATTCAGAAACCTCTTATTACAAAAAGTTATAATAACAGAAACTTTGGATAGACTAAGGCATGAATTTGTTGAGAGTTCATTCAGATAAAACATAAAAGCTGCCGTCCACGTTTATGTGAAAATCAGTGAGGACCTCCGCATCCATTCCTTTCACCCCAGCCTGGAGGATACAAGACGATCAACATGTCAGTAACCTGGCCCTGGTAGTAGCACCTATGCAGCATGCAGGGTTTAATTACAGTACGCGAGCAATATTATTATGTGTGCATAAAGTCATGGTTAGCTCAGAAACCAGCCAAAACAAGGAGTTCTGCGAAAGGTATCATGTTTGTGACGGTAAAACAGATTTCCGAAACATTTAGAAATGTTATTTTGTTGGAAGGAAGAGCTCAACACCTGACCGCAGTTGATAGTAATAAAACAGTTTACTAGTATTCATCTGATTAAGTACAGCTAAGCCAGCAGGCAACAAAAACTCTAGGCATGGGCGTGGCAAGGTAGGCAAACACGAGTAACATCAACACGACATTCAGCATATATCATATACCACTGATCTTATCCAAAAGGGAAAGTTAATCACATGACTTGAACCTATGCAGCATACATGGTTTAATTACAGCATATGAGCAATACTATGTGGCATGAACTCATGGTTAGCTCAGAAACATCCAACAAATTGTTCTGCCAAAGATATCTCGTCCATGACAACAGAATAGATTTCCTAACCATTTAGAAAATGTTTGTTGAAAGGAAAGGCTTACACATCATGACCACCGTTTGATAGTAATAAGACGATTTACTAGTATTCATCCCATGGGAAGGCAGCAGGGCCAACAGGTAATTAAAACTCTAGGCATGGGCATGGCCAGCGAGTAATATCAACACATCGTTCAACACGTATTGTAAAAAACTGATACGAAAGGGAGAGCCAATTTAGGAATGGTGCCAGCACCAAAATCTGAAGCCTACGGAGACAGATCGAAACAACCGAAGTAACTTAACCCCGCTATCATCATCATGTAAAACACCGATCTACCCTAACAACGTGACCACCCAAATCCAGCAGGCCTAGCGCCAAATCCACCAATCAGATTTAAACACGAGATCTAATTAGACACCGGACCGCCCAAATCCGACGCGACGCGACGGGGAAGGGGGGCGGGTGAGCTGACCTGACCTCACTTGTGGTCCTTCTTGAAGCTCCTGTGCGAGTTCTTGGGGACCTCTTGGTGGATCCGGCAGTGAGCTTGGTGATGATGACCCCGGTGACGGCGAAGCCGACGAGGAAGGGCCAGTTATGGCGCCACTGCCACTTGAAGAACATGGGCCACAGGTCGAAGGTGTTCATCATCTCTTCTGTTGCGCTCGTTCGCTGGGATCGAGAGGAGATCTGGTGGTTGCGGGCGGCAAGGGTAGGAAGAATGGGAATGGGAAGGAGATGTGAGGCTGACCTATTCTGTCTGCTCAGGCTGGGCTAGGCCGGGCCGTTGTTCTCTCCCATATAAAGGACGCGTCTACACAGTGCCCGATCGGGCACTGTATTGCGCTACGCGGTGCCCCCTTGTCCAAAAATATGCAGCATACATGGTTTAATTACAGCATATGAGCAACAGTAGGTGGCATAAACTCATGGTTAGCTCAGACACAAGCCAAAACAAATTGTTCTGCATAAGATATCTCGTTCATGATACCAGAATAGATTTCCGAACCATAAAATGTTTGTTGGAAGGAAAAGTTTGCAGTAAGTTTATGCAAAACAATTTGTTGGATGGTAGTAATAAGACGGTTTACTAGTATTGATGTGATTGAAAACAGCTTAGCCAATCGGGAAATGAAAACTCTAGGCGTGACCATGGCCAGCAGCCCAGCACAAGTAATATGACAACATCGTTCAACACGTATTATATATCACTGATCCGAAAGGGGGATCCAATTCACAAATGGTGCCAGCACCATGATATGAAGCCACTGTTACAGTTCGAAACAACAGCAGTAATTTAGCGCACACGCACGCACCAAGGAGAAGGCGGAATGGTGCATAGCATGTGACTATGCTATGCTGAAGTGAACAAAATGATCGGGCCGTCGGCAGGCATGGCATACTCTACGAACTGCTATACATCCACACAAACGGAAATAATATAGGTATCTACGGACAGTAAATTCGTTTGGGGTCAACCCGAACATCAGGAGGAACAATGCAATTCCAGCTCTCGATCCGATCCAGCCTAACAACAATAATCAGCGCATAACCCACCACCGATCTACCCTTATAACGCTACCGCCCAAATCCGGCAGGAGCAGCACCGAATCCGATCGGACTAAACACGAAGATCTAATCGGACACCGGATCGGCCGATGCGACGGGGGAGATAGGAGGGAGGAGGGAGCTGACCTGACCTGACCTGAGCTCACTTGTGTTCCTTCTTGAAGGATCTGTGCTCCTGGACGAACTTCGAGTTCTTGAGGTCCTCCTCGGTGAATCCGGCGGTCATCTTGGTGATGAGGACCCCGGTGACGGCGAAGCCGACGAGGAAGGGCCAGTTGCGGCGCCACTCGCGCTTGAAGAACACGGGCCACGGGTCGAAGGGTTTGAAGAACGACATCTCTGCTCGTCGGGATCGATCGAGAGGAGGAGATCTGGCTGGCTGGTGGTTGCGGGCGGCGAGGAATGAGAAGGGGAAGATGGAGATGTGAGGCTGACCTATTCTGTTTGCTCGGGCTGGGCCGGGCCGGGCCGTAATGGGCCTTCCATTTCTATGCTATGGGCATATAAAGAACTTTTTTTGTCTAAAAACTTTTTTTACATTGTACGCCGCAGGCATACATTACTTGTACTAGCAAAATGCCCGTGCGTTGCTACGGGCTGCGATTTATTCTTCATGTGTAGCTTGTTGCCACAGGCTTCCTGCTTCAACCGCGTTATATACGACTCCACCACCGTTTTTGCACACCGGTTGCTAGCTCCGCCACCTTTCTATGATCATTGGTGGCGCCGTTCCCCTTGCTTCAGCTCTTAGGCGCCGCCCCTCCCCTTCCTCGAATTCCCCACGTGCCGCCTAGCTCAGAAACCTGCCATGTGCTGCCTTGGATCATGGCACCGACGGACTTCCTCCGTGTGCCGCCCACAACTCGTTGTATGTGGAAAATCATCATTTTTGAATGGTACATAAGTTTGAAAGATACACACAATTGTTATGTCAAAACTTGGATGAATGATTAATTCATAAAAGAGCACGTTCGACTAACATAGAAGTCCTAATTTACATGGCAATCATCTCCAATATATTGCTATGCGTCAATACCTAAAGCGACTGAAATGCATTATCTCTACAAATAACCATGTTCTTATTTGGATTCTGAACTCGGGTCTACCCTTGCGGTGACGGAACAATAACAAACCTTGTTCGTGAATGCATCCTAGAACCTGCTAGACCTCACTAACAAATTCAGATTTCATAACTATGTGAGGCCATGCAGCTGTGTCGCTCTCGTTGTGGCTACTTACCTCCGCCGGTAGGTTGATTTCTCTGAACGGATTGCTCAGGGAACAGTCAGACACTTCACTGCATTTAGCAAGATGGGCGGCGCGACTCTAAGCAAGGCATGCAGCAGCTTCACATCGGGACGGCGGACAGTTGGGACAGATGGGTTGGATCTTGCGGGAGAAGCACAACAGCCTCTTCCTCAACCCCATGAAGTGGTTCTTCTCTTTGCAGTCGACATCCTGGAAGGTGCCTCTCTTGATTTTTTTTTCCAGGCAACACGGATCGTCAGCTTGACCCGGCGCTCCAAATCGTACGGACCAACTCGGGTTCTCGAGGGCAGGCGTTGGGAGCAGTTTGGCGTGAAAGGGAAGGGACACGAGGAGGAGCGGCATGCAAAAGGCCGGGCGGCGGCCGGAGGGCGGCGGCGGTGGAGCGTGAAATCCATCTCGGTCTCTCCTCCAGATGCCTACCCCCGAGGTTGAGATTGGAAGTAGGTCAGGTTGCTACGGCGACCTTGGATGGAGGGACTCGGGAGGTTGGGTCTATGGGTGGCCGAGAGGGCTGCACGGTGAGCGCCAAGATTGGGTTAGCCGGCCATCGAGCGACCGCGCAGGGAGTCTCGCGAAGAAAGGGATCGCGGGATTCGGAGGAGATCGCTGATGGGGTTCATAGCAGAAAACAATAATTTTTCTAACTATCGCAACACCGTAAACTTAGCCAGGATCTATCTATCTAGTAATGCGGTAACGGAGAAGTCATCGGAAACATACCCTTGTAGACCGATAGCGGGAATTACGCTCCCGCACAAGCGTTGCCGATGAAGACGTACGTAGCCGACCTCAAGGTCGCGGAGAACTTGGCGCGACGAAGAAGAAGGAGACGCGGCGATGAAGAAGCTCCTAGTGCCGAACTCGTGAGAGAGCAGCACCTCCGAGTACTCGCACACGTACGGACCTTGACGATGACCTCCGTGCTCCCCGATCCAGCCGGAATAGCGGAAGCGAGAACTTTGGGTGGAATCCCGCAGCACAACGGTGCGCTGCGGTTTATAGGTCTCCCGTATACGCTGTCCAGACTTGGGACCGCGCACGTCGAGAGATGGGGAGGGAGGAATTGGACTAGGGAGAAGCCTGGGCCAACCGGAATTAATTCCTGAATTTTCTGTGTATTTTTCCAATTAATCCGGGTCCCTATTTATTGAGGAAAAGGGGTGCACCTCTCCTCAACTCTCCATGTGGGACTAAAGAGGAGAGGGGGGTGGTGCGGCTGCCATCTGGGCCAGCCGCACCCCAGCCCAGCCGCACCCCCTCAAGGGGGGGAACTTCCCCTCTTGGGCCCTAGGCCCATTAAGGTGTGCAGCCCATTTTTCTCCTTTTTATTTATTATTAAATTAATATAAATATATATAATTCCATAATTAATATATTTACATACTATTTAATCTCCCGTGACTCCGAAACAATTTCCGGATCACTCCGAACTCACTTCGGTCTCCCCGGAACTCTTCCGGTCTTCCCCGGAACTCTTCCGTTCTTGCCGGAACCTTTCCGAAACCTCCTATCTCTATACCTAAGCCACTCCGATGTTTCCAAAACGTTCTCCTAGCGTCGTCAAGACCTTAAGTGTGTTACCCTCGGTTCGAGAATACTCCGGACATGGTCGAGACCCTCCCGCCAATGACCGTCAGGGAGCCCTGGATGACTATGACGGCCCCCGTGCATTCTAGAATAAATCATCCTTGAATCATCTTTGAACCGTTAACATGATATGGTCATTCCCTTTGTTCGTTGATACTTCCTTGTCCGAGATACGATCGTCAACATCCGATGTTGTGTTTTATCTCGTTACCGACAAGGTTGCTTTACTCGTTCCCATGAAATTATATCTCAATGACCTAGTCATACGCTGCGCAGCTTTACAGATATAATCTCACCGAGTGGGCCCAGCATATCAATTCACACGGATGAACAAATCCCGCTCTTGATCACTCGCCCCGACTACTTCCTTCCAATACCCGAAAGTGTCACCCTTATTGTCGTGCGTATGAGACATGACGTTAGGTGCGATCAGCCGTATCTTTCAGAAGCAGCGACTTGATGTAATCTCACGGTCTAAGGAATAAGCTACCACGTTATAATCCTATTGCAGTGTTGAACTATCTGATACGATCCTAACTGCAATACTTTGGGTAATGTCCATCAAATTATTCTCCCAATAAAATGACTCCACCATCAACTGTTAATGCAATATGATCGGGAAATCACGATCATCCATTGACTGATGGACTAGTTTATCTAGAGGCTTAACTAGGGACTCTGGTTTGTTTACATACCACACGTGTATTAACAATTCCGATTAATACAGTTATAGCATGGTATAAAACTATTTATAAACTTAAAGAGATAATGCAATAAATCTTATTATTTATTTGCCTCTAGGGCATATCTCCAACAGTCTCCCACTTGCACTAGATTCAAATAAATCCAGCTGCATTTCTATACCAATCATACAACCTTATCTTTTATAAGTGTTTATGATAATGCTGCTCGTGGAAGAGGTTTCCTTCGGCCTGAACCTTTCATAACCGTAAGCTCTTTGCAAACCATTGATATCACCTTATTTGATATCATCATGTATCTTAATAACAAATATACATATTTGGCAACTAAGTGAGACTTTTGTTTCCCTGCGCTTACTCTGATCCAATATCAGTTAATTGCATTAAACACACTCAGTTTTAGAGAATACCTTTTCTCTACCAACTCTATGTACTTTTGCAGTATCTTTATACTTCTATATTTACCTAAGTAGATCCTGACATTCTATTGTCAGCCTAATGCCTTTTAGTTTATCCTATAACGACTTGATCCTTATTCTTTCTGTCATTTAGGTTGATCCTTTTAACACAACATTTGTTAAACTCATCATCCTTTACAGATTTGAAATAACCACATATCCTTAGTTTCTTTTAAACTATGAAGGATATTTTGGTTCCACTAATAATGAATCACAAATTCATCTCAGCGCTTATTCTTCTTGTAAGAATACTAATCATATCTTTTCGAGTATATAATATGGTTAATATGCTGCCACCTTATCATGGCATAGAAGTGCAGCATATTTTACAACCATGATTACTTTATCCAGATTTACAAGGACCAATTCCTCGTTACGTCTTATTCTGACACATCAGAATCTAATCTGGAAAAACACCTCGACTTCTTTAAAATGATCTATTCAAAACAGATGCTCACATTTTAAACATATATGATTTTATCGTAATTCAATAATTACTTCTAATTCATTTTCCTAGTACCTATCTATTATATGTCATTTACATATAAACACCTGACTAAGCTCCCACTCAAAATGTCAATTACATTTGAGATTGTGTAACTTGTAATGCTCCCACTCAAAATGTCAAACACATTTCATATTGTGTAGCCCACAAGCTCCCACTTAACAATATGTCACTTACATATTATTCCGGTAAGCTGTCCTACTCCCACTTAAATTATACGGATATAATTTCCTTCGATATTTCGGTCATAACCGAAATCCTTGATCATGTATCAATTCGAAAATTCCAAATACGATGTATTATACTTGTTAATACAAATCCAAAAGACTTAGGCATGTCTACATCCAATGTAGTCAAAACAATTTTGATTTTGTCAAAGACATTCTTCATGACAAAATTAGCTTTATGTCCTTCTCACAGTTTCATTCTTTTCACACAACTTGTCATGTGAAAAATCAAGTAACCCTTTTACTTAATAAGATTCAAGCAACATTTACTAATACAATCTTGAATGCAACCTTTTGGATTTATGACTCTATAGTCACAATTCGAATTTGGCATCACCCCAATTTCTTTGTATTTCGTAGGTATCCCTTGTTCTAGTAACAAGCTCATTAAATCATGAAATATTAATCTGTGACCGGACAAAAATATTCTTTAATGCCTACTATTTATAAAAAGCTCCTTGCATGAAAACACCATGATCAAATATCATCATTTTTCATTTCATTTGTGGAGTTTTGTTGTCGGATCAAATTCCAAACAATATTTCTCTCACAAATCGAGTAAGGTCAATTACCCCTTTTAAGCTTTTCTTTATTTCATATCCTTTCTTGAAACTTGTTTTCAATGAATCACCAAGTTAGCAATACTAGTTTTGCCCTTGTTGGTGTTTACCATATGAAACATATATTCATTCCTATGAATATTTTACAAAGAACTATTTCGTACATAGTTTCGTATTATCATATAATCTATAAACCATGACACACAACTTATTGTCGTTCATACGAATTTTGGGTGAAGACTTCAAAATAGGGAGTTTACTAATTCTAACGGAAAAACCTTCTACGTGATTTCTAAAATATTAAGAGATAATTTTTAGGACTATACTTTATTCAAAATAGAGTATGATCATAATGTCTACATCAACATGTTTGATAATAGCATCATAATTTTGTGAACCGAATTTCACAAGTCCTTTTGTGAACCGAATTTTCACAAACCTTCATGATAAAATAAATCTTTAAAATCCTTGCTATTATAATCCAATTACAATGACTTGATTTTATATCCTCCTTTTCTATCCGAAAAATCTTTCTTGATCAAATCAAATAATTTCAGATAATTGTATCTTTTAGTAAATACTTATTATTTACTTAGACATACAACAAAGGTTTCAATAATAATTTCCACTACACAATTTAATTTAACAATCATCTTGCATGATCTCAAATCAAATTTCTTCTCATATTGACTTATCAATATTTTCAATCATCATGTCTCATTAGACATCACGCATGCAAATACACAAGATCAAAGTATCCAAAATATTTGCAATGATTAAAAATTCGGTAGTGCATTTTATTATTGACTTAGGATATTTATTTTAACATTCAAATCCACTTTGCTATCAAAAAGATTAATGCATGAATAACTTATTCATAATCGAAATATGATCATAAGAAAACTTTATTCATAATAAAACAACTTGCTTGTCTCTTACAAATATGAATAACTTGTCTCATCGAATATAAGACATACTTATTACAATCACTCTCAAATTCGACTACAAAACTCTTATTCAAAACTACTAATCAAAACTTGATAACTATGGGCGTGAAACTCCTTGGCCATCAACTACTTTGCCTTGCCATCATTCCGCACATCATGTCGTACTCTGCATTTTTGTTATATTCTGGTGCTGTTTCAATAAAACAGACATAAGCATCAAATATATTTATTAACAAGTGTAAGAAATAACAATTATAACTTTGTATATCAAATATACCTTGCGTGTCATCTATTTCTCCTTCGATGGGTTCCACCTCCACATCTTTGATTTCGACCAGGAAATCATTGAAGAGGAGGAAATCACTCTTAAGTATATACTCATCGACAAGCTCCTCATAGCTAGGAGGTAGAGAACGCAACACCGCCTGTATTGCAAAAGTATCCGCCATCCAGTAATCGCATGTGTTTGTGAGATCATCGTGAATGTCAAACATCTTACACAAATGTGTCTCCAAGCAGGTATGTTCTTCCATCTTGAGTGAAAGAAACTTGTCCAGCTGCTTGTACTGCTCTTGCTTCATTCGGTTCAAGAACCGAACTTTAAGAGCACCTATCATCACAGGGTTCCATATGGCGAAACTCATTTTTCAGCTCATGATCCATGCAGACATACATCGTGATCTGAACACTTCTCCACTCACGACGCTGACGAAAATCCTCTTTCGCCTCTGCACTTGCGGAGTCTCCTGGTTTATCTCCTAACAATTCTCCTATCACGTAAGAAATGTCGTTCTGGTAGAGGACGTCTTTCAGGTTTCTGTACCACGTCATGAAGTTGGATCCATCGTTCCGGAGATTTCCTTTTCTAATAAAATGGTTGAACTCAAGACTTTCTTCCTTAGGATAAGGCATGATCTACAAAGATAATTTGCAAAGACTAGGTAAGGCTAAGTTTATAAAATATGAGTTTATTTTATAATCACATTATCAAACACTCCACTAAGAGAATTATCCCTAAAAACTGTCTTAGTGATTACACGATCCCAATCCATTAAATTACCCCCTTCGATCGGGCGGGTAACGTAACTTCAGAGGTAGGCAACGAATTACCAATCGCAACAATCATGCGACTCATGCTCGATCTTTCGATCACCCGTGTTCCGAGGCCATATACTGGTATATGCTAGGCTCGCCAATTTAACCTTAGTGTTTTCGCGTGTGCAACGTGGCTTACACCCACTGTATGCGAACGAAGAGACGAGTGTAGATGAAAAGGATCGAAACCCGAACAACGTACCCCGTAACGTAGAACTTTATTGGTGGTGCACACTAAGAACACAATTTTGGTATTAAATTAGGGATCATCCTATTACGGCTACCGTTGTATATCTTTATATAAGCACTCAAATAGGATGCAAACACACAACAAACAATATCAAAATAATGTAATGAAGTGCGATATGACATGGCCGTCGCGCCTGGCCTTCATGGCGCGCCTCCAATTGCTCCGAGTCTACGGTGCCACCTTTGCCTCCGATAACATAAAACTTACCGTAACCATGTCATATTAAAATGCCCCACTGCAAAACAAAGTTAGACGCTCTCTACTTTATCTTTTTGTTTTACGTGGCTGCTAGGGCTTTCGTGAAGAACCGTTTCTTACCTACGAACATACAACCACAACACGATTAAATAATTGTCTCTATTACACCCTTTTCAGGGCCCTCCATTGAAAATGCCATGCCGTCTAAAGAGAGAGAGACAGACACCCGCCAGCCGCATATATGGTACAAGCCATATGTTAGTTGCGGAACCAGTCTCGCGTAAGCGTACGCGTAAGGTCGGTCCGGGCCGCTTCATCAACTCAATGCCAACAACATTAGCAAGTGCACGCGAGAGGGTAACAATTACAGAATCGATGCCCACATTCAACATGTGTTCTAACCGTACCAGCAATACTACGCATAGATCGGCTCTGATACCACTGATGGGGTTCGTAGCAGAAAACAATAATTTTTCTAACTATCGCAACACCGAAACTAGCCAGGATCTATCTATCTAGTAATGCGGTAACGGAGAAGTCATCGGAAACATACCCTTGTAGACCGATAGCGGGAATTACGCTCCCGCACAAGCGTTGCCGATGAAGACGTACGTAGCCGACCTCAAGGTCGCGGAGAACTTGGCGCGACGAAGAAGAAGGAGACGCGGCGATGAAGAAGCTCCTAGTGCCGAACTCGTGAGAGAGCAGCACCTCCGAGTACTCGCACACGTACGGACCTTGACGATGACCTCCGTGCTCCCCGATCCAGCCGGAATAGCGGAAGCGAGAACTTTGGGTGGAATCCCGCAGCACAACGGTGCGCTGCGGTTTATAGGTCTCCCGTATACGCTGTCCAGACTTGGGACCGCGCACGTCGAGAGATGGGGAGGGAGGAATTGGACTAGGGAGAAGCCTGGGCCAACCGGAATTAATTCCTGAATTTTCTGTGTATTTTTCCAATTAATCCGGGTCCCTATTTATTGAGGAAAAGGGTTGCACCTCTCCTCAACTCTCCATGTGGGACTAAAGAGGAGAGGGGGGTGGTGCGGCTGCCTCATGGGCCAGCCGCACCCCAAGCCCAGCCGCACCCCTCTCAGGGGGGGGAACTTCCCCTCTTGGGCCCTAGGCCCATTAAGGTGTGCAGCCCCTTTTTCTCCTTTTTATTATTATTAAATTAATATAAATATATATAATTCCATAATTAATATATTTACATACTATTTAATCTCCCGTGACTCCGAAACAATTTCCGGATCACTCCGAACTTACTTCGGTCTCCCCGGAACTCTTCCGTTCTTGCCGGAACCTTTCCGAAACCTCCTATCTCTATACCTAAGCCACTCCGATGTTTCCAAAACGTTCTCCTAGCGTCGTCAAGACCTTAAGTGTGTTACCCTCGGTTCGAGAATACTCCGGACATGGTCGAGACCCTCCCGCCAATGACCGTCAGGGAGCCCTGGATGACTATGACGGCCCCCGTGCATTCTAGAATAAATCATCCTTGAATCATCTTTGAACCGTTAACATGATATGATCATTCCCTTTGTTCGTTGATACTTCCTTGTCCGAGATACGATCGTCAACATCCGATGTTGTGTTTTATCTCGTTACCGACAAGGTTGCTTTACTCGTTCCCATGAAATTATATCTTCAATGACCTAGTCATACGCTGCGCAGCTTTACAGATATAATCTCACCGAGTGGGCCCAGCATATCAATTCACACGGATGAACAAATCCCGCTCTTGATCACTCGCCCCGACTACTTCCTTCCAATACCCGAAAGTGTCACCCTTATTGTCGTGCGTATGAGACATGACGTTAGGTGCGATCAGCCGTATCTTTCAGAAGCAGCGACTTGATGTAATCTCACGGTCTAAGGAATAAGCTACCACGTTATAATCCTATTGCAGTGTTGAACTATCTGATACGATCCTAACTGCAATACTTTGGGTAATGTCCATCAAATTATTCTCCCAATAAAATGACTCCACCATCAACTGTTAATGCAATATGATCGGGAAATCACGATCATCCATTGACTGATGGACTAGTTTATCTAGAGGCTTAACTAGGGACTCTGGTTTGTTTACATACCACACGTGTATTAACAATTCCGATTAATACAGTTATAGCATGGTGTAAAACTATTTATAAACTTAAAGAGATAATGCAATAAATCTTATTATTTATTTGCCTCTAGGGCATATCTCCAACAATCGCCGCCTGATGCGACGCCGACCATTTAGGGGTGAAATTGCAAACCACACCTTACACTTCTGGACTGCGGGTTGATTTCACAAATCCTGAGGGGCTAATCTGCAAAACGGCGCGACGTACCACGGTCGTTTATCTATATTATATAGTAGAGATTGATAACAGTATGGATATAAATATGGCATGAATACAAACAACATAAAACTAGGAGAAAACAAACGATTAAACTGCTGCAAACCGCCATCGCCGTAACTACCAGGCATCCACGTCTTCCGCCGTCACCGGAGAAGAAGAACACCAACAGTTGGTCCACATTTTGACGCCGAAGAAATCCCTTGATATAAGGCGTTATCGAGCCGCAATATCGACCAGCCCCGTAAATCTGGATCTATCCCACTAAGGAACATCAGCCGGAGGAGCCCTCCGAGCCTCTTCAATGTCGGATCTGGGGTCAACGCCACCCCACCCATCAACAGGTGGTCGGATCCCCCACCACCTTCCGCAGATCCACAGCAGTCAGCACCGTCGTACTCCAATAGCAGCCTATTCCCGCCGTCACGCCTAGACGCAACTTCAGATTGAAACTGCTCCAACAGTTTGGACTCCACAAGCCTCTCGCCGGCGCCAGCAACACCTCCGACGAGCAGGAGCAAGGGCTAGAAGACCATTATTTTTACGATCACCATCGGCATCAGCCCCACCATGACGCCGACGAAAACACCACACCACACGAACGAGAGCCAGAGCTCCCCTCCCCCTCGTACCGCCAAGACGGTGAGCGGAGCCTAGTTTTAAAAACCGGACCGGTCACTAAACCGGCGAGGCTCTCGGTTCCGGTTTCACCGGTCGAACCGCCGGTTTCAATCGGTTCAGTAGCGACAAAAAAACCGGCAAAAACCGGCAAATTTAATAAATAAGTAAGCTAATTTCGAATTTTTCATCATTTCTAATTTATTTTTCATATATTTCATTATTTTTTATTTATTTTTCGGTTTTTTGATACTCCGGTCTTTTGCGCTTAAAAAACCAGCCGGGCTGCCGGTTCCGGTTTTTTCCGGTCCGGTTTTTAAAACTAGGGAGCGGAGGGGAAGGGGAGCGGCGGATCGGAGGTTATCTAGCTATGGAACCGCCTAACGACTAGGTTAGGAACGAGAGAACAGATACTACACTTGATTTTAGCCAAAAGGCCGAGAAAGTAACAAAGGTGTTATTACTTCTATACATTGTTGTGTTTTTCTTTTATTTTTCTTCTCGGTTACTTCGTTGGTCATCTAAGGTTAATATGAAGGAACCCGCAAACAAAAAAGGTTAATATGAAGGAAGAACTTGACTCCGCCAAAGACGATACAATCTGCCTTCAAAATGACAAAAGAAAATACACACACGCGAGCAATTCTTACAGAGCTGCTTGTGGTGCGCTATACAGCTGTTACCATTTGGCTGTTGTTGTTTAACCCTTCTATTTCACAGTTAAACAAAACTTCACATAAAAGCTGTCGATAAACATGTTGCTGGCAAACATCCCTCGAGATTCAAGCTCTCGAGCACGAATAATTCCATAGGAAGCAAGAATCCTGAGAGGCATAATAATACTAATAGCTAGATAACCCTGTACTTTCTTCAGACAGCTTTTACAACGAAAGAGGAACCTGTACAAACACTGCATGCCCAGCAGACAGTAATTTCTGCAAAAGGTATGCTCTACCACTTCAAAATGATTATACATTTCTCTTGGTGGGCATAACCCACGTTCACCATCTGTTTTATGGTGGTGTAGCTATTGGTGATTTCCAGTTATACTTTCACCATTGGGCTTTTGCTACAAGGGTAGTTTAACATGCCCTCTTTACCCAAATAGTAGTAAACCACAAAGCCGCATTTCTATCACTAAACTTTCATCTTGTTTGCGCGACATCTGGCACCCAGTTATCGCTGGCAAGACCAAGACTATCGCCGTCTCTGATGAGCTCAACCTCGTCCATCTCGGCACCCTCGATTGTCAGGACCTTAGTAGGCGTCATGTCGAACGTCTTTGCACCTAGTTGAAGAAGGTCCTGCATCGTCCGTGGTAAAACCACAAGCTTCCCAGCAGTGTTCCCCTTCTCAGGACATCTGATTATCACCCGGATGGGTGGTTTGTGATGGTCCTGACGATAACTCGGAGCACCTGTTACTGCAAGACCTCTTGTGAGTAGATGGTCAGTGTCTCGGTGTGGATGAGATGAAGAGATGACTCCGAAAAGGGAGTTCTGAAAGCTGACTTTCCTCCTGCCTAGCTTTTGTAGAAGAACTTTGCTAGGTAGCTCAGTGTCTTCACGGATCACATTTCGCATCGAGGGATCACTGCTGAACCGGCCTAGCAGCATAGGTGTCGCCTTGCCATTTGAGGTGTACTTCCTTGGTGCTGTAAATGGTTTAAATAGGGCTTGTATTTCTTCATGGCCTTGTTGGTCAGCTAGAGTTCTTGCGGTCCAGCCGTTGCTGTCCTGCTTGTCAATGTCAGCTCTGTGTTTCAGCAACAACGCAACCATCTCAATGTTTCCATCGCAGACAGCACGTTGCAGCGGAATGTTTCCATCTTTCGATGGCCTGTCTGCATCATGGATGCGATTGAGTATTTCCTCAAGCAATTGTATATTGTTTTGCTCAATAGCGATGCAACAATATAGGCCTGTATCCCCCAATGACAGATCTGCACCGCCCTGGACTAACAGCTGCATAACTGTATCATGCTTTGCATATATAGCCTCCCATAGTGGAACCTTTCCTTCCGAATCTGGATTCGAAGAATTAAAGGCACGTCAGATGGAGGTATGATAAAACCTACATAAACTTAAACAACTCTTTGCGATTTGTAAGAACAGTCAAAAGAACATTCTTGTTCTAGCTAGTCAAGAGTAAAATTTTCCTAAAGTGGTACACCTTAATAAATTTAATTTCAAAATAATTCTGGAATTATCATAATTGTAGTTGTAGGCTTACCCCTAGCATTTGGATCCGCTCCATATTCTAATAGAAGCTTGACACACTGCTCATTTCCCGAGGAAGCAGCTATGTGCTGTTGCTCATTTCAAATGAAGATTGTCATTTCCTGCTTAAATAAATATAGAATGAAGAGCGCAGTTATGCATTGATGAACATACGTACTGACCATTGCTGTACGCCCATCTTTATCTGACTCGTTTGGGTCCAGATTACGTTTGAGTAGTTGATGCACCAAATGGTCATCTCCTCTAGTAACTGCAAAGCTCAGTGTAATCGGCATATCCAGACGACCTCGAGCTAGCATGGTCTCGATCTCCTTCAGCACAACTACCATTACGCCATCGTCTTTCTTATCTTTTAGTAGCTGTACCAAAAACAGGATCTTAATATGCGTACAACAAGCTAGCGTTCATAGGCAAACAGCATTTTGTCAAACATTTTCAGCATAGTTGGTTACAGTTGGGAGCATCCGCTTATTAGAGAATTGCCCAGATAAATGTAATTTAAGGATCTAAGGCGAGCAAGTGATTATGTGAGGATTGAACTTTCAATTTCAAATATAGTCATGCAAGGGGAACAGAAGGGGTCGGATAGGTGTACTAAAAAGCTCCAGTAGTGTAGCCCAAGATCTTAACAACTATAATCTAACAGTCTCTAAATGTGCAATTTCCATAGGAGAGAAGAAAATTGTGAAGGGTAATATGGGTAGTAAACCTGAATAAGGTTGTTCATTATGATAGTTCCATCTCCAATATTGGATTGAACAATGCGGAGAAACTCCATCCGGTTCATGCGTAGAAGCTGGCACAAGGATTTTGTCCGGACTGTGAATAGTTGAGGCCTATAGCAAAGAACCCCAATTTCTCCAATAACATCTCCGGACTTGGCCACTCCCACTACCTGGAGATTACCGAATACCAATATATTATATAAGGACCGTTTGATGCGTAAATTTGCTTCAAGCTAAGCATCAAAGCAACATAGGACTTACCCATTCCATACCATGTTCCGCGCCATTTGGTAGCTCAACTAACTCCTGAAAAGCAACATGTTTATCGATTGTCAGAATGACAGTAACACTTCTTGTGTTAAAACTAATACCAGTATAACTTACTTTTTATCTATACTCTTCTCAATAATAACTATATTAACTAAGAAATTAAATAACTAGAAAAAACAGCATTCTTACCGCACTACCAGAAACTAAAATGTAGAAGTCAGTGGGTGCTTCATTCTGCAAAATCACATCCTCCCTAGGTGGAAAGTATTCAGCTTTCATCTCCGAAACCTTACAAAGGAAAAATGCAAAATGAAAAATTAAGCATATGTTCAGGAGTAACTGGCTAAAAGAAAGACTAAAGAATCACCACAGCCTCACCAGTTGAAAAATTAGATCATTAGATACACCTTTAAACAGGTAAATGTTCTGAACCAGATGGAGAAAGAGATAGTGAGAAATGCTAGATCTAATGGCCTTTGGTAGCACATCAAGAGTCTCTTCTTGTTGAAGACCTTCTGAGTCCGTCCTGAACTTTAAGCTAAGATGTGATATCATCTGATGTTGCAACCGAGGTGGTAGCTGATTCCTAAGTGCAAAGCTGGTTGCAGCTTGAATTGTATCTCGCTTTAGTCAAAAGAAAACATAAACAAGATCTCAGAGTTGAGTATTAAGATAATTATTCTATGTGTATATCAACCAAAGGCCAGCCAGACAAAACTCACATATTTTCGAGTACCACTGGTGCCATGGACAACCAAATTGGTCATGTTCCCAATCAAATAAGCAGTTAACCCAAGGTTAAAGAACATGTAAAAAATATTGAAAATCATCTCTCCTATGTTTTCCGCATGATAATCCCCATAACCCACAGTGGCAAGTGTGGTGATTGACCAATATACTGATGTTACATAGCGAATCCACAAGCCTTGTTGATGAAAACCTTCCATGCTATTTCCAATCCACGTTTGCTTTGGGTTTGGATACCTATCAGCAATAAGATAGTAGAAGCATGCTGCACAGTGCACAGCAAAAAGTGTGACCTACAAGATGAAAGGAAGGTAAGGAAACATGATATCAACCATTAATAATATTAAATTTACAGGAGAACACTGTAATGTTCAGATCACTTACACAAATGAGCTTAGCACATCGGACCCAGAAGTAATTGAAGTGTCTATCCTTCTCCAATCTATAAAATGAAGAAAAATATTTAAAAATGGCACTAAAATAATAGCCCAGTATTCGGTCAGACTTAGATAGAAGAGCAGGATGTATGAACATAAAAGAGAACATCATTTTTTATACTCATCCATTATGACGAACATACCTTGCAAAGATAGAGTTGACTCTTCGGAGACGCCATAGACGAAGCATGTTGAAGAATCCATATGACCTGAGCTTTGAAGGTAGTATCCTGCGAGCAATTTCTGATGGGATTGTGGAGGCAACGTCAAGAACAAACCAGCCGGTAGTATAACGCCAAGCAATTCGCTTTGGATCATCTTCAAGCAAGTATGTTAGTCTGTCCAGGTAGGCTACAAAGAAGGTCAGGATGATGTCAACTGCGAAGATTGCATTCACGGCATTGTCCGTCGCAGCTAGCCCCCCTTTAGGAATCTGAATGAAGCCAAACTCGAATGGGGAGACCCACGCAGAGTAGACTACAATAACTATGAGGAAAGTCTCCCACAATCTGCATAGTGTTAATAGAACGATATTAGAATTGATACATGTGCTATGTCTGTATAATATAAACCCGATTACCCTGCCTAAAAGTGTGATCTATCTATTCTTTATGTTCAGATTGTTTAGCATTATTGCATACTGGGTGTAAGCATTGCTATCTGCTGGCTACTAGTGATTCCCGGGGCTGCTCAATAGTCAATACAGCTTCCACTTATCGAAAAAGTCTAGCACCCGAGCTTCTTTCATTTAAGTCTGGAATTACCGATGACTAAATTTACCACTTACTACTATATAGAAGATTTCATTGTATAAAAGGAGCCATCTGAGAAAAAAGAGAACTCTAGAAAAATGAACATTCTTGTATATAGAACACTTTTCTTCTTTAGTGCGTTGGCAGCACCTACCCTTTTCCACCACAAAAATCACATGGAAACCACCCTTTCATGAAAACTCCGCCAAACAATGTGAAGTTCTATAGAACTCCAGAAGAAATGTACGCAAGGTGATGTATGAATTAACTACAAAATTTCAAGATCAAACTTAATCTCCCCTGGGAAGATATCAAAATGACAAACAACCAAATGGATAGTGATCACAGTTAAAAACAACATAATTTTGTCAACTATATATTCAAATACAGAATATCACATTCAATATGTGTATCACTCGCTACGTCCTAAAATACATGGCGTATAAATTTATTCAAAACTGAATGCTTCCTAGGATCGACCTTTGAGAATTTTAGTAGACCTGTACATATTGAATGCTTCCGATTGAAAATTTATTTCCTCTTTTTACCTCAGTAGTGCCTTATTCCATGGTTTATCCCATTTGGTAAATTTTGGCCAACCTAACATCTTGACCCCCACAGGCAAGACCAAGTACAAGTTCAGAAGAGGAATTATTCTTAAATCAGGCAACAACTAATTCGGTGCAAGAACTATTAAGGAGTAAAAATGTGCAATTTACTAAAACTAGAGCAGAGCCTTAACAAAGCAGGAAGGAACGAACCGGAAACGACCAATGCGCAAAAGAAAAGCTTTTGAAACAGAGTGCCGGCCGCCGAGAGATGGCCTTCCTATGATGAGTGACGACAAGAGAGTAGCCGAGTAATGATGATGAGACTAACGAGGAGGCGGATGGCGAAACAAATTACCTGTACTTGCGGTCGTAGGGGGAGATAATGAAGCGGCGGAGCTTGACGCGGCGGTTGCTCCTTGCGCCGCCGAGCGAGGGCAGGATGCCGCTGGACATCTCCCTGTCGAGCGCATCCCCTACGGCTCCGCTGCCGCCGCCATCGCCCCACGGCCCGCAAGCCCGCATCCTGCCGGCGTCGGACCTCGCCATTGCAATGACTCGTTCTTGGGTATGGGTTTTAATGGAGGGAGACCACAAAATCTTGCGGCGTGGACTAGTAATCTCGGGTGGGATTCTTGGGTTTGGGGGGAAGGGCATCCTAGCTATTCCAGAATACATGACTTACTTAAAATCGTCTTCCATATTTGGTACTAGAAAAAGAGATCTTTCCATTTGTTGATCTTAGGTTCATGTCTTTCCTAACATGGTCCTCTAGTGCATTTTGAGCACTAATAGTGCTGAATAAAAACGTCAAAAGACTCTTTTGTCCCCAATAAATTATGTGATAAAAAAATCTTTTTAAATGTTTGCGACACATTTAACATGACCTCTAGTGCATTTTGAGCACTAACTGTGTAAAATAGGAACGTGAAAAGACTCTTTTACCCCCGATAAATTATGTGACAAAAAAATCTTTTTAAATGTTTGCGACACATTTATCGAAATGAGCACCATATGAGTCAACTCAATAATCCAGTGCTGACCTCGCGCAGCCGAACATGGCCCTCTTTAAATGTTTCGTCTAAAAACCGTTTTAGGACTAGATTTAGATTGACAAGTCTCAGACCAACTCGTACGTCTCCAAACGCGCAGGAATATGAGACATTACATGTTCGTCTGTTCGATGCGCTTTGCACTAAGGGCAGGCCACCGCCGGCTGGAGGCCTGGAGCTCCTATGGCGCCGTTGCCGACGCCTTCCCCTCTCTGCTCCTGCTCCGCCGTCGTGGCAGACCGAACGACACGAGCTTCGACCCGTCGGCCGGATCTCCTCTCGCTGTGTCGCCGTTGGCCGGAGCTCCTCACGTGGTGCCGCCGACTTCCCCTCTCCCGTTGCGGGCTTTTCATCTTGTCGATGCCTTTGAGACCCGCCACCTGTTTTGATTTGTCCCACTCCCGGTTTCGATTTGTCCCCGATGGTCTAGTTGCTCGTCGTACACTCATAAGGTTTGGGCTGGATTGAGTTTGGATTTCAGACTATTCTCAGTGCTATCTGGTTCTCTCGTTTGTCCGGTTAGACTGGGAGGGGTATTTTGGACAAACAAAATAATAACTGGCGGCAAAACATAACGTCACAAACGGTAGTGTCATATTAGTAAAGAAATGAAATTAAGATGTCAAATTGTGAATAATTTTTTTCTAATAGGGAAGACGATTTTAATAAAGGGTCAAATAAGCAATTCTCTCTCTTTTCTACGTACATTATCGTTCACATGTGTGCAAACAATATTCAAAACATACACCATTAGTTAATAATTCAATGTATATAATACTAGTTATGTTGATAATCATGTGTCAAGTAATCACAAATATTTTCTCTCTTCCCCACAAAAAAATATATACCCCTGTTGTTGTTTGCTAACTATCTTCAGTGTATTTTCGGAAAAAAGAAGTATCTTCGGTATATTTTTCGCAAGAGAGATGAGTTAAATGCCCGGTAAAATTGGCAACCAAAGGTGGCCTCGTCGGATCCAATGTAAAAAATATTTTCTTTCTAAACAGAAATTTTTTCACCATTCAAACACAAGTTTTTTTCACCTTATGTGCCACCATCTTATAGTGTGTGTGTGGCACTCCGGTTATATATGTTTAGCTCCACCATTATCGACTATTACACCTCCTATAGTCTCCAATTTTTTCTACTATCCATCGTAACATTGCACTTTTCCAACCCTCTCACTCGATTTGACATTATAAATAAAAGCAAAGATGCAACTGATGTTCATTCTCGCGATAGGAGATGTCAACATTCGAAAACCGAAGGTGACAACTACTATTGTACCGTCTCAAGTCTCCAAACGCTTCTGCTATACCTCGTAGCCTTTCACTTTCACAATGCCCTCTCGCCCTATTTGATAGAATCAAATGCAGTCAAAATTGTCGATAGAGGTTAATTCTCCCGCCCTATCCTATAGAATCGAATGAAGTCAAAACTGCTGATAGAGGTTGATTCTTGTCGAGGGAGACATTAGCATCCGATATCGAGATCTACTAAATGTCGATGGATCAAGTCAGTTGCACGACATCGAAGTTTAGCCATGAGACGCGCGTGCGTGCCGGTGTTGGATGTGGATATGTTTCTCAGATACGTCGACAAGAAGTCATCGAACCATCACATAGCTCAGATCCGGAAGAATGTTGTAAAGATTGGCTGTCCCACATACTCATCGGTGTTCGTTCTCAGAGACGATCTGGCATGAGGTACTATCTTGTATACAATTGACGTCTATGCCGCTGGTTGTGGAGGACGACTTCATGGATTGGTGGTTGTTGGTATTCAACTCCACCACCCCGCCCCGCTTGCTGCGTAAGGGCACCTCTTTGGTAATCATGTTCACGACATTGTGGATTTAGAAGCAACGTAACGCGATCGTATTCGACAACACACGTCTAGTTGGCGCTTTGGTGGAGATTATCAAGACCGAGTCTCGGTCTTGGCTGAGCGCGGGAGCCCGCTAACTCGCACATCTTCTCCTCTGGTTTATGTCGCCGAGTTGAGTTGTATAGTGTGAGGTGGCCTCTCGATAGCCTTGTAAATAACTCTTCCATCTATCCATACATCGTGCGAAAAAAGATCGGCTGTAAAACCAGAAAGAGAAATAGAAACACTTTGCAAAAAAAAAAAGAGAGAGTATAATCAGTTTGTTCTTGAGTGTTGGAACCAGCCAGCCAGGTTTCCAGCTAGGTAGATGTAGGGTGGGGTCGTCTTCTTCCTCAGACTCGATCGACCACTCCCCAAAATTCTCTTGTTTCGATCCCAATCCCTCGACAGCATTCTCACAGCGAGACGAAACTGACACTGCCAGCCTAGGGTTCGCCAGCCTGCCCTTCATGCTCCGAGCGCCATCCTAGGGTTTGTTCGCCTCCACCGGAGATCTCGCCGCCTCCCAGATGCCGCTCCATGGCGACGCGCCGTCCAAGCGGGTCACCACCAGCGGCCGCCGCCCCCACGCCGCGGCCGCCGTGGGGCAGCCCCCGCCGCGCTCCATGTCCGCCGCGCCCTCCTTCTCCGCCGCCTCAGCGCGGAAGCCGCCCGAGCCGCTGCGCCGGGCCGTCGCCGACTGCCTCTCGCCGCCTGCGCCGCACACCCACGGGCCCGCCGCCGCCGCCGCATCCGCCGCCACCGAGGCCTCCCGCACCCTCCGGGTCAGTACCCCCACGCGATCTCTCTTTTCATATCTCGATTGGTGATACATTTAGCTACTATGGTTCTTCACACCCAACTTATAGCTCGGAGCACGTTTGATTTGCCCTGCTAAGCGGATTGTCAAGCGCTCCATTCGGTAGTGGTGCTCGTTCGGCAGCTACTCGCTCTCCTGAACCCCAGTTGCAGAGTCACCAGCATACAGCTTGTATTTGGTTCAGCGAGGTTGTCGGCTCCTTCGATGCTTCCAAGAAAGTGGCGACCTTCAGTATGTCGAGGCAGGGGCCTTGGAACGGCCGTGGTCTGCGGGTAGTTGCCCTGCGGTCTGGGCTGCGGATGTGGCGTTGCAGCTCGACTGTGAGCAGGGCGTGATGGAGAGATGGATGTCGGGGCGGCGGCTCCGAGAGTTCTGCAACATCGAGGGTGTTTCACCTTGTGTTCGTGTGGACACAAGGTGCTCACGGCGTTGGTCGTCGTCGGGGCTCCCTGTAGGGTTGGTCGCTTTCATATCTACGTTGGAGTGTCCTGCATCCTCCCAGAGCAGTTATGGCTTCTTCTCTCCGGCATGGGTGGAGGGTGGCCGGTTCTTTGTGGGGTGGTGTTTTATGCATGGCTCTAGGTGTTCTTGAGGTTGTGTGGGCTCCACCCTGTGGTGTTGGTGTTCGTTGTATAGTTTTGGGCACCTTCTTCTTAATTAATGGACAAGGCAAAGCCTTTGCCTTCGGTTCAAAAAAAAGAAGAAGAAATGATGCTACTACGTCACCGTGTTGCATCGACTGAGATAACGCGAAATTGGTGCCTATAGTATTAACTGAAGCGTGTTTCACTCACACCTTGAAACAGGTTCATGTCCACAATTGGCGTCACCTCATAGTTACCAATGCTTAGATTTGGCAATGTCGCATGTTCTGAACCCCAATAGCAGAGTGACCAGCAACTTAGTTGGTTAGACCGTCTTCTTATACTCCGCGGCTACGTACCGCGTTGCATACTGCATTGAATGATACGTGGAGTTGGTGCCTATAGTATTAATGGCAGAGTGTTCCGGCTTGTTTTAGTGGCATCGAGAAACGATTCATGTCCTCGAATGACGTCGCTGCATGTACCGTTTCATGATTTATGGATGGAACACGTGTCGGCGAAGACCACCCGCTCCAAATAGAAGGGCGTCACCGCCTTGTTTTGCAGATGGTAGATAAATATGTTGACTAGGCCTGTTTATCGGCATATTCCGATAAACCAGCCGATTTATCGCTTACCGTTGTCTGACCGATAAGATTAATTGGCGATAAATCGGCTGATATACCGATAAATCGGCCGATTTACCCCTTATCTTGGGTCGGTGCCCGCGAAAGAAACTAGAAAGGAAGGTCAATTATTGTTTGGCACATTATGACGCGTAAGATACACCAATATTATGTTTGGACTTGTTATTTATCAATTTGCATTCCTAATCACATGCACATCGTCTAATGTAAAGTTTTTTGGCAAGTAAAAAGTATAGAAAATTGTCAAATCCTTTTTGACTGTTGTTGATATCGACGTTTGGTTGTTGATTTGTTAATTGTTTGGTATAGCCGTCTTCATCACTGCTCAGTATATTTAGCTTCTCTGCTTTCTTTGTTACTGCTGCTCTTGTTGTTTATGTTGCGCTATTGGTAGTAAACAGAGTTTCCTGATGTCATTTCTTAATGAGTTGATCATACGCTGGCAGGATTATATAGCCAACCTATCAACCATCGATATGGCTTACAATGTCCTCATTGATCATGCGCTTGCAGAAAGAGATCGCAGGTATGCTTTTAGCTTTCCACCTTTCACTTCCTTTTCAGGCTCTTCTCCCCATTCCATAAATAAACTTTCGATTGTTCAACATAATGTGCTTATGTACCTAGCTCCTGTGCTATTCTTGACAAACCTATCTAGCTCCTCTGTGATAAGCTACATGACATCTCTTTCGCTTGTTTAGCTTGTTTCTATGCGGTATACAGTAATTAATCAAGTAGGAATGAGGATCTGGAAGACTTGAAATTACTCACAATTGACTTGGTGCATCTTGATTTCGTGAGCTGTGTTGTATACAGTGCCCCTTAAAGTTGAATATCTATGATTTCTCACTTTTGTCCTAACGTGTACAATCTTTTCAACCAGCCCAGCAGTTGTCCCAAGATGTGTAGCATTGTTAAAGAGATATCTTATCCGGTAAGCTGAGTGTCACTTGTCAGCCTCTCATGCTTATTCTTGAAACTTTCTTGCACTACACTAATACACTATACTACTTTGCATTGTAAGGTATATTCCAAGGGTGCAAACACTACGTCAAATTGACATCTTTTGTGCAAATACGATAGCAAAGTATGACCCAGGGGCAAGTCACAGAGCATCATCATTTGGCCAGAACATTGGATCATCAGCAGTTTTGCCAAACTCCTCTCTTGTCGCCCCACCAATATCGAATTTTGCTTCAGCATCTCTTGTGAAGTCTTTAAACTATGTCCGATCATTAGTCGCAAGGCATATTCCAAAGTTGTCATTCCAACCAATTCCTCAATCTGTTTCATCAACCTCTACAAAACAGTCGCTTCCTTCACTTTCATCATTTTTGAATAGGTCCCTAATTCCTCAGTTGAATCCAGAAGTTGTTCCCAACAGAGAACATCTTGAATCAAAGGAAAGTCATACCCCGCCTGATTTAGTATCATTAGCAAGTGAAAAGGTTGACGGGGGAGAGCATGGATATGATATCAAGTATATATCCTTCGACATTCTAAATTGGCGATGGCATGTATACAGTGAACGACAAGCATCAAGTTCTGCCAAAGAAAGGTATTTCACTTGTGCTAATTGTTTACTCTCAGTTCACTTTGGTTGACCTTAATCTGTTGGCAGTAGAAAGCGCAAATTGTGCTGCACCTGTTTTTTTTTGTCACGCTGGAGCATCCCGGTCATTCTGGCTGGAATGGAATCAAAAAGTGTGATACTGATGGTCTTGCAAACACTGACTGCTTTGTTTGTTTCCTTTCTCACCAGCAGTGATTTTGCGGGCCTTCAAGATTTTCATACACAGGGTTTTCTAGAAGTTGGTGCTGCAGCTCTTCTAGTAGGGGATATGGAGGCAAAGATCAACGATCAACAATGGAAATATTCTGTTATACAGGAATTTCCTGATATTGATTTGTTGCAACCTTCAACATCTACAGCTAGCACTTTTGCGTCATCACAGGGTCATCTGAAAGCAATAACTGCCTCAAAACGCATGAAATCGGGCCCAAGCCAAGTTTGGTAAGCTCTTTTTTCTTTGGGCTATTATGTCTATCAGTGCTACGCTGTGGTGAAACCATATATTTCGTTCCATGCATCATTTTAGTATTTTACTGAAGCACATTCCCTTCCTTCCACCTCTCCAGTTTCGCCGAAACAGGTTTCTGCATCTGTGCTGACGTTTGCCACTTCATTACGAACCAACTCATTATTCACATGTAGATTTTTTCGTTAAGATTATTGATATCAATAATTGGTCACGTTCTTACGTGTGGAAACATGTACCTTTTCTGTAGGATGAACATACCTGCAAACACATTCCAGCCTCGAGCACGCCCCCTTTTTCAGTATAGACACTACAGGTATTCCCTTGTTTTATTTATTTACTTTGCATATGATCTAGCATAGTATCTTGCACAGGAATGTTGTACATGCACCTTTATAAGATCAGTGTTGTATCACTGTAATTGAAATATCCTAAGTTAATTGTGGCTGGATAATTTCCTGTCACCATATTTAAACAAGATGAAAATAGCTAGACATGCATTTAATGGGATTCTGATGAAAATATTTACTTTAATTACAAAATCCATGGAGAGATTCCAAATTGTGTTTCTTGAGTAACTCTCGTTTGCCTTGATGTTGAACATTTACCTATTTATGGTATATCATACATATAATGCTCCTCCTGTGTAAACCATTTAATGTGTTGCATCATGCCTAACGATGTGCTCACTTGAATCTATTGTTCTTTTTGGTATCCTCTTTCATTAGTGAGCAGCAACCCTTACGATTGAATCCTGCTGAAATTTCTGAAGTCATAGCTGAAGTTTGCTCAGAAACAACTTCAAATCAGTCCAATGCTCCATCAAGATTGACCACCCAGAGTCGGCAACCTTCAGCAGATGTGGCATTCAGTGTCCTCATTAAACTTGTCATTGACATGTATATAATCTTACACCCTTTTCATTCTTTTTACCTCCAGTTCATACATTGTGTTTGCAGATCCTTTTTTAGTTTTTTCTACTGCTGGCTCCATTATTGGTGCAATGGTTGCAGCATGACTCTTTATACCTTTATACCTGATATTCTGATAATTAGCTGACATCATATTTTCTTTACTACTGGCTGCATTTCAAGTGCCAAACATATGCTTTAATGCCAAGTATTTTAGTACATGACTACCTTTGTGATCGACCTGCCACATTTTATTGATCTGAATTGCCTATTGTTCTGCTTTTTTTATAACCATGTCTTTACTTGGATTGTCAGCAGGCTGTACGCTTTGCTTCTATGAAATGCACTTTTAGGCTGATGCATGAATACTAAAGTTCTATGTTTGCCCTATTTTTGTCATTACATGCATACTAGAAGTGCATCAAAGAACAATGGTTGCAAGATGTGAGCAAATATTTAAAAAAAAGCAGAACTACGCTTATTTTAGGCCTGGTGCTAATTGCTAAAGCTTACCTTTGAAACCAAACTACACGTATTTAAGGTTTTGATCGTTTCGTTTCTTTTTTTTTTGGTTCAGGTATATGATGGACTCTGAGGCTGCTGCTCCTCTGACACTTTATATGCTCGAGGTATTATACTCTACTCACCTGTATCCCAAACAGAACATGTGAACTATTCCTAACATTTATTTACATGTCAGGGCATGTTAAGCTCTAAAAAATCACCTGCCAGAACAAAGGCTTTTGATCTTATTCTAAACCTTGGGATCCATGCACACCTGCTGGAGCCTATGATAGTTGAAGATGCACCACTTATTGAAAAGAGTGAAACTCCAAGTAACTCTTATCTGAACAATGAGTATGGACCAAGTATGGATGAACAGAAGGCAACAGAACCTGAAGAAGAGCAGAGGACTAGTCCTGCTATTGATCAATTTGAGTCGTGGCTTCTGAAAATACTATTTGAAGTTCTCCTTCTCTTAGTTCAGGTAGTAGTTACTTATATAATATTGAACTTGATATGCATTTTGGTAGTTATATGGACTTTCCTCTTAAGACCAGGGAAACGTGTGTGCATTATATTCATCTATGTGCATGTGCAAGCATGTTTAGATACTCTGCTCCACTTTATGCTAGGCTGATACATATGATAGATTTGTTACTTTTGGTCTGCAGATGGAGGAGCGGCAGGAGATTGTGTGGGCTTCAGCTTTAAGCTGTCTATTCTATTTTATTTGCGACGGAGGGAAGATCATCAGGAGCAGACTTGGAGGTTTGGACATAAGGGTAAAGAAACACGTCTTTGCTCATTTATTCATGAATTTAGTGTGTTTGACTCTACTTTTCAACATTTTTCAATATGTTATTCATGTGCCTTTGGACTATGTAACAGTGTTAAAGACTTTACTTTTGATATAGGAGTTATAGTTGAAACTTTATTCACAAATGTAAAGTCTAAAATATATAACCAGTAGCAGTGCTACTAAAACGAGTTGAATCTACAATTCTACAGGTTGGAGTATGTTGCTATTGGTATTGATGTGTTTCTAATGTATGGGTGTAGAATGCTATTCCCGCACAAGATTTTCTTTCATAGCAAGCTGTGAAATGCACTTGGACAGTTGAACTACTTCTTTTATGTATCTAGTGATGCATTTTTCTTGTATATTTCACATATGAGCCTGTTTGACCTTCATCTGGCACATAGGTTTCTAAAAAAATGTAGCGTAGTCTGTTTACTAGTGTATAGCAGTTTATGTAGATTGTACCATTTCTTGCTGACAAAGAAGGGTCTGAGAAGCACTTGTGCATTTTTTAAATCCTGAACAGGTTGTGAAGACTCTTCTTGAGATTAGTGTGGAACACTCGTGGGCAAAAGTAGTGCACAGCAAGCTCATTTGCATGCTGACAAATATGCTGTACCAAGTACCAGATGGAAGAGTGGTGCACTTGATACACATTTTATTCCCGAGCGAATAGATCTTCTTGGTGGAATTGACTATATCTGTCTTGAGGTTAGTGTTACTCTTATGTTTAGATAGACTATGCTGCTTCTTGCATGGCTAGTGATGGCTGTTAAAACCTAGCTTTCTGTCCATTCCACTGCAATATCGTAGTATCTTCAGTTCTGCACAAAGTACAAGTAAACAGTAGTGTGCCAGAAGATGATCCATAGGATAATGTATCACCTGCTCAGTAGGTAAGTAAACCCTCTAGTGCATCACTGTCATGTAGTTATGTAGCTTGTTTCCATCTGAAGTAAATCTTACCTATTCCATTCTGGTACTGGCTGGAGTGTCCCATTCCGTTCAATAAAATTGGATATCAAAGAATCCATTTCATTTTGTCTCCAAATACTGGTCAATATCATCCGGCTGAACGGGATCAGTCACTAGTCAGTACCTAGTGGCGAGTGCCAACGTCAACCATATGGCGAGTTTTCTTCCCTTATAGTTGTAGGGTCACACTAAACCCCAGTTCAGCATATTGTGCTATGCCACCCATTATTCCGAGCTCCCAGAACCTCAGACAATTACCTCCACATAGATAGGATTTTTTTCGTGGAATAATTATTTTTCTGCATCTAGTGTCTCCCATGTGGATGACAGGATGGGTAACCCAGAAAAACTGGTCAGCTGTTGCGTTGTTTACGTGAGACCAAAGTTCAGTCAATCATAAATCTGTAAAATGTTAAATGTGTGCCAATGGTCACTACTACCTCGAACGTACAAATTCTTATGAGATAAGACGGTCCTTAAATCTTAATCGTTGTCATGCAATACTAAAATGTGTGCCAATGGTCACTACTACCTCGAACGTACAAATTCTTATGAGATAAGACGGTCCTTAAATCTTAATCGTTCATGCAATGCTAATCCATTTCAATTCATTCCTACTGATCATGATGGTAATTTTCTTCGCCTTAGTCGATAGGTTTTCGGTTATGATATTTTTATGTGTACTTTATTATACGTAAGTGTTATTAAATGCAGTGAATTTATATGTATCACCTTTTCATTTACAGTATTCACGAGCCAACTCAAAGGAAGAGAAGCGGGATTTGTTTTTTGTTCTTTTTGACTATGTAGTGCATCAAATAAATGAAACATGCTTGTCTGCTGGCCTTTCAACATATACTTATGATGATGCTCAGCCCCTCGCTTCTCTTCTTGCATCTGCTGATGCTCCAGAGGCCTTCTATATATCCGTGAAGCATGGTGTTGAAGGTGTTGGGGACATGCTTACAAAAGCTATATCTGCGGCATTATCACAGTCAGCAGAGTACGAACAATTATGTGTGGTAACGTCCCCTCCCACCGTTCTTCCCCAATAACTACCTTACGAAGCTAAGAGTGGACAGTGGTTTTTACGTGGGAGTAGACAGTGTTGGACAAATGAGTAGTTAGCAGTATTAGAGCTTTTGTTTAATTGCTCATTTTGTGTCACCAAATAGAACACATGTCAAATATCATGTTCGAATTTGCACACAGTAAGTTGTATCCACAACATTTGAGGGCTCCTGTAATACAACATTTGTGTATGCCATGTGATGGTCCGTACACGTGCACATAAATAGCCAGTAGTTATCACCAAGAATCCCCATTGTTATTTTGATTAACTGATAGATCATGCAACTTGGTCCTATTCAATATTTATTATGTTCATTTTACTTTATTTCATGATAAACACTGTGCAATCCATGTCAAGATACTCCTTTGTTAAAGCAGCACAGAATTTTGAATTTTGTTTTGTGTACTGTATAGTTTCTGATCAAAATTTCAATATTTGTAGCTTCTGGACAAGGTTATCAGGAAACTTGATGGAACTGTCAGCACATTTTCAAGGATTGACAACGAGTTTGCTTATATGATCCAAGTAACAAAATCCTTCAAGTGTTTCAATAGCATTAAAGATGGATGTGAAGATGGTGATGTTGCATGCAGAGCAAGGCTTTGCTGGGCTACTTTGCACTCACTTCTTCACTCGCACATTTCATCATACAGGCACCATGGATATATTTGGTTAGTTGAATTGCTCCTCTCGGAAATCAGTGAAGAAACCGATGGCTCTGTTTGGTCTAAAATCCAAAAGCTCCAAGAGGAAATTAAAGATGCTGGAAGCCAAGACATGTCATGTTCAGAAGTTTCACTGCCCGTTTGTCTGCTATGTGGGCTTCTGAAATCAAAATACAACTACATTCGATGGGGATTTCTATATGTTTTAGAGAAATTTCTGATGCGCTGCAAATTGTTATTGGATGACAGTGACATGCAAGAGCACTCAGTTGCTTATCGCAGCAAAAACCGTTTGGACAAAGCTTTTGCGGTTATAGATATTATGAGTACTGCTTTGTTACTCGTGGTTCAAAATAACGAGACAGACCATATCAACATCTTAAAGGTGATTTTCTTTACCCAAGTGCAAGCAATTGACCTTTGCACTGCAAGTTAGCACTGTCTGTGAATGTTAATGTTGCTTTCTTAATCTTGTGTTTTATCATTTTATCCACTCTAATTCGAACTTTCCTCATACAGATGTGTGACATGTTATTTTCACAATTATGTCTGAGGCTTCCATCCACAAATGTGATGCAACTGGGCGGCCTTCAATCCCTTGGTCAACTTTTTGGTTGTACAACTAAGAACATCGAGAGCCCGTTGGAGACCCGTGCATCACACCAAACTGTAGGAACGAAGAATTTTGGCAGGAATGAGACTTTGCAAGATACAAGCATGAATCAATCTACTCAATCCACTTTGCTCTGTGAAACATCGATGGCAGCACTACTTCTGAAAGGTCTTGCGATAGCTCCGATGCAGCTTGTAGCCCGTGTACCAACTTCATTATTTTTCTGGCCATTGATGCAACTTGAAGGTGCCGCCAGTGATGATATTGCACTGGGCATTGCTGTCGGTAGCACAGGAAGAGGCAATATTCCTGGTGCTACATCAGATATTAGAGCAGCGCTCCTTTTGCTTTTGATCGGTAAATGCACAGCTGACCAGGAAGCACTTACGGAAGTAGAAGGCAACGAGTTTTTCAGGTAATTTTTGTAAACTGCATGCATATCTTCTTCGTTTAAAGTGTGATTTATAGCTAATGTTCGATGTTTTCCCTTCTCCACTCGACACCAACAGGGGGCTTCTAGATGATACAGACTCAAGGGTAGCATATTATTCTGCTGCTTTTCTCTTGAAGGTATGCTTGTTGCAGTTATTGATTTGCTTGCTCATAGTTCCATCACACTTTGCCCTAATAAAATTTATTTTTCACAGAGGATGATGACAGAGGAACCAGAGATCTACCAAAGGATGCTTCAAAGTCTCATTTCAAAAGCTCAACAGGTCGACGCTCTTTTGCTATCTCACTCATTTTGTCTGGGTTAATTTTCAAATATCATAGGAATATTGTTTGTATGCACCTGTTATCTAGACTAGTTCCTGCTGACATATTCAGTCAGTTCAAGTCTCACAATAAATTTAGTTCCATGCATGTATCCGGTGTCCAAGTTTAGTTGGCATTGACATTTTTATTTATGTTGTCTTCAGTGTAACAATGAGAAACTTCTGGAGAACCCATACCTTCAGATGCGAGGAATATTGCAGTTGTCAAATGACCTAGGAGTTCAATAATCACCCTGGTTTGATTTTTCAATGTACAAAGCTTTCAATGAGAATTGGTACCATCGATCATGTTTACGGCAGAAGAATCTGTATCTGAATTTCTCTGCTCCAAACTATGAAAAGGTGTGTGCTGTTAAATTCTAGCCCTCATCTTCACTCACCCACGCTGCACAAATTTCTATTTCTACTTTGAGGTTTCTAACGGTTTTTTACAACTTTACAGGTGCTTTGAGTGGATCATGTAAATTACCGCTTCTGCCGGACGCATGAACATGCTTCTGAATTCCTTAATTCTTTATTAGGTCTGAATCATTTGCAAGATTAGTTGAAGATCATCTGGTTTCCTACCGTCGTGGCTATTTCGATGACCGAGTTAGGACGAGATGGTGTTCAATAAGCATGGCAGCTGCAATTTTCCAAGGCAGCATTGGGACCGAGCCGGCGCAACTTTTTTGTGAGGCATGCTCGGTTCAACAATGGTAGTCTGTAGACTGTATGTATGTTCCCTTTCCCCGCCTTTCGATCGTAAGTAACAAAGGCATAGATGTTTGCATGCTAGTGTAGTTGCTATCTTCTGGAAGCGAACTGACGGTGAACTTCCTGACAACTATTTTTGGTTCATGTAGATCTGTACTGGGCTAATTGTGTAAATGTGTAGGGTGAACAAAAACAATTTTGTTTACGCTAATTCAATCAATATGTTTTCCTGTACTGTAACTTCACTATTTTGTACAAAGTTCTTGGTAGTACAAAATGGACTTTTGGTGGTCATTGGCACAGTTTCTGCCCAGGTTCCGTCTTGATGGTTTTGAAGCATCATTCTCAAAAACTTCTTTAGGGTGATCGTTCTCGAAAACCTGCATTCCATTCTAGTCACCAGTAATCTCCACATGAGCATGTCCCTTCCCTGAAGTGATGAAACCTCTTCTTGTCCCGCACCACGATCTCCCTCTCTGTCACCTTGGAGATGAGCTTCGCGGCGTTGTGGCAATCCTTGCACATCCTGATGTTCTTGAACACCCTCACCTTCGCCGTCGTCCCGGACGTCCTCAGCAGCCCGAAAGCGATGGCTTGCTTCTCGCTGTGCCACCGCAGCGCCTCCACTCTCTCTTCCTCCTCCAGCTCGTGGAGCACGGCCGTGGTGTCGGGAGCATAGCCGACCTCGCAAATCCTCTGTTCGAGACCGTGCCACATCCTCCTTACCTCGTCCATCTCAGGGAGCAGCGAGTTGTCTCCGGCAATGAAGCTGTACACCTTGCCAGCGACATCGATCCAGCTGCAGCCCGGCTCCTTGGCGACGCCGGCGTCCCTGAGCATCTTCCTCACCTTCCTCATCTCGTCCCACTGCCTGGACCCGGCGTACATGTTGGAGGCCAGGACGTAGTGCTCGGCCTTGTCAGGCTCCAGCTCAATCAACTTCTCAGCAATCTCCCTCCCCAGCTCCACCTCTCCATGGATGTGGCAGGCAGAGAGCACCGAGCTCAGTATCTTGGCGTCGGGCTCCTCCGGCATCTCCTCCATGAGTGCCACCGCGTCGACGAAACGCCCTGCTCGGCTCAGCATGCCGATAACGCAGGCATAGTGCTCTAGCTTCGGTTCTATCTTGCAATGGTTTGTCATCTCCTTGAAGAAGCGTAGCCCCTCCTCCAACATTCCGGCATGGCGGCATGCCATGAGTAGGCCAAGGTAGGTGAATTCATCGGGTTCCATCCCCTCCCTCCTCATATTTTCGTACAACCCAACAGCTTCTTTCCCCAGACCATTGACTGCGTATCCGGTGATCATCGCAGTCCATGAAACTACGTCTTTCGCCTCCAACCGATCGAAGAACGCCCTAGCATCGTCCACAAATCCGCACTTTGAGTACATGTCTATCATGGAGCTGGACAGGAACGAGTCCTCACAGAGGTCAGATTTCAGAGCGAAGCAATGCATCTCCTTCCCTAATCTGACAGCCGATAGTTCCGAGCAAGCCATCAAGGCACTTGTTGCTGATATGAGTGATGGCCAATGTGCTCGTCCCCGCTGGATTGCATCTTCCTGAAGAGCTGGAGTGACTCGCCAGGTAGTCCGTTCTGCGAGTAACCGGCGATCATGGTGTTCCACGAAACCTCGTCGTTAGTTCCCTCCGCTGCTTCATCGTCGAACAACACTCGAGCCAAAGACTCCCTCCCGCACTGGATGTACGCCGAGAGGAGCGAGACCCGAATGAAGGGATCCCTCTCCAGTCCGTTCCTGAGGATGAATCCATGGGTGGCCTTGCAATGGAGCAGGTGCTTGAGGTTGGCGCATGCCAGGAGCAGACTCCCAATGCTGAACCAGTCAGGCTTCAGTCCACAAGCATTGCTGTTCATCTGAATGAATAGCTCGATTGCAGCGCTCGCCTCGCCGTTCTGGGCGTGCGCGCCGATCAGCGCGTTCCATGAGCTCACCGTCTTGCTCCGGATGCCGGCAAAGACACGGCCGGCATGGAGCAAGCACCCACATCTCCCATAGGCTGCCATCAACGCATTCAGCACCATGTCATTGTCGCCGGTCGAATCCAGACCTCTCCGGATGGTAAAAGCGTGCAGCTCCCTCAGCTTCCCCAGCTCCGGCAGGCCTGAACAGGCCGGAAGTACGCTCAGCAAGGTGATCTCATCGGCCGGCACGCCCTGTTCGTCCATCTGCTGCATCTCACGCAGCAGCCGGAACGCAGCGCCGGCCTCGCCGTTCCTCGCGTACCCGCCGAGCATCACGTTCCAGGACACCACGTTGCTCTCGGAGGTCTCGAGGAAGGCGCGCTCGGCGTCGGCGAGGTCGCCGCACTTGGCATACATGTCGACGAGCACGTTGCTGACCCGCGCCGCGGCGTCCCACCCGGACTTCACCGCGAGGGCGTGCACCGCCCTGCCCGTCCCCGGCCACCCGAGCGCCGCGCACATCGGGAGCACCGTCACCAGCGTCGCCTCGTCCGGCTCCGCCTCCATCCGCACCAGGCAGTCCCGGAACACCTCCAGGCCGCGCCGCGGGTTGTCGGAGAGCGCGGTCATGAGCGCGTTCCAGGACACGAGGTTCCTGGCCGCGGCCGGCATGCCGTCGAACACCTTCTCGGCGTCTTCTACGCGGCCGCACCGGCCGTACATGGAGATGAGGGAGTTTGCGACGAATGTGTCTGGGTCGTCGCCGGCCAGGCCGAGCTTGGCGGCGAGTGCGTGGACCTGGCGCCCCGCGGTGGCGCCGTCGCGGAGGAAGCCGCAGGACTTGGCGGCGGGAGGCAGCGTGAACCTGTCGGGGGCGAGGCCCTCGGAGGCGGCGAGGAGCGGTGGGAGGAGCTTGAGCGCGTCGGCGTGGCGGCCCGCGCGAGAGTGAGCTGCGAGTAGGGCGTTCCATTGCGGGAGCGATGCGGCGGTGGGCTTCGCCGGTGAGGGAAGAGGGCTGCTTGCTTGTGGCTGTGCGCGAGTGGGAAGCGGCGAGAGGTGGACGCCGGCGGGCATGGGGTCAGCTCTGCGTGCTTTGCTTATCCTCGGGAGTGAGTGAGTGACCGAGTGGCGAAGAAGCTTATGATTAATCAAACGAGTTTTTTCTTTGAAAATTCAAAAACGGGGTTAAAAAAAAATTACAGGTGTATCCAACGAGGGCTACATACAAAAAATAAATTTCGATGTTCTTATGCGCACCGTTCACCTTTTTTGTAAATGTACATGTTTGGGCTACACCTTTGATTTTTTTTCATTTTAACAATATACAATTTTTGGTAGGATTTTATTTTATTACTTGTTCTACATGGGATCGAAGAAACCAATACGCACGGACACAAACAACAAAACCTTGATAAAACTGAAGGTTTATGAATCCACGGTTTTATCATTGGAGGTGACACACATTTTACATGTACTATTTAATTCCCCCACCATTACGATACACAAGTGCAATACATAATTAAAACTTTAAAATTACGAAACCAATATTTTAATACACTAGAATACAAAAATATTTTGGTCGTCAAAGAAATGAATGTAGCTTTGGGGATTCCAATATTATTTTAGACAACAAATTACATTTTTTCTGAAAAAATGGTTTTAGCTTGAAATAACCAAGATACAGACATGTCTGCGCAGACTAAAATTTCAATTAGATTTTACTAGTTGTGTAATGCACCACCTAGTAGTTGGATCCATGAGTGGGAGGTCAATATGTTTTAGTTCTGTGAAGCGGATCATCTGGAGCATGAGCAGGAGTCGATAGGAAGGAGAGATGACTGGAAGGCTTAAAATTGTGATAATTGGTTCAACAACTAGTTGTTCATCCAGGGACAGGGATATGTGTTGTGTGTGTGTTGTGGGGGAGGGAGACATGGCCCCCCATGCTAAAATATTTTGTGAAAATCCCCCCATAAACGTGTAGTTTATATCAAATTAGCCCTAATGCGCCCTTTAGGGTGCTGCCCGATGATCTTGTGCTGTCAGAGCAACGAGGATAAGTGCGGTCCCACATACAACATACACCCTCTATCAAATTAACCATTGTCCGCGCCGCCGCCGCCACCAGTGCTTCCATGACAGCATTGAAGAACATGTTGGAAGTAGTTGACAAAACAATTCCCTGATTTAACACACACGTAGTGGCTTTTATGATTCCTAGGAGTAACGGAGCAGTGCAAGCCCAAAACGGTGGCTTCCCCCGGAAGACCAAGAACTGCGAAACAAGTAGTGAAGACCCACCACCCCCCCCCCCCCCCCCCCCCCCCCCCCCCCCCGCGTGAAATTGCTCAGTGATACCTTTATAAACCCGGTGTGGTGGTGGAAGGGCCCCGTTTTCATAGATTGGATTGATCTCGCTCTATCTTCTTCTCCTCCTCTCCTTGTTGGTGTGGTGGTGGAAGCACCGTGCGCCTACGCTTATATGATGATCTGAGCTGAATTGAGTGCCAGAGGAAGGTGCCGAGAAGCTCGATGGCAGGGTGAGGCGGGTCTAGTGTGTGGTGAATTTCTCGCCATTATGACAATTTCCTTGTTCGTGCTATCGATTAGTTGATTCTGAGCATCAACGCATGCGTCAGGCTGGATTCGGATCCGCGCCGTAGGGGCCTGAAACGAATGAAGATCGTTAAGAATGGTAGGTGGAGGGCACCCTACCGCGCTCTTTACTACGGACGCTACGATGATTCACGCAAGTAGGGGGCGGGCACCCTACCGTGCTCATCAGTTAACCAGATAGGTGATTTAAAATCTTTCATATGGTTGGAGGGCATGCGACTTAATTAAGTAAGAGATATCCGTTGTAATTAGGCATGACAGGCTAAAATAAAAAAAGGAAGCAACAAGAGCTGATTTGATTGAGAGTTTACTTAATTCTATGTGATGTAACCTATGATTATGTAGTAGATGAATAATTTTAATCTCATGAAAAATTATTTTATCTATGTCATAACCCATGATTATACAGTGTTGAACAATTTTTTAATTTCTTGAACAATTATTTAATTCAGCATGATTTGTTTTTAAATCGAGAATTAATCAAATTTATAAAGGGAGTGATCGAGTGACGAAGAAGTTCGATAAAACTAAGGCCCTGATTGGTTCGTCGTATTTGCGCCGTAACTCACGGGAAAATTTCACGGAGCACACAACTTCCTTATTAAAACCCAATTTGTTTACTGTTAAGTGTCTAATGTTTTTCTTGTATTGAAATCTATTGTTAGTTGAGGATAAATGTTGCTCGTACTTTTTTTTTTCATATAAAGGTCCTAATTTGAAAAGTAAATTTTTTCCTCGCACCAAAATTTGAATTAGAGTCAAACAAAACGGTTCAAAACCGGTCATAGCATGGTCATCCCAAATAAAAGTATCAAACTTTCCGGTTTTGGCGATGTGGTGTGTTCCAGCAAATTTGACACGTAAGTGTAATGCTACCCGGCAAAGACGCGTCCCGGCAAATACCAGAAAATAATGGTATCGTGTAGCAAAATTTCCCATATATTATTTGTGGCTCAGTTCATCAATGAATTTTTATAATTTGATCCTTATGCGTTAGAGTTCAAGTATACTAACAAAAGTACTCAGAGACGGGAGCACGTGGCTACAATTTTGGAGAAATGTCTACAATTTTGGAAAACAAAAGTATTTTTTTGGTCCTTGCAGAAATATCTACAATTTTTGGAAATTATACCGATTTTTATGTGTGCATCCACATGTGTTCGTATTTTTCACTTCGTGGAATAAGACAAAAGCAATGGGCCAAAACGGTCAATTGCTATCACATGCAGAAAGATCATAATAGGGGCGGTGTGTTTCTCTTTTTCTCCTTTTCCTTTTTGTGTTTGGAGAGGGTGTTTGGGAAACTCTCGACCTCGAGTTTTATTTTTCGGTGGGAGTACCCATTTATCTGTTGGCTGACATCCCAAATTCTCCATCCCCCATCCCTCCTCCTTAACCTATTCAGTATCGCAGAAATATAAAAATCTTGAAAGTTAAACTATTACCCATTTTCTTGATTGATAATTTTACCATGTCCAGATCTTTGACGTCAATTTATAAGACTGTTCCTGTACGCAAAATAATAATTAATTTACTAGCTAGACTGTTCCGGTGCTCAAAATTTCACACATCCTTATGGCTTACTTTTTCAGTACTTATAGCGCGGCCGGTCTTCATATGTTTGGTAGTAATTCAGGTAATTCATTCAGGTGCCTAATCATTCTTATATATGTATCAGCATATATAAGCGTTCTGGCCTGAAGATGACGATGAGAGAACACACGTATAGTTAAACGAGGGGAGATTTATTTAATTCGGGGCAAACACATGTGCATGGCATGGCTGCTGTTGCTCATGCAGATCGAGCAGGTGCATGCATACAACGGCCCTCGATGATCAGGGTAGCGGTACACGGTGGTAGTTAAGTAGTGATGCAGGCCGCCAGTGGCATCAACTCAATGGTTGATGATCTAGCAGCAGGAGCAGGAGCAGCCGCTGCCGCAGCCGCTGCCGCTGCAGTTGCACTTGCTGCAGGTGCAGCCGCCGTTCTCCGCTTCGGCGGTCATCTCCATCCCGCCGGCGCTCCTGCATGCATCCCAAGATCAGCATACACAATTAATTAACACTTGCTGCACATACATATGTGATCGATGATCTCTGTTTTAAATAGCCGGTTATAGAAAATAGCCCCAGTCCCTAAAATGGGGCTATAGCCGTAAATTGTACGTGAATTCATTTAGCCCTAAGGTTCTCAAAAGTCTAAAGCCGAGATATAGCCAGACTATAGCCGGCTATTTAAAACAGAGTCGATGATGCATGATGGCTAGATAGTTAACGAGGACGTACGCCTTGTGGGTGGTGGCGGCGACGAGGAGGACGTTGGCGTTGCCGGCGACCTCGACGTCGGGGTACTTGCAGTTGCAGCTGCTGCCGCAGCTGCAGGAGCTGCCGCAGTTGCACGTTGCGTTGGTGCACGACATCTTCGGTTTGGCTCGAGCTTGGGACTGGATGACCGGAGATGGAGATGGAGGCTTTGATTGGCTTGCTTGCTGGCAGCTGGCTTGAGGAACAATGGCAGGGCGGCGAGGCCTATTTATAGGCAGGAGGAAGAAGAAAGATTGGGAGATGGAGATGAGAGATGCTGCACTTTGGGAAAGGATGGAGGGGAGCGAGTCAGGGACCACCGCGCGCTTGGGGGAGAGTGATAAGGATAGATAGGGGCCTCTCGATCAATTTGATTCCTTTTGTTTCTTCTGCTAGCTCTCTTCCTTTCCTTCTTTCTTTGTTTCTCTTTAAACTTGATTCCTTTTGTTTCTTCTAGCTTTGCTTCTTTCTATTTTATAAGGAACTGCAAGCATAATAGTACTATTATTCTCGCAAAAAAAGATGATTTGCGTCAAAAGAAAAGATAATGTTATTTGTGGGTATTGATTTGTAGTTCGTGTTATGGGAGGAAATATCTTGCCCCACGGGATATGCATACGATTGAAAATTTGTTTTGATTTAACTAAACAACATAAATTTTGCAAAAATAAGGTTTCCATGTTCCAAACAGGCCCTCTCGGGATAGGAGAAATATCAGATAATAACCATCGAGCCTTTTGAATTTACAAGGAGATTTCATCCTTGATTCTAACTCTGGAGTAGAAAAGCATTCCGTGAGTGTTGTTATACTCACGACAGATGGGTCATGGAAAAGTTTGTTGGATAGAGGTCACCACAAAGCTCAGCAACCCTTGGTTGGGACAAAGAAGATGAATGAGAATAGGGCCACTCACTCAATTTGATTCCTATTGTTTCTTTCTCACAAGGAACAACAAAGATAATAGTATTGTTATTCTCTTACAGAAAGAAAATATATTTTTATTAGTTTCAATAGAAGATGATGCTATTTGTATATGAGGGGAAATACCTTGCGCCAACAAGCAATGGGTTTATATATTATTTGTGGGCATTGGTTGTAGGTCTCTCAAAATTTTGATTCAGTTTGCTTATTCTACCTACCTTTCTTCACGAGAACTGAAAATATAATAGCACATTATTGTCCCAAAAAATTAAAAGATAAAATTAGCTTAAAAATGTTAGTGGTGGCTACAGATTTTTAATTCATGTTCTGAGAGGAAATATCTCGCGCCAATAAGCGATGGTCATGCTTCACATATGATTAGGATTTGTTGTATAAAGGTGTTTATTGAGAAAACGATGGTACTAATTTAGGTTATATTTGAACTAAGCACCAGAAAATTCTCAGCAATAAAATACACATATTCCAAACAAGCTCACATGACATAGCTTGAGCGCGAAAATGTATGTTGGGTGAATATCAAGCCTTTTGATCGACATAGGGTGAAAAGAGCTTTCTTCCTGATCCTGCCTCTGGAGTAGTAAAGTGTAACCGTGATACTATGTGTTCCGCGAAAAAGGGGTCATGGAAAAGTTGTTTGATATATAGGTCACCCCAAGCTTGGTAATCCTAGGTTATGATGAGTTTGATAATTTGTAAGTTATTTTTGTAGAAAATTGGTTACTCATATGTTGGGTATCATCCTCACATGGACTGTGAGAAGATGGCCATTTTAAAAGGCAGACCAAACATGTGTAAGAGCCAACTACACATTATAGTTATGACAAAGGGTTATTTTGTACTTTGCACATGAAAGAGGGGGATGCTAAGCCCCTCATATGGCTACCACTAGGGGGATCCCAGATAATCCTTGGTTAGCCACCATTAGAGAAAAGGGAAAGAAAATCAAGAGGAAATGAAAGAGACGAAGTTGAAGTAACAGGAAGTAACACCATTTTCTAGAAGGTTGTGAAATTCGGATCCACTACCTTGGCTGGATTTTCACATGCCTTCAAAATGTTCAGAAGAAATTATTCATATAGATTGTTGATTGCGCCCATAAAATATTTTAACTCTTTATGGTATGTGCAAATAAATAATCTAAGTGAAGAAATAGAACGTACGGGAGGACGATGCTTTTTCAGCCCCCCTCCCCCCATCGTTCTAGTGATTTTAGTGCAGATCGTATATAAACTCACATTTTCACAGATCTTCTATATCTAAATAGGAGCCCATTCTTCCACGTCACAGCAGTTAAAAATTTGGTGTGTTAGAACTTAGAACACTCTGCCGTATCGACTGCACTTATTCACATACGGTTCTCTCTTTGCCTTTGGTTTCAGTTTAACACCCGCACCACTCGCTAATTGCAGCGAAACAAAACGCTACAATTTCTGCATGCAATTAATCTCATTAACTAAACTTCCGTTATCTCTTCTTCCATTAAGTTCTCCGTGGCCTCTACTACACCACGTCTCCTTCCTTCAAACAATGAATTTCCATTCTGCATCTACCGCTTGCCTGTAGGGCTGATCGTTCGAAACCTGGCTATTCACCTCCTATGCCCAAATTATATCCCCCAAGGCCTGAGCATCGGGCGTCGTCACAAACCGATCTGTCCGCACGACTGCTCATTGTTCTTTCAACAGAGCTAGCAGATGAGGGACGTTTAGCCGCGCAGTGCATATTCTGCACGAGCTTCGTGGGCACCCACCGCTAAGCTGAATATCTTGTACTAGGTGACAGGACAGCTTTCAGCAGCCAATTCCGCCAAAGCTAGTTACCCTTGCTTAAATTATGCATCAAGATATCTCTAATTATTATACTACAATGGTTGTGGTAATGTTCAGTTCATGTTTTACCATTCTCGGTTGATGATGTTCAGTTACAAGATAATGATATTGTCCATTGTATGATTAATCTGACTGTACTTCAGATATTAGCAGAGTGTGATGAGCATGAAATTCGAAGATCCATTGCTTCCTTGCTGATCCCAAGTGGAGGAAACAAATCAAGGTAGGATCGTCAGACGTTTGTTGGTTCCTGGGTTGATGTAATATATTTTTCCTGAATAATTATTTGCCCTTTTCACTAGATTAGCACAATACCAGAAGTATCTAACGGATTTCTATCATATGAATGGATGCACAAATTCGGTCAATCTTTTCCCTTCAGTTTCAGTCTAGCAAGCAGGTATTTCATTGATTGCTATGCGCTTGATGCTGACTAGCTTGGTTCAGGGGAATATAAATGAATTCTACAAAAAGGGATCATGAATATATTACCTGCCAAATCTTGGTACGTGAATATTTTTCCTCCTATAAGATTTAGAGCTCTAATATGTCATGAATTTTCTTTATTCCCTTTATCCGACCTTGCAAGGGAAACAGAATAGTACAAAATATTGAAGTTTTGTGACGCTAACATTCTGATTTTTTTCAGTGTGTGCTTGACTATAACAACTGCCTTCCTTGGCCAAACATTGCCGTGCCTCATTGATCCATTAAATTACCCTCCGTAGAATAATTGGTGCCTGGAAATAAAATATGTATCATTTTCATAGTGCAGAACCCTTTTTCGCATATTCGGAGGCAAAGTCCAGTTTAACTGTTTTTTGTTTCAATGTGCAATGGAGATTACCGAAAGAAAATTAGCAGCACATATTTGATTCATACATGTATTCTTTGTTATTCGTATATTTTTTCCGCCGCAACGCGCGGGGCATCGTCTAGTTCTCAACATAGGCGGTGCATTCTATCATCTACATGTGAGTTTTTTTATTTGGACCTTTTGGTGCTTGAAAATACAAATTTTGAACTATTAAAAATTGAAAACCGCACATGTGCATGATGTGCTTGGTAGTAAAACGTCCAGGTTACATTCCGTACATGAACTTTTATTTTACGGACGAAAGCAATGCAACAAAAAGCAAGGGAGAACCGGGTGGGTGGTGCCAATTTGTGTCCACCCTGCGGAAAGCTCTATTTATGGCTATGCGGTTCTTGACGTATGTCTTACACAAGTGGCTATTACTTTCCACGATAGCAGCATTTAAATTATCTTTTTTTTGAGGTACAGAAGAGAGGGGTACGGTATACGATTGGGATTCACGAACTTTGTGTCCCTGACTTTTGTGTGGCTTTGAGTCACCGACAAGTGGACCCCATGTGTGATGGGCCCACCGTTTCAGTGACTCAAGTCAGCCAATCCGTGCTCTACTGTATAACATGGTATGCTCTCTCCGTATTTAAATTATCTTTTTATGGAGGTAAAGATGAGACGAGGGGGTGCAGTAATTATTTTTTTCATGAGATATTGTATCCTTTCTCGAAATAAGGAATATATTTAGCTGTGTGCATGTGATGATGCATAATCGGATCGAGAGTGGCTTTTGCTACCCCGAGCGCTTAGGTGTAGCTATAGACGTTTATGGATGTACCATTAGAAACTTTTTGAAATGTGAATCCAATGGTATATTGTTTGTGGAATATAATTTATATATTATTTACTGATAAATCCATAATCAAAGTTGGGATCAAATTTTTTGCAAACGTGAAACTGAGGTCTGAGGGAGTATAGTTAAAGCGGGGGAGATTTATTTAATTCGGGACAAACACATGCATGGCATGGCACCTGCTGCTCATGCATAGCAGGTGCATGCATACAAAGGCCCTCGATCAGGGTAGCATTACATGGTGTTAATTAAGGACGTCGTAGAGGAGACACGCGGCCGGCCAGTGCAGCTTGATGATCTAGCAGCTGCAGCAGGAGCAGGCGCAGCTGCCGCCGCCGCAGTTGCACTTGTTGCAGGTGCAGCCGCCGTTCTCCGCCTCCGCGGCCTTCTCCATCCCACCGGCGCTCCTGCATCAAGATTAACACAGCACAATTAGCACTTGCTCACGTATACATGATTGGCTAGTGTATGATGTTGAATGGTGAGATTAATTAAGAAGAACGTACGCCTTGTGGGTGGTGGCGACGAGGAGGACGGTGGCGTTGCCGGTGGCCTCGACGTCAGGGTACATGCCGCAGCCGTTGCAGCCGCTGCCGCAGCTGCAGGAACTGCCGCAGCCGCACTTTCCTGAGCAGCACGACGACATCTTCGAGCTTGGTTGGGGTTGGATGACCGGAGATGGAGAGGCTTTGGTTGGCTTCTTGCTGGATTGCTTGCTTGCTGGCTTGAGGAACAATGGCAGTGTGGCGAGGACTATTTATAGGAAGAGGAGAAAGAAGAGTAAATTGAGAAATCGAGATGAGAGATGCTGCACGTACACGCGCACTTTGACAAAGGATGGACGGGAACGAGCCAGGGACCACCGCGCTTGGGGAAGAGGAATAAGGATAGTGGGGCTCTCGCATAATTTGATCCTTTTTGTTTCTTTCTTCTAGCTTTCTTGTTTTTCTGTCCTACAAGAAACTGAAAATATAATATTATTTTCTTCAAAAGAAAAGATAATGTTATTAGTGAGTATTGATTTCTTACTCATGCTATATATGAGAGGAGAAATATTTTTCTTTCCTACTAGAAATTTAAATTAAACACCAGAACTTTACTAGGAAGAAAATATCTTTTGATTTACAAAGAGTGAAAAGGTTTTCCTCATGATCCTACCTCTAAAATAGTAAAGCTTCACTGTGGTTATACTATGGGATTCATGATACAGGGCCATCGAAAAGGTGTTGGATAGAGGTCCCTGCAAAGATTGGTAGCCGTTGGTTGCGATAGGTCTTAATTGTCACACTTCCACTATTTTACGCAAGTTTAAGCTTTGGAAATCATGGTCGTCCAGTTACTATTTTCCAACTGCTCCGTTATTATTTTCCACGGATAGAGTATATGAGCATTTGGTGCAGATAAATTCAAGTTTAAGTGTTTAACTTTATCAGGCTCATCTTAGCTCGGATTTTTGTATTTCTCATACTATCAAAATTTTCAAGAGAGGTCACTCTTATAGTCGTATGGATGATTGGATATTATGTATGCTCGTAAAAATCTGTCAATTCCTTATGAAATGTGCAAATAAATAGTACAAGGAGAACATACACAACGACGATGGAGGGAATATCTACTGCTTCTAGCACTTTAGTGCTACACATGCTCCCATTATAAAAAAACAATTTTATATGTGTCAAAAAATTATATGAAAACATGTGAGTGTTCATAAAGTATGTGTTTACAACTTAAGACAAATTCAAAAAATGACACTATTCATGCCAAAATTTGATGTTTTGTTACTCAGTATTCCTTTCGAATTTGGACCTGAAAATTTTGGAGGTGGTAGACATATACTCTGTGAACACTCACACTTTTTTGAAGAATTTTTTGACACATCTAAAACATTTTTTTCAAGTGGGAGCATTTGCAGCACCAAAAGTGATGTGAACACTAGATATCCTACAGAGGACGATGCTTTTGTAGTCTCCTTAATCTTGTCTTTTTTTGCATATCACAGATCCAGTCATTTTTTCATGGAACTTTGCACACACCAGAGTATTCTATATAGTACATGCATACCAGATTATTTTCTCAGATTTTCTAAAATCAAAATTTCAAAATAAAATGTCCATGTCCCATTTATTTACAGATGAAAGCAATGTGAAAAGGTGAGAGGGAAGTGAGTGGGTGGTGCCAATTCTTGTCCACCCTGCGGAAAGCTCTACCTGTGGTTACGGAGTTCTTGAAATATTTATTTCTTACACAAGTGGCAAATTATGACTTTGTATAGCGATAAATATCACCGATATTTCGCATGGCGTCTCCAAAGCTCCACGTCGATTGCATTTAAATTATCTTTTCATGGAGGGTAAAGATCAGAGAAATGTATGGTAATATCACAAGATTCACAAGATATCGCTCAAAACAAGGATTTGGGTATGTGCATCTCGCGATGCAGAGGCCGAAAGCGATTGTTTCCGTCCCGAGTGCTATAGACGTGATAGGGTGGAGATGCCCAGAGCGATGTATACTTGGCCATTATTCTCTTGCTTTATTATTATGTTGCTGTTGCCAGATGAATTGTCTGCACATCACATCTCAGAAGCAGTGACAAACGCTCCAACGGCCGACGAATACAAACGAATCAAAGATAGACTGAGAATGGGAAAAAATTACACCACAGCGGCATCGCATTCACTTTCTCCTTCTCATCCGAGCTAGTAAGTGAGGTGACTGAGGAACTGCGCAGCCGTGGTGATGGCTGCTAGCTCCTGTAATAGCATTACTGACGACGTGCCTCCTGTCGTTGCTGTTCGCCGCGGACACCAGTGCTCCGGTCACCACGCCTCCGACCATCGCGTTCTTCTTCGGAATTCCATCTCAGATCATGAAATCTTGCAGTGCAGACATGAACGCCAAAGTTCAGAGATTACTAGTGTACTAGTGAACTACTAGAATTACCCAGTCCCTGTGGCCACGCCTTCCTTGCACATCTTCTGAATTCTGATGAATTAATCTGGTAGTACTTCTGAATTCTGAAGATTACCCCAATACACGCCTTCCTTGCACATCTTCTTCAGCTGCACATGTATAATAGATTCAGCAAGGATTTAGCACTGCTGCGTATTACATACCATCTTTTCTGAAGAAGCTGTTGTCACGTACGAGTCCTCAGAACTGCAGTGCGACTGCCTTTGAACTGTATTTTTAGCGAGAAAACTAGGTGTAGATCCACTTACTGCGTGCTCAGCTTTGTGCTTTGAGACGTCCGATGGATCCACGGACGGACAGGTCTCGATCTTAGCATAAAGTGGATGTGTGATCTTGATTAACGACACAAGTATAGTAAAAAAGAAATTTAACGACACAAGATTATAGCCTACCTTTGTGTAGGCAGTGGAAGGTCTCGTCGGCGGCGAACTTGCAGGCGCCGACCTTGAGGAAGCCATCCACGGTATAGTTCAGAAACGGGTGGTCCAGGTCCACCTTGAGGAAAAGCCGGCGTGGGCCATCGATCGATCTCTCGCCGACCTGTTTTGCTTCTCGATCGACGATCGGTACTTTCGTTGATCTGTGTATTTTATCACTTTTTTTAGATAAAACGTCTCAGTCATCCCTCTGGATACTACATATGTCATGCTAATCAGAGACGGTTTACAAGATAAAAAAGACCTAATTGAACATAACTCAAAGCGGCCTATTAGCTCAGCTGGTTAGAGCGTCGTGCTAATAACGCGAAGGTCACAGGTTCGAGACCTGTATGGGCCATTTTTTTTTTTTACGTTATTCTTCAAACTACACAAAAACAAAAAAGTTTATGGCTTCGCCCGGGTTCGAACCGGAGACCTTCAGTGTGTTAGACTGACGTGATAACCAACTACACCACGAAACCATCACGAAAATTAATTGCAAATAGCCTTTCATATTCGTTGTGAAGGAACAAAAAAATATAGTTCACGGTCGTTGACCCGTTTGGGGGTAAGGATATCAATGGGTAGGGCATGAGTACCCATAACCGTGTAATCCGTTGATACAAAAATCTACCCATATCCATACCCACGGGTATGAAGCTTTACCCGCACCCATACCGATGGGTATACCCAACGGGTTAGATCAAATAGTATACAAGTTATTAATAATTTTACATTCATCAATAGCATACTTGTCAAAATAAAAACATTTATCTCAACCTAATAAATATAGATGAGTACATGATAATTATCTCAACTTAAATTAACAATTGATGACAATTTTAACATAGGTTCACAGGTTCACGAGAATGAATGTTGGAGCTCCACAGATAAGATCCACATGTTAGTATAAACGGGCAGGGTATGGGTATACGTACTCGCAGGTACAGGCTATACCCATGCCCTACCTATGACTTAACGGGTAGGGTACGGGTACTACCCATGGGCATAAAGTTGTGCCCATACCCTACCCATGCGGGTAAGGTACCCGTGGGTACCTGTACCCATGGGTAAAATTGCCATCCTTAGACTTTGGGGGCGTGGTCTCGGGGCGGCGGCTCCGGATGTTCACCTCTGTCGTTGTGTTGAGCTGTTTGGGTGTCGGCTTTCGTGCTAGCTAGCTAGGGCTACTTAATCATCGACTTGTTTGGGATTGCGGTCTCGGGGCCGGCGTGGTGCGTTATGTGTTATATCAGTTTTCGGCTAGTTTTTCTCCAACTATTTTCTTCTGTACCAATGAAAAGATAAATATTTTGCCCCATTTTGAAAAAGTAACGCTTAAATAAATAAAAATTGTACTTGTACGGCTGCTACTCCCTCGTCCACCAAATAGGTGGATTAAAATTGAGTAAGAAATATGAACATTTTCTAACTTTGACCAAGTATATATATAAAAATATGAAGATTTACAATATCAAGTCAATATCAATATATTCACCATAAGATATACATTCCATAATATATTTATTTTACATTGTAATTGTTGATATATTCATATTTATATTTGGTTAATTAAAAAATGTTGATTTATTAAGTGAGTTTATACGCCACCTAAATAGGAATAGGGAGGGAGTAGATGGTTTCAAATAAAATCGAAAAAAGACATTATAGGCCACCTAAATAGGAATAGGGAGGGAGTAGATGGTTTCAAATAAAATCGAAAAAAAAGACGTGGCTAAAGCTGCAGCTATAGCTCTCACTCCCGCCGTGTGCCGTGTGTGCCAAAAGGCTACATCTCTCACAGGATGTCGGACCATTGCCACTGCTACAGCTTGCTGCCACATCAGTGTGAGCCTGTGACCAGTGCATGTCACGGACTCACGGCCCATGCTCTGAATACATTGCACCCAACCCTCGATCAGCATCATTTGCTTGCCCACAAGCATGTATCTTAGGCATACCGAAGACTAGGACCGGCATGCATGACATCTATCGTCAGGGAGGCTAGTTAGCCTAGACTGAGCCTGAGTAGTTGATGCGAAGCAACACGTGAAACTTGAACCAAGTCATGGTTTATGGAAAGTTTGACGGTTGTCGGTAAAAATAAATCAGCAAATTAATTTTAGTGCAGGAGGAAGCAAACCATATCTACAGGTGAAACAAAATCAGCAGTACATCTGTACCAGTTCGCAACGACTGCGGGTGGAAGTGTAGCGTACGAGGAAAAGTATCGCCACTACAAGAACAAAAAAATACTACACATAACAAAATAGCACTACACTCAGAGCAAAACATTATAGCACGAAGAAACCAATCAAATCTTCACGTGGAACAAAACAATAGAAAATAGGCAACAAAAATATAGCGACCGAGGAACAAATCAAGTGCGCAAAATGGAACAAGGCTAGGTGGAAAAAAGGCATCCACAGAACCAGTGGCGGAGGACGAAAAAAATGAGGTCAGACGAACTCTAATGCGAAGAAAAATGATGCAACAAAACTAAAATTGTCTAGACACATCAATACTTTATGTTATATTAAGCATAATCACTTGGTGAATTTTGGACGAAGTGGAAAAATTTAATCACATGAGGAACATATCACAATTACTATGGCAACATGACACTAGTATAGAATAGCCTAGTGGCAATATGACGTTTGCGACGTGTGTTGCGATTGACTCGTTGCCAGAAAAACTTAGCAACATGTTTACCAAAGGCGCGTTGCCACGAGTTTCACACTAGCAATGTGTCGAACGAGCCACCCGTTGCCCGTAAATTTAGGCTGACCGCGGAATCTTGTTAAATCTAGTGGCAACGTGGCTCCTATGGATACACTGCTAGTTTTGCGCATTTGGCAACGTGTCAGACATGTACACGTTGCTAAGTTTCTGTACTGGTAGCGTGCCCTCCTGTCACACGTTGCATATCCGGTTGGTATGCGTTTAATATTGGCAACGTGTACCTTAAAAACACTTTGCTATCGTTGGCGACCTTTCCAAATAGATAGGGTCACAACTGTCCCTTCGTCCACCGGCCGGCAGTGCTTTTGGCTATAAAAAGGCAAGCTCTCAGCACAAATCGTACATCTCTCGATCAGAGTAAACAAGCGGGGTTGGTGGCCCGCTGCTATGATAGAGCTTCTCGAAGATGTCTTAGGAAGTTGTCCGAAGACATCTTCGAGTAGCTCCCTGTAGAGGTGCTCCCCAAAAAAGAAAAGTCAGCTGTGACGGAATTTAGTAAAAAATAGAAAATCATGTGTGATGGAATTTAGTGAGAGGCCAGAATACTGTATGTTGGTGCTGTAGACTATATGCACATATTTGTTTAATACTCTCTTTGTGCCAATGCAATTTCAGGTGTAGTTCATGACACACGAGCCAGGCAGCAAAATGCAGCAGAAAAAAGGGAAAAATGCAGGTAGCAACGCGTCTCTATTTTACACACGTTGCTAGTGCATTTAGTGGCAACGGGTCCTTTACTGCCGGGTGTTGCCGGTAGTGCTATTAGCAACGTGCCGCCCGAGGTCGCACGTTGCTAGTATTTTTCTTCCCCAAAAGAATGCGCGGCACATTCTAATTTTGGTCAAACACCCCCAAACCGCACGTGACCTCTCTCTCCTCTCTCTTCCTCGCCGCCGCCGACTACGGACGCCGCCGTGGCCTCCCTCTCCCTGCTGCTTTCCCGACCACGGACGCCGCCGTGGCCCCCTGTTCCGCTGCTTTCTCGAGCTCCACGCCCCTAGCTAGCGAGAGCTTCCTCGATCTGCCGCCGCTGCCGCCCTCTCCATCTCCGATCACTAGTAGGGAACTGCCTTTATGTGGATCACTTTTTGTGGCGCACCAAGTAGCCATGCGCCACAAAACAAAATTTCTGTGGCGCACCTTGCCATGTGCGCCACAGAAATGTCACTTTCTGTGGCGCACCGTGCCATGTGCGCCACAGAATGCCATTCTGTGGCGCACATGGCACGGTGCGCCACAGAAAGTGACATTTCTGTGGCGCATGTGGCCTGGTGCGCCACAGAAAGTGACATTTCTGTGGCGCATGTAGTCTGGTGCGCCACAGAAAGTGACATTTCTGTTCCGCATGGAGGTGGGTGCGCCACAGAAAGTCACATTTCTGTTCCGCATGGACGTGGGTGCGCCACATAATTTTTTTTTCTCCTCTCACGCATGCCTACCCCCCCTGTGGATCGTCTTTTCAGTCCTGTAAACAAGAAAAGAAAATGATAAAAATTTCAAAAAATAAAATCCTTTGACATGTAGTTAGGTTTGAGGCCACATGCGCCACAGAAAGTGACATTTCTGTGGCGCATGTAGCCACAGAAAGTCACATTTCTGTGGCGCATGTAGTCTGGTGCGCCACAGAAATTGACATTTCTGTGGCGCATGGAGGTGGGTGCGCCACAGAAAGTCACATTTCTGTTCCGCATGGAGGTGGGTGCGCCACATAATTTTTTTTCCCTCTCACGCATGCCTACCCCCCCTGTGGATCGTCTTTTCAGTCCTGTAAACAAGAAAAGAAAATGATAAAAATTTCAAAAAATAAAATCTTTGACATGTAGTTAGGTTTGAGTGTCTAGTTGGTATAGAAATTTTGAAATATGAATTTTGACCTTTTCTGCAAAAAACGGAAAACAAATATTGACACGGCCATAACTTTTGCATACGACGTCGAAAAAATGCGTTTAATATATCAAAAAAATCGTGAGAAAAAAGAGCTCGATTTCACCCGGGTTTACCCGGTGAACTTTTCTCAGATTCGGGAAATTCAAAAAGAGTAAAAAGTTATTTCAAAAAGAAGATTTTTTTCTACAAAATCAAAAAAATAAAAAATTAAAAAAAATTCTGTGGTGCACAATGGTTCGTGCGCCACAAATTGTTGGGCGGGATTCGAAATTTGAATCCCGCCGCCGGCGCCCTTCTCTTCTTCCTCTTCTTTCTCCTGCTCTCCTTCTATCCTTTCACTTCTCCTCCACTTCTCCTCTCCCTTCTCCTCCACTTCTCCTCTCCCCTTCTCTCCTCTACCTCTACTTCAACTCAACTCCGACGACCTCCTCCTCCACCAACTCCGGCGACCTTCTCCTCCTCCTCCTCCTTCACCAATTCCGGCGACCTTCTCCTCCTCCACCAACTCCGGTGACCTCCTCCACCAACTCCGGCGACCTTCTCCTCCTCCTCCACCAACTCCGGCGACCTTCTCCTCCTCCTCCTCCACCAACTCCGGCGACCTTCTCCTCCTCCTCCTCCACCAACTCCGGCGACCTCCTCCTCCTCCTCCACCAACTCCGGTGACTCTCCTCCACCACCTCCGGTGACCCCATCCTCCACCCACCACCGACCAAGCCACCTATGGCCATGGCCACGGGCACCACGGTCTCCGACGAGCTCCGGGCAAATTTCGGCAAAATTTCAAAATTCCGGCGAAATTCCAGATCTAGATCTAGCCGCCCTTTTTTTGAGATTCAAAAAAACTTTTGTGGCGCATGGTAATGGGGTGCGCCACAGAAATATTTCTGTGGCGCATGCACTTGGGGGTGCGCCACAGAATCTTGCACTTTTCTGTGGCGCATGGGCCGTGCGCCACAGAAATAATATTTTTGTGGCGAGGATTTAGTGGCGCACCACCATGCGCCACAGAAAGGATTTTTGGTGCGCCACTAAAAGGCCTTTCCCTACTAGTGGATGGTGCGGACACCGTCCATCTCTCCTGCATCGACGGTGCAAGCTCCTTTCTCCCGCGCACCGTCCTCCCTCGGTAAGCACCGGCCTGCTACAGCCCCTCCCCGGCCTCCCCTTGGCCCCCTGCACATAAAGTGTTTGATGAAATGCTTGTTTGAATTTGACGATGAACTGTGGATAATATCATTGTGTATGTGTATGCTCGTAGGAATTGAGGCCCTTGAGATTGCCGGAATATTGATTAACTTCCGTTCCGGTAATTTCGGGCACTCCATATGTCCTATTTTTAGCAAAGTTGCTGCCAATTTTTTTATGAATTTTCGTATGACTTTTAAGTCTACAATTTGAAATGTTTTTCTAAGTTTCCTAAATTTTTAAGTGAATTTCGAGTGTACTTACTAACCACGAGGTTTTTAAACTTAGTTATGTCGGGATATTATAGTGATGTATCCACGAACAAACATAGGAAGAGGAAAAGAAGATCAAGAAAGATTAATATTGATCATACATTGGGGCAAATTGATAAAGAAGTCAGAGCTGCGAGCAGAGAAGAATGTTTAATCTAGCTCAGATCCTTCTTCCCTGCATTAGAGAAGTATCTACCGGCAGCACCTACAACAGAGACACTGGCGCCAACAGAGACATCTCAATCACAGACTGCGGCACTAGAACCGACACCACCACCACCCGCACCGGCACTGACACCACCACCAGCAGCACCGGCATCGACACCACCACCCGCACCGGCACCGACACTACCACACCAGCACCGACACCGACACCAACACCACCACCACCCGCACTGGCACCGCACCCGCACCACCCGCACCGACACCGACACCACCACCACCAGCACCGACACTGGCTCCTATGAAAACCCGACAACTTGTGATGAAGGTGAAGGCCACCAAAAACTGCAAGCGGAATTCCGAACATGCTGTGAATTCCCGACGTGCTGCTGTGAAAACTAAACCTCCTACAATTGCTGCGTTGAAGAGCAAGGCCAGACCGAAACCACCACCACCCACACCGGCACCGACACGGCCGGAATCACCACCATCGGCGCTTGATCCCGAAACCGCGAGACTGCAAACACTCTATGACTCGGGCCAGATGGAAACGGCCCCCTTGGCCCCGAAGTACGATCCTAGGGCAAAACTTATACACAATGTTACAAATGTGAAGTTAGAGCTTGGTGCTTCTTGTGCAATGTTGGAGAAGTTTTACATGCACAATTTCAATAAGCCGCGGACAAGCAAACATCGGGAATCGTGGTTAGTTTCAAACCTGAAATCTTCTACCATGATCAATCAGTGTCTTTCAACTGGGACGACTTGTTTGACATGCTGAACTTCAGAGCATTGGACGCCAGCATAGTGAGATGTTTTACACTGTGAGTATTTAATAATCAAAGCGTCAATACGTATGGTACTATATCTATACAAGTTTTTCAACCATTTATGTTTTTATATATGTAGATACAATTATGTTTGCACCTGAAACTACTGTTATGCAGTAGCCTTTGTTGACCCCCACCTTGCTTCGCAACAGTCTATCCTTAATTCTTCCACGAAGATTGTGAAGGATTACATCATCAATGTGCTGGAGAAGAGCAAAGATAAGGAGTTAATCGTATGGCCTTTTAATAAGGAGTAAGTTATTTCTGCATCTTCGTTTACATATTTGATTAGGTTCACCCAACTGATTACTACTACTTGTAGTTTTCACTGGATTCTTATTACTATCTCACTACTGGATGGCCATGTCCACTATTTTGATTCTTATCTTAGTAAGAATGAAAATGTTGGGGACATAGTGGAGTTTATTAATAGGTCAGTTGATACTTACATCTGCATAATGTAAATGATTTTGATCAAGATACACTCTTTGTTTTGTAATGCGAAATATGATATAGTTTGTTTTATTGCATCCATATTTTGTAGTGCATTCGAAAAATTTAGCAAAAGAGAAGGAAATGCAAAGGGAAACTATACAAAGCTTACCCATCACCTTCGACATCCGGTTAGTTTCCACTAGCACTTGTAGATATATGCATGCATGTTAAATATATTTTATGTGTAATATGGTTATTTCTAAGCAATATATATGTCTCAGTGCCACTAGCAGCCTCCTGAGACCAATCTGTGTGGCTACTATCTTTTTGAACATATGGAAATCATGATGACCAAAGTTATTGAGCCTAAGCCAAAATCTGTGGTATGCAAAACATTTTTTCCATTAACTGAGAATATTCTTCTGATTTTGCCCCGGTTTTGATCATGAGTTATTCTACGCAACGTCCGCGAATCGGCTTAAACGAATTGCCGAAGAACACACTAGTAAAGATGATCGAGGAGATGGTCGGATTTTTGATTGGTGAATGTATCAGGAAGCAAGGAGTGTTCCATTATGTTAATTAGAAACCTTTTGACTTATTCAGTTGCAATCAATATGTGACTAGCTATTATTTTACAAATATGTTAATTAAATAGTGTGCATGACCCTATATATATTATGTATTTGAGACTTTGTATGCATACCGTACATTATGTTCCCTTCTACTGTACTTCGAATGAAATATGGAAACAAAAAATAAATTAAATCGGAATAATAATAATTCAAAATAAACAACTAGCAGCGTGCCACAAAGGGAAACGTGGCTAGTATTAAATGGTACTAGCAACACGTTTTCAAGATACACGTTGCCAATTTATATCCTATCGACAACGCGCCTTTGCACACGTTGCCAGTACAAGTAGCAGCAACGTGACACTGGCAACGTGTGACCACAAGTTGCCATAAGTCGCACGTTGCCAATGAGCTATTCCCTACTAGTGTGATATTAGACTAAGGGAAACTAGTCTTAGCAATCGTGAAACCAATTATAAGGAAATAAAAATCACATGTATAAGAAAGAACAAAAAGATTAGACAAAGTGGCAAAACTTAGAAACATGAGAAACAAATCACGGTTAGAATGGGAACACGATATTAGACTAAGTGCAATCAATCTTAACACCCATGTAACACATCCCTACAATAAGAGGGACCATATATTCTACTATTTCAAATAAGAATGATGAATCATGAAAAGAATACAACTTAACTTAGTATAGATCATAGAAAATAAACTAATGAAAAATGAGTCAATTAAAAATAAAATAAAAAATAAGAAAGAAAATAAGGGGAAATGAATCATACCTCTCGTCAAGCACACAATCTGTGTGCTAAGGGAAACTCTAATGCAAGGATGTATTATGTCCCCACACGTCTGTAATTTACATACGACACTGCCCAACGTTGCGACAAACAGATAGGATGGGGCATACGTGTCTAGCTCGACCCATTCTCGAACCAAATTTGGGTCAGAGATGCGGTCAATCGGACAATGGAAGCGTCCGCTCTCTGTCGCCTCGTGTCCGCCCCTCGCAAGGTTGACAGCCTGCCATCCGCCAACCCCCACCTTAAATGCGATGCGCCTCATCATCTCCCTTGGCCAGTTCTTCTCCCCAAGGGGCGGATCTTTCAAAGGCTCTGTGTTGGCAAACCCTAGCCAGCACCTCACTCTCCCTATGCACGTGCCCGATCCATATACCTATCCTTCCTCCAGATGGACCCGCCACAACACCTCCTTGAGCAGGTCGAGCACGTGGGCCGGAGCTCGATCTCTAGCCCGAGCTCGCAGGAGGCATCTCGCCACCACCATCTCCGCACGGGCTACCGGAGTAGGTGAGGAGGACACTCGATGAGGTGTACTCCGACGTCCTAACCCGGAAGAGGAGGAGTACGCGGTTTTTCTCGTGAGATATGCGGGAACCCCATGAGGCGGCGCCACGACACCCCTTGCTCACAGCAGAGGACTTTGACTGTGACGAGGAGGAGGAGGCTGGGCACGAGTAGGAACCCGCCAACGCTCCCTTGAGACGCTCGAGGAGGAAAATGCTCGTCGTGTGGCGTGCCCCGCATCGATCTGGTGAAGGAAGAGTCCAATGTGATTGAGGCGTCCCGTCCATCGCTGCAGACCGAGTTGTTGGACGCGCATAGCCGCGAGCGGCGCACTTCGGAAGCCTCCGGTGAGCCCTAGTATTTAAATGGAACCCTAGTATTTACCAAATTCGGCACGGGAGCCTCTACGAAAGCTCGTATTATGATGAACTATTTAATTTCATATTTCCTATGTAAACGAAAGAAAAGGCCCAAACCAAATGGGGGGTGCCATTGGTTGCCATGGCCCGAACGGGGTGAACATGAGTCGAACACTTGTCCGCACAACCACAAAAAAATCAAAACATAAACTGTCGGGGTGTCGGGAGTGGGGGGTGTCGATGAAGTTGCCCTAAACTCTTATTGGTGGAGAGAAACCAAAGCTATGGTCGGCGACGCCGCTCCCGGCCTAGTGAACTGCAGCCCCACGTGTACACGGCCTACCTTCTCATGTGCGTACGAAACCTAGTTGTGCTGATGTCAATTGCTGATGTCAAGTGCTGATGTCATCATTTGATCAAAACATGATGCAGACTATTAAACGAGCAAGTGGCTTCACAAGCATATTTAGCAGTTGGTTTTCAATCAGGTTTGAAGCCTAGTTGTGCTGCTCGCAGAGATCAGATCTCGGAAGATTACAAGTAGCGCGAGTTTATCCCATGGGAGACTTGGGAGTAGTTACGATTTACGAAGTATTTGGCAGCTACTGGTGGCTGGTGGATGCATCTCATGAGAGAGGAAAAAACGATGGAGATGCTATGCACTCTGCTCCCCCGTCCCTATAAAACACCAAACCTTTGCATCTCGCAAGGCAAAGCCTTCTCCCTATCACACCGTCTGTCTTGTCTGTGGCACTCGGCACTCGCTTCATATTGTCTAGGTACTTCTCGTTCGTTCTTGCCTTTTTCTTTCTTTCTTTCTTTCTTTCTTTCTTTCTTTCTTTCTTTTCGCTTCATGCATGGTGTGGTAGAAATCAGTTGGTTGTATAACAAGAATGCCTCCGGCTTTAGGTGAATCATGAGCTGGATTTAGTTCAGGCTGACATTCATATTTAATTAGAAGATTATTGTTAATTTTAGAGAATGTGGTTTGATTGTGTACATAAAATATTATATCACAAAGTGTCATAATCTCCCAAGAGATTTAAGATTTTACGTGATCACCCATATTATGTCATAAATTCGTCAACAAAAAAATTCTGGTTCATAACATGAATCTCTCTAGTTCTAGGTGAATCATGATCTGTTCCCTCTGCTCTCCCGTCCCTACAAAATACCAACCCTTTGCATCTCGCAAGGCAAACAAGAGCAGCCTTCTCCCTGTCCCCGGTCCGTCTCGCCGGTGGCAATGTATTTCTGGTTCGTTCTTTCCTTTTCTTTACGTCTTTCTATCTTTCTGTGTGCAGCGTTAACTCATATTTTACATATGTACACACACTAGCTAAGGAGACATGTGAGAGCATTGCAAGCAGTACCGTGTGCGAGATCCGGCGTTTGAAGTGTGCGGACGGGCCTGCGGCGGTGCTGGCCATCGGGACAGCAAACCCGCCCAACTGCTTGTCCCAGGAGGAGTACCGGGACTACTACTTCCGTGCCACCAAAACCGAACACCTCACGGACCTCAAACACGAGCTCAAGTCAATGTGTAAGTCCAAATGTGAATCATGCAGCCGGCCGGCCGCGGCGCATTTGGTGTTCATCTTTCTCGTCAATCAAATCATGCAGGTGACGAGACCGGCACAGAGAGACGTTTCTTTCACCACACGCAGGAGCTGCTGGACGCCCACCCTCGATTCTTCGACAGCGGACACGACCGTCTGGAGATCGCCGCCGCCGCCGCCCCGGAGCTCGCCGCGTCCGCCGCGGCCAAGGCCATTGCCAAGTGGGGCCGTCCAGCCACGGACATCACCCACCTCATCGTAAGCACCAACTCGTGCGCCCGCGCCCCGGGTGCCGACGTTGCCCTGGCCTCCCTCCTGGGCCTCCGTCCGTCTGTGGTTCGCACGCTGCTCCAACTCACCGGATGCGCCGGCGCTTCCGCCGCGCTGCGCCTCGCCAAGGACATTGCCGAGAACAACCGTGGCGCGCGTGTGTTGGTGGCGTCCGTCGAGCTCTCCGTCGTCGCCTTGCGGGGCCCAGAGGAGAACTACCCTCACAACATCATCAGCCAGGCGTTGTTCGGTGATGGCGCCGGCGCGGTCATCGTCGGCGCTGACACCGCCGAGCACCCGCTGGAGCGCCCGCTCTTCGAGATCGTATCGGCGTCACAGACCCTGATTCCCGAGACGGATCATCTTGCCACGATAAAGCTCGGGGAAGGCGGCCTCCACCACCACTTGTTGGTGCCGGATATTGTCCCGCTAGTGGCACAAAACATGGAGCAGTGCATCTCGGATGAACTCAAACAGCTTAGAGTTGGCGTCGGATGGAACGACCTCTTCTGGGCAGTGCACCCCGGCATCCACGCACTCATGGACCACATCGACATGGCTCTCCAGTTGGACCCGGGGAAGTTGGCGGCCAGTCGGGCCGTGCTGAGGGAGTACGGGAATATGCTCAGCGCCAGCGTCATTTTCGTGCTCGATGAACAGCGCCGCCGAATGGAGGAGGACGGAGAGGAAGGTGATTGGGGTGTCGTGTTGGGATTTGGACAGGGGTTCACAATTGAGACCATGGTGCTGCATGCCACTAGCAATCTCAAGCAAAAGTAGTCTCTATGTGCCAAAATGTAGTGCACATTTTCTTTGTAAAGTCAAATGATGTAATGCTTAACCAAGTATGATTGTTCTAATAAAATTAATTTCATGTGGTAGATATGTTGACATGTTTTTCTACATCGTAACATTTTACTTCTACAAACCTAAGACACACTACATTTTGACAAAGAGGGAGTAATGACAGTTAAAATAGAGCAATAAAGCTGCTACTACTCTTACTTTGTTGTTTAGTTTTAGATACTACTTTGAGACCATTTAGTGCTACTAATCAGGTTGCTGCATGTCTTGAGGAGTCACCTTCTCATGGGGTACATACGCAAACAGAAGGCACCATGACATGCTCCGATGCCCAACTTTTATTCAGGAGGGCGACACAGTCCCGCAGCCAAAACTGGCTCATCAGCTCTTGTATTTGATTCCTCCTCTTTTCACCAGATCTTGTATTTCTCCTTTTTTTTCACCAGATCGATAAACAAGTTTTATTCACGTCCAGGGCTTTATTAGTCCACCGATCTCACCAACACTCTTCTGCACGAAATCTATCTCAGCTGATGTATCTTTCAGTGCAGCGCAGACGTGAACAGACCAAGGTTCAGAAACACTCCAACAGATCTGAGGTAAGGTCCTCTCTTCTTTCCCCACCCTCTGCTTTGAGAGTCGACCTCCGCCTCCGCTCTCTGCCCCCGGCTCGCTCCCCTCTCCTCTCCGGCGGCGTTGCCGGCCGGCGTGGGCGAGGATGCGCAGTGCGGGATGTAAATACTAGTTGTAGGTTTTGCTTTGGTTGCAGCTTGCCCCTCGTGGCGTCTTGGAGTAGAGTGCCAGATCCCATCGGCCGGATCTGGTGCGTGCTCGTCCTGGTGTTCATCGCTGCGCTTCTCTGGTGGCAGGAGTTGCTGCAAGTGGTGGAGCTGAGGCGAGAGATCTCGGCAAATAAGGCCGTCTTCCCCGTCTTTCCGAGCTTGTCCGTTCTGGTGATCTGGTGCGGCACTGGACGGCAGCGACTCAGTACCTCTACCGTGCTTCAGAGGAGGAAGAAGGTTAGTTGGTGCTGTGCTGCGGCTCGTTTCAATAAGTACTGTCTGTGTTGTGGTGGAGCTTCTAGATTTGGTGTCTCTGCCCTTCTACGCCGCAAAGGCAGCGGGAAGGAGGGCGGATGGATTGGATCTGCTGCTCCTTGGGGAGATCTTCAGGCTGCAAACTACGGAGTTCATCAATGGTGGCGATCTTGCGCCACTGTTATTTTTGGCCGATGTGGCTGCTCCGTGCTGTGGTATTTCTCACACCATGGTGTCTTCAACCTCCAGGCCGGCGTGCCGCTAAGGAGGCCCTTCAACAGCTCTGCGGTGGCGCCCAACGTCGCACCGTTTCCAAGTGGTGTCGTCCCCGGCGATGGCTTGAACGGCTGCTGTGTCGAGCTGATCTTCTTCCTCGGTGGAGAAGGACCCAATTGCGTTCCCAAATTTTTAGATGAGGTCCTTTTTGTAAAGTCCAAGGACTTGGTTGTAATTTTCATTTACTTTGAGGTCCTTGATGTAACCTGTAATCCCACTGAGTAATTGCAGTCTGGACCCTTCGGGGTCCTTCCCTTGTGTTCAAAAAAAAAAGATAGATAGTAGCAGCATATGTACCCAGTGCCCAGTCCCTATGGCCACGGATCCTGTGTCGACGCCATTCTCCACGCCCACGTACATCCCCCCGGCAACACTACCTGAAGTTCCATTGCAAATGATTGAACTAATATTTATTCAACGTAAAACACGCCTGGTAGTTAATTTGCAGTTGGACATGCATAGATTACCCCATTATGCGCCTTCCTTGCACATCTTCTTCAGCTGCACTTGCATAAAATTCAGAAACGCTTTAGTACAGGGCATCGATTCTTGCTCTGGAAGAAATTGTTCGACCAGTGCACAACAGATGGTGCACTGCAGTTAACTTCTTTTTTTTTCTCATGCTCTTGTGGCGCATCAAATCAAGAGGCAGTGCCAAGATGAGAAAATGGAAGCGTGATAAACTGATAATGCATATATATGTACATACTGTGTGCTCGACTGTGTGCTTTGGCCTTTGAGACGTCCCCCTTATTTTGGCGCGAGAAGAAAATCATTTCGTTCTTTAACTCGACGTCGGAATGAAGTGTATGACCGATCTTCATGAATTACTCTAGATTAGTACAACCTAAGTACTCATCTGGTTCCTCCTAGGCCCAGCTCTTTTTTGTAGACCGAGGCATAGCCCGGTGCCTGGGATGGGCTGAGCGCCTGGCCCGTCCAGGTTCGAGTCTCCGCACTCGCAACCCGGTGTTGTGTGCACCTTCTTCTTAATGCGATGCCGAGGGGGCATCTTCCTCCTCCGGTCTAAGAAAAAAAGTACAACCTATGTGCGTACCTTTGTGTAGGGTAAGGATGCGAAAGTGGGATCCCACTTATTCAATATTTGTACATGCCTAGTATAAAATTTTGTCTCATCAGTGACCTTTAGCTCCCAGCCTCTGGGTCTTTGATGGTAAGAACACACGAATGGGAGTTCAATAAATAGCTTGGAAAACGAAATTGATCAGCAAGGCCTATTAGCTCAGCTGGTTAGAGCGTCGTGCTAATAACGCGAAGGTCACAGGTTCGAGACCTGTATGGGCCATTCTTTTTTTTTGCGTTATTCTTCAAAATACGCAAAAAAAAAAAAAAAATGGCTTCGCCCGGGTTCGAACAGGAGACCTTCAGTGTGTTAGACTGACGTGATAACCAACTACACCACGAAACCATTTTGATATTTCCTCACAAATAGGCTCTGAAATAATCATCCAACAACATAGAGTACTGTCTATCCTTCCTCAAAGACTTACGTTTTTCTTTCAAAAAAGACTTACGTTGACCTGAATAATTTTCACCCGTACCTCATATCTGTGAACATGTCTTTCTCCTGGCACACAATTCACGTCTGCTATTATGCAAGCTAACCAAACATGTCTTATATATGTACAAACATCCCACACCTAACGATGCAAGCGGCGCGAGTATGGGATGACCACCTCCCGCCTAATATTGCCCACCGCGGTTATATGGGATTTGCGGGAAAGTAACAGTGTGGGAAAAGTGGGAACTGGCATGTGCATGTGTGAATTGGCTCGCGGTACATGCAACTGGTCCAGTGGCCCTCTCAGTATCGCTAGCTACTGCCTCGCGGTAATTCGAGATACATGGGCACAGCCGTTTAACCCGCCAGCACAAAATGGGATGCTCATGAGTAGAATAATTAATGGGGGTTAGCTGGCGGGACATGGGGAGGGTTTGGCGGACAGGCCTATCCCACTTACATCGTTACACACACCTTTCATATGATTGCTCTCCGGCTCGGCCCTGGCTTCTCTCTTGGTCGGGGCGGAGGCTAAGTTTCGCATTCGAGGGACCCTTTCTCCATAGTCACGACATTTATAGTTCCGGCTATCCAAGGAATGTAGAAGATTCAGCAGCTACTGCAGCCCCTGCTTCTTCCGAAGGAACCCCAGGCTGAGGAGTTACCCGGAATGCTGCCAAGGTATCAGTTTCTGTCAAATAGTTAGTCATGTTCTTTTGTTGGGTGTATTATTCTCCTTCATTAACAAAATTTGAGGTGCTCATTAATTTTCTTACATGCGATAGAATTTTGCTGCTCATTTTTGTTACAAACTTAATTTTCTAAATAAATAAAACCAAGGTAGGTTGAACGGGTTTTCACAATTCACCTTTCCATTAGATAATCATTGTTTGTAGCAGATGTGTGCGGTCAACAATTTTTTTTAATACTTGATACGAGCTTGCCTCTATTTTTTTTTTGATAAAACGCCTAGCAACCTAGGCGCTCGAAGTTTCAAGATCGTTCTTGTCATGATGTGCATGATTTGAGGAATAAGGTTGGATGGGATTAGACAAATCACATTTTCAATTCATTAGAGAGACGGTATGGATATGATCAACAAATATTGAGACACATACATTAAATATTCTCGATAGGCCGTGCAAAATTGCATTCTTAGGCTCTAAAACATCGACCTTGTATGCTTTGATATGTTTGGTTGGAGTCATGGGCGGCCCCTCCAGCCCAGGCTTGTTGGTGTCCCGAAAACTTGCGTGAGGTGATTTTATTTGGTGATTTTGTCCCAAAACAATTTACTGAGCATGCTTTCCCAGGCTTCGAGAATTTTATGGGTCCATCACTGGATGGAGATGAGTACTGGTGGATCGGAGATTTCACTTCTTCAAGCGTGTTCCCCTATATATGTAGTTCCACCTCGCAAGAATAGTACCGATACGCTCGCCCAATTTTGAAAAAAATAAACACCCGTCCACATGACCGTTAGCAAATTATTAGTGATGATAACATAGTACTACATCTCTTCGTAAATACATCGTGTCCTAGAAAGTGTTGATCGTGGTTGCCTTACTTTTTTATTTTATCTTTGTTGTATTGTTAAATAATTCTAATTTCTACTAATGTGGTTATGTTTTCAAGGTACATTATAAATTACAGTATGTTCAACACAAGTGAGCGACATCAACAGAAAGTAAAACATGTTATCTTGATAATGAATCTGTTCTTCGTGACGTTAACACAATGGGGTGGTGGCGCAGTTGGCTAGCGCGTAGGTCTCATAGCTAAAGCGAGTGATCCTGAGGTCGAGAGTTCGAGCCTCTCTCACCCCAATATTTTTTTGTTTTTGCGTGATTTTTTTTTCTTCTAGCGCTAATCTCATACCCCCTGTAAACCGTCATGGATATGTTCCACTTCCTGGTGCTTTGGTCGTGTGCTGCGCCAATTTCATGCCATGCTAACATGATTCTTTTACAACATCATGTGTTGTCCTGCTTCTTACACACGCCGGCAATGACCAACATACAGAATCATTGGTTACAATGGCAGCAACTCCCGCTTGACTGTTTTGCACAAAGCGAGGATGAACTCCTTCCATAACCATAAGGTAATGCTGTGACCACAAGGCAGCAGCCAACGCCAGAGTTAAATAAAAACGAAGCATACACACCTGACACCTGCACCGTGAGTTCCTCAGGTGTTCAGAATCAAGTTGAACCCGCAAGACAGGCAGGCTGACACACATCGACACCGAAGCAGCAACCGTCGCTCCAATTGTTAATTCAAGTCTCACATGATTGATCCGCCCCCAATGATTTAACTAAGCACTGACGACGGGGAACAGTGGACAACATCATGATGCTGGGACAAAGCTACTCACCAAGTCATCAGGCTCAGGCTGGCAAAGGGGAATCGAGATTTGTCTTGGCCATTGCAACAAGCACAAATATAGCTCGCTTTCTCTCAATGCGCTACCCTGCCTATGTTCCTTTCTTTCCTCGCAAATCTTGCAACTTATTTTCGTAAAGCACTCCACTCTAGCAGCACATCATAATATATCAACCAAGCGCTGCCACTGCAGCTTCTTTCTCATGGAAAGATTCTCATAGCTTTAGTAACAAAGGTGTTACAGGACCAATCATCAAAAAGCTAAAGCACGACTCAGATAAATGACACACGTCGGCTATTTCGAAAACCAAATATTAGTGGTTGCAATGGATGACAAAAGATCATTATCTTCTGAAACGAATGTAGCAGAACATATGTAGTTTCTCAGAATACATGGAAATTGAGAGGAACATGGCACATCCGTGTGATAAAAAATCAATACAATTGGGGAAAATTTGGGACAACTCTCAAGTTGTACATGGGATTGCTAGCGAATTCACCGCTAGCATCCGTCTCTCGCCGAAGAAACAAAAATGAAACCAAAAAATTACTTTTGTGTATTTTTTGTATATATATGCCTTCAAAAACCATGGCATGCTATCTCCACTCTCCCACCCTGTTAGCGCTCCACCATCTATCTTTCCCATCAGGTGTCAAAATCGAAAGACCGTAACTCTCCATTGTTGTTTGCAAAATCCCTCTGTATCCCATCCAAGGAGCTCGAATGCGTGTCAGAAGCTGAGCAGGGAGCGCCGCAGCCGCCTCTCGAACTTTGCCCTCCTCTGCGTGTCGGTCTGGATCGGCATCATGAGCAGTCTGCCGGTGTCAATCTCTGACTGCAGGGAGGACTTGAGCCTCTTCAGGTGGCCGACGCACAATGCATGGTGATCCGAGGCCGTGCCGGCGCCATGGAACTCCTGCTCGGAGGGGTCCAGCAGGTCGTCTTTCCTCTCGCACTTGGATTGCCACTTGGCTTGGAGGTAGGACAGGGACCTCCATGGCGGCAGGGGCATGGAGTTCTGCTTCAGGGACCATTTCGCCGCGTCGACCATCACGTTCAGGAACTGCTTCAGCCTGGGAAGGGTGCCGACGTAGACTACCGGAAGCGAGTCCAGCAGAGCGCCGTATGAATCAACTGCTCTGGCTATCTCAAAGTGACTCCTGAAGTCGATATCAATGATCAGACGCTCTGGGCCTGTCATATGACTGTTCGTTATCACATCGATGTACTCGTGATCACCTGATTGACAAAGGAATAAACAGCTCAGTCATGCAACTCAATTTAGCAAGCAGAACAAAAAAAAAACTCTCACTATAAGGCCAAGCCAGCATCTGGTGGATGATTTACCTCCAGGTATCTTGTCAAACCCCTGCCATTTGGATACGCAGACCGCCGCATCATACCCAGCGTATCTCAAGAGCTTCACAAGGAGATGACGGATGCAACTGCCAGTACATTGGCCTGTTATGAAAGGCTGAAGCTCCGACTCGTGGATTGAGAACAAGAGCGAGTGGACCACCGAGAGCAGCTCGTTTTCTTTCTCATCTCCAGCTTGCTTGTACATCTGAAAAATGGAACGCGCAGAATGTTAACTCAGCATACACAAACATAGTAAGCTACCTGGCATCCATCGTTAAGTTATCATGATAACAGTTTGAGTAAAACTATTGAGCAAACTTGCAGAACCGACTGCTTTTCTGAACCACACATCATGATGACCACATAGATGGTTTATTACAGATTGTTAGCTCAAGTTTATAGCAGGGGAACAAATGATGCCCACACTAACTTTTAACCTATGAGCAAGTTAGCATACAGCTAAAAGCCTAAAACTGCTCTCTGGATAGAAATCATATTCCATCCGTTCCAAAATAAGTGGCGTGGTTTTAGAACTAAAAACACGCCACTTAATTCGGAACGGAGAGAGTGTAGTTGGGACAAAAGTCTACTGTGCAACCAAAGTTCAGAGACAATCATTAAATTGCAGCTACAGTTCTGCACGCTTACTGCAGATCCTTGTTTTCACTGTCCCCGTGGAGTAAATTGAGATCAAACATGCCAGGTACATTCTACAGAACAACGACAATTCACAAGCTCTCAAAAGTCAAAACTTCGTACGCAATAACTGAAATGACAACTGCAAGTAGCATAGTTTATCCTGCAGTTTGGCTATGGAGTAAATTCAGAGGAGCAAAACGATTCAGAGCAGCGTCATGGGTAACAAAATTTTACACGAAGAAAGCAACTGCTATGCAGTTTCTCAGAAGTTGCAACCGCGCCATAGCTTCAGAAGCACTAATTGTCCTTTGCTTACTGTGACAGCTACCTTTACCTAAACGAAGTCAATTTCAATCCATGTTTGTCAAATGAAACAATTCACACACATGAAACCAAGTTGTATGCACTTTCGAAGAAGATACAACCCCATCGTAGTTTCAGAAGCACTGATTGGCCCTTTCATTACGGTGGCAGCTACCTACTCGTGCCTAATTAGCACAATTTCAAGACATGCTCGCAAACCAAACAATTCACATGAGCTGACCGGAGGAGAGCAGAGCAGACAGGGGAAGCAACAGCAACAGAAAGGCAGGGGAAGGGGAACGAACAGAGTTTGTACGCACCGAGATCTTATCGGCGAGGTGTGCGAGGTCGGAGAGGCCGGACTCGGAGTCGCTGCTGCCGCGCGAGTCCCCGCTGCCGCCCTCGAGGAAGTCGCTGACGAGCAGGGCCAGGTCCATGTCGCTCTCGTGGCTGCCGACGAGGCTCCCGTGCCCCGGCTCAGGGGCCCCTCCCCGCGTCCGCAGCCAGAGGTCCCCCACCGGCGACCCGGCCCCGCCCGCGGCCACCCTCGCCGGCGGCGGCGCCCTCCGGCGTGCTGATACGGCACCCGGCGGCGAGACGCCGAACTCCTTGGCCACCAGCATCATCCCTCCCGCCCAGGAAGGCGGTCGAATCAAGGAACAGCTCGAAGTACGTCTCCCCGCAAATTGAAGCCCGCGCCGGAGCCTGGGCAACCGGAACCCCCGTCGGGATTCAATTCAAAACCGGCGGCAGAACGGAGCGCGAATCCGACCAAATTTTGGGGGAGGTGGAAGAGCTGAGAGAGAATGGGGATGGGGAATGGGAATTTGGCGAGAAACCGGCGAAATCTGGCGGAGGAGGCCAGCCAATTGGTGGAGAATGGGGGGAAAGCCAACGCGGCTGCTGCGTCCTTATTTATAGCGGCCGCCGCGTCAGAGCGGGAAGCGGGCGGGTGGCCGTTTCGAATTAGCTGCTCGCTGGTGAATATCAGCCGTCGGATGCTCGAGAAGCTGGGGTTGGACGGCCAGCTCCTCGATGGCTCGATCGGTCGGTAGCTCTGGTTTTAATTAATATATATAGGTTAAGCATGCGGCGGGCTGTGATTAGTTAAAGGCGTGGGCATGATACTCATTAGCTGCGTGTGTGCCTGCTCCTCATAGTGGATCGTGTGCATGTGCGCGATGCTTTCTTGGTAAACAAGATAGGTACGAGCTACACAACGCTCCTCCTCTTGGTTGTCTATTCTTTTTTTTCTTTTTATTAAATCAACACTTTTGTTACTATTTAACAGGTGATTTTTTTTATTTCAAGAAAAGCCTAATTATGTTGTTCATTTGTTATTTGAGATTCTAGATGGAGGTGAAAACGACAATGTGAAGTACTAAATTAGCCTGCTAATAACATGCATACAAATTAGTAAATAACTAGCCCACTAGTCTACATGTAAATCATAGATTTTAATTGTTAACATGTACCATCTCCTCTATTTCATAATATAATATGTTATTAAAATCTATGTATTTATACTGTAAATATTACATCTAAATTTTTAGAAATTAACATGCATAATATAAGTTGCATATCAATATGTACGGCTTATATGTTTTTTTATAGATCAATAGGGATCACCATCCCCGGTTCCATTGATGAATCGACAAACCTGCCTATAGGTCTTTTACAGCAGCAAAAGCGCAAGTCATATCACACCTTGTAAAGATTAATGGTTTGGCATTAATCTACTGGGGACTTTGTTTTACTATGTGTGTTTGTCATGACTAATGGTTTATTTGTAATTACATATACAAATATACAATGCAAGTTTTTCAGTCTAAATTATGCTAATGGGGGGGATCTTGCAATCTGTTAAACAACGCTAGCTAGCCAAGACATGCATCACCTGTCACTCTATCAGGATCGGATCGGAGCAGATACGTACGGAGTACGTGGCTATACATCTGTACTCCCTCCGTTTTTTAATATAAGATGTTTTAGCTTTTGTCCACATGCACATGCATACAAATATATGTAGACACATTTATGTGTGCATGTTCACTCATTGTAGTGTGCATATAGACAACATGTGTACCACTTAAAACATCTTATCTTAAAAAACGGAGGGAGTACAAGAAAACAAATACAGATCAGCCAAACTGCTAGAGGGAGGGAAGAATTTTTGCCCAAGTAATGTCGCCAACGGATCACGGCATCACGCACATAGGACCACATGCGTACACAGCTAGAGATTTTTGTATGATGATGATCTGTCTTCCTTCTGATCTGCCTTAAAGATGCGGGCATCTTTATTTCCTAGACTAGTTTATCCAAGAGCATATCCTATATATCCGGCTAGCTTGTTGAGACAAATGATTGTTGATCCCAATTGCGTAGCCCCAAAATTAACCACGAGGACGTACGTACCAAGCCTGCCGAAACCTCCAGCCGGGTCACCATCGAACAAACTTTTTGTTGTAATGTTCCGTTTTATACTATTGTAATTAATACAGTATCTTCAAACAAACTGGATTGTGCTAAAGTTAAATTGTAGTTAAAACAAAATTTTCTTTTCGAATTATGTCTCAACAATTGTATAAACTAGTCTAGGAAATATCTTAATAGTGTATCACTTCATAACCATATTTACTGAAAATCCTAGAAAATATTATGATTAATTCTCATTGTTATTTACTGATATTTCATGGCTAAAATGTGTCTTATATGTTAGATGGGCTCATTAATAAGTTGAAATTTGTGCGTGCCACCTATATTTTAATCGCTTGTAGTTATATTCAACGAACATAAAATGGTGCAGATTCTTACCTATAATATCGTGTTTTATCATCTAGCTTGTACACAAGTCCCTTCGTCAGTCTCTAAAATAAATTGTATTGTATGACATAAACATGATAATCTTGTTAGCATAGATTTTAGTATGGCCTAATGAACATGTTGTCGCAATCGGATTTATTTGTATTTACATGATACATTGTTAATGTTATAGATTTTTTTAAACATATCAATGGTTTTAAAGTGTAATAGATAATTTTAATAATGTATTTACCATGTTGGGCCTTTGTTCTATCGGGCCCAGGGTTGCTAGGGCTATGGACCGGCCTTAGACGAGAAGCGATCTTACATCTCTCCATTCTCGCCGTTTGTAGTCAATCTGTGGCCGGCGCGAAGCCGAGGTGGTGTCTCCTTCATTGGCCTTCACTTACTCGACCTAACGCCTCTGTTGTATTGGAAAACTGACCTTAACCGGCCGACGATTTATTATTTACGAGTGAAATTGCCGATCCGTCCAAAACCTGAAATTTCAAACATCATTTTCTTGAATGAAGCTATTTTGTTTTCGGGAGTATAATAATATAATTCACTGAGGTATTGGGGCGAACCCTGCTCTCCAAACAAGCCTTTACTTAAGGAGTACTTTGTTAATTACATCCTAGCTATATTTCTAGAGGGCATTCTTATGGCATGCATGTTACTCGAGCACGGGTGGGGTACGTGTTCAATTAGTGTACTCACCGTCGTAAGTACGTAGCTACTCTCTCCGTTCCAAATTAATTGACTTGCTTTTGTCCAAATATGGATATATCTATATTTGTTATGTGTCTAGATACATCCGTGTGTAACCAAGTGTGTGTCAATTAAATCCGAACGGAGGTAGTAGGACTTAATTAACAGCATGGCCGTCCTAGTACTACATAGGAGCTGATTGCTTTTTTTTTATTCCGTATGTGTGTAGCCGAAAGCAGCAAATTATAAGGGCGCGCATGTACTGTTGGACTACGTAACGTATATATTTCGACTAGAGTAGTACTCCAAGTCATCTCATCGATCGATTTCGTTCCCACTTCCCACCGCCAGCGGAAAACATGTCCACTTCGATTTTTTTTTCAACAGGAAACGTGAGCTTTATTAAATAGGCATAATATTCTTACAATCATTTGTGATCATCTCCAACACCCAGGTTGGGGCTGCATCACGTAAAAGACCACTAGCACCAGTTTTGAAGAAATAGGCTTTCGCCCCGCTATATAAATACAGCAACCACACAATACAATTTTGAGTCCACTGCTGGGGCCAGACAGCACAGTCAAGGCCCAAAAGAAAAGAAAGAGAAAACAAGGCCGACATCGGCGGATCAACAAAAACGAAAATGACTCGCAACCGCTGCGTCCTCTCCGGAGTATTCCCACCACGATCCTAGCACTCCGAATCGCCGCGTACCAAGCAGCACCTCCAAGAAGGAAGGCGACGACTACGGCGCTGCTGCCCGGACTGGTCCTAGGGTTTCCCCCGGTACGCTCTGAGGTGTGGGGAAGAGGTATACCCTACGCCCTCCAGGAAGGAAGGGTGACACTCTCAGGCGTCACCGCGCCGGTGCCAAACGGTAGGGATTTCTCCCGACCCCCAAAAAACCACATCCCGGACAATCTGTAGCGCTCCACCAATCTTGCCATCCACCAACACTCGCCACCACGGTCTTGAAGTCACCATCGTCGTCTCACCACGGCAAACGTAGCATGACCGGCTGGCCGAGAAGAAGCAGTCGTAAACAAGATCCGACAGTATCACAACCACACGGGAGGGAACAACCTCCACCATCAGAGACGGTAGCCGACCGGACGCAACTGTGGGGACCCCGGACTAGCTGTCCGAAATAACCGATTATGCTTAACACAACGATCCCGTGATCAGTCACATAATCCGAATTGAATACCAAAGTTTACATCCATTACAATACCGAATTAAAAGTCTTACATAAATGGTCATTTAGACCAAGTCTTACATAGGTGCCTTCATGGGCCAAACCAAAATATCAGCGGAAGCTACGGCGTAGTAGACATCATATTCTAATGACGACAACCCGACAGGCAGCTGACTTGTGGAGATCCTTAGTTCGCGTAGAAGTCGCCATACTCCTGCTCGGCGTAGTGCTCCTCCTCGTAGTCTGGCTAGGTCAATAGCCAGTGACGAAACCAATATGAGTACATTTGAATGTACTCGCAAACTACCCCAACATGAGTATGCACTAGTTTTATTTTAATTTACAACTTTTATTTATTTAAAACATCTCTATATCTTTATTGAAAAAGGTAAGAAGAGTTTTATAACTATCTTTAGGGAAATCACCATTTTTATCTGTTTCTCCAAAATTCCTCCTTTTTCCGACCATAGCCCGTCATGGTCCACTTCCTCCAACAACCTCATACCGATCCGTTGGTATAGGTGTAAGGAACATTCTCCACTTCATTTTCTTTAAAACTCAAAGTCTTTCAAAAACTTGCACATGGTCTTAGGACAGCCTCCCAACTGTCCATATCCGAGGACTCGGCTATTCGAATAGTTTTAACCCTCTGCAGAGGTAGCACGCTTTTAGCCCACATTCATCCGGTAACTCATCGTGTCAGCCACGTCCCGCCATACCAGGTGTATGCGAAGTTGAGCCACCGACCATAGCCTCTTATTTGCTCATGCTAGTATAGGATCCTTCCTATATGACACTTTCCATCGACACTCAGTCCAGTTTCCCGTCAGAAACCCTAAGTGTGAGGACTCATAGTTTTGTCCGGCGGTTTATGGTGGAACCTTCTATCCTCCCCAACAACTTGTGTGAGGACCCGGGTCAGGGGGTAGGTCCTCGGACCATCCCCTCATGCATAACGGAGTGATCTCCGTCGATGAGGTATCCCATACTAATAAGAGCAAACTACATGACTAAGCCCTGTTCCCATATGGGGGTAAATGTGGTCGCACAGGGTAAGATTGGTAGTCATAATACTAGGACACTGTGCATTTTTCATAAACATCACCATTCTCCATTTCTCCACTTCAACACCGACATCTTGGTATTCCATAATCACTCAAGTATTTTCAAAGGAGTTTTGAATAAACAACATTGTTTCTCATCCTACAGTTTTATATAAACTACCTTATATTTCTACATAGGGTGGCAAAATAATATCCATATACTTTTGAAAAGGTTTTGTAAACCATTGCCTTAAGAGTAAATCATTTGATCAAAGTAGATGCATATGTATTTAGGTGCAAGCTCAGAGAGTAGCTTGCCTTGCTCGGCAAAGTGGACTTGGTCTTGATCTTCAGATTCAACAAACTCTCATTCCTCGATAAATCCTACAGCGTTCTCGTCTAATTAATAAACAAACAAATACAACCAATCACTAAACTACTCAAGCAATCATCTCAACATAACAACCATAAACATCACAAATAGCTACTGCACACATCAAACAATACAATTTGGTTTCAAATTAATTGAACTACACAATATTTATTTATGTCTAAAATTATGGCAGAAACTTGTGGAACATGTTTAATTGCATAACTTGAGTTCTGTTGGTCACAAAAATACAAACTAAATTTCTACAGAAAGATACTGATGTGTAGAAGACAACCCAATTTGATTTGGATCATTTGGAGTTACCAAACTCCCTACACAATTGTTTGAATCCAGTAACTTAATAATCAAGTTTTAGCTACCAATTAAGTTCTGTTGATCCTAAAATTATATCCTTTTAGGGGTAACTAAACATGACTAAATTTGATCTAACAAAATTGGTCCTAATTCATTTGGGTTAACCATTAAACATATTTAAATGTTTTAGTGCAGAAGGGTGTTTAAACTTCAACTTTATACTAAACAAATACTACTGCACAAATAATTCTACCAAAATTTGGGAAGCTAATACATGGTAGTACTAAGCTAGCAAAATTGGTTTGGAATTATTTGGACTAACAGAGTATCAGAAACAAACAAGTTTAGAATTTAAACCTTCTGTAGTATTTTTAATAATACATTTTTATTATTTATCTTAATGAATTGAATCCACTTGGGTTGGTTAAACAATTTTATAAGCTTTCCAGAACAATTGGATTTGATTTATTTGGTTCTATAAATCTTGAGATATTGATTTTCTAAGTTGATGCCAGTACTGATTTCTCAGAGGAGTTTAAATTCGAAAAGTTTACTATTCTGGATAATGTTCAAAAGTATGACATGTGGGGCCTACGCGTCAGCGACACAGTGCACGCGTGGAAATTAATAAAACGCTGACGGGTGGGGCCAGCGCGTCAGCCTAACATCTAAACGAAGGGGTACGTTGCCGTTGGATTTAGATCCAACGGCCCACGTTAGCCCACGTCGTCGACGAACGCCGGCGACGAACGCCGGCGACCTAAAACGAGCGGCGCCGCGGCTCCGGCGACGACGAGGTGGATGATTAGCTCACCTAGGGGTTCGGGAGGTCGTGGTGATGATGCGAATCGACGGCGGAGGCTCGGGGAAGGTCGTGGCGCGAGTTGCACTTGCTGGGACGGCGTGTAGCGGCGACGGCGAGGTGCTGCGCTTCCACGGGCGCGGCAGCAACTCCGGCGACGCTCCGGGGACGCGTCTGTGCACGAAAAAGAGGAAAAAAGCTCGGGTGATTGCGGTGTCCATAAGGAAGAGAGTAGGGCCAGAGAGAAGAAAAAGAGAGAGTGTGGCATCGCGGCCGTGCTCGACCTCGACGGCGGCAGTGGCTGCGGCAGTGCCCGCCCTCCTGGCGGTGCACGGTGAAATTGGAGCGAGGGAGAGGTCGAGGGAGTGGTGTGGAGTGCAGAGAGGGATAGGGGGGTTTTTATAGCGCCGGGACGGTCCACGATGGTCGCGGTTCACGGCAACGTCCATGGCGCGCCCGAGGCGACCTTTTACTCGATTCCGCGGCGGAGGTGCAGGGGATCGTGGCGACGTGGTGTCTACCGGGGTCCGGACGCGTTCTAGAAGCTTTGGCTCGAGCCTTGCGTGTCGAGGTGCAGGGAGTGGGGCGAATTCGAGCCGGCGACGGTGAGCTTGCCACGGCGATGCAGAGGGGACAGGGGCGGCGTTGGGGAAGGGGGCGTGCTCTATGGCTTCTCCTCTGCGTGCAGAGGCTGCAGAGGCACGAGGAGCGCGGCAGGGGGGCCTGGGCGGCCAGGAAAACGGCGAGGAGCGCCACGGCGACACGGCGCTGTGCGTCGGGGCGAGGGGTGAGGTAGACGATGGCAATTTTGCCAAAACCCCCTGCCTCCTTTTCTTTCCTGTTTTTCTTTATTTCTTTTTAGTCCAGTAGCTTTTCTAGGATTTATTTGGGGCACTTAAACATTTTAGAAAAATTTGCAAATAATTGTGGGGCCTCCCCATAACATGTAGAAGCTCCACAAAATTTGGCTTTGCAAAATAAAATGTTTTGAATCATTTTTTTCATAGGGTTTTAATTTGGTATTTTGTTTATTTCAATTGATTTTACTTTACAATTTTAAAATAGTTTAAAATATATATTGGAGAGGGAAAGTAGTAAGAATCAAAATGGGAGTGTTTACATCACCACTCCTCTGAATTTTGTTTGAAACAATTTTGAGTTTCTTATTTGGAGAATTTGGTGACACACTTGTCACTTTTATTTTTCTTGTTTCACTTTTGCTTTTGTATTTCATTTTATCAATTCAAGCAAACAAGCAACACAAGCAACAAGAAATAATTACCACAAGCAACAATTTGCAAACAACACATAATAACAACAAAAGTTTTTGTTGGCCCACATTTTTGGAATAATATTACTGATTATAATTTGGGATGTTACAGATCCTTCCCCCCTTAAAATAAATCTCGTCCCGAGATTTGCTAGGCCTGGGTACTAAAGAGATTTGGGAATTCGCTTCCTAAGATAATCTTCGCGTTCCCAAGTTGCTTCTTCTTCAGAGTGGTTAGTCCACTGGACTTTGTAGAACTTGATCGCGTCTTCGGGTAACACGAACATCTTCTTCGAGAATCTTGAGGGGTCTCTCACGATAAGTCAGGTCTTGGTTCAGGTCGATGGAGAGGTGGTCGATGTTTTTGAAAACATCAGGCTGGTCAGGAACTTCAAGACACTTCCGGAGCAAGGAAATGTGGAAGACATCATGATAATCTCCTAACTCCGGGGCAATTCCAGCTGATAGGATACTTCTCCTCGACGAGCAATGATCTTGAAGGGTCCAATATACCTTGGCGCTAATTTTCCTTTGACATGGAAACGCTGCATTCCTTTAAGGGGTGTCACTCGGAGATAACATAATCTCCGACGTTGAAGGTGAGGTCACGGCGCTTGGTGTCAGCGTAACTCTTCTGACGGGATTGGGCAGTTTTGAGGCGTTCACGAATAAGCTGAACTTGCTCTTCAGCTTCACGGAGGGTATCTGGTCCGAACAATTTGCTTTCTCCGGTATCGGACCAATTCAGGGGTGTACGACACTTCTTGCCGTAAAGGGCTTCAAAAGGGGCCATTTGCAGACTGGACTGATAACTGTTGTTGTACGAGAACTCTGCAAACGGAAGACAATCTTCCCACTTGGAACCATAGGATAGAACACATGCGCGAAGCATGTCCTCCAATATCTGGTTCACTCGCTCAGTTTGGCCATCGGTCTGGGGATGATAAGCTGTGCTAAATGCTAACTTGGTTCCGAGGGCTTCATGAAGGGATTTCCAGAATCTTGAGGTGAATTGCGTGCCTCTATCAGATACAATCTTTTAGGCACACCATGCAGGCTCACTATTCTGGAAATATACAGGTCTGCTAACTGAGCTCCGGTATGGTGGTCTTGACAGGATAAAATGGGCAACCTTGGTCAGTCGATCAACGATGACCCAGATTGAATCATGGCCTCGGTTGGATCTTGGAAGTCCGGTAATAAAATCCATTCCAATCTCATCCCACTTCCACTCGGGAATTTTCAAAGGTTGAAGCAATCCAGCGGGTCGCTGATGTTCAGCCTTGACTCGCTGACAGATATCACACTTGGCTACGAATGAACCAATCTCTCGCTTCATTCCATGCCACCAAAATCTTTCTCGAAGGTCTTGGTACATTTTGGTTCCGCCGGGGTGGATTGAATAAGGGGTCTCATGGGCCTCCTTCAGGATTAACTCCTTAAGTTCCGTGACATTGGGCACACAGATACGGTCATTGAATTTCAGCACTCCTTCAGCATCTTCGGTAAAACCGGGTGCTTTGCCGAGGGAAATCTTCTTCCTAATTCCTTCAATGCTTTCATGACCTTTTTGGGCTTCTTTGATTTGATCCATCAGGGTTGGGGTTAACTCTAAATTGGCGAGATAACCATGGCTAACAAGTTCTAGTCCAAAATCTTGAACTCTTTGAACAAGGCTGGCTGTTCGGCTTGGATCAAGGCATTCAGGGTGCAAGGTTTGCGACTAAGGGCATCGGCAACTACATTAGCCTTTCCGGGTGATAATGGATTCCAATATCATAATCCTTGATTAATTCCATCCATCTCCTCTGTCGCAGGTTCAATCTTCTGGGTGAAAATATACTTCAAGCTCTTATGATCTGTATAGATCTCACAGCGATGTCCCGCAAGATAGGGACGCCACGTTTTAAGAGCAAGAACAACAGCAGCTAACTCCAGGTCATGGGTTGGGTAATTCTCTTCATGCGGTCGCAACTGCCGGGACAGGTACGACACAACTTTGCCTTCTTGCATCAGAACGCAACCAAGTCCGAGGCGTGATGCATCGCAATACACGTCGAAACTCTGGTGACGTCTGGCATAATCAATTGGGGCTGAGGTTAGTCTCTTCTTCAGTTCTTGGAAACTATCTTCACACTTCTGAGTCCATTCAAATTTCTTGTCCTTCTTCAACAGTTGGGTCATGGGTTTGGCTATACTGGAAAATCCTTCAACGAACTTGCGGTAATAACCGGCGAGTCCGAGAAAGCTTCGGATTTCAGTCACACTGGTTGGGGATAACCAGTCAACAATGGCTTGGATCTTCTCGGGTCACAGAAATTCCTCCGGCAGATACAACATGTCCGAGAAATGCCACTTCACTGAGCCAAAACTCACACTTGCTAAGCTTGGCATACAGCTGGTGCTCTCGGAGGGTCTCCAAAACTAGACGCAGGTGTTCAGCATGCTCTTCTTCGGTCTTGGAATAAATAAGGATGTCATCAAGGAAAACTACCACGAACTTGTCGAGGTACTCCATGAAAATCTTGTTCATGAGATTCATGAAATAGGCTGGGGCATTGGTCAGACCAAAGACATCACGGTGTATTCAAACAAACCGTAACGAGTGGTGAAGGCGGTCTTGGGAATGTCTGTCTCTCGATCTTCAACTGATGGTAACCTGTCCGAAGATCGATCTTGGAAAAGACTCGGGCTCCGTTCATTTGATCGAACAGATCCTCGATCTTGGGAAGAGGGTACTTGTTTTTAATGGTCACGTCATTCAGCTTGCGATAATCCACACACAGGCGTGTGGTACCGTCTCTCTTGTCCACAAAAATAATGGGTGATCCCCAGGTGAAGCGCTTGGGCGAACAAGTCCTTTGCTGAGCATATCTGCCAACTGCTTCTTCAACTCAACCAGTTCTTCCGGATTCATCCGATAAGGTCTTTGGGATATAGGGGCTGTTCCTGGGATAAGCTCAATTATGAACTCAATTTCCCGGTCTGGCGGCATACCAGGCAATTCTTCAGGGAAAACATCTCGAATAGGTGAACAACACGGATCTCATCTAGGGCGGGTCGAGCTATGCTCTCATGGCAGCCTGGGTGAGAATGACTAGTTTCAGACACATACTCCACTTCTACTTCTTTGTCGGTGGTGATGGATACAGCTCTTCTGGCACAGTCAATTCGACCATGGTACTTGGCTAACCAATTCATACCGAGTATAACATCGATGCCTTGGGTTCCCAGAACAATTAAGTTAACTGGAAACTTTTCTCCTTTGATCTCAAGGGGTACATCGGAGCAAAACATCTTGGTCTCTACGGTGGATTCTGGGATTTGGATGACCATGGGTTTGGGTAAGAGGCTCTCGACTAAACCTCCCTTAGCAACAAATTCTTGGGTAACAAATGAATGGGTAGCACCAGAATCAAACAGAACAGTTGCAGGTACTGAGTTGACAAGGAACGTACCCAGCACAACATCTGGCGCATCCTGAGCTTCTTCAGCATTGATGTGGTGCAGACGACCCTTGGCAACAGCAATTTCCGCGGGGTGCGGCATTCTTGCCATTTCCATTGCGGCCTTGACCATTGTTCGGTGCCGGCGCATTGGGGCGCTGAACATTCCTCTTGGGATTGGGGCATTCTCTGGAGTAGTGACCCTTGTTGCCGCATTCAAAGCAGACAACATTGGTATTGCGGGTGAAGTTGTTGAAGTTTCCTCCGGGACGGTTATTGTCATTGGGGCGGTTGAAGTTGTTTGGGCGGTTAGGGAAATTGGGGCGTGGAGCTTGGGGTGGACGATAAGCAGGCCTGGGGTTTTGCTGAAAGATACGAGGCTTCTGGCTGCTCGAACCTTCCTGAGCATTCATCCTCCTCTTGCGACCTTCATACATAGACTTGCGCTTGGTCTCCAGCTGGATGGCTTTGTCCACAAGTGACTCCAGATCATAGAAGTCATGGATAACCAGAGCACACTGCAGTTCATCATGAAGTCCACTCATGAAACGCTCCATCTTCTTCTTCTCTGTCGGTGTCATCAGGAGCATACCGAGATAAGTCGGTAAACTCATCAGATAACCGACCACATCTTACTTCCCTGCCTCAGCTGCGGAACTCATCCTTCTTCCTCTCAATAAGTCCGCTGGGAATATGCTTCTTGCGGAACTTCTCCTGGAACTCAGCCCAGTTGATAACATGACCAGCTTGCTGGAGAGCCTTGGTAGTTTCCCACCAAGCTCGTGCAGGTCCAGCGAGATAGTGGGTTGCATACAACACTTTCTCATTTTCTCCCACAGCAGCAACTTCCAGATTGTTGTCGATGGTGCGAAGCCAATCATCGGCTTCCAGGGGTGAAGTCCCTTGGAATAGGTGGGTGGGTTGGTCTTCTGGAAATCGCCTAAGGTGGATCGCTGGTTTCCATCACCATTGCCATTGCCATCATTGTTGTTGTTGTTGTTATTGTTGTTGTTGTTGTTATAAGCGGCTGCGAGTTGCTGTAGGGCAGCGAGATGAGCTTGGCGCTCTTGCCGGGCATTTTCACGTTCCTCCATGATAAGCGCGAGAAGTTGGGCGGGGGTTGGGTCCGGTGGTGGTGGTGCTCCTCCTTCCGCACGACGGGGCGGCATCCTGAAGCACACCGGGTATAAGAGGCAAGGCAAAGAAAAGTTCGACTAAGGGAAAAGACGATCTCGCAAGTGGTTGATTAATTTAAGGATTATATGAAAATATTTCACACAGATCAAACAAGACAAACATACTTATATATTACCAACATCACATCAAGGAGTTCACAACAACATCAAGCTTACAACATCCCTACATCTAAGATACATAACATCTGGTTTCCAAAAGAACCACTACTTCGACTCGACTAGCGATAGGGGGTCAACCTAATCCTGCGGTAGTGATCAAGTCACTCGCCTACTGAGGTGGAACCTCCAGCTCTAACACGTCAGCATCTGACTGGTAGGGTGGCTCCTCGGGATCCTCCTCCTCGTCCTCGAGAACTGCCTCGAGTGGCTCCTCCTCCTCGTCCTCGAGTACTGCCTCGAGTGGCTCCTCCTCCTCGTCAACTAACTCCTCATCTCTCCTCCTCATAATCCATCTCCTCCACGAAGTCATCATCGTCACTGAGGAAAGCGTTGTTCTCCTTGCGGAGATCCTCGCCCTCCTCCTCCATCTCGTCAGTATGGTGCTCTAGCTCCTCGATCAGCTGGTCCTGCTCTGCCACCTTCTTGCGGAGCTTCACGATGGTCCTCCTCAGCTGGGCCCTCTTCGTGAGAAGAGCGACCTTCTCCTCCAGCAGCTTCTCCTCATTCTCGCGAATCTCAACAAGCGAGATGCGATCAAAGTGAAGCTGAACCTTAGTGCGCATCAGATCATCCTGGGTGTAGTGAAGTAAGAGCTCCATGTCCAGGATGTAGCTCCCAAACATCGGGTGGTAAAGGGTAGGAGTAGGGTGTCCGTCGCTGTTGCGCCTCCCGTAGAACCGGAAACGGGAGTTTGCCAACTCCGTCTTGTGCTCCTCACAAAGTCGGGCTAGCAACCTCTGTGCGGCAGTACAGAGACCGTCAACCCAGATAGAGGCCTTGGTGGTGAAGATGATCGTCCTGGAACTGGGGACTTGATGTTCCTGCGAACTGATGACTCGATGAGCCAACTCAGTCTCCCGACTCCGTGAACGTCAACCTGAGCTCCTTTGAACTCTGGAGCGGGGCGACCTAACAGCTTGCTCAACTCGAACAAGTCCCTCTCGAACGTCAGCTTGCTGTCCTTCTCAAGCTGAACGAACTCGGTCCAATGGAGTGCCATCTACAATTTTTAACAAAATTTTAAGTTAGTGAGGTGACAAGTGTATCAAAATTTTAAATGTAGTAGGGCAACAAGTGAGTCGAATTTTAAGCTTAATGAGAAGTGTGCAAAATTTTAAGGATACAAGGGAAAATGTAATATTTAATGAGAGTAAAATTTTGCATAAGTAAGAGGATTGGAGATAAGCAGTTTTCGAAAATACTTCACTCCTTTTTTTTAGAAATTAATCTTTTGTAACATTTGTCTAACGACCATGCTAACTAAGGTTTCCTAAAGTCAGGATGGCTCTGATACCAAGTCTGTGGGGACCCCGGACTAGCTGTCCGAAATACCCGATTATGCTTAACACAACGATCCCGTGATCAGTCTGTCGTTGCACATAATCCGAATTGGATACCAAAGTTTACATCCATTACAATACCGAATTAAAAGTCTTACATAAATGGTCATTTAGACCAAGTCTTACATAGGTGCCTTCATGGGCCAAACCAAAATATCAGCGGAAGCTACGGCGTAGTAGACATCATATTCTAACGACGACAACCCGACAGGCAGCTGACTTGTGGAGATCCTTAGTTCGCGTAGAAGTCGCCATACTCCTGCTCGGCGTAGTGCTCCTCCTCGTAGTCTGGCTAGGTCAATAGCCAGGGACGAAACCAATATGAGTACATTTGAATGTACTCGCAAACTACCCCAACATGAGTATGCACTAGTTTTATTTTAATTTACAACTTTTATTTATTTAAAACATCTCTATATCTTTATTGAAAAAGGTAAGAAGAGTTTTATAACTATCTTTAAAGAAATCACCATTTTATCTGTTTCTCCAAAACTCCTCCTTTTTCCGACCATAGCCCGTCATGGTCCACTTCCTCCAACAACCTCATACCGATCCGTTGGTATAGGTGTAAGGAACATTCTCCACTTCATTTTCTTTTTAAAACTCAAAGTCTTTCAAAAACTTGCACATGGTCTTAGGACAGCCTCCCAACTGTCCATATCCGAGGACTCGGCTATTCGAATAGTTTTAACCCTCTGCAGAGGTAGCACGCTTTTAGCCCACATTCATCCGGTAACTCATCGTGTCAGCCACGTCCCGCCATACCAGGTGTATGCGAAGTTGAGCCACCGACCATAGCCTCTTATTTGCTCATGCTAGTATAGGATCCTTCCCATATGACACTTTCCATCGACACTCAGTCCAGTTTCCCGTCAGAAACCCTAAGTGTGAGGACTCATAGTTTTGTCCGGCGGTTTATGGTGGAACCTTCTATCCTCCCCACCAACTTGTGTGAGGACCCGGGTCAGGGGGTAGGTCCTCGGACCATCCCCTCATGCATAACGGAGTGATCTCCGTCGATGAGGTATCCCATACTAATAAGAGCAAACTACATGACTAAGCCCTGTTCCCATATGGGGTAAATGTGGTCGCACAGGGTAAGATTGGTAGTCATAGTACTAGGACACTGTGCATTTTTCATAAACATCACCATTCTCCATTTCTCCACTTCAACACCGACATCTCGGTATTCCATAATCACTCAAGTATTTTCAAAGGAGTTTTGAATAAACAACATTGTTTCCCATCCTACAGTTTTATATAAACTACCTTATATTTCTACATAGGGTGGCAAAATAATATCCATATACTTTTGAAAAGGTTTTGTAAACCATTGCCTTAAGAGTAAATCATTTGATCAAAGTAGATGCATATGTATTTAGGTGCAAGCTCAGAGAGTAGCTTGCCTTGCTCGGCAAAGTGGACTTGGTCTTGATCTTCAGATTCAACAAACTCTCCTTCCTCGATAAATCCGACAGCGTTCTCGTCTAATTAATAAACAAACAAATACAACCAATCACTAAACTACTCAAGCAATCATCTCAACATAACAACCATAAACATCACAAATAGCTACTGCACACATCAAACAATACAATTTGGTTTCAAATTAATTGAACTAAACAATATTTATTTATGTCCAAAATTATGGCAGAAACTTGTGGAACATGTTTAATTGCATAACTTGAGTTCTGTTGGTCACAAAAATACAAACTAAATTTCTACAGAAAGCTACTGATGTGTAGAAGACAACCCAATTTGATTTGGATCATTGGAGTTACCAAACTCCCTACACAATTGTTTGAATCCAGTAACTTAATAATCAAGTTTTAGCTACCAATTAAGTTCTGTTGATCCTAAAATTATATCCTTTTAGGGGTAACTAAACATGACTAAATGTGATCTAAAAAATTGGTCCTAATTCATTTGGGTTAACCATTAAACATATTTAAATGTTTTAGTGCAGAAGGGTGTTTAAACTTCAACTTTATACTAAACAAATACTACTGCACAAATAATTCTACCAAAATTAGGGAAGCTAATACATGGCAGTACTAAGCTAGCAAAATTGGTTTGGAATTATTTGGACTAACAGAGTATCAGAAACAAACAAGTTTAGAATTTAAACCTTCTGTAGTATTTTTAATAATACATTTTTATTATTTATTTAAATGAATTGAATCCACTTGGGTTGGTTAAACAATTTTATAAGCTTTCCAGAACAATTGGATTTGATTTATTTGGATCTAAATCTGAGATATTGATTTTAAGTTATGTCAGTACTGATTTCTCAGAGAGTTTAAATTCGAAAAGTTTCTATTCTGGATAATGTTCAAAAGTATGACATGTGGGGCCTACGCGTCAGCGACACAGTGCACGCGTGGAAATTAATAAAACGCTGACGGGTGGGGCCAGCGCGTCAGCCTAACATCTAAACGAAGGGGTACGTTGCCGTTGGATTTAGATCCAACGGCCCACGTTAGCCCACGTCGTCGACGAACGCGGCGACCTAAAACGAGCGGCGCCGCGGCTCCGGCGACGGCGAGGTGGATGATTAGCTCACCTAGGGGGCTCGGGAGGTCGTGGTGATGATGCGAATCGACGGCGGAGGCTCGGGGAAGGTCGTGGCGCGAGTTGCACTTGCTGGGACGGCGTGTAGCGGCGACGGCGAGGTGCTGCGCTTCCACGGCGCGGCAGCAACTCCGGCGACGCTCCGGGGACGCGTCTGTGCACGAAAAAGAGGGAAAAAGGCTCGGGTGAGTGCGGTGTCCATAAGGAAGAGAGTAGGGGCCAGAGAGAAGAGAAAGAGAGAGTGTGGCATCGCGGCCGTGCTCGACCTCGACGGCGGCAGTGGCTGCGGCAGTGCCCGCCCTCCTGGCGGTGCACGGTGAAATTGGAGCGAGGGAGAGGTCGAGGGAGTGGTGTGGAGTGCAGAGAGGGATAGGGGGGTTTTTATAGCGCGGGACGGTCCACGATGGTCGCGGTTCACGGCGACGTCCATGGCGCGCCCGAGGCGACCTTTTACTCGATTCTGCGGCGGAGGTGCAGGGGATCGTGGCGACGTGGTGTCTACCGGGGTCCGGACGCGTTCTAGAAGCTTTGGCTCGAGCCTTGCGTGTCGAGGTGCAGGGAGTGGGGCGAATTCGAGCCGGCGACGGTGAGCTTGCCACGGCGATGCAGAGGGGACAGGGGCGGCGTTGGGGCAAGGGGGCGTGCTCTAGAGCTTCTCCTCTGCGTGCATAGGCTGCAGAGGCTGCAGAGGCACGAGGAGCGCGGCAGGGGGGCCTGGGCGGCCAGGAAAACGGCGAGGAGCGCCACGGCGACACGGCGCTGTGCGTCGGGGCGAGGGGGTGAGGTAGACGATGGCAATTTTGCCAAAACCCCCTGCCTCCTTTTCTTTCCTGATTTTCTTTATTTCTTTTTAGTCCAGTAGCTTTTCTAGGATTTATTTGGGGCACTTAAACATTTTAGAAAAATTTGCAAATAATTGTGGGGCCTCCCCATAACATGTAGAAGCTCCACAAAATTTGGCTTTGCAAAAAAAATGTTTTGAATCATTTTTATTCATAGGGTTTTGAATTTGGTATTTTGGTTTATTTCAAATTGATTTTACTTAACAATTTTAAAACTAGTTTAAAAATAGTATTGGAGAGGGAAAGTAGTAAGAATCAAAATGGGAGTGTTTACATCACCACTCCTCTGAATTTTGTTTGAAACAATTTTGAGTTCCTTATTTGGGAGAATTTGGGTGACACACTTGTCACTTTTATTTTTCTTGTTTCACTTTTGCTTTTGTATTTCATTTTATCAATTCAAGCAAACAAGCAACACAAGCAACAAGAAATAATTACCACAAGCAATAATTTGCAAACAACACATAATAACCAACAAAAGTTTTTGTTGGCCCACATTTTTGGAATAATATTACTGATTATAATTCTGGGGTGTTACAGCAACGATAAGAGCACACCACGCCATTGGAGCCGGAGGGCGGCAGTAGTAGAGCCACCCGGAGGACGTCCTCCACCGCCATCGGCGGGTGCCGACCGGACACGGCAGCAGGGACACACCAGGCCAAGCAGGCCCGGCCGAGCCTCGAGAGGCTCGTAAAGTCCCCGCCGCCATGCTGCTGCACGTAGGACACCACCGCCGCTACCCTCTTGATCAGCCCCGTAGGCTCGGCCGGACCCAGACAGGCCCGTGAAGCTCTTGTCGCCATGCTACAGCAGGCGTGGCATCATCGCCGTCATCCCCGTCACGAGCCGCTCGTCAGACAAACTGGAGGCAGGAAGGTCGAACCCGCCCAGGCCCAGATCGGGCCCAAAGGGCCCAGATCTGGGCTTGCAGGGCCGGTAGAGCTCCACCGCCGCTCGCGCCACCAACGGCGGCGCCACCACCACATCCACCACCCACGCAGCACCAGGGGAACCCCACTGCCGCCCTGGACCTATGCCGCCGAGGAGCACCACCGCCATGCAGGGGAGCCCCGCTTACACCTCCCACGGCGCGGGGAAGGACACACCGCCGCCGCCGACGTCGCCCGGGCCACGCCCGGCGGCCCTGCCAGCGGCGGCGACGAGGATGGAAGAAGAGAGGAGGCCCGAGAAGAAGAGCTCGCGACGGCGCACGCCACCGCCACGGGGGGCGGCGGACGCGCGCTACGAGGGAGAAGGAGTGGCCGACCGCGGCGGCGGCGGTGGCCGCACGCGACGAGGGAGGGCGGAGAGGGAGGGGCCGGCCGTGGCGGAGGCGGAAACCCTAGCTAGCTAGGGTCGCGGGAGCTCCTCCCCGTGCGTTTTTTCGGCAATCCCAATATGCGCTTTGACAACGACTCTCGATCCGGCGGCGGCGGATCAACGACTCTCGATCCCGCGGTTCCACTAGCACCAGTTTTGCCTAATTGCGCTAAAGCATGCGCTACATCATTGCTCACGTGTGCCACCTTGCTGACCTTAATATCTGAAAAAAAACCAGAAGCTCCCAGGCCTCATTTTGCCACTTCGATTTGATTATCTGCGCTGCCACTAATTGATATATGGCAAGTACTCAGCTGCTAATAGCCAGTGTGCAGTGGGGCCACCTGCAGAGACTTGCTTCAGATACTATGATCATCCAACATTGGCTTCACAAGCGCGGGGCCCACATTTGAAGGAGATTTTGTCTCCCCGCACGTAAGACTGCACACGGTTAACCGAAAACCGAGAAACCGAACTGAAACACCGAAACCGAACCGAAATTCTGGTTATTTTGGTTTCCGGTTAAGGTTACGGTTAGTAAAATAGCTAACCATATGCCTTGCGGTTCATACGGTTAATAACCGAAAACCGAATGGTTAACCAAAAAAACCAAAATGCCTATTAACTTTTATTAATTTGCTACTTTTATTGACTTTATTAACTTTACGGGTTACTTGTAGCATGTGATTTGCTACTTGTATAGACTTTTATTAACTTTGTGGGTTATTTGGTTACTTTGGATCATATGCCTATTAATTTTATAGTCTATTCCGGTATTTTGTAATATATGGCCACAAAAAGAAATTGTCATTTTAAAATTCGCGTCAGCTTAGGTTAATTTGGTTATTACCGAAACCGAACCGAAATTAAATGGTTATTACCGAAACCGAACCGTATTCTCGTACAAAACCATATTTACCGAAGTATTGAAACCGTATAAATAAAAAACCGTATAAATCGAACCGAATTAACCATATTAACCGAACGTGCAGCCGGACCCGCACGCCCACGCGCTTCCCTTCCCCGGCAGAAATTTGAAATTTTAGCAAATTTCAACCAAATCTGACAAAAAAAAAACACGCAAGTCAATGACACATCGACATGAATTGCCACATCAATACTTTTTTTTGGGTCCTAATCGTCAGATCAACTGTTAATGAACTTAATCTGATATTTGACCTATATATATGCAACCTATTACACGAGGTCCATGCAAAAAAGACATGTAAGCTGAGTACTCTGCGTAACGTCGACAATTGTAGTAGTGTTTTCTGCAATTTCCTCAAGTTATGTACACAACATGATGAAGACTTTGACGATGACAAAAGAAATATTATATAAGACTCTGGATCAATCAAGATACAGGTCAATTGAAAAGTATTACAGTCTACAGTTGGATGAGCATGAGGCGTAGATTAGTCATCTTATTATAAATCCTACTTGCCTTCTTCATAACCTCAGTTATAAAAAAAACAGGATCCCTCCCTTGGCTGCTCATCCAACTGTATGTTGTTTAGTAGAAAATTAAACACCCGAAACGATTTTTCATTCGGAAACCACCCTTTTTAGTTCGGATGTCCACCTGCGATTCAAACCCGGGGTGGACGGACGAACTCACCACCCAACCTCGGTTATATGGTATATGTGCCTCCAGAACGACGAGCGATCCCAATTGATTGTGTGCATGGCTACACATCATAATTGCCTGGCTAGAAATAAATATCTGCAACTGGAATACTGTTAGATATATACAAAGAACCATGTGCGCAATAACAGAATCCAATCATTTCTGGATCGTGCAGAACTAATTGAGCAGTGCATACAAATAATCGATCGAAGCGCAATCAATCGAAGATAATTAAGAAAATGATTCATTGTTGTGCAAGGCCATATGTCGGCACTCAGCTACACTTGCAATATTCATCCAGACCAGACCAGAGAGACAGGCTGAGCCACTAGGCACTAGAAAATGCATTGCCACATAGCAAGCAGTAATAAACAAAGCTGATGCACACAGTAACCTACAAGAATGATAGCTTCCTCTCATCCTTTGCCCATCTCATGCCCTGAAATCTGTGATCAGGTTCAGGATGCCAAGCCCACAACAAAAAAAAGATGATAAAGTATACGTGGAGCCTAGCCTACTTCAATATAGATCAGACTGTACTTTGGATCCATCATTCCATTGTGTAGCCAGTTGGGGACACAGACAAGGACCACCATGTGATGTGAGCCCTAGCTTGCTTGCACTTCTTTTATAATACACAGTATGTTTTAGGGTTCATGTGCCAGCAATGAGCAAACCCCAATCGATCCCAAATGCAAACAGATAATGGCAGGCTGGCTGAAATAATAACTGTCTGCACTAATAGAATGTACATCCATATATCATCTCATCCATCACTTCATCAGGTACCATTCCACAACTCACCTCGAAGCACATGATTGGAGTACTGTTTCATTCACCACTCTTCTCCAGTGAAAGTCGAGAAGAAAACTAATAGCTTTTCTCGAGGAATTGGATGTCACTCTTCAGGCAAGGGTTCACATTCAGGAGCAAAATGTTATTTTGATGTGTTTCAAATTCATATGAAGATATAAAGTGAGAGGCTAACTTCGGAGCGAAGCGGAGGCCCGGTGAGCTATCCTGCGCTCGCGGGGTGCGGGGGCGGCAGCCCCCGCGGTACGGTACACGTCGTTTCCGGGTCAGACTGCAGCCGACCTAGGGTTTACCACTATATATACATCTTGTAAGCTGCCGGCTGGGATAAGTCGCACGTTGTAAATCCCCGGCGTTTGTAATCTCACCCGATATAGTGAAGTATTGTTGGCTGGCGCCCATGGTTTTTTCTCCTCCATTGTTGGAGGGGTTTTCCACGTTAAATCTCGTGTCCCCGTTGGTTGATCTTTCCACTACTTCGTCGTTTTCTTTGCTATCGTTTATAACACAAAGCGTATCAATAAAATTGCCCCTCCACATAGCTATGACGGGTTATCAATTATCATGCATACGAGAGCTCAAAGTCAAAGGTTTTTCTTTCCTTTTAAAAGATCAGCTAACGTTTTACCAACTTTTGATGATTTCGTGGACATAAAAGGTATGATTCGCTAACAATGGGGGCCACCTCGTGTGACTCACTCAATGCATGCATCATGCATGCTTGGGATGCCATCGTCATTCATCATTTGTTTGCTTGGGATGCCATCGTCATCCATCATTGACTTAGCGATAACCTCAGCCTTAAACTAGTACTACTACACTTACTACTGCGATTGGGCTATAATGAATAAACCAGCTCCACTGACAAGAGGTTCCAGTTAGTGGTGTACATAACGCACAACTTGTCATAATGCTTAGCTAGCCAGAAATATATATATATATATATATATATATATATACACACACACACACACACACATATTGGCAACTGGAACATTAATATTCGATATAAATAAACAACCATGTGTGTGCACAATATATAATGGAGCAAATCATTTTTTAATCATCCACAACTAAATTAGCAGTGCAAACCAATAATTGATCAACGCACAAACAAAGACAAGCAAAGGACTATGTGTTGTGTCTATACCATCATTGATCATTGACTTGAGAAAGCTTAGCGATAACCTCGCCCTTAAACTAGTACTAGTCTACTTACTAGTACTGCAATTGGACTATACTTAAAAGTACTATTAATAAGAACCAGCTTCACTGACAAGTCATGGGTCCCAAATATATTTTTAGGATCAAACATATGTGCATGTATCTGGGTCTTTACCCTTTTCAGGAGAAAATTGCAAAAACCATCACAGTTGGTGGTTAAGCTTCAAAAAACCACCGGTTTTCACCTCTTTTGCAAATCACCACCACTATTCGTTGACAACGTTGCAAATTTATACACAAATTTACACCTATCAGTGGCCCCCACCTGTCAGAATCATGATTAAACGAGCTAATCAGTGTTTTTTGTCACGTTGTCAACGAATAGTGGTGGTGATTTGCGAAAAAGGTGAAAACCGGTGGTTTTTTGAAGCTTAACAACCAATTGTGGTGGGTTTTTTTTTTTTGCAATTTTCTCCCTTTTCAGGAAAAAACATATTTGCATGTAACAGAGGAGCATACACGAATATACTCTTCTTCTACCACCGTTTGTCAAAAGTTCACATACAAAAAGTATTGGTACTAGATGCAGATACTCCGGCAATGACAGAAAAAAGAATAGGACTCTGCATGCAGATGCAGGTCAATTAAAAAGTATACATCACGGTATGTAGGATCATAAAATTAGGCATCCAGTTCTCCTCATCTTCATTCCCAATCTCAGTTAGTCAGTTATGCACCTCCAACGATAAGAGATTCTAACGGTGTACATAGGGTGTGTTCGGTTCGGGAATCAAATAGAATAGGATGTCATGGTTACATTCCAAAAGAATGGGTTGATTACGTTCTTGTGTTCGGTAGGTGTAGAAAATGGAATGGGTTGATTACGTTCTTGTGTTCGGATGGAGAGGTAGAATAGGAAGGAATCTTGAATCAACAGCGTAATTGCATACTAGTACGGATGGAGGCCTGCTGCTGCTCGTCGTCGTCGGCGCCGTCCGCGTCCATCCTCGCCACGGGCGCCGGCCTCCGCCGCCGCTTCTCCGCTCCGGCCGCGACGGCGACGGGCGGGAGGACCACAGCGCTCGCGCACCCGCTCCGCGCCTCCCCGGCTCTCCTTTCGATGGCGGCGGCGCCGCCTCGGCGGGGCAGCAGCGGCGCGGGTCCGGCCTCGTCATCAGGGCGGTCTTCGAGCGGTTCACCGAGCGGGCGGTGAAGGCGGTGGTGCTGTCGCAGCGGGAGGCGCGGGCGATGGGGGACGAGGCGGTCGCGCCGCACCACCTGCTGCTGGGCCTCGTCGCCGAGGACCGGTCCGCGGCGGGGTTCCTCGCGCCGGGCGTCCGAATCGAGCTCGCCTTCACGGCCGCCAGCAAGCGCGTCTTCGTCACCGTCACGGAGCGAGAACCAGCACCCCCGCCACCGCCACCGACCCCGGCGCCGCCGTAGCTGTTTGCGACCTGCTGCTAGACGGCCCTGCGGCCGCCGGTCTAGATCGGGAGAGAGGGAAGTTTCTGCGAGAGAGAGAGAGAGAGAGAGGACGAGAGGACAACCGAGTTTGTGGAGAGAGAAGCAGAACCAGGTAATTCCTCCGATTTGGTGGAATGAGCAAATTCCGAATCTGGGGAGAATATGCTATTCTAGGGAACAAGTGGGTTCCGGTTCCAGTTTCTACCGAACACGAGAATTAAGTCCAGGTGCAGGTCCGACCCATCCCATTCCACCCATTACTCATACCGAACATAATGAACTACTCATAATGGTGCCTAGCAAGAAATATATATTGACAACTGGAAATATCACATGAACAGTGATATACATGCGCAAATAACGGAACCCAATCATATCCGAATTCTGAATCGTGCACAGCTAGTTGAGTTGTAATTTGTAAATGCTCATACACAATAAAAAACAAGCAAATGATTAACTGTTGCGGCCATATGTTGGCACTCAGTCACACTTGCAATATCCAAGAATTTTAATCCAGGGTTCCAGATCAGACAGACAGGCTGAGCCACTAGGCACTAGAAAATGCATTGCAGATTACCAAGAATTAAACAAAGCTGATGCAATACTGTTAGATTATCAGCCATATGCGCAATAACGGAACCCAATCATTTCTGGATCGTGCAAAACCAATTGAGCAGTGCATACCAATAATTGATCGACGGGAATCAAATCGTAGACAAGCAAATGATACTCTCATTGTTGTGCATGACCATATGTCGGCACTCACTCACACTGAATTACATTCCAGACCAGACAGACAGGCTGAGCCACTAGGCACTAGAAAATACATGCCAAATAGCAATGAAATAATCTAATGCTTACAGTCATCTTATCCTTGGCCATCTCATGCCTTGCCTGTCTGGAATCTTTGATCAGGTTCTGGACACAATGAGAGCTGCACCTAAATCAGTTTAAGATGCCAAGCCCACAGCAAAGAGATGAGAAAACTAGACATGGAGCTGGCCTACTTCAATATAGATCAAATTGTACTTTGGATCCATCATTCCGTTGTGTAGCCAGTTGGGGATACAAGGACCACCATGTCCATAGCTTGCACTTCTTTTATAACATATATGTTCAGGTCCATGTGCCAGCAAAGAGCAAACCAATCTATCCGAAATGGAAACAGATAATGGCAGGCTGGCTGGAAACTGTTATCATCTATTAACAGAATCTATGGATGGGTACATCTATATATGATCAGGTACCATTCCATAAATAAAACACCAGTATATAGCTCACCTGAAGTACTGTTTCACCACTCTTTTCGGTGAAAACTGAGAAGAAAATGAAGTACTTACATCTATATATGATCAGGTACCATTCCATAAATAAAACTAGTATATAGCTCACCAAGTACTGTTTCACCACTCTTTTCGGTGAAAACTGAGAAGAAAATGAAGTACTTAAAGCACCAAAACAACCCAAGTAACCGTAAGTGACTAGCTCAGAGAAAGGGCTTTCAAAGTCAAAGTGTTTTCTTCCTTTTAAAGATCAGCTAACATTACCCACCCTTGCTGCTTTCATGGACATTAAAGGTATGATCCATTAACAAAAATCAGTTATCCAGTTTAGGTTGAAGCACCACTAAGGCTGGTTGATGAATTAAGGACAACACCTGGAGCAACAGTATTGACAGGGTACTGTTGTCCGAGATGGCTAGGCAAGGTCTGTTGCGTACAAGTTTTCTACTATCGATAATTGGTAACCCATGATGGGTATTCTAGCTATTGACTTTCCTAGTTGCCAAACATATAGTCATTACAGAAAAGAAAACATATATAAGTAGTAAGCAGGCACCCACTTGATCACAACTCTGTTACTGAGGCCTACAAATACCGAACCATTCCTGTATTATCATGAGATAGCACACCTGTTTTTGCCTGATCAGGAGATAGGGCACTACTGGCATTTAACAAAACGAGGTTGACACCAGTTCAGTGACAGAGCTTGAGCCAAAGTTTTATGGAGGGCCGTTAGCAAATGATAGACGAACTATGCAAGCACGGGGTGCCATTTGAAGCCTATTCGGCCAGCAAAACAAACTATTTTTTGTTTCATGTGATGAATAAGAGAAGCAGAGAAGATTATGGAATAACAGGTTGTTGACACCAACTGTTGGTTCTTTCATATCATTAACTAAGCTGATTACATAGACATGAAACACACAAGAATATCACCTAACAAAGACATAATACAGAAGTTAGCTGATAGAAACAAGTGATCACAAGATGATGTTCATTATGCCAGTGAAATAGTGGATATACATAAATGATTTCATCTTACCATACATGGGAAGGCATTTTCCATTTGATACAGGTAGTTGTCATCGCTCACTATCAGTAAATACCTCAGAACACAATCATGTCAGATAGAAGAATCCTAAAACATCAGCGCCAATACCATCCAGCACAACAGCAGAAAAAACACACACCGATGGAGCTTAAATGGCTTCTAGCTAGTAAGCAAAGCAGGTACCTTCATTTACTCGATCCAATTACACGTTACCTGCGCCTTAGGTCTCTCCGCAAAAGTAAAATGGGAATTTTTCATGTGTAACTTTTCGTGACAAATCAAGTTATTAGGTGTTCATGTATTGAAGGAAGTATTTTATCAGTTATGTTATCAGAAGCACGATTATTAGAAACAGATATGAAGTACTGATTCTTATGTCTGCTTGAAACATCAAGAAAGTCGTATGCACCATATTAGCCTAGTCAACTTGATGATGTTAACCAGATTTGTGGTAGGCAATCGTTTTGTGCAGCAAGCGCCTAGTAAAATTTGGTAATGACAGGTACTTCCTACTAGTAGAAGACAGTCATTTTGAAAAACAAAACATTTCAAAAAAAGTAGAAGACAGTAGAAATCATGTCTACAAAAGAGAGAGCTTACTCTTGGACCACGGTCTGTGACTCGCGTTGCTCTGCTCCCTGTATTATCTGCCTGCTGAATCATCTGTGGGCTATCATGCTTGTAGAACGCCTGCAAAGTTCTCACCATGAAAGGACGCACAATATTCACCTCTATTGCAGAGAGATTTTTGAGCTGACAGAATGCAGAAAAAGAAGAAGCATAAGGCGCTGAGCAAGATAAAACTCATGAACTTTTAACATAGTGAACCTAAGATTAAGCTTATCTTGATGTACCATAGGAAGTAAACAATGTGCAATGATACTGCAAAGAACAGGTATATGCCACAAGCAAAGCAGTATGTCAGGCTCAATAAAATTTCAGAACCCCTCATAATTCTGTTACCCATAATCGTATTAACAACATTTGAATGTTCATAGAGCCCTTAGATGTTCAAATTTTATTGAAGTGTTTTGTTAACAAAATCCATGGACATTAAGAAATGTTAACCTTTAGATACGACATAAGCTCACTTCAAGAAAAAACAGCAGAAATATTAATGTAACTGAAAAAAGACGACATATTACACATATCCATAATAACTTTAACAGAATATGAGGAGCCACTAAAAGGTAGCTGATTCAGTGGAAAGTGGAAGACAGGAAGATACCTTCACAGCATGAGTACGACCAGATATTGTCTCTCATCCAGTATCGACCTTATGGAACCTGACATCTCTGATATCCTCAATCAAAGATGTCACCTGTGTCAAAAGTTATAAGTAAGAATCTTTGAAGAAGATCAAAGCCGACTAAACAGTACAAATTTCCTTCGTAATCCTTTATACCAAGTATGCATCTGAGATGTCATCACGAGCACTGCAAAAAAAAGGCAAGAGAGAGTTAAGCTACACATGTTATTTTTTAACGGAACTTTATAGGTCCTTATTATAGAAGAAATGCAGTTACAAAGTGGCTAGGTATACTTACTGATCAAACATAAGCTTAGATATTTCAATATAGTGTAATAAGTAATGGCTGAAATTCCCTAGGCGACTCTCTTTCTGTGTCCAACACTTGTGTCAAACGTTCTAGCAACAAAAGTAACAATCGGTTAAAGGGAAGAGATAGGCAGCTTAAGTACTTAGAATGTATAAACTAGTAACATTGACAATTTATGAGCAGATGCATAAAAAATATAAACATCATCAGTTCCACCTGATGGTGACAGTAACAGCATAATTTTTTACATTCAGTGGTCAGCGAGGACCCCACCTGAAGTTTTATCTCAACTTTGAAACAAGAGTCATGTACAACCCAAGGACATGGAGTGGGGCCAGCGGGAAGCACAGCGATACAGCTGTACAGGGCTTAATAATTTCGGCACACCATGTTAACAACATAAATGAGTACTTTAAAGCAAGTTTTTTCAGGTTTAAAGTATGACTCAACACAACAAGATAGAAGCGCAAAACCCCTCTCATTTTCCCATTTATGCACTGGAATACAGAATGCTATAAGCTGTGGTGCAAGTCAACAGAAGATAAAGCTACTGAAACAAGCAAAGCAAGCACTCACCGACAGCGACAGTCATCCACGCCGCTTGAGTGCCACCGCATGCCACAGCGGCATCTTGCTCGCAGTTTGTGGGAAGAAGGGCCCAAAGTCGCCCTACACGGCGACAGGTTGGAGTATAATGTTAGCCAAAACTGACCAGCCGGAGGCCTTAAAATTAGCTAGAGTGACTGTCACTCCGCATATAACAAGGGGACTCTAAAAGTAGCACGACTCTCACAAGAATCGCATGGATTTCAGAAGTCAAGTGCATCAAGCACCCTTAAAGCCATGAAGGGGGCAGTATGCAGTAGAGAAAATAAGCAAAAAAAAAAGTAAGATCTGCTGAATCAAACTAGTAGATTAAAGTAGTATACTGGTAAGTACAGTAAATGGGTTAGACGCACGCACGCAGATCATGTTGAAGGCCTCCATGCGGATGTTTGGGACGACCTCGACGATCTCATCCTAGGCGACGAACTCCAACTGCACCAACCAACCCATCGTGCTTATCATTCAGGAAACAGAGTCAGCACTCAAGATCCCCTAGGTTGACAGGGATGCACACACGGCTGGGCTGGACGCAGCGTAGGGTGGGTTACCTCAGCGGGCGAGAAGACGGAGATGTACGGGTCGGACTGCCCCGCCATGTAGATCGTTCTCACTTGCTCTGCATCCGCAAACAACAGCAAATTTTCAATGATCTAGCAGGCTAGCAGCAGCGTTCCCGCGGTCACAGATCCCAAATCTGCAGTCCACGAATCGAAGAGGGGGTGTGGAGGATGAGGAAAAGGAGGCTGCCTTAGCTTGCGTGCCCGCGAGCGCCGCCAGACCCGATTATCGCCGGCCGCAGTCAAACCGCCGAGTCCGGTTTTTTCGCGCCTTTTTTTCTATCTCCGTTGTTCTTTTAGGGAATTTTCGCGCCTTTTCCTATAACTGAAGGCCTGCAACCCGTCTGTCCTGGCCCGGTCCTTACGTATTCAAAGTGAAGCCCAGTTTGTGAACAAGCCATTTTAATCACGCCATCTCACATTCTCACTCTAAAAAAAACTCATTCTAAGGTTCCCCCAAAATAAAATCTCACTCTAAGGTAGTTCTAAAAAATAAAAAATCTGACTCTAAGGCGATTCTACTACTTGAGAATAATCGCTTTGTTCTATAAGTTGAGAGTTATTTTAATTAAGTGCAGACAAATCCCTTCATGTTTTCATGCGTACACACAAACATATGAACTCACGAACCCCAACCACCTATTTTGAAAGCATGATGAGTAAATCATTTGAATCGAGCATGACTCCCCAAACGATGAAAAGTATAATACTTGTATGTTTTGTTAGTACAAAACAAAGCACAATGCTTAGGCCATGCAATTAAAAATTTGGAAAACTCACATAAATTAACACCTCAAAGCAAATGATTGTGCGTGCGTTCATAGGGGTGAGTGTGTGCATGTGTATGTGAGCGTCTGCGTGTGTATTGTGTTTCGCAAAAAAAAATAGATTTTTATGCAGTCGTTTAGCCTTGCATAGTTGGCCATAAAATGACTAATAATATTTTGGCCCCATTAACATGTCATCAACTCTTTTTCTCTCCTCAATAAAAAAAGAATAAACATAGCGATATGTTGCTCCGTTCTTCAGAAGATTCACTATCTCCACAGAATCAACCTCGATGATCAGATTAGAATTGCTCCATTGAATGGCAAGAGAGCAAACTCCATGACTGATCTTAGCTTCGCTTCCAAAGCATCCCTACAAATAGTAAGGTACTGATAGACGGAGAAAACAATATCTCCCTGGCAATCTACCAACCATACCAACACCTAAACCACCGTCCTCACGAGGGAGGAGACCATCGAGGTTTTGGTGCAACGCTTTGCTCGGCCGTAGTATGGAACCGGCTATCTTCCAGAACCGGCTATCTTCCAGATAATTAGATAAACTTGTTCACAAATACCATCCAAATAAGTAGTCTAATCATGGTTAAGTTAGTCGTGTATGTAGGGGGGAGGGGGGCAAAGGCCCTCCCACCCTTCCACCAAATAATTAGATAAACTTTTAATCTGACTAGTAACCGTGCACGTGCAATGCACATGTCGAGTAATGCATAAAAATTATCTTACAAATATTTAAGAAACATATCCCTCATTCAAATTTCAAGCTAATTTAGGTTCAAGCTCATTAAGCAGAAGACTACACTGATCTCAATGATGAGCATGTTCATACTTGATGCGACCCGCTGATCTTAGCGGTGTTGTGATAGCCAGGAGGAAGAGCGCCGTGCCACAGACCAAATAGACCCTTTACTCCTCCTTTCCCAATTGGGAGGCGAGAAGAACTGGCAGGGCGCCGGCAACCAGTGCCAGCGCCGCCACCAGTGCCTCCATGACAGCATGGAAGAACATCTTGGCAGTAGTCGATAAGACTATGCCCTGAACTAACACACCCACTACGGTTTTTACAAGTCATAGGAGCAAGGCAGCCATGCTAGACCCAAATGGTGACTTCAATACACCGGGAAGAACAAAAACGGCGAAAGAAGCGGTCAAGATCCCACCCGTGTAATTGATGAGCGAAAGAGCGAAACCTTTAGAAACTACAGATCCAATTTTTTCTTATCTAAACACTCCCAAAAAATAATTTTCTTCACAAATTATTCCAAACTAGGGGTGTGAGACTATTTTTACTTATCTAAACACTCCCGAAAACATTTTTCATCACAAACTAGGCGAGCGAGACTAGATCGATATGTACACAACGACGACGGGAAGCTGTATCGAAGAAGGAGGTGGGCCTAAAACAAGACGAAGACGGAGACGACGCGTGCAGAATGAGTTTAGACCAAGATGGAGGTCATGTCGTCAATCAAGTGTAGCTGAGATGGTGCATCATCATCGATGAGGCAAAGGATAAAATGAATTATTGAAGGTTAGATGTTTGGTTTATTGTTCGGATGGGTTGGGGTAACATTAGGGTTTGAACACGGTGTAGAGAGGATTGCCTTATTCGGTAGCCCCACCATCGAAGCTGAACCGTCGGAATGGAGCAAGAAATTAAGTTGGATGTTGTATAAAACGGACATATCCTCAAAATTGACTGCGCTGCTCACATTATTGTCCCGCAAAGAATATAACGTAAAAAGAGAGGAGTGGGATTTACCTAGAGGTCAAACGAATGTATGCTACTCTTCATTGATACATAATACTCCCTCCAATCCGTTTTAAGTGTGGCCAGAAATGAACATACTAAGTACAACTCTGTAGTTATACTGGCGATATTTATTTGGAATCAAAGGGAGCAATATTAATTGTTTATGGTAAACCTATGGCTTTCATGAAATTTGCAGCTATGGCCAACACCGAAGTATGCCACCTAATTGCAGGAGGAATAGGCTCATTGTGAGTAAATTGCCTTCGGAGCCACCACAAATACCAGCATGCCACAGCCACCACTACCTTCACGCTAAGACTAGGCATGATACTTAGAGCTTTATCCGGCATAGTAAGAATAAACTCCAAAATAGCCGACCCAGACCGGTCTACATGAAGAACTGGGGCGATAAAACTCTCTAGACCCAGTCTGTTCCAAAGTTCATTCGCTGGTGGGCATATAAATAAGAGGTGTCGCAGGTCCTCTGCATCCGATTGGCAGATGGGGCACTCCCCACTAACTCCAATATACCTGTTTATTAAAATAGATTTAGTCGAAATAATACCGTGTAGAACCCTCCAGCAGGATATCTGAATTTTCCGAGGAGCCTTTAAATTCCATATTTTTTTCCAAACAGCAGGTGACATCGATGTACTCTGTCCCCTGGAAAGTTTGCATTGTTTCTGAATTTATGAGACCATTGTTCATGATAGGCTGTACGAATAGCACTACCAGTAAAGTGTCAACGTGCGATGGTTGGGCACACAATTTTTTGAACAAGGTTGGGCACACAATTGGTATCTCGTTGTCACATCGATGGATGGATATTGAATTTTTTTTTTTTTTTTTTTGAGAAACTGGATGGATGAATGGCGCATGCATCCATGTATATATGTCCAGTTGGGCCAAAATCAACAAGTATCAACTAACTCGATCCATCCACGCAGCGATGCATATTGTTGAAGTACGTAGCGGAACCGATTAACCCTCGTTGGAGGGGATCGGGTTACATATTATAGGGGGTAGGAATAGCCCCTACCGTGGCTTACAAGGAGACCGTATACGAGTTGGTATACTATACCATACTCGTATACGTGTATATCATTACATATTTCATGTATGGCATTACATATTCCAACAGCCCCCCTTAATCTAAACTTGAGAAAGATTTAGATTACGCCTAAACTCATGAAGGTTCTTAACTGAAAGAGCCTTAGTAAAACCATCTGCGACCTGATCTTTACTAGAAATAAACTTGATATCTAATTGTTTACTTGCTACTCTCTCTCTAACAAAATGGAAATCAATCTCAATATGCTTAGTACGGGCATGATATACTGGATTTGTAGACAGGTATGTGGCCCCAATATTATCACACCATAAACAGGGCCTCTCTTTCAACTTGACTCCAAGCTCATTCAGAAGTGATTCAACCCACATCAATTCAGTTGTGGCATTAGCTAAAGCTTTATATTCAGATTCTGTACTTGACCGTGAGACTGTAGCTTGTTTTCTAGCACTCCAAGAAACTAGATTCGGTCCTACAAAAACTGCAAAACCTCCTGTAGAACGTCTGTCATCAAGACAGCCAGCCCAATCTGCATCTGAAAAAGCACTCAAAAGTGTGAATGAAGATGGCTGAAACGTGATACCAAGCTTGATTGTGCCCTTGACATATCTCAAAATCCGTTTGACTGATGTCCAATGATCAGACGTAGGAGCATGTAAATATTGACAAACCTTATTAACAGAATATGATAAATCTGGCCGTGTAAGAGTAAGGTATTGCAAAGCACCTACAATACTACGATACCTTGTACTATCCTCTGAACCGAGAGGCTCTCCTGTAGCAAGAGAGAGAGGATCGGTGGAGGACAATGGTGTACTTTCTGGCTTGCATTGATGCATATTTGCTTTCTCAAGCAATTCTGAAGCATACTTCTCCTGTGTCAATATTAATCCTTCTTGTGTTTTCTTTACCTCAATACCCAAGAAGAAATGTAACTCTCCAAGATCTTTGATGGCAAAGTTTTCATTGAGATCTTTAAGCAAGGTAGTGCCAACTTCAACAATATGACGGTGTTTACGCTCAGCGGAACCATTCTGTTGATGTGCATGAAGACAAGAAACATGGTGAGTGATGCCAATTTTCTGAAAGAAACCATTGAGTTTTTCATACTCTCCTCCCCAATCAGTTTGCATAGTAATAATTTTCCTCTCAAACTTGCGTTCAACAAGAGCTTGAAAGTTAAGAAAAACTTGATAAACATCAGAACGGTTCTTGAGCAAATAAATCCATGTAAATTTCCTGAAATCATCGATGAAGCTTACATAATATAAGTGTTTTCCTACAGAAGCAGGTGCAGGACCCCATACATCAGAGAATACTTGTTCCAAAGGAAAAGTAGACACACTAGATGAAACAGGATATGGTAGCTGATGGCTTTTAGCTAACTGACAGGAATCACAAATGTAAGGGTTTATTTCTGGAGTAAAAGAAATCTGATTTTTCCTAAGAACTTGCTGCACCACAAACGAGGAAGGATGTCCTAAACGGCGATGCCATGTTGAAGACGACGGCTTTATTGTAACGAAAGCTTGCTTGGAAGACCCGGTAGAATAAGGCACTAACGGGTAGAGACCACCATGACACGGCCCCTTAAACAAAATTCTTCGCGTGGCCTGGTCCTTGATCAAAAAGAAGCGTGGATGGAATTCAATAAAGACATCGTTATCAAGTGTAAGTTTATGAACGGAAACAAGATTCTTAGAGGCACTAGGAACGTGAAGTATGTTGTTTAGATGTAAAGTACTATGGGGAGTATGCAACATAGAATAACCAATATGACTCATAGGCATACCATTTCCATTGGCCGTGTGCACGCGATCATGACCCTTGTACTTGTCATGTGTAGAGAGTTCTTAGGAAAAATCAGATTTCTTTTACTCCAGAAATAAACCCTTACATTTGTGATTCCTGTCAGTTAGCTAAAATCTGTGGCACCACTGTCGGGGTACCAGTTTGTGTCTATACCATATGATGCGGATGCCATGTTTGCCCTCTTGTCTTTGTGGTTGCTATCATCATCAGAATCGGACTTGGAGTCGTCTTTGAAGAACCACCAGCAATCAGAAGCTGGATGGCCATGGATCTTACATATCTGGCAGGCGACGTTGACGTAGGGTGTGGGGGCACGGCCGTGGCCACGGCGACGATCATCACGGCGACCACCATCTTTGCGACCACCGTCACGGCGATCATTATTGCGACGCATGTCCTCCCAGCGTCAAGCATCATCTCGGCGATCATCCTTGCGACGCCTGTCCTCCCAGTGTCCAGCATCACGCCGATCCTGTCGGCGGTCAGAGTCACACCCGCGATCGCCGCGTCCGTGGTCACCACGATCACCGCGGTCACCGCGATCACCATGATCAAAAGAGCGGGCACGGTCATCTCGCTGGCGAACATAGTGCCCTTCTTCATGTCCACGACGAGCAGCATTAGCTGACGACACGAACGCAGCATCCTGACCAGTTTGTGCAAGCATACTCATGTCGTAGGCACACACCTGCGCATATAGATCATCAAGGGTGATAGAGCTGCTGTTGTTCACAGCAGACACCACAGAGTCATAGCTGCCATCAAGACCATTAGTAATATAGCCAATCATCTCGTCTTCATCGACAGGCTTGCCCACGGCTGCAAGCTCGGAGGCAAAGCCGTTCATCTTCGCGAAGTATTGCGACGTGGACAGGTCGTTTTTCTTTGTGCCTTGAAGCTCTCCTCGGAGCTGGTTGATTCATGCCCTAGAGCCGGCACTTAACATCTTCGTGATAATAGCCCAAACACCCGCCGTGGTATCAACACCAACGACATGAGCTAAGATTTCCGGTGACAAGGAGTTAAGGATCCAAGTTAACACCGTAGCATCTCTCTGAACCCACGCAGCATAGGCTGGATTGGAGACCATTACTTTTTTTCGTGCTTCATCTTCCACCTCCACAAGCTTTGCCGGTGCCGTCTCGATCCCATCCAGGAGGTCTTGGACCGGAGCAGAACGCAGGGTAGGAGCGACAAGGGTCTTCCAGAACAAGTAGTTCCCCCTAGTCAGCTTTTGAGAGGGAGGGTTCCCCAGGGACGCAGACAACGGGGTCGCCGAAGAGGTGGACGCCATTGATCCGTCGAGGGAAGTGCTTCCGATCAGAGATCGTGATGGGTTTTTGGGTTTCTGATCGAAGAGATCGTGGAGTTTCTGTGTGGGTTTCCGATCGAAGAGATTGTGAGAGGGTTTGTATATTTCCGATCAAGAAGACCGTGGGAGGCTTGTGGCTTTTCCGATCAAGAAGATCGTGGTTGTGGCGGCGGCTAGGACAGCGGCGGCGGTGGCTAGGTCTCGAGGATCGTGCGCTCTGATACCATGTTGAAGTACGTAGCAGAACCGATTAACCCTCGTTGGAGGGGATCGGGTTACATGTTATAGGGGGTAGGAATAGCCCCTACCGTGGCTTACAAGGAGACCGTATACGAGTTGGTATAAGAGGTACCAACTCGTATACGTGTATATCATTACATATTCCATGTATGGCATTACATATTCCAACACATATGACCTTTTGTGCATCGCAGAAGTGCTGCAGATAGGTCATTGGCTGTTTAATTAATTGTTGATTAGATGAATGGTGGCTGGTGCCCTTGACTTACGGGACTTGTGTGTATATATTATGGTCTGCTGCCTTAATAATACTCCAGCTTGTCCTTAGCTCAAAAAAAAAAGGGATGGGGCCATTTGCTAAACCGTTACCACTTTGCTTTTATTTATTTGTTATACTATTTATTTTTCTTCTATACAACTCATATAAAAGTATTACAGTATTTACAGTGAAATCTTGCTGAAATCTCTTGACCAATACCTTCTGATTCTCGTTGGGTTCGAATTACTAACAAATAGTCTGAACCACATACGTACGAAGAAACTAATACATAAATATCATAAAAAACAAACCCTGGAGGAAAAAAAAATACATGAATATCATCTTACCATGTTGCACAGTTTTGGAATTACATTACAGTTGGTCATCCTATGTACATCGAGTATGATGCAATCTTCTTGGAAGGAGTCACATAAATCTTTAAGGAAGAAGAACCCTTGATCCTCTTTGAGGTGCATATTGTTGCCAAATATGCAATGCTTATCAAAGTCTTTAATCGGAATATTATGAGGCCTGAAAAAATAAAAATAATTACTAGGAACCTCAGTAACATTATTCTATTAGAAATACCTAAACAAATCCCAGCAATATTATTATACTACAAACTTGAAATGATGATGTTATTTATACATATTAACATCAGGTTTTGATGCTTGGGGCTTGACATCTCTGATCCATCAGTTGAATGATCAATAGGGTCCTTGTTGATCATCTCAATAGGTGGCATGATACTTCCCTTTAGCCAACCAATGCATTGCAGCCGCGCGACACACGCAATGATGCACTCGATGGACGGTTTGTTGCATGGACACGGCGTGGCTACATGCACATCTAACAATGCACGCCTATGCACCCTACAGTAGTACATGAACGACGTTAAAGACACCCCTATATGAAAACGTTAGCGATAAGACGCCGGTAGAACGAGTTTTGCGCGTGGAAAATGCGACCCGACATTTATCGGCAACGGTCATGTTTTCATAGAACTGATGCAGATAGGTGATTGGTTGTTTAATTAGTTGTTGATTAGATGGATGGTGCCCTTGACTTATGAGGCTTGTGTACATATAAACCTAAACGGAGGGAGTATACTATGGTGTGCTGGCCTTAATAATACTTCCATGGATAATGAGTATAAAATCACTTTTTTCCCCTCCGCCCATGAACATAATACACGTACTGTAGAAGGCGGTATGCAGTGTCCATGTGAATCTGTGATCCTGGTTGACGTTTGTTCGTCCTTTGTATTGAAAGCTAGCTGCTGTCATGCTGGTGCGTAGTGATCGATAGCTCCCAACAACTTGCGCCTCCAGCAGATTTGTCCATGGACTATGCATGCATGTTGACTCTTTCTATTTTTGAACATGTGAGCGTACTACAAATCACGGCTGGACCTTTTTTTTTCTTGTACGCTTTAGCTAATAGCTAAGCGCCAAGTCAACGATCGAGATACGATATCCAGTTTAATTAACGCGGTAAATTTGATCGATTCAAGCAAACTTTTTTCTTTTTTCTGGTAGGGCCGGCGTGGTTTTGGTGCGGCTTTCAGCCCATTCTCAGGCTGACATACAATCCATACGTACTAGGTTGAAGCTGGCTGTCGCCCATCCGTCAAATCAAGAGACAACGTACATGTGCGTGCGACCACAATTTCGCAACTTGCCAGTGTTGTTATTGGTTGGTTGAAATTATTTTCTCTCCGACAATATTACTTTTCCACATCAATATCTTTTTTTTTGAATTTTCCACATCAATATCTTGATCCATGCCTTTTATATATATATATATAGCTTCCTTTAGATCCAGGAGTGGTGGGTGCCTTTTCCACATTATTTATTTTATTTATTTGGCACGACAGGTACACGTTTGACTGATTGCCCCAACTCCAACGTGGCATGCAGGCTAAAAGTGCGCACACTACCATGTTTCTTGCTTCCTTTTGTGAAGCAACCCTAAACCCTTTACAAGACAAGATGAGGCGCCGGCTGCCGGCTTATTCCCGGAAAGGGACGACGAACTCATTTTCCTTTTGTGCACAACCAGTTATAAGGTTGTTGGAGTAGTGTAAATCACGGCTGGAGTTTGTCGGCGGACTGTAGCTAGCTAACCACACACTCTGCTTGTCACGATCTCCAGTTTAATTAACGCGGTAAATCAGATCGATTCAAGCAGACCTTTTTTTTTCTTTGACCACGTATGTGCGTACTAGGTTGTCGCTGGCTGTCGCCCACCCGTCAAATCAAAGAGAGAACATATACCTGTGCTGTTATTGGTTGGTTGAAACTATTTTCTCTCCGACAATATTACTGTCAACCCATAATATATACCAGCAGCATGGGACAAGGTGTGAACAAATTAACTGTGTCATGTCAAACTATAAACAGAGAAAAAAAGTAAGGAAAACACGACTTTCATGCGCAGATCTTTATATAAGTCACAAGAACGTGATCTTTGATATGTATCCCTAATTCAAACTTTAGAAAAATATTGGCCGGCCACCAGCTCTGTTGTTCCAAATATGTAAGACTGAAAAGGTGAAAACGATCGAGATGCATAGCTTTGTCTCGGAAGGTATTTTTTAGAGTATTTAGGGACACCATACCGCTCTGAATAATTAGTTATTGTCCAAACCATTGTTTTTCGAGTCATCCACGCTATCATTCAGCAAAGTCAACTTACATATGTGGCCACACAGTCACTCTCTAGCTAAGGCTCTGGATCGAGCTCGAAAGCACGCTCGTGGTCACATCCATGGATGGATGGATGCATGCATGCATGTACAGCCAGATCGATGGCCACTTGTATAAGTGCATCACATCGATTAATTCCCTTTCGCGCAGGGCAGACAGATGCAGAGTACTGTATGTATCTGAACTTTATATGAGGATCGCAGTATATAGTACTCCTAGTATTACTCACCGGCGACAGTTGTGCCTTGATGTAATACTATCGCCACTTCTTTGTTGACGTCCATGTTATCACTGAACTTAAGGCTGGCTAGCTGTAGTGGTTGAGCGGTACTGAATAATCAAGTGAAGGCATTGCATCGCTGTGGCTGTATTGTATTGTGTTGTAGTATCTACTACTGCGATGCCACTGCAGTGCGGTGTAGTGTCCATGCATGTGATGCAGTTGACCTTTGAGTTTTAGCCTTCATCTTCAAAGCAACTGCCAGCTTCTGCCTTTTGGTGAGTACACAGTAGCGCGTTCACTCTCTAGCTAAGTGCCCGTGTAAGCGTGGATGCAGATGCATGCATGTAGTAGATATAGGTTGTGCGATTCAGAAGAGACAGCTGATTTGTATGTGGACAGGGCAGCTAGTCAAAGGCTCACGGGCGCAAGCGCAATATCTGAACTGAACCCAGCTCGGCAGCCCTTTCGAAGACGGAACCCAGGACCTGCGAGAGGAAGTACACCAATTTTTCTGGTGAAAAAAAACGTATTTCTAAGTTTCAAAAAACTAAAAAAAAATCACATGTAGATAATAGAAGCGAGAGCACAAAAAAAAAGATGAAGGAGACAAAGATTAATTGAAGCCTATACTTCTCTTAAAGGTGTTGTTGAACCAACAGTAACCTTGAGCTTCTTTCATAGTTTCAGAATAAGACCATTGCCTCAATCTCATCTATAGGTTCTTGAGAACCTAATTCATTTTGTTCAACCATCCACGGAGTGAATCCAGGATTCAAAAAACTAGAAGCGAGAGCACCGGCACGACGACGCCTTCAAGAAGGATGCGGCACCAGAGGGCGTCTCCGTCGTAGGTCCCGTCGGGCAGCTAGGACAAGTCTTTCGCCCGGCGATGAGTAGCAAACCCCGCAACCGCCCCTCGAGGACCAACCAGACTGTCATCTTCATCCCGCGCGCCCTACGATGTGATGCCACGAGCGAAACTAGGCGTCGGGGTCCAAATTCGCCACCCGCGGAGCCACCTCCTAGCTCGGCGCGATACGAACCACCATCCGGGGCCGCCGGCCGACATCATCTTTGCAGATTTTACTAGAAATAACACTAAAAGAATTAATGGTATGTTTCAAGTGATCATCGTTATTAATAGTAAAAATTGAAGATATGTACATGTTCAACAAGTAAAATCATAAATATATCTTTTTATAATGAAATACATTGTAGGAGTAGTATCCGTTCGCTAATATAGGCACACTGGATCCATCATTTCAATTTTCTTGATTCAAATATATCTCCATGTAAACAGTGCACACGCACTCGTTGTTGGATCTGTACCGGGTTAATTGATTGCGTGCTTCCATTTTTGAAGCAACAGCAGCGTCATCCGAACACAAATCGCTGTCGGCGCTGGCTGTTGCATGAACTGACGTCACGCGTTAGCTCGTGGAAAGTGCAACGTAGATCCATCTCCCTCCATGAGCGGTTTGCTCGAAAACAAAATTGCATATCCATCCATTCCACTCCGAGCCTAATTTCTGGCCATGTTTTCAGTTTCAGGCCAACCGCGCGCCTTTACGTACCTCCCCTCGTCTCTATCGATCTCCTCCGGTCCTAGGTTTCGATGGTAGATGCATGCATGTAGAGCGAGATGGATGGATTCCCTTTTCGATCTGCAGGGCACGAGGTACTGCAGATATGTCATTGGATTGTCGTTACTTGTTTTTCAAGGGCTGGTGGATGATGCCCTTGACTTATTGGACTGGTGCTAGTATAATGTTATTGAACGGCGCCTGCTCCGTCTAATATAATACGCCGCTCTCTCTTTTCTTTAGGATCTGTGAACAAAATACTATTTCCTTTTTTTAGGGTAAAGAGAGTTTCATTAATCAACGAAATAGGAGATTACACTCCTGGCGTAGCAGTTTTGAAATCGTTGGAGGGCTTTGAAGTATCCACTCCGAATCAGTTTCAGAACTCTTAGCCAGTTTTGCTAGTTCATGTGCTGTCCTATTACAAACTCTCTTCATTTTTTGAACTTGCACGTCTTGGATTCGTGCAAACATTCCTCTGATCTCTTGCAGGATCGGAGCCCAAGACGCCATGTTTTATTCCTTTCTCTGCAACGCAGCGATGATCTCCGCGTTATCCGACTCCAGTATGATAGGCATCTGAACTCTAGTTGCTGCCGCCTTCGCTCCATGCCAGCAGGCCATATCGCTTCCGCTTCAATAGCAGAAGCACACTATTTCCCCTGTATCATAATATAAGATGTTTAAATATTCCAATACGGATTATATATGGAACAAATGAATGAATCTACACACTGCGCGCATGCACATATGGCTGCTTCTACTGTAGAAGACGGCAGTGTAGTGTCCACGCATGCACATATGTGATGCAGTTGACCTTTTTCACCGTTGGCTTGAAAGCTACTGCTTTCGGTAACAGAGGCTGGCCCTGTGTCATGCACACGCATGCATGTGGCGGATGAGGCGTGTTCAGAAGAGAGAGATCGACCCCAGACTAATGGACAAGGAAGCATCGATTGATCTAGTCAACGAGTTGGACTTTGTGGCATGTGGAGGATGAAGCTAGTCGAAGTCATGCTCACGGGCTCAATCACGACGACCATATATAGACAAACCATCCATGGACTAGTTTTCCATCCAGGCTGTGTACTCGTTCACACTTGGTCGCTTGGATTCGATCGGATAAGACGTTAGTTAGTTCATCCATGAGACACGTGAAAGTGAAATTGAAATGGTCGATTCAAGATGTGGAGGATTAATCCACTCTGTAGTAAAGTGGCGTGGGTCTTCTTTCCCGCGTTAATTACTGATGATTTGTCTCACGTTGTTGAATTGTCGCCTTTTGATTAACCACAGGGTATTGAATGGAGTGAATACCAACAAGATGCTTTTTTTTTGGCTTGCTTCCGTTTGTGAAGCAACAAGAAGCTTGCTTGCTGAGACGCGATGGAGCGCGCTGCCGGTGTTGCCAACCATGCACCGATCTCGACGCGGGCCCTTTTAACTCGTCGCCGGCCGGAAAGCGATCGAAAACGACTCGTCTCGAACTCGATCGACCTCGTCCTGTAGGCTGTAGCTCTAGGTTGCTTCGTTTTGGCCTACCCACCGGCCTCGATCCCTCCATCGTTTCCGGCCGGCCGGTGATTATGCCTGGCAAGCCAGCCAGCCAGCCGAACGCGTACATACATGCCTACTGGTGCATTGTGCATATATTTCACCGCATCCGTGTCTGGTGAAACGAATTACTGCAGTGCAGCAGCTTCCATACTGAGCCATCAAACTGAAACACGACATTTTATAAGCCTCAAAACCCGCAGTTTCCATTTTGGTTGTGCACATCATCATATTTGTCTTCTCTGAAAACGTGCACGGTACTGTCGATGTCTGCCTAAGATTCAGTCCCACGATGTGATCAAGACTAAGACTCCCGGTTAATTATGCTCCTTCATTTTACATGTCTTTCTCGATCGATGAACCAACATATCTAGATACCAGATAACTCATGCCTCAGAAAATTCAGTCTAATATGCGGTTTCGGGTCTTTTCATGGCCCCGCATCCACCGCATATCGGCCCGGCCTGAACAAAAAATATCGGGGCCACCACATATCGGTACGGTCCGCATAAAAATATCGGATATTGACCACATTCGCCACTAAATTAAGGGAACCGGGGATTAAGACCCCCCCCCCCCCCTCCTCAATGTACAATATGTCCGGCACAAAATCCACTACTCCCCGCGAAATAAAAATGACTTCGGCAAACGGTTCATCCCTTTCTCCGCATCCAAACGCGAACTCACCGATAACGAGGGCGAGGTGTGTCCCGCGTGAAGATCGAGGCAAACGCGCGACCGCACCCGATTCTCTCGGAGCGGTGGGCTGACTTCGATGTGCTCGATGAGTACATTTTGCCCCACTTCAACCGGACCTACACCACCGACGATGTTCCCGCTGCCACTTAGACCTGCCTCAAAGCCGCTAATGACGTGAAACACACGTTCGTTTGGAGACCCCAAGAGGAAGGTATGAAACAGTGCAGCAGCAAGTTTTCCCTCAGTAAGAAACCAAGGTTGTCAGATCCAGAAGGAGTAGGAGCAGTTCAGAAGGTTGGTGGTGGCGCCGTTGCTCGATCACCAACGTGGAACCTGCACACAACACAATCAAACTAATTCGCCCCAACGAAACAGGAAGGTTGTCAATCTTCCCGGCTTGCTGTAACAAAGGATTAAACGTATGGTGTGGAAAATAGTATTTAATTGCAGGAAGTAAAAGAGAACAATTGTTTGCAGTTGGTGGTTTTATCAGTGTAAAAGAATGGACCGGGTCACAGTTCACTAGTGGTGTCTCTCCATAAAGATAAATAACATGTTGGGTAAACAAATTACAGCTGGGCAATTGATAAAATAGTGAGCGCATGACAATGCATATAAATGACAAGATGACTACCATGATATTTAATTGGGCATTACGACAAGATACATAGACCGTTATCCAACCGCATCTATGACTAATAATCCACCGTCAGGTTAACATCCGTGTCCCGTTGGTATTAAGTTGCAAGCAACGGATAATCGCATTAAGTAATGTGCGTAATGTAAACAAATACATATGACCGTAGACATAGCATTGTTATGTTATCCCTAGTGGCAACAGCACATCCACAACCTTAGACGTTGCTGTCACTCGCCCAGATTACTGGAGGCATGAACCCACTATCTAGCATAAATACCCCCTCTTGGAGTTACAAGCATCTACTTGGCCAAAGCATCTACTAGTAACGGAAAGCATGCAAGATCATAAATAACATGTAACATAGATTAATAATCAACTTGATCATAGTATTCAATATTCATCGGATCCCAGCAAACACAACATGTAGCATTACAATAAGATGATCTTGATCATGTTAGGCAGCTCACAAGATCTAAACATGATAGCATAAAGTGGAGAGACAACCATCTAGCTACTGCTATGGACCCGTAGTCCAAGGATGAACTACTCACGCATCACTCCGGAGGCAGGCATGGCGATGTAGAGCCCTCCGGTGATGATTCCCCTCTCCGGCAGGGTGCCGGGAAGAGCTTCAGAACCCTCCCGAGCTAGGGTTGACGACGGCGGCGCCTCTGGAACTTTTCGTGGAATATGACTCGGGTATTTAGGGTTTTCCAGACGGGAGGAATAAATAGGCGAAAGGGCGGCGTCGGAGGCCACCCGAGGGGCCCACACCACCCTCGCGCGGCAGGAGGTGGGGCCGCGCCGAGCCATGTGTGGCCGCCTCCTGGCGCTTCTCCGTCTCTCCTTTGGACTCCGTGGACGTGTCGGTGAAATAGGACCTCCGTTGATTTTCGTCCAATTCCGAGAATATTTCCTTAACAGCTTTTCTGAAATACAAAAACAGCAGAAAACAGGAACTGCACTGTGGCATCTTGTTAATAGGTTAGTCCCAGAAAATGTATAAAAATGATATGAAGTGTATGTAAAACATGTAACAATTGGTATAATATCAACATGGAACATCAAAAATTATAGATACGTTTGAGACGTATCAGCATCCCCAAGCTTAGTTCCTACTCGTCCTCGAGTAGGTAAACGATAAAACAAAATAATTTTTGAAGTGACATGCTACCATCATAATCTTGATCAAATAGTATTGTAAGGCACATGTAAATGAATGAAGTGATCCAAGTCAATGGTCTATAGTTTGCTACCAAATAGATAATGAGTAAACAACTGAATCATACAAGCAAAACTTTTCATGAATAATACTTTGGAGACATTGCATCCACAGGTTTACATAAGAGTTAACTCAAAAAGCAATAGATTCTAGTAAAAGGTATTTAACCAACACAAAGGAAGATTTAAGTTTCAGCGTTTGCTTCAACTTTAACATATTTATCTCATGGATATTGTCAACACAAAGCAATATAATAAATCCAATATGTAGCATATAACAATTGTTGTACCAAAGTTGACACTAGTGTTTGCTTGTGGAAGATAGAAAGAAGTAGGAAAACTGACTCAACATAAAAGTAAAAGAAAGGCCCTTCGCAGAGGGAAGCAGGGATTAAATCATGTGCTAGAGCTTTTTAGTTTTTGAAATCATATAGAGAGTAAAAATTAAGTTTTGAGAGGTGTATGTTAATTGGTCAACGAATCAGTAGTGGAAAGTACAATATGACCCCGGCCAAACAGACTTTTAAGAGCGGCTCCCATGAAGGACGTTATTTCTACCAGCAAGGCAGATCATCCCTCTTTTTCTCTTTGGTTTACACATGCAGATGTTTCACTGAGTATTCAGTTGACAAAATGTGAAGAGATTAAGCGGTTAAAGTTGTAATTAATTGGGACTGGGCACCCCGTTGCCAGCTCTTTTTGCAAAATTAATAGATAAGCGGATGTATATGCCGCTAGTCTGAAGGTAAAGTCTGCTTGACAAGTGACATAAAGACATCCACCACGTCCTCATGAGCTTGGTAAACATTGACACAAAAAGGAGTAGTAACAATTTTGAATAGTTTAAAGGTAGCACATGAAAAATTTACTTGGAGTGGCAAGGAAATACCACATATAGGTAGTTATGGTGGACACAGATGGCATGGATTTTGGCTCAAGGATTTGGATGCACGAGAAGCATTCCCTCTCAGTACAGAGTTTAGGCTAGCAAGGTTATTTAAGCAAACAAGACTATCAACCGGTACACCAAGTTTTATATGACCAACATATTGCAAAAATTATAAGACTCCACACTGTCTTCCTTGTTAACCAAACCCTTTTACTAGAAAATATCTAGACCTTAGAGATACCACTCATGCAAACCAAATTTCAACAAGCTTTACGGTAGTTCTTCACTAATGGGCTTAACTTACATGATGCAAAAGTTTAATCATGACCTACTTGTTAACTCAAAACAATTGACAAGTATCAAATTATCCAAGTTAGTGATCTACAAGAGTATGTAAGTCTTTTCCATTATACCATTTACCACATGCAACATTTTCTGTTCCAACCAAACACCAATCAATTTATTTCAATAACTCTCCAAACAAGTATAAGTGAAGTAAGAGAGTACTTTCTTTAAAAGAACTAATAGCTCTGACAAGAGATACATGAAAACAAGAGCTAAAAGCTTAACAGCGCTAGATATGAATACTCAACAAGTATAAGTGAAGAATAGGAGTATTCTAATGAAAAAGCGGAGCGTGTCTCTCTCCCAATCAAGAATGCTAGGATCCAATCAAGTTGATATCAGAAAATAAAAATAACATACTGAAAATAAAAGCACACAGACGCTCCAAGAACAGCACATATGATGTGAAAGAATTAAAATATAGTTTCACTAGAGATGACCTGATAATTTTGACGATGAAGAAGGGGATGCCTTGGGCATCCCCAAGCTTAGACGCTTGAGTCTTCTTGAAATATGCTGGGGAGATCCATGGGAGCCTCCCCAAGCTTAAGCTCTTTACTCTTCTTGATCCTATTATATCACTCTTCTCTCTTGACCCTTGAAAACTTCCGCCACACCAAACTCAAAGTAAATCTCATTAGAGGGTTAGTGCATCAATCAAAAACTCACATGTTCTGTAAGGACGCAATATGACCGTTACTTTAAACATTAACTACTGCCACTGATGTTATGTGAAGCTCTTCCACCCAAAAAAGAATTCCACCCAACACTAGTAAAAGAGAGAATGCAAAATAAAAGACATAATCTGTCTAAAACAGAACAGTCCGCAAAGACGAATTTTTTCGAGGCACTTACGTTGCTCAGATCGAAAAACTTTGAACTAACGAAAGATGCGTACATACATCAGGATTACGCACAAAAATTTGCAGATTAAAATCACATTTCTATGAATTTATAATTTTCGTACAGTGAACAGCAAAAATCTGTTTCTGCGCAGCAATCAAAATCTAGCATCATCTTATCATTAGAGACTCTTCTTGGCACAACAATGCGAAAAAGTAAAGATACAAAGGAGTTGCTACAGAAGTAAACAAGTTCCTTGACTCAATAAAAGAAAAATTGCAGAAATAAAAATAATGGGTTGCCTCCCATAAGCGCTTTTCTTTAACCTTTTAGCTAGGCACAAAGTATGCATCAAGTATTACCAAGTGTAGAAGCATCAACAGAAAGGTTAGAAGTTTTCTCAACAATGCATTGTATCTTATCTATATAGGTTTCAGAAACTCCCCTTTCAATACTTTTAGGCACACTATTCTTATCAAATAGGTTTTCAGGAACAATCCAATCAAAATTCTTTTCTAGTGCCTCATGCATTCCTACAAGCTTAAAAGGTATTGGTATTTTAACTTCCCCCTCATAATTGGCTTCATTAGTGTACTTAAGCCTATCTTTTTCCAGTTTCTCAAGTGTATTAGCAATATCAATAAAATAGCCAAGCATCTTATATCGAATAAAAACTTTTCTAGCCTCCCCAGCAACATCACCAAATTCTTTAAGAAGGGTTTCTAAAACAAAATCTTTCTTCTCACCATCTTCCATATCATGAAGTTTAAGAAACATTTGCTGCATTATAGGATTAAGATTAACAAACCTAGCTTCCAACATGTGAACTAAAGAGGCTGCAGCAATTTCATAATTCGGGGCAAGTTCTACCAAGGACCTATCTTCAAAATCTTTAAGTCTACTGACATGACTAAAGAATTCTTCAATGTTATCTCTTCCAATGATAGACCCACTACCCACCGATATATCCTTTAAAGTAAACTTAGGGAGAAGCATGATGAAATAACAAAAACTAAAACGAAAATAAACTAGATGCAAGTAACTAATTTTTTTGTGTTTTTGATAATTTAAAGCAAACAAGATAAAATAAAAGTAAACTAAGCAAGACAAAAAACAAAGTAAAGAGATTGGAAGCGTGAGACTCCCCTTGCTGAAGTCTTCTATCTCCCCGGCAACGGCGCCAGAAAAATAGCTTGATGACGTGAAACACACGTTCGTTGGGAGACCCCAAGAGGAAGGTATGAAGCAGTGCAGCAGCAAGTTTTCCCTCAGTAAGAAACCAAGGTTGTCAGATCCAGGAGGAGTAGGAGCACTTCAGAAGGTTGTTGGTGGCGCCGTTGCTCGATCACCAACGTGGAACCTGCACACAACACAATCAAACTACTTTGCCCCAACGAAACAGGAAGGTTGTCAATCTTCCCGGCTTGCTGTAACAAAGGATTAAACGTATGGTGTGGAAAATAGTATTTAATTGCAGGAAGTAAAAGAGAACAATTGTTTGCAGTTGGTGGTTTTATCAGTGTAAAAGAATGGACCGGGGTCCACAGTTCACTAGTGGTGTCTCTCCATAAAGATAAATAACATGTTGGGTAAACAAATTACAGCTGGCAATTGATAAAATAGTGAGCGCATGACAATGCATATAAATGACAAGATGACTACCATGATATTTAATTGGGCATTACGACAAGATACATAGACCGTTATCCAACCGCATCTATGACTAATAATCCACCGTCAGGTTAACATCCGTGTCCCCCGTTGGTATTAAGTTGCAAGCAACGGATAATCGCATTAAGTAATGTGCGTAATGTAAACAAATACATATGACCGTAGACATAGCATTGTTATGTTATCCCTAGTGGCAACAGCACATCCACAACCTTAGACGTTGCTGTCACTCGCCCAGATTACAGGAGGCATGAACCCACTATCTAGCATAAATACCCCTCTTGGAGTTACAAGCATCTACTTGGCCAAAGCATCTACTAGTAACGAGAGCATGCAAGATCATAAATAACATGTAACATAGATTAATAATCAACTTGATCATAGTATTCAATATTCATCGGATCCCAGCAAACACAACATGTAGCATTACAATAAGATGATCTTGATCATGTTAGGCAGCTCACAAGATCTAAACATGATAGCATAAAGTGGAGAGACAACCATCTAGCTACTGCTATGGACCCGTAGTCCAAGGATGAACTACTCACGCATCACTCCGGAGGCAGGCATGGCGATGTAGAGCCCTCCGGTGATGATTCCCCTCTCCGGCAGGGTGCCGGGAAGAGATTCAGAACCCTCCCGAGCTAGGGTTGACGACGGCGGCGCCTCTGGAACTTTTCGTGGAATATGACTCGGGTATTTAGGGTTTTCCAGACGGGAGGAATAAATAGGCGAAAGGGCGGCGTCGGAGGCCACCCGAGGGGCCCACACCACCCCTCGGCGGCAGGAGGTGGGGCCGCGCCGAGCCCAGGTGTGGCCGCCTCCTGGCGCTTATCCGTCTCTCCTTTGGCTCCGTGGACGTGTCGGTGAAATAGGGACCTCCGTTGATTTTCGTCCAATTCCGAGAATATTTCCTTAACAGTTTTTCTGAAATACAAAAACAGCAGAAAACATGAACTGACATTGTGGCATCTTGTTAATAGGTTAGTCCCAGAAAATGTATAAAAATGATATGAAGTGTCTGTAAAAACATGTAACAATTGGTATAATATCAACATGGAACATCAAAAATTATAGATACGTTTGAGACGTATCAGCCGCCATGGCGGAGCACGAGCTCGTGTGGGTGCTTCGTAATTTTGCCTTCAATCACTAACTCAATTTTGATGAGTGAGCACGCTAGTGAAGAGCAAAATCGATGTCGTCTAGTAGAGCGCTTGTTTTATCTACGTAAAATGTTGTTTGTGAATGTTTGCGTGATGAACTACTATGTTAAGTGTTGTGATGATGAAATATGTAAAGTTCGTGGTAAACTTGAGAAGATTCTAGTCGAAATCTAGCACTAACTTTTTTTAGAATTTACAATACGATTATGCGGTAAGATGGATTTAGAAAACCAATTTTTGTGGAACCTGAAACTGATTTTGCGGTAAAGGTGTTTCTTGTATGTGTTAGGATGTTTAGAGCATGTACAATGGTTGTACCTTACTGTTGTCAAGAAGGATAATTATTGCTGAGGTGGAGAAGAGAGAAACACAAAAAAGAGGCGTGTCTTCTCTTAGTTAAGAGATACTTTCTTAGCACAATAGTTGTCACCACAAATTTGACAATATCTGACTAATAAGATAAAACTAAAAATAGTTCATTGTTCATCATATTTTATTGTTATGTCTAGATTACGTGGCGGGTACAAGATAAGACGGTGACGTAGGTTAGGGCTCGTGCGACTTTTGATGGATCGGTTGAGAAGATCAAAGCACACGCATGCGCACACACTAGCATGGCATGGTCCAAAAAGTGTTCCCGTGGCGGCAAGCCGTCTGTCCGTCCCTCCCGCGTAAACCAAATGAATAATCACTGCTCCCTCCAAGTACAACTGACACAGAAAGAGAGAGCCGTTTGCCGGATGAATCCCAGTCGTCCGACGGATGAAGCCCACCACGCCACGTCCACTCACACACTGGGCCCCAGGCGTCAGTTGACGAACGGATCAGCTCGGAAGCTTCCGGTATGAAGCAGAGAGAGAGCTCTCGGTCGGCAGACAACAACAACGCCTACCTTTCTTCTCTTCTTCTCGCCCCCGTCCGCCCGCCATTAATGCCATCCTCCTCCGCCTCCCCCTACCACTGGGGCAAGTGGTGAGGCAGCCAGAGAGAGCGAAGAAAGGTCAACCTTAGCACGAGAGCTCCATCGCTCCCGTGAGCGGCCGACCAAGAGGACAGGGAAAGGCAGAGCAGCACCACCAGTATATATCGAGCTTGTTTGGCCAGAGCCAAAGGGTCTCACTTTCAGTTGGAGCTCGACCTTGCCTGCCTTCGTCCGATCTGCTGCTGTCTTAAAGGGAGCTTCATCGGCGGCGGCCATGGGGAACTGCTTCGGGAGCAGGATCAGCTCCGAGAGCCGCCCCGCCGCCCCTTCCTCTTCAGGTAACGACAGCTCAATCTAATCACCACGCCTCCTTCTTCTTTCGTTTCGTGACACCATTTCCTCGCGTGATTTGGCTTCTACAAGCAGGCCCCTTTCGAGACTGTTCCGTTTGCACGAATTGTCTCACCTGTAAAAGCACTTTCTTTTCTTTGCTGCTTCCATCCTAAAGGAAGAAAGTTCAGACTTTTCTTCGATTCTTGATAGATTTTTCACCCTACTCTCTTCTTCCCGATCATAACTGAATCTCTGCGTGATTCGACCATTCAGGGTGGAGATGGACGAGGAAGAGCGCGGGCGGTCTGAGCACCTCGAGCAGCCGCGTGTCCTCCTCGCCGTCGACGACGGTGCCCCCGACCCCTAAGAAGAGTGAGGGCGAGATCCTGCAGTCGGCCAACGTCAAGAGCTTCGCCTTCACGGAGCTGCGCACGGCCACGCGCAACTTCAGGCCCGACAGCGTGCTGGGCGAGGGCGGCTTCGGGTCCGTGTTCAAGGGGTGGGTCGACGAGACCACCTTCGCGCCCGCCCGGCCCGGCACCGGCATGGTCATCGCCGTCAAGAAGCTCAACCAGGAGGGCTTCCAGGGACACCGCGAGTGGCTGGTCAGTGCTCTGCGCCATTCAGAATCAATCTGTGAAATGAATTTTCTGAATCTGAATCCATTGTTACTCATCTTCATTTCTGAATTTTGGGATGTGCAGGCTGAAGTGAATTATCTCGGCCAATTGTCGCACCCGAACCTGGTGAGGCTCGTCGGGTACTGCCTGGAGGACGAGCAGCGTCTGCTCGTCTACGAGTTCATGCCAAGAGGCAGCCTCGAGAACCACCTGTTCAGACGTAATCCACCTTACCAGCCAACGAACCTTATTCTCGCTGCCTTCCTGTCATTGATCAATTACTAACGAGATTGTGTTAATGGTGATGCAGGGGCTCGTACTTCCAGCCATTGTCGTGGAACCTGAGGATGAAGGTGGCGCTGGGGCGGCCAAGGGGCTGGCCTTCCTCCACAGCGACAAGGCCAAGGTCATCTACCGCGATTTCAAAACCTCCAATGTCCTCCTCGACTCGGTACATACATATGTTTTCCTCTGTTCTTGCCTTCTAGTCTGATTGAGAAAGCATAATTATTCAGTTACTTATCAATGCTAAATGTGTGATCCATGGATATGGAAATGCAGAGCTACAACGCCAAGCTGTCCGATTTCGGGCTGGCGAAGGACGGGCCGACCGGCGACAAGAGCCATGTCTCCACGAGGGTCATGGGCACGCACGGATACGCCGCCCCGGAGTACCTCGCTACAGGTAAATCCGATGAGATGAACACGTTGCTTAGTTAATTTGTTCTTCAGAGTCATGATCTGATATGAATATGATGCAGCATACACTACATTTTACACATGCTCAATTGCTCTTCAGTCATGAGCGTGACACTTTGCTTCTCAGAGTTGAACGACGATTGTTATTGTTGTTATATGGTAGGTACAGTTTTAGATCGTCTGAGGTTGCTTCATGCTAATAAAAGTCTCTTAATCCGGTTTGTCAGCTTGTGTCTGTCCATAAGCACTAGAAGAAGCAGTAGATAACACTACTCTTGAAAATTCCTTTGGGAGTGAGGAGGTCATATTAGTTAGGTAGATGTGCAGCACAGCTGGTCCAATTTTGTCATGGTTTCAGACCTAACTGACCCCTTCACCACCACATGTGTGTGCTAAACCAGATTAACTAATTAACTATCACCACCATCTACATAAATATACACACTTTATGATCTTGGAGCTAGCTAGATAAGTGTGGATGCACTTGACCACTTGTCAATGGTGGGCAGTACTTGTTCTTCTAGTTTAGTGGTTTCCTAGGCAGGGATGAGCTGTGTGCCTGTGTAATGCCCGTACATTATTAAATATATATGCACACACATTAACTAATTTAAGGGAATAGCAGGTGATCTATTGATAAACGAATCCTGCCTATATAATCTTGTGCTGGATTTATGAAGCATGCACTTGTGCCAACAGGTCAATGGTGGGCAGTACTTGTCCTTCTAGTTTAGTGGTTCCTAGGCAGGCATGAGCTGTGCTGTGTAATCCCCATATAATATATTGTCAGTGATACACTACACTAATCCATGTTGGGTCTATATCTAATCTTAATCCTGTTAAGCTGGATCACTGTCTGTTCCTCTGCAGCATCTGCACATGAACCAGGAAAAAGATTATGATTTTGATACCTATGGAATCTCAAACCACTGCCACTGGATAGAATGGAGTATCTAGTAGGATTAAATTAGGATATAATCTCATAATCGTTTTCTGAACTTTTGCTTGGATGGGTGATTGTGCAGGTCACCTGACTGCGAAGAGCGACGTGTACAGCTTCGGGGTGGTGCTGCTGGAGATGTTATCGGGGCGGCGGGCGCTGGACAAGAACCGCCCCGCCGGCGAGCACAACCTAGTGGAGTGGGCGCGGCCGTACCTGACCAGCAAGCGCCGCATCTTCCGCATCCTCGACGCGCGGCTCGGCGGCCAGTACTCGCTCGCCGGCGCGCAGAAGGCGGCCGCGCTGGCGCTGCGGTGCCTGTCGGGGGACTCGCGGGTGCGTCCCGGCATGGAGCAGGTCGTGACCGAGCTCGAGAAGCTGCAGGACGCCAAGGACGCCGCGGGGCCGGGGAATGAGCAGGGGAAGGCGGGTGCTGGCGGGCTCGTGAGGATACGCGGTGGCACGGGTGGTTTCCGGCAGCCGGAGCCGGCGGCGCGGCGGCATTACCCGAGGGCGCCGCCATTGCGCGAGTGATGGTCGTCTCGCCGGGACGGGAACCGTTCTAGATGGTTCTTCGCCGAGTTGTATGTAAAGAGGCAGATTGTTTGGTTTCTGAATGCTAATCTAGTCCGTCTTGCTCCTGTATAATCATGGGCGGACGCAGCCTCCCGGCAGCCCGGGCAAGCCGGGCTTCGATCGTGCTCGTCTCGTACAAAACAGCAATTGTAGCGATCAAATCACATGAGACGAGGGGCAAAACGTTCATGTTTGGTGGGCCTTCTGGTTGCTGGGCTTGGCACCTCGTGTTGGGCTGTGCTAGCGATGGAAAAAAATAGTCCACAAACCAATCGTTCTATCTGAAAAAGAGGCAGCGGCACTGGGCAGCGGAACACTAGCTCGTCCCAGCTCAGAAACGAATCGTCCCGTTCCCCTCGCTTGACTCGCGAAACCCTTGCCCTTGCCCGTCCGTCCGGCCGGCGGCGCCGCGATTTGCCCAGCTTGGCGGCGGAAGAGGAAAACCATGGAGGAAGGAGACCCGGACGCACGGGAGCTGGAGCGGCCTCTGCAGATCCGTCGGGCGACAGCGGCAGCGTGCGTCAAGAGCAGCAGCAGCAGGGGCGATCATGTCCAGCCCCATCTGGCGGCCGCAAGCGCCGTCGAGGCTCATCGGGCTCGACTTCATCAGGCAGAGGACAGATAGGTATGTCTTCCTCAACTGAGATTGTTCATCTAGGTGTATTTCGGTAATGAACTGAGATTGTTCATCTAGGTGTATTTCGGACTTTCGGTAATGAATTTTGAAACTGAAATTGAGGACATGCTCCATGAATTAGACATACATTATTAACTAGTTCTTGTAGGTAATTGGGATTACGATGACTTTCACTTAGCTACCCTTGTTTAAACCTTGAAGTATTAATTAATAACTAACGAATGTGTTTAAATTTCAGAAATTGGGAGGTTTTTGGTTGATAGAAGAAGCTTACCACAACCACCACCGCAACCAAATGTTGCGAATGAGGAGGAAGAGCCGGTTCATGTGTTCAATCCGGATGAAATATTGTGTGATCCCGCTCTTAGGAAACCAATTAATGAATATCATCCGGATGTGCAAGACCAAGTGAAGAGAGCATACCTTTGAAGGGTCCAACCAAACCAATTGTGAACTTTCCTAAGAATGGAAGTGGAGCTAGGGGCTTTTCAAAAGCACGGTATGATAGATATGATTGGATAGAATATAGTGAGTCTCATGATAAGGCTTATTGTTTCTATTGCTTTCTTTTCAAGCCACTTGTAAGTTCACACCGTTTTGGTAGTGAAGTCTTCACCAAAACCGGATTTAGTGATTGGAAGCATGGTTACAAAGCTTTGCCCGAGCATATTGGTGGGGTAAATAGTGACCATAATAAGGCAAGGTTGCATTGTGATGATTTCCGCAATCAAAGACAAAGTGTGTCTAGTAACCTTGCTCGTGCATCTAAGGAATCCGAAGAACTATATAAGATCCGATTGCATTCTTCTTTGCATTGTGCAAGATTTCTCATTGGTCAAGGATTGGCATTTCGTGGCCATAATGAATCCCTTGGTTCATTAAACAAGGGCAACTTCCGTGAGATGGTTGATTGGTACAAAGAAAAGGATGGAAAAGTGAAGCATGCTTATGAGCGTGGTGGAAACTCCAAGATGATCTCTCCCAAAGTTCAAAAGGATCTTACCAAGTGTTGTGCTCAAGAAGTCACCAAGATGATTATGGAAGAAATTGGTGATAAGAAATTCTCCGTTCTTATTGATGAATCACGTGATATATCCGTGAAAGAGCAAATGGCGGTAATGTTGAGGTTCGTGGTGGTGTCTTGTTATTAATAATTCCTATTGTTCCATACTTTGCTTTCATGTACCCTTATTGCAATTGCTTTGTTATTAGGTATGTGAACAATGAAGGGAAGGTTGTGGAACGCTTTCTTTCTCTATATCATGTCCATGAGACTACATCGGAGGCACTAAAGAAGGCACTAATGAAGGCTCTAGATCATTACAAGCTATCTATTCATAGGATACGAGGGCAAGGATATGATGGGGCTTCCAATATGAGAGGTGAATTCAATGGCTTGCAAAAAAAGATCTTAGATGAAAACCCTTATGCCTTCTATGTGCATTGCTTTGCTCATCGTATGCAAAAAAAGATCTTCTAATCCTCCTTCTTTTATCTTGTAGAGTCTCTTTGTGGTGAATTGGGACAATTAACTTTGGTCGGTGGAAGTTGTATGTATTTTGGGAGTTCTTGCTAAGCTATCATATAGTCTCTTTGCGGGTGAATTGGGACGATTAACTTTGGTCGGTGGAAGTTGTATGTATTTTGGGAGTTCTTGCTAAGCTATCATATCTAATAATAGAGTATGAATATTTGAATGTTATGTGAACATTCATATGTACTATGAACTTGTGAACATTTCAATCTGTTGTGAACTTGTAATGTACTGATCCGTGTTTCTACATTTAGAATTGTCGTGGAAATTTATTTGTTCCATGTCTTTCTTATATTTGTTTGAGATTTTTTTTATTGGCTTGTGGCGCGCCAGGCTTCGATAAATTCCTGGGTCCGCCACTGTGTATAATCATTCAGGCGATCTTCCATTTTCTCTCTTGTCTAGTTAGGCAGGACGACGATGATGATCGGTGCAGCTTTTTTGTTTTGAGACGACTCTGTCTGCCGCCATTTCGCTCGCTGATTGCCCGTTCTAGAAAAATAACATGCAAAAATTACTTTTGACGGATCAAACGCGTGGATAATCAGAACTCAAACGTGGTGTATCGTATTTGCACACTTGTACTCCCTCCGTTTCAAATTAATTGACTTACATATATCCACATTTGGATGTCAGATAAGTCATTTGAAATTCAACACAAACCAATATTTTGTGAAACTAAAAGCTCAATTGTTGTTAATGGACCAAGCAATCCGTCAATTATGATAATAACCACAACTCTGTTTGTATACTGCACAAGAAGTATGGGATGATAACTTTTTCTTGTTGCCGTTGAAATTTGTTTAATGCAACTTCTGAATGAATGGACATGCATTCTTTATGTCCACAAGAAAGTCAAGAGTAGATGAACATACCTCGCAATTTTTCCAAAGAAAGTCAGCCCCACGATTTTTTTTGTCGTCCCCCACGATTTTGTTTGACGATGAACAACATGCAGGAATCACATTCGTACAGTTGCGGTTTTACTTGTCTAACAAATCATTTGCGGTTGTGTTTCTACTCAGAGCCTCCGGGTATTCATTATACGTACAACCTTGTACGTACAACACAAGCAGATGAGGCGCCCCTGTGTGTAAGAGCATCTCTAGCAGAACCCGCAAAACACGAAACCGCAAAACAGTTTGCAGTTCGCGCAACTCGCGGTTTTTTTGCTCAGAACGCCGCGCGGCGGAGCAGAACCCGCAAAGCCGATCCGCAAAACAGTAAACTGCATATGCAAAACAGCAAGATAGGCAGAATATCATAAATTTTCAAATTGCTTACAAATTCGACATTAATATAGCAAATTAAGTAGTTTCTTGAATCTAAAGACGGCCATTAACTAGTTGTCCATCCGTGTGACCAAAAAATGCCTCCAAAACACTATCCGCATCTTCGAAAGGCCCTACACCGTGCTAGCATCACCACCTCCACCATTGCCGGCAGCTCCACCACCAACACCTCCAGCACCACCGAGACCTCCACCACCACTGCTAGCTTTTAGCATCGCTTGTTTCTTTCGATGCAATATCTCCTTCCTTGCGATGTCATGCCACTCCAACGTGACTTCGTCCATGTCACTTCGGTTCATCATCATGATCTTGTTCTCTTCGGCCAAGAGCTTGGCCACGGACTTGTTCTCCTCCGCCGAGGCTCTTTTGGCCTCAATCTCGATCTTCCGCTTCCCTTCTTCACGAAGCACCTCCCACTTTTCTTTCTTCTCTTGAGCTTTCCTCTCGGCCAATTGGTGCTTTGCCTCCAATGTCTTGGCCACCATGGTCTCATTAGATTTCACCATTTCATCGAGCTTCTCTCTCAAGCTTGTTGCCTCAAGTTGCTTTGCCACTCTTTCCTTGGCTTTCTTGTTGCCTTCGGGCTTGTTCTTGTTCCTCCCACCTTGTTCATCATCGGAGTCATCCTCAACATGAATTTCTCCCTTTTTTGTCTCTTGATCCCTCAACTTCCACTTCTCACTATGTTGGAGAAGTTTCCAACAATGATCAAGGACAAATGGCTTCTTCTTAGATGCGGGCATATCCAAGTACCTTTCTCTCGCAATGCGGTCCTACAATGATGAACAAATGGTGAACAATGGTGAACAAGTAGTGAGAACACTACATGAACAATGGTGAATAAACTCACCCAATCACCCTCCACGGTACCACTCGGTGGCGCATTGATCACTTGTTGCAAGCATCCACTCCATCGACCACATGTAGTCTTGATAGTTTCCCAACGGCCTTGTAGTGATCGATAGGTCCGGGCACCGTTCGGCCATTGCGTGGCATGAGTTGGAAGAATTTGTCCTCCACCCTTTGCCAATACCGATCTCTGGTTTGATCAACGCCGGCCGTTGCATCGAGAGAGATACTCTCCCAAGCACGGATCAAGCATTGGTCCTCCAAAATGGTGTAGTTCGATCCTCTCCGACTCAGGCCGGCCCCGTCCACCTCCTCGACCTCGTTGTCGTCTTCTCCCGTGCCACCATCGACGCCACCGTCGAACTCGTTGTAGCTGTAGTTGCCGAGCGGAGGCGAGTCGATGTCTACCGACCCAAGCATGTCCATGAACGCTTGCGTGCTGCAAGCTGAACGAATTCAACTCGCCGGGGACGGGCAAGGTGAACAGAGCTCAATTTTGAGTTCGAAAGTTCATACCTTTCGGTCCCGGCGCCGGGGACGGGCACGGTGGATGCAGCAGCAGCGGCAGCGGCGGCGACGCTGGCCCTGATTTTCCTCCCCGCCAGCCTCTTCGGCTTCGCGGCGGCGGAAGGGCCCGCGGCGGCAGCCGCGGCAAGCAGAACTTGGGCCGCGCCTGCGGTGCCCAATCTTCTCCACTTCGGCGCCGCCACTGGAGCAGCAGCGGTGTCGACGGCGGCGGCTCCGAGCTCTCCGCGGCCCGCTGGATCTGACGATGGCGCGTCCCCGACGCGGACGGTCACCAGGGACGGGTCGGCGGTGCTCATGGCCGGTCCGGGGCAGGGCGCGCGGTGGCCGGAGTGGGGGAAGAGAAAGAGGTTGCAGCGGCGGCGGGGACGGGCGCGCTGAAGATTCCCTCGTGCCAACGACACTAGAGGATGAGGTTCCGGCTGCGGGTCGGGGGAGGAAACCTAGCTTTCTCGGTTCGGAGGCGCGGATTCACGGGGGCCTGCAAAATCTTTTGCGGGTTGGGCAAATTTGCGGATTCTGTTCTCCGCCTTTTTGCGGTTTTCAATCCGCATCGGGCGGTTATTATGCGGGTTTGCCTCTTTTGCGGGTTCTGCTAGAGATGCTCTAACTGAGCTGCAGGACACCAAGTAAATGGCCCGGCCCACCCTATGCTCAATGAGTCATCTTAGTCCTCCTTGTAATTCTCAAAAGAAAAAAAAAACTTAGTCCTCCTTATGATGATAACTGGGGTGTCATATCATCGTCCAATAGTGGTGCTAATGTGAGCGCCCCTGGCCATCGCATCAACATTTTAATGCAACATATTCTGCCACGTTGCACTTCTAGATAGCCCCTATCACACTTAAACCTAAACCATTGCCCTAGGAGAACAAGATATCTATATATTAGTCTATTTAACTTGATGACAGAGTTTTGTTTAACTAAATTCATAGAATGTGTTGTAGCTATTATTGATATTTTTAATTTATCTTGAATGTAGAATGACACGGTTTGCAAATAAAATATTTTATAGTGAATTATCGGAGCAATCATTCAACATAATAAAATTGATATATTCTGGAGAGAGGTATAATGAAATAATTTATTTAAAAGAAAAATAAACAGTAATAAATAAATAATCTTAGAAACTTTTGTATGTATTTTGTTTTGGAAAAAATATTTTAGAGAAATAAGGAAAACTAATAAACATATAACACTGTGTTTGGTTGCAGAGAATTGGGGCAGGGAATTGAATTGGACACCAATTCCAAATCCGAGATGGAAATGAATTGGCTTCTAAATTCGATTCTGTTGTTTGGATGTGTTTGGAAATTGGGGCAGAGAATTGAATTGCACATACCTCAGTTCACCTACCGCCGGAGCCGGTGAGGACGACGCCAGGGAGAGGCTCGGAGGAGGGCGGAGATGGGGAGAGGTGAGGACGACGCTGCCGGGCGGAGAAGGCCGAGCTCCCGACCAGGGGAATCCCGTCCAGTCGGGCGGGGAAGCCCATCCCCGCCGTCGGGTTTGAGGGAGAGAGGAGGGCGCGGCCAGAGGGAGAGAGGAGCGCGAGGAGAGGTCGGGGATGGACGCACCCAGGGCGGCGCCGCCGGCGGGCTCGACGGAGAAGAGGGCGACAGACGGAGCTATTGCAGGGGAGGACGCACGCGAGCGAAGCGAGAGGAGAGGGGAGGGCGGCGCATCTGGACGCGAGGCTGGGGTTGTGCGAGAGGGCGGCGCATCTGGAGGGCACGGCCAGAGGAAGCGAGAGGGCGGCGCATCTGGAGGCGAGGGGAGTCGGGGTGTGCGAGCGAGGCTGGGGTTGGGGAGGGCGGAGCGGTACGCTCGTTTCCGAGCGATTCCGAGCTGGCGAGCTCGGAATGTTTTGCCCACAGTTTGTACGTGAGGATTCCGCCCTCGGAATTTCGGGCCGTTTCCAGGCGACGATTCTCAGGCCACCCCAAACAGCGGAATTGGTGGAATCGACACCAATTCCAATTCCCTGCCCCAATTCTCTGCAACCAAACACACTCAGGCCACCCCAAATAGCGGAATTGGTGGAATCGACACCGATTCCAATTCCCTGCCCCAATTTTCTGCAACCAAACACAGTGTAAGGGTGCTAGTTCCTATTGCTTTGACAAAGGTTGTAATCGAATAAAAAAAGAAGGTCCTGAAGAAAAATAGCATCAGTGGGTGACATAATTTGTTGAACTTGGAATTGCAACAATCAAATTTGTCCGTATAAGCCGGGAGTTGGTAGGGAGAAAAGCTAAGAATGAATAAGCTATCTACTTTAGCATCGCATAGCTGGCTAGCTAGGGTTTTGACCTACTTCGATATGTACTTCTGGATCTGGGTATCATCCCTATATCAGTAAAACAACCCATGATTTGAGTCGAGTTCTTGTTGTTCTTCAGTTCGTTACAGTTATTCTTCAGTTAGTTGTCATGTTATTCAGTTTAGGACGCCGCGGGGCCAGGGAATGAGCAGGGGAAGCCAGGCGGGTTCGTGAGGATGCTGCGGGTGGTTTCCGGCAGCCGGAGCCAGCGGCGCGACGGCATTATCCGAGGGCGCCGCCGCTGCGCGAGTGAGCTGAGATGGCTCCCCACCGAGTTGTATGTAAAGAGGCAGAAGATTGTTTCGTTTCTGAATGCTAATCTACTAGTGCGTCTTGCTCCTCCTGTATAATCATTGAGGCGATCTTCCATTTTATTTTCCTATTTAGTTAGACAGGACGACGATGATGATCGGTCGAGCTTTTTTGTTTCTAGGCGACTCTGTCTGCCACCATTTTGCTCCCTGAGTGCCCGTTCTAAAAAATAACATGTAAAAATTACTTTTGATGGATCAAATGCGTTGACAATCAGAACTCAAACGTGATGGATCAAATACTTTTAACCAAAAAGCATTTGAAATTCAACAAAAACTCTCCTTTTGGGAAAGAAAAACCTTGACTGTTTTTAATGGACCAAACAATCCGTCAAAGATGATAATAACCACAACTCTGTTTGTATACTGCACAAGAAGTGCAACATATTCTACCACGTCGCACTTCTAGATAGCCCCGACCACACTCAAACCTAAACCATTGTCATATGAGAACAAGATGTCTATATATTAGTCTATTTAACTTGATGGCTGCGTTTTGATTAACTAAACTCGTATAATGTGTTGTAGCTATTATTCATACTTTTTTGTTTATCTTCAATGTAGAATGACACTTGTTGCGAATAAAGTATTTTATAGTGAATTACCGGAGTAATCATTCAACGTAATTAAACTGATATATTCTGGAGAGAGGTATAATAAATGACTAATTTAAAAGAAAAATAAACATAGAAATTAAATAATTTTAGAAACTTTGGTATGTATTTTGTTTTGGAAAAAACATTTTAGAGAAATAAGGAAAATTAGTAAATAGATAAGGGTGCTAGTTCCTATTGCTTAGGCATAGGTTGTAATCCAATCAAGAAAGAAGGTCTCGAAGAAAAATAGTATCCACGACCGACCGCGCTTCCACAGCCCATCACAGGTTTCTCAATCATTAGACAACATTCTAAAACCTAAAGTTACCTCTCCTTTCCATATAAACGCTTAAACCAGATCTATTAAAGTTGGTAACGGGGTAGAAGTCCAATGTGGATTAACTAAACTCGTGTAATGTGTTGTAGCTATTACTTTCTTTTTCATTTAGGTTGAATGAAGAATGACACATTTTGTCAGTAAAATATTTTATAGTGGATTATTTGAGCAACCATTTCAACATAATAGAACTACTATATTTTGTAAAGAGGTATAATAAAATGTTTAATTAAAAATATAAATAAATAATACAATTTAATTTTCAGTAGAAACTTAGGTATGCATTTAAATTTGAAAAATATTTTAGAGAAACGAGGAAACGAGCCACCGGAGGCGGACAGCTGGGTTTCTATGCTTTGACGGAGGTTGTAACCAACTGTCTCTTCATTTTTTTTGCGGGGATTTTCAATGTTATATTACACTACACTGCAGCCCCATTCCACCATGAATGTCGCACCAAGGAGGGACGCCCCGCTTGCCGGCACCACACGCTAGCGCCAGGGGAGAGCTTCTATCCGGCAAGGTGCTAAACGCCACCGGGGCACACAAGACTAGACGCAAACCTATCGTCTACACCCTACTGTTATATATAAGGGTGGGACCCTTTTTATACATAACACAAAAAATGTCATTTTTTCACGAAATGGACTTTGTAACACATAGAAGTTGAAGATGTATTCACGGAATTTTACTTTTAGAATTGATTGAAATTTTGCTTGTTTAATTGATTGAATCAGTGGAGTGTGGACAAAATTTTGATGGTGTGGAATCTGGAAGGTAATAGAGATATCTCTTGATACGTTGGACGGGCTGGGCCGCCGCATAATCACCATTTTACGACGCCCTCCATGGAGAATGAGCTGAAAAACAACCTGCATAGGTGAGTGGCTTTTACTACTTGGATGTATGCCTCTAAAAACCCCATTCATCTCGCAGGAGCTAAAAAATAACGTGCATAAGTCGGTGCCTTTTACATACCACTTCAATGTACGCCTATAAAAATACCATTTATCTCGCACGAGCTTGCAAAGGAAGTCAAGTACAAGTGAGACATACCTCGCCATGTTTGTCCAAAGGAAGTCAGCCACAAGATTGTGTTTTGACAGTTTGGACGACATGCACGTGTCGCATTTGCACACTCACATTTGGCATTCAACGGTCTAACATAGCATCTTGGATTCCACTCCAACTTTTTTTTCTCATGTAAATTGTCCTAAGATTATTCTTTTGGGATATGAAATACTTTGCTCCTTTTTAATGACAAAAGGTGAAGATAGTAAGAAAATCGGCTGCTAGGAAAACATCTCCTACCCTGAGTGGGCCGGGCCGTCCACAGCAATAAGATGGTTTGTGGAGGCCCATATGGACGGATGAGTCAGCTGGGTAATCCGTAGCATCCCTGGAGTCAGCGGGCGGCCGGAGCCGGCGGCCAGGCGGCATTATCCGAGGGCGACGCCGCTGCGTGAGTGAACGAGCAGGCGGTGATGGTATCGTCCCGAGTGACGGATTGTAAAGAGAGGGGCAGGATGATGTTGTTAAATGTAGTTTCTGAATGTATTGATCTGGTGCTTCTTACTTCAGGTCTGCAATTTTTGCGTGCTTGTTTAGTTAGGTAGGATGACGATGATCGCCCGTCGATGGAGGTTTTTTTCGAGGCGCCTCTCACGTCGTCGAGCTCGCTGATTTTGGGAATTGATCAGCTGGATGGAAAATAACATGCACAAATCGTTTCATTTCACTTTATTTGGATGAATGTTTCGGAGACAAAAGAACATATCTTGCACGAGTTTTGCCAACGAAGTCAATGGCGAATGAAATAGACATTCACCATTATTTTCCAAAGAAAGTCGGCCACAAGATTGTGTTTGACGGTGGATGACATTCACGTGTCACATTTGCACACTTATCTTTGGAATTCAACCGTCCAACAAGACCCCAAATGCCAAACATAGCACCGGGAATTCAACTCGAACTCTGACTGCTGTTGGAAAATCCCATGAAGAATTCCTTTGGAAAAGAAAATATCAATATTTTTTTGGAGGAATCTATGACGGACGCAAAGCGCCAGCATGAACCCATTTTACTTAAGCTTTAAACCCGAACTATACAAACGATTACAAAGTGAGGAGAAAATATCAACTGGTCTTAAATGACCCAAAAAAAGGGGGATGGTAAAAACATAACTTAGGCTACCAAGGGCCTCTCAAAGGATTTTCAAAGAAAAATTATAGGATTCCAGTCAATTCCTAAGGGTTGTTTTCCTACACAATCTCGTAAGATTTCTGGAAAAAGGTTAGACCTCTTGGAAAATTTCATATGTCTCTATGACAACTACAACATGTATTCAATCCATACAAAAAGTGTTGGCACCGTTTCTGAAGGAATAGAAATGAACAGCATAGTAGCTCTGGAAGATGTTCTTCAGAATTATTAAATTGCTACCACAAAAATCAAACTGAACACATACAACTTACACTCAGTTAACAAAAAAAATTCACCATCTGATCCAGCTTTCCCTTCCGCTCACCGGCAGCAGCTGCTCCGGCGTCCCCCTCCAGATCCGACGGGGGCGGGGGGCACAGGACGGCAGTCTCCGGCCACGACTACGGCGGTAGCGGCGTGGCGCGGAGATGAAGAGTCCGGCGCGCCGCACCTCCTCCGGCGTCGATTTCATCGTCGGCTAAGTCGCGCCGCCGCACCTCTCTGTTTCCAGGGCGGCGCGGCAGAGGGGATGGGCAGAGGCGGCAGTTGCGATTCGTCCAGCTAGCTCGCCGAGCAGTACTATCATCGGAGCCTGCTCGAGGAAGGGGACGGAGCTCGATCGATCGGGATGGCGGCGACAGCGGCGGTGCTGATGAAGCCGCTCCTGGGCAAGCTCACCAAGCTGCTGGGCGACGAGTACAGCAAGCTCAAGGGGGTGAGGAAGCAGGCCTCGTTCCTGAGGGACGAGCTCAGCGCCATGCAAGCCCTGCTCCACAAGATGGAGCTGATGGACGACAAGCTCGACCCCTCGGCCAAGAACTGGAGGGACCATGTCAGGGAGATGGCCTACGACATGGAGAACTGCATCGACGACTTCATGCGAGGTGACGCCGAAGGTGTCGCCGGCGATGCAGGTTCCGGCTTCGTCAGGAGGATGGCTAAGCGGCTCAGGAGGCTGGGGAGGCGCCATCACATCGCCGACCGGATCGAGGAGCTCAAGGTTCTTGCCGTCGAGGCCAATGCTCGGCGCCAGAGGTACAAGATTGATGATTGCGTCAGTTCCAGTCATGGCGTCGTGGTTGTGGATCCCCGGATTTCGGCCATCTACAAGGAGGCAGCAGGCCTTGTCGGCATTGATGGCCCCAGAGAAGAGCTTGCCAGCTTGTTGATGGATTCCCAGAAACTGATCAAAGTGGTCTCCATAGTGGGCTTCGGAGGTCTCGGTAAAACCACACTTGCCAAACAAGTGTATGATCAGATTGGAGAGCAGTTTAACTGCAGGGCATTTGTCTCGGTCTCTCAAAGACCAGATATGAAAAGCCTTCTCCTTGGCCTACAGCACAAAGTTGGGATCCTGGAGCCTTGCCATCCTGGCGAGCTTCAAGACATCATTGACTGTCTACGAGAATACCTCAAATATAAGAGGTACTTTTTTTTCTTCGTCTAGTACTCACTCATATACATCCATGCTTTAGTTCTCAATAAATCTGTCGTTTTGAGGTTTAATGCCAAATCTTGTGAGACCATTTGGCTACGGAAAGCTTGTGCTAGCTTGTAAAGACTACTGTTAGGTTCAAAGTTGTAGGCTAAACGTAAAACCTTCTCGATTCATCTTTTATTCTACATTGTAGTTTAGTCGACCACAAGAGCACCATGGTGCCCATGAAAGTCAACTCTGCGCATGTGCTGCTCTCTGCTCTTGGTCCGTGTACACAGCTCTATAATGTAATAATAAGAATGCTGTTGTATTTTGGCTATCGGCACTTCCCTCTTTGGGGTAGTAAAAATCAGGTGGGGTTCGTCCCCCTAGTAACCTTTCGAAAAAAAACTACTTTGTGGTCAAGAGTAGAATAAGTTATTATGCTACTCTATTGTAATTTTCGACTTACCGGGACAATCTTGCAATTTAATTCCCCATGGACATCACCAGTATATTTAGAGCTTTTACTGTAAAGACCTGGCATAAGTTTTGTTATCGTAATTTTTTCGTTAACATTTACTGTAAGCTATCGTTTTGCTATCATATCTTTCCTTTATTATATTTTAATTCCTTTGTTTTAGTTTTGGCTCTTTTCTCTCCACCTTACGATCATATACTAATGCAATGTATGATGAATAAATCTGTGCATTTTTTCTTAAATAGGTTCATCATAGTAGTGGATGACTTGTGGGATCAATCATCATGGAACATCATTAGTTGTGCGTTTCCAGAAAATAATAGTGGAAGTAGAGTAATGGTAACCACACGATTGGATGATGTAGCTCTCTCAGCTTGTCAACATGACCGTGCCTGCATTTATAGAATGAAGCCCCTTCAGAAGCAAGACTCAAGAAGATTATTTTTTAATAGAGTATTTGGGTCTGAAAGTATTTGTCCACCACAGTTTCAAGAAGTTGCAGCCGAAATTCTCAAAAAGTGTGGTGGATTGCCACTTGCAGTTATCACCATAGCTAGCCTATTAGCTAATCATGAAGCAAGATCGTTGAATGAATGGAAGAGTATTAAAAAAAATCTTGGTGTCAAGGTTGCCGCAGAAACTACCTTGGAAGAGATGAGGGGTATACTAAACCTTAGCTACATGCATCTTCCTTTTCACCTCCGGCCTTGTTTTTTGTACCTTGGCATGTACCATGAAGACCATGTTATTGAGAAGGATGACCTGGTTCTACAATGGATAGCCGAAGGCTTTGTTAGTAGTTCGCACGGAGTTGATTTGGAGGATGTTGCGAAAAGTTATTTCAATGAGCTTATCAATAGAAGTCTGATTCAGCCTGTATATATACAAGATGGGGAGGTAGTTTCTTGCGGGGTACATGATATGATGTTGGATTTGATCATAAGCAAGAGTACAGAAGATAATTTTATAAGTGTGGCACATAACTACGAAGATATGGCAAGATTACACAACTGTGAGTACAAAGTTCGCAGATTATCCCTGAAACCAAGTGCTGGTGGTGTAACATCGGAGACCCTTGCAACTGCTAGCATGTCACAAGTTAGATCATATGCACAATTTGGAGAGTCCAAGTACACACTTCCTCTTTCACAGTTTAAGTATCTACGGCTGCTCCTTTTGGACTTTCCATTTAACTGGGATGCGACAATTGACCTCACTACAATTGGCCGTTTGTTTTTGCTAAGGTATTTGAAGGTTTTGGGCAGATCAGCAAACATAGTGCTCCCTATTGAAATTCAAGGGCTTGTGCATTTGCAAACTCTGGAGTTAGTTTGCCTATCCACACAAAGCTTTCCATCAGATATAACTTGCTTGGCCAACTTGATTCGTCTGGTACTTCCGAGAGGTACAATGTTGCCTAAAGGGATCCAAAACATGAAATCAGTCTGCACCCTGCATTGTTCGGGCATGTCAACGAGTTCGTTGGAGGATATCAAAGGCCTTAGTGAGCTGACCAATCTGAAGGAATTGAAATTAAGCACGTCTTCCAGCCGGTTGACAGTTGGACACCGTGACGCTTTGGTGTCCATTGGAATGCTCCGAAACCTCAGGCACCTCTCCCTCACTTGTCAGCGTGAATATGATGACTATGAAAGCCAGCTCTACTCGTTACCTGATTTTTCTCCCTGTCTCGAGTCACTCAAATTGCCAACATGGGCGTTCAGTAGAGTTCCTAAATGGATACGCGAACTGCGCTGTCTCCGGACCCTCTATCTGCGCCTCTTGCGCCTGACGAGTGATGAGGTTCGAGTTCTTGGAGAGCTTCCCTCCCTCTTTGTAGCTAGTTTGAACGTGTTGGATATCTCCCAAGACAAGGTCGTGGTTGGCACAGGGTTATTCCCAGTTCTAGAGCGTGTCGAGCTCGTCACAAATGGAGATACCAGTGCGTACCTGAGCTTCGAGGCAGGAGCTATGCCCAAGCTACGAGGACTCGGCCTGTTATTCTGCTGGGAAGACTGGGGAGGCGCTACACCAGTCGGCATGGAGTGCCTGCCCTGCCTCGAGGGTATCCACGTATGGCTCGGTTGCGCCGAAAATTGGGAAGATGCATGTGCTGCTGTGAAGTCTGCCTTCAAGAGTGCAGTACGGTTGCACCCAAATCATCCCTCTGTCACGCTTTGAGTAAGCCATGCCATTTCCCTCGAGTATTGTATTCGGTGACAGCCATATAAGCTGGGTTTGTTGTGAACTGATTGGCATACTCCAGTTAATCCTTACAGTGTTCCGAGTCTACAAGTGGCACGAGATTGGTTCTATATTCACCACAATTTACTTCCAGTAATTTGCAGAAATAAACGGCTCCATCTACAGTATTGTTGGCTCTCTCTACAGAGATTGGTTCTACACGGTTGGTTTTAAATATGGCTTTGTCGATACTGTAAATTGTTGTACATTGCACATTATTGCAAATGCTGAGGGTTTAGAGAAACCCACAGCTGCTCTTGCTGCTTAAGCCTATGCATATATGTAGAGATGATGGTAGCTTGCAAACCAGCACGCATTACCATTGAAACTGATTCAAAAGAACAGAGGCAAAATATGACTTTTGTGAACTCTGTACCTGACTTACCTGATCCTTGTACTGAACATGTGACTGTATTCTGTTATTTGATGCAACATTCTTTTAAGTCCCATTTTGGCCACTGATTTGTTTTTTTTGCACAGAACAGGCGAGACGTCATTTCGCCATGAAACTTGGTACGTGTGTATAACATTTGTTTATGTTCGTCTCCAAAAGAAGTTCAAATTGATTTGAAATGTTTTACTATCTTAAAAAAAAATCTACCAGGAGCATATGAGCTCACGAGACAATTTGAATTTCCGAACATTGTTGTTCAATTTATTCGTAGCATTTTCGGGTCAGGTAAGTCACACGGTGATGCAAGGTTTGCCAGCTTCAGTATCATTGCATATTAATTGGTTACAAATTTCTATACTAATTCTACAGAACTTGAAGCGGATACATTTACTTTATGTTTAGGAAAAAACAAATTTACTTTATACTCATAGCATATATCTCAATTAAACAGGGCCTGTCAGGGCCAAATAGGAGTAGAACTGTTGGCCACAAATGGCTATATCCCTGATCAGATTTACATTTTTTTAATGAGCCGGTGAAGTGGTGATATACCGTATGGGCAAAGCCATTCAGGGCCAGTGTGAACTTTACAATGCAAAATTTCACAGGCAACAACTCAATTCCTACATAATTCGGGTAAAAATCCCTCCAACGTCAAGCAGGAACGAGGTTGGGCTCTGAGGTCGTAGCCGACTCAAGCAGAAGGTTTGGCTCAGAGGGCAGAGACGACTCAAGCAGCAGGTTTGGCTCCGAGGGTGATTCGAGCAGCGGGTTCTTCTGGAACTCGTTCCTGAGTTGCCCGCAAGCCGCATTGGCATCGAGCCCACGGGTCTGTCGAACGCTGACCGTGATCTTGCGAGATTCCAGCCCATCAACAAACGCTTGAATCTGTGCAAAATCCCAATATAAGTATCAATATCAGTGTTCTCAAACCGGAAACAAATTCCATGATAGTTAGTGACAAAGACTGGGATAGATCATAGATGGCATACCGCTTTTATGTAAGGCCTCTTGTACTCGGAACCTTCTACCGGGTTATATGGAATCAGGTTCACGTGATAACCGCCTCCACATGCATGCAGTAGCGCCGCGAGTTCTTCAGCGTGCGCCTTGTCGTCATTAATCCCAGCTGGGGAATGTGGAACGGTTCAGGCATGTTAGGTGACAATGGCTGGAATGATAATGCAGTTTTAACATCCGTCCTTGTCAGACTGATGGATCATTCAGCGTGAAGGCATTGCGGGGGATTACCTAGCAGAGTGTACTAAGGATACCCTGCGTCCAGTTTCGAGGAAGTAGTTCTTGCAATCGTCCATTAGTGCTTCCAGCGGATATGATTTCGCACTTGGAACAATTGTTTCACGCAACTGCTGATTTGGGGCGTGCAGACTGATTCCAATAACAATACAGAAGTTCCCTCGCTCCACGCACGGCCTGAGTCCTGACAGGCGAGATTGAACGCCATGGCCCCCTTCTGGCGTCCCCAAAGCCACCTCAGCCGTCCCCGTGCTCTAGGCACCTACTGCACCTCCGGCGAGCTCGAACGCCGACTGTTCCCTCGCTCCGCGCACGGCCTGCAATCCTGACAGATCGAACGCCACGGCCCCCTTCTGGCTGGCAGGAATTGGTGAATAGAAGGCTGATAGGTCCGCCCCGTGTGTACCACGGTGGGACAGGAGGTCGACGGCGGCAGGAACTGGCGGGGCATGCATGCATCGTTGACAGGAAAGAAAAGACGGATGGGTAATCGGGAAGGAGAGAGAGATGCGGGAGGAAGAAGATAAGGATGAGAGAGATTTGGGGAGAGATAGGGGTCCCACACGTAAGAAAGTTCGTGGTTGCTTAATTATGCCAATTTATCTCGAAAATTCATTTTGACACCCGAGCTCAGATGCTCCCGTTATTTCTACCGCAGTAACTTCTGAACAATGACCCACTAAGCGCTCTATTTAATGCGGCCACTGCATCGGTACAGACGGAGAAAAACGAAATAGACCGGTCACGGTAGCACTCTGTACCATTGTGGATTCGATTCACCGCTTAGAGCATCTCCAAGCGGAGGCCCCAAATCCGGCCCCCAAACTGCGTCCGGACGCGTCCGGGCACGGTGACCGGACAGCCCCAAAAACGATGTCCTACAACCATAACCCTCAAAAAATCTCCCCCAAACCCATATTGGACATGCACGTAGATCAAATGATCAAATGATCAACATAGTTCAAACATCATATGGTTCAAACATTCACAAACATAGTTCAAACATTCATAAATCAAATCGGAGGTGCGCTCAAACAGGACCCCGGGCGGCGGCCGCCGCACGTTCAGCTTCACGCCTTTGGCGACGGCGAAGGCAACGGCGGGCTCCCGCTTCACGCTCCAGCTCCCGTGCGTGAGCGGCGAAGGCTGCACGTTGCCATTCCCGGTCGGCAGCGGCGGCGGCCTCCTCACGTTCGTGTGCTTCGCGTTCCCTTTGCCGAGCACGGCGTGCCTGTCGAGCTTGGGTCTCCACTCGGCGGATCATGTCCTTCCTCTCCTCATTCGGCGTGTAGTCCACGAAAGGGCTATCCTTTAACATGTCCCAACAATGGCCGAACTTCCACTCCGTCGTCTCTGGCTTCCCCCCAAGTGCGTTGTACAGCATGACGGCTTCGTCTATCTATAAAAATAAAATAGACACTCCATGAATCGGTGCTAATGGATCCAACATTGTAAAAAATTTAACAATAGAACTTACGGAACCCATTTGAGCAAAGCATCCGGAGAACTTGTTGATTTTCGCCACTATGGTGCCCCATCTATAGCGGATGGAGCCCTCATTGCGGAACACTTCTGAGTTTGCATTGAACACTTGACCGATCCGCTCCAGAACGTACCACGGTGGTGTCTTCCGGTCAGAGGATCCGACGGGGTGGACAACCACGCATTGCACAACAACCTATCGTCGCCGACGGAGTACGCCGGACCTCTAGGAAACGCAGCCTACGGAGTGCATCGGGCATCAAATTCCTAATCATCCTACTCATTCCTATAATGTGGGCATTCCAACCGGAAGCGAAGGAGGAGATTGGGAGGCAAACCTGCGGAAGCACCTCCATTGCTTCGTCGGATGGGGCAGCGGCGGGGGCGGCGGCGGAACTGCCAGCGGCGTTGAACAGAGCCGCCGAAGACGGCGCGGCGGCATCCGGCCCGACGCAGCTCCCAATCTCCTCCTCCTCCGCCTCCGCGAACGCATGCCAGTACAGCTCGGTGGCGGATTCGCTGCCGGAGCCCGCCATTGGCAAGATGTGGTCGGAGAAGAGTTGAGTGGAAAGGGGATCGGAGGAGAGTGAGAGCTAGGGTTCCGACCGGGGTGGGGAATTTTCGGATATATGTGGGGTATTGTTGGGCCGCGTCCGACGTGGCGGCGCGTCCGGGCGCGTCCGGACGCCCACAAACCCTCCCTACATATGGGCTGGGTTTGGGGTGTGCCGGACAGCCCGGACGTTTGGGGTGGCTTTGAGGGCCGTCGTTGGGTCGCGGTTTTTGGGCCAAAACGAGTCCGGGCTGTCCGCCCGGACGTTTGGGGTGGGTTTGGGGCCTCCGCTTGGAGATGCTCTTAGCGCACCAACCGTTTCACAGATCCACGATGGTCAACCCAGCCTAATTTTTTAATCCCAGACCCACCCATCGTTTATTCCAGAACCTAATTTTTTAATCCCATTAACCCACCCATCGTCTACCTATTTCTGCCCACCCAGCAGTGGCCGAGCTTCATGGGGCGAAATGGGCTGTCGCCCCCCAGCTCACGAAGATTCAGCCTAATATATACATGTATTTGGCCTATTTGTCTGCTAAAAATCAGTCTAAAGCTTATATTTTAGCCCCCAGCCCATTGGCCCCTCCAGAAATCGGCCCAAGCTCCGCCACTGCCACCCAGCACCTCCAATCTCCATCCGATTTCCTCCGCCCAGGTAATCTCAAAATTTCTTCCTCTGCCTCTTCTTCAAGTGCCGCTGATTCAGGATTTCTTAGCCAGCGCCGATTTTTATTAGGCATGTACGGATTAGGCGACACATACTTTCCCCATGCACTACGGGAGAGCTTACCTGTGCCGACGGTATTTTACCGTCGGCACAGATACGATACCCGTCGGCACAGGCCTATGCCGACGGTGACCGTCGGCACAGGGTCGTCGGCATAGATGGCATATCGCCGACGTGCTTTGGGGCACGACACTGCCTTGAGAAATGAGTCTTGGAGCCGCAACGGAAGCAATCCTGGGGCCTTGCCTCCCCCTGACCCACCGGATGTTGCTTGGCCGGGTGGGGAGGGTTAGGTCCCTTCTTGCCTTTCTTGCCACGCTTCTTGAACTTGGGCTGGCGCACCTTGTAGGCGCCGGCATAAACTTCCTGACGTGGACCCCCTCTGAAAGGCTGCGAGTTGAAGTTCTTTTTGAGAACCTCATCCTGCGCCTCAGCCACCTGGAGGGCGTCGATAAGCAGAGCATACTGCGTGAAGTTCTCCTGGCGGTAGGTCCGCGCACTCTGGAGAGCTGATGGATGGAACGTGGAGAGAGTCTTCTCAATCTTCTGACTCTCCGTGATTTTGGTACCACAGAGATCAAGTTGAGTACATATCAGGTGTAAAGCTGAATTGTAGTCTCCCACCGTCTTGAAGTCCACAAACCTCAGACGCATCCAATCCCCCTCCGCCCGCGGCTTAATGGTGTACTTCAGCCTAGCAAACCGTGCCTCGAGGGCGGTCCACAGGGCTGAAGCACTCCGTTCTGCCATGTACTCGTGTTTCAGCGTAGTACACATATGATGGCGGAGGAAATGCAGTGCTTGGCGTTTTCCGCCGGAGTGGTGGTGCTGGGGCCGTCTTGGTCCCCGTATCCAATGCTCCCTTAAGCTTCCGGCCCTCAAGGACGAGTACCACGTCCGAGGCCCAGGTCAAGTAGTTCAGCCCGTTCTGAGCCAACTCCTCAAACTCCCGGTTCATGATTCTGGCCATCTGTGATTTATGCAAAAATATATCAGATTACAGCAGGTAATCGATTGCATAAAGCGATGTTGATAAAAAAATTCCAATAAGACGGCGTTCCAAAATTTAAAAGACATGCTAAAATGCTCTACTAACTATTAAAACAATTAATTACTATAGTAAAACATGATATAAAAGCATGTACATAGAGATATTATGCTAAGCGTGATCTTAACGTGAAAATTGGCCCTAAAAATGACTTTCCAAAGCTATTTTATGCCCAGATAAACAATTTCAGCAAAAACAGACTATTCCAGGAACTTACGGATAAATTATTCAGCAGGAATAAAAATATTCGTAAAATTGGAAAAGTACAGGTGCTAAAATGTAAATTTCGCGCGCAGCCCTGTATAATTAGGCGCAATCAAGGGGAGAATTAAGAGACTGGAAACGGCCGTAATTAATAGCACTTAATACAAAACGTTTCAGCTCAAATTTATTCTCCATCAACGCCATTAATTAAGGCAAAACGGCCAGCAGGGCTCGTGGCGTTCGGCAGCGCCTCGGGCGTGTTTGCGTGGCCAGCAGGGCCGACGAGCACACACGGAGGTCTACGAGGTCTTCTGGGTCGTCAGCTCGTGCGGAAGTGCGACGACGGCGCCGCGTAGTGCGAGGCTCGGTGTGTTGCGTGGCGGCTTGCCGACCTATGTAACACACGACGAGCAGGCTCTACGGCAGTCAGCCGACGACGTCTTTTACGCCGACATAGAAAACACTTCGGATGCCAATTTTTCTTCGTCCGTTCATCTGGAATCGAGACGGCGCGTCGCACAGCCGATGCGCCGCGGCGGTACCGTGATCATTAGGATCCGTCTGTACCGACTCCCTACGGTGGCGTCATCAAATCCCCCATGAATCCGAGAGTATCGACATTGGTCGGCGACGTATTCGTCAGCTCGACTCTCGGGAGGGAAATCGACACCGTAGGTAACATCTAGAAATTACGATAGACGTAAAAACAGAAAGGGAAAAGTGATACGAATCCATTTTTGCGATCAGATTATTGTTATACCTTCGCGATCGTTGCAGGGAGCCTGCTTGATGTAGGCTCGACGGTGGCTCGACGGAGAGCCACGTGTTGATAACGTGTTGCACAACCTCTGCCGGCTGGCCGGTCCTGAGGGTGTACAGCGTAGTCGAAGGAGACGAAGGCGAAGAACACACGTACAGAAAAGTAGATGACACAGGGTGTGGGCAATGATCTCTTTATTTCTCTGTTTCCGTAACCAGTACGTACAATATTGCCTTGCTTATATAGGGGAAAGGATAAGACCCACTAAACCCTAATCGTGGGGAGAGCCCACTGTAATGGGCTCCCGCACGCACATGGGCCAAGTTTCCCAACAGCCAGCAGGGCCGACGAGCACACACGGAGGTCTACGAGGTCATCTGGGTCGTCAGCTCGTGCGGAAGTGCGACGACGGCGCCGCGTAGTGCGAGGCTCGGTGTGTTGCGTGGCGGCTTGCCGACCTATGTAACACACGACGAGCAGGCTCTACGGCAGTCAGCCGACGACGTCTTTTACGCCGACATAGAAAACACTTCGGATGCCAATTTTTCTTCGTCCGTTCATCTGGAATCGAGACGGCGCGTCGCACAGCTGATGCGCTGCGGCGGTACCGTGATCATCAGGATCACGTCTGTACCGACTCCCTATGGTGGCGTCATCAAATCCCCCATGAATTCGAGAGTATCGATATTGGTCGGCGACGTATTCGTCAGCTCGACTCTCGGGAGGGAAATCGACACCGTAGGTAACATCTAGAAATTACGATAGACGCAAAAACGGAAAGGGAAAAGTGATACGAATCCATTTTTGCAATCAGATTGTTGTTATACCTTCGCGATCGTTGCAGGGAGCATGCTTGATGTAGGCTCGACGGCGGCTCGACGGAGAGCCACGTGCTGATAACGTGTTGCACAACTTCTGCCGGCTGGCCGGTCCCGAGGGTGTACAGCGTAGTCGAAGGAGACGAAGGTGAAGAACATACGTACAGAAAAGTAGATGACACAGGGTGTAGGCAATGATCTCTTTATTTCTCTGTTTCTGTAACCAGTACGTACAATATTGCCTTGCTTATATAGGGGAAAGGATAAGACCCACTAAACCCTAATCGTGGGGAGAGCCCACCGTAATGGGCTCCCACACGCACATGGGCCAAGTTACCCAACAATCTCTTCATATGTTGTATTGGCTGGTCCGCCGCATAATCAACCATTTTAGACGTCCCCATGGAAAAGAGCTGAAAAATAACATGCAAAGTTAATGTGGCTTTTACTACATCGATGGATGTATCTAAAAAATCGTTTATCTCGCTCGAGCGTCCAAAGAAAGTCAAGGACAAGTAAAGCATACCCGCCATATTTTCCCCAAAGGAAGTCAGCCGCACGATTGTGTTTGACGGTGGGCGATATGCATGTCAGCATGTGTCGCGTTTGCACGCTCACATTTGGTATTCAACGGTCTAACAACCATGTCGAACAGAGCATCTTGGATTCAAATGGAGCTCTTATTTCTCTTGCAAAATCTCCTAAGAATATTCTTCTTGGAAACTAAAATACTTACCTCCTTTTTTTTACGGGAAGCCATCATGGTGGGTTTAATTCATAAGGCATCAAAGATACATCGTTCGCAATTACACTGATAAGAAAATCATGCGGCTCCTCTTGCCAAACAGTCGATAAGGGGCCGTCTGAATGACTAGCTAAAACATGTGCTGCCATGTTGGCCTCCCTGGGGCAATGCAAAAACGCAATTAGATGGATCCTTCGCGGCTGAGTCCAAAAAGAGAAAAAATGTTGCACAAATGGATAAGGTACCATTTCCATTTTTTTGTTGAAAAAAAGGGTTCCTTTTGATGAAAAAATGGCCTTTCCTTGATATCGAACATAATGCATAAGAGTATCGTTTTTATGTAGCAACCGTCTTTCTCTATCCTTGGGCAATGAGTTTGACGTATTGGGTGTATCCGTTTTTATCGAAGCTTTTATTTCCGTGCTTATCCTAGTTGTCGGTTTAGTTTATGCAAGGCGAAAAGGAGCCTTGGAATGGTCTTAAAAAGAATGAAAAGATTCCATCGAGACAGTTATGGACTCGATTGAGTTTCCCTTACTTGACCAAACAAGTTCCAGTTCTGTTATTTCAAGATCTAATAGATCATTGTATCGAGTAGTTGGATCATAGTCTCTTACCATAAAAATTGGTGCATGTGTAGCAACACCGAAATCAGTCAATCCACATTTGGTGTGTGAACAAGGAAAGTTGTGTACCATGGTCAGTAGCTAGGTATGGGTAGGGGGCATATATAGTACATATGATGAGCTACAACGGTGGTTGTAGAGCCTAGCATAGCTAAGTTAAGAGCTAATTGAGCATGACGTGACATTGTTAAGATTTCACAACGATCCTTATGGCCTTGTCCTGTAAATGGGACCTTGTGAGTTTCAAAAATATCTTTAATCCATGGTACATACCCCAGTTGGTCCTATACATATGACATGCGACTAGGAAAAGGATTCAAGACAACAAAAAATGAAAATCGTAACAAAAAATCTTTTTTTTTTTGGTTGCTCACCACATATGCCATGTGGCCAATCGTAACAATAAATCGTCTGCTAGAAAAACATCTCCTACCCTCGTGGGCCGGGCCGTCCACAAGAAGAAGATTGTTTACGGATGAAAAGCCCGAGACAAACAAAACAAGGTGGAAAGGGAAGTGGATGAGGTAATCCGTAGATGGCCGCGCCGCAGCAGGTCCGCGCCGTGCCGCTCGCCCGCGTACTCCGCCTCCGCACGCGCGCCTCCGCCGCCGCCGCCGCTCCGCCCGAGACCTCCCGCCGCGCGCTGCTCGGCCTCACGGAGCCGGAGCTCCGCCAGCTCGCCGTCGACCTCGGACAGGTAAACCGTCCAGAAAGGCGCCACCTTTCCCTCTCCTCCCCAATGTTGTTTCTCGCGTCCCGCGCTCCACTGACTCACTCCCGTCGCAGCAAGGGTACCGGGGGAAGCAGCTGCACGACCTCGTCTACAAGAACCGCGCCAAGCAAATCGAGGAGTTCGCTTACGGTATTTACGCTCCTAGCTAGTTCTTGCGCGCTACATGTTTGTTGTTTTGCCTCGGCTCTCCTGACCGCCGTCCGTTCGTCGTGCAGTGCCCAAGGTGTTCCGGGAGGCGCTGGTTGGCGCGGGATGGGGCGTGGGCCGGTCGCCGGTGCACCACGCCGTGACCGCCACCGATGGCACCACCAAGGTACGTACGTGTGACATTCACAGTTGAAGATCAAGTGCTTGTGATCGAACCATGTATTTCCGTTGAGCAATTAATGGAAAGGGGAAGTAGCCCAGTTGGAAAAAAAGATGAAGTGCTTGCTTGATGAGCTGGAGGGGTTTGTGACTCCATGTATGCTGGTCTTTGCTTGCAGATACTCCTCAAGCTGGAGGACAACAGGTTGGTGGAGACGGTGGGGATCCCCGTCGAGGACAGGGGCACGCCTAGACTCACCGCCTGCGTTTCGTCACAGGTTCGTTGGGAACCGGAGTTTTTTTTGAAATTTTATCTCTGGTTCAGCGAGCTCGGTGTTCTCTTAAAAGGATAGCGATGGTGCTTATATATGCAGGTCGGCTGCCCCCTGCGCTGCTCATTCTGCGCCACGGGCAAGGGAGGGTTCGCGAGGAACCTTAAGGGGCACGAAATCGTGGAGCAGGTTCTCTCTCACCCAGCAACCTCTGCCTGTCACTGCCTTGCAATGAAAGACTGTAAACATGCTGAACTCATGTCTTCTGTTGTGTTTTGGATTGATGTTCTGGTGTTGCAGGTCTTGGCCATAGAGGAGTCGTTCAAACAAAGGGTGACCAATGTGGTGTTTATGGGAATGGGTGAGCCCATGCTGAACCTCAAGGCAGTTTTGGAGGCACACACTTGCTTGAATAAGGTCTGTTGAGTTGGCAACCAGTTGGGCTGAAATATTGGGTCTGAAATTTCTTGGGATAGCTTAAATAAGAAGCCGTTTGATATGTGTCCTGTCATTCAACATGGATATGTCATTTTCAGGAACTAAAGATTGGGCAAAGAATGATGACAATCTCCACAGTAGGTGTTCCCAACACGATAAATAAGCTAGCAACTCACAAACTTCAGTCAACGCTGGCAGTCAGGTATGATGTTAATAATCCCAACTTGGCTTATTTCCATCAAGAGTAGATAATGTGGTCTTGCTTTATGCTTACTACCTGCCAATCCTACTTAATACTAAATATTCCTTGTAAGAACCTGCCCTTTTTGACATTGTCTAAACTCTGAACTTAACTGAAACTGAATGGAATTGTCTACAAGCAGCATTTGCTCCGATAATTTATTTGCTGACTATTCTTCTGTATTGGTACAGTCTGCACGCCCCAAGTCAGCAGTTGCGTGAAACAATTGTTCCAAGCGCGAAATCATATCCTCTGGAAGCACTAATGGACGATTGCAAGAACTACTTCCTCGAAACTGGACGCAGGGTATCCTTTGAGTACACTCTGCTAGGTAATCCGGTGATGCCTTCACACTGAATGATCCATCAGTCTGACAAGGACGGATGTTAAAACTGCATTATCATTCCAGCCATTGTCACCTAACATGCCTGAACCGTTCCACATTCCCCAGCTGGGATTAATGACGACAAGGCGCACGCTGAAGAACTCGCGGCGCTGCTGCATGCATGTGGAGGCGGTTATCACGTGAACCTGATTCCCTATAACCCGGTAGAAGGTTCCGAGTACAAGAGGCCTTACAGAAAAGCGGTATGTGATCTATCTCAGTCTTAGCCACAATGCCCATTTATGGAACTTCGAGATTTGTTTGTATTTATGTTGGTGTCTTTTTTTTTCACAGATCCAAGCGTTTGTTGATGGGCTGGAGTCTCGGAAGATCACGGTCAGCGTTCGACAGACCCGTGGGCTCGATGCTAATGCGGCTTGTGGGCAGCTCAGGAACGAGTTCCAGAAGAACCCGCTGCTTGAAGTTGAATCGCCTCCGCCATCTGAAGAGCCGAACCAAGTGCTTGAGTCGGTCACGCCCTCGGAGCCCAGCCTCGTTCCTGCTTGACGTTGGAAGAATTTTTACCACAATTATGTAGGAATTGAGTTGTCTCGTGTGAAATTTTGCATTGTAAAGTTCTCACAGACCCTGAATGGCTTCGCCCATACCTAGATCACCAGCTCATGAAAATGTAAAGCCGGTTAGGTGGACAGCCTTTTGTGGCCAACAGTTTTATCCCTATTTGGCTTGAGAGGCCCTGTTTAATCGAGATGCTCCGTATAAAAGTAATGTACTAGTTAATTTGGTGCGGCGTGCCGCCGCACCCGTCGGGATTCGAAATGTTGAAATTCGTCGGAATTTGTCGCCTGGAGTATCTCCAAATATCTAACGAATTGAAATGTTAAAATTCTTCTTTTTCGTGAATATTTAATTTATGTCGATAATGAGTGGAAATGCACATTTGTTGAATTGAGTTCCGTAATTAGAGTTAGTTTATTTAGATTGCATCCAAATAATTAACAAATTGAAATGTTCAATTTGAGTTCGTAATTAGAGGAAATGCATTGTTTGAGCATTTAATAAATTTACCTTCATATAATTAGAGAAAGTGCATTTGGATTTTCTTGAAATAATTACCAAATTGGAATATTAAAACATGTTTGTTTTTTTGCCATAAATAGCTAGCATTTATTTTTCTGATCGTTTGGATATGTTATTCATATTTTTGAACACTTTATTTTATGGAAATTGTTTAAGTAAAATGGTCCCACCTGTCAGTAATCTAACATTTTCTAAAAATGTTTTAAAAAGAATAACCTTAACGTTAATTCGTCTGATGTGGTTAAATATTATCGTCTGGAAATTATCGCGGATGAGGTCGTTTTTTTTTAATTTACAATGGACAATATTGTTGGAAAATTTAGCGCGGTGACATGCTGTGCCCGTTGTGATCGAAAATTTTGAAATCCGGAATTTGTTTTTGTTTTTAAGCGAGAAAATAGAAAAATTATCTGGGAAACTAATCTAACAAATTTTAAACAAAATGGATATCTATTAGTTCATGCGGAAAGTTTGAAAATATCTTAAATTTAAAAATTTCTTAAATTGTGAAATATGCACAATGGATTTTTGTTGCAATTTTTGTGTGGGAAGGCTAAGAAGTTGTTAAATTGGGAAAAATTTGATACATTATTTTGCATTATTTTATGCGCAAAGTATTTTTGGTGAATTTTTTGTGTGAAGAGTTTGAAAATTTGTTAAATTTGAATTTTTTTGATATATTATTTGCATTTTCCTGAATAACGGATTAAAAGTTATGAATTTTACAATTTTCAGCATTTTGTTGTAATTGTGAAATTTGTGACAGGTAGGACCCACACGTCAGTTTTTTTTTTTAACTTAGAAAATCGTTTGTGGAAATGTAAAAAAACTGACAGCGCGGGCCCGCGGTGACGTCAACATGTGGTGTCACTCGCCGGCGGCGGCTGCGTTGTCGAGCTCGCGCTCGAGCACGCAAGCACGCGCGCGGGCTTGGGATTGCGCGGACTCTCCAGAGGAGGTGGAGAGGAGCAGAACGGGCGGCGCGGCGGACCATTTGGTCACCGGACTCGTCGGCGGCGAGCAAAGCGGTGGCGACGGTCGGTGAGCACGGCGAGGGCGATTCCGCCGCGCGCGCGGCGTCCCAGCATGCGACTCTCGGGGATGACGGAGAGGAGACGATGGCGGAGCTCCCTGTGTGGTTGGATTCGTCGGGGGAGGAGCGGAGCGGCGGCGGCTCCGTCCGCGCGGGAGAGAGAAGAAGAGGGAGGGGGATGTGTGAGGGAGCTAATCGCAATTTGCAGACAGTGCAGGTTTTTTTTTGCAAAACGACCAGACGGACCGTCGGATCCGAGATCGACGGCGCGGAGCCGTGCGCGCACTGTAGAAGTGTGTTTTTTTTTCACAGCCTAAAATATAACAAATTTGAAGAGTGGAGAGAAATATAATTATGTCCGTCAAAACAAAAAGATTAAAACATGAAAGTTGTTCGAAAGGATGACATTCGTCTACTTGTGAAAAGAAATTTTAAACGGATGACTGAGTGCGACGAATTTGACAAAACTCGTCAAATGTTTTTGCGAGTTTGGATCCAAAATTAAGGAGTTAGAGTTGACCAAACTCGAAACCGATCACGGGAATGGAATCTACTCGTCGACGCGCATATATTTCATGTACATATTATCACGAAAAGAAAAAAAAACAGTGTACTGTAGATCACTATAGTACATTGTAGATGCGTGGCACTGTAGACGATCTAGAGTGGGTGCCTCCAGCGGAGGCTGAAAGAAGCCTCGTCTTTTATATAGGTATAGGATAGGATTCATTGCAAGTACTGTAGAACTGGTATAATATTTTTTTGGAAAAAGTCATTATGCTTACATCACGGTGCGGCTTTTACGTAACCTGAAAATGTTGAAATAAATTCGACAACAAGAAGATTGCCATCAGGTAAACACCTAGTAATGGAAAAGAGCAAGGTTATGATAGGTAACAACAGACTCATGTCAGCAACACATCTTTTCCTTGTTGAGAACATGAGTAATAGTTTCATTACATGGTAGGAATACAGTACATGGGTATCTTAAAAGAGATAAGATTCCTGCTAAGCTCTTGTACATGTTTTAGAACCGGCAGAAGACTCGTCCTGCCCAAAGATCAAACAACAACAGCCTACGGCGGCAACACATCACCGTGTTTACTCTGTACCCTCAGCATTCACAGTAATAATGTACAGCAATTTACAGTATCGACAAAGCGGTGTTTAAAACCAGGCGCGCAAAATCTTAAAACCAACCCTTCACTCTACAATCGCTACAACTCTGTTCAGGAGGTTCAGACCAAACACCGTGTCCTCACAGTTCACCTTGACAGTGAGATCCAGTGGTTCCGAGGCGGGACCATCGGCCACGACAGTGATCAGGCAGGGGTTTGAAGTGCTCAGGACCTCGCTGCTGAATCGCCAGCATAGGCCGGAGGCGTCATCGATGCTGAAGGTCACCGGCATATCCATTGACACTAGGTGGACGTTGGCGTTGCTGAGTATTTTCGAGGAGAGACTCTGGGCTACTAGAAGGTTCTTGTCGGTGTGGTCCGTACTCTCTTCGGTGTGCTTGTTCTTATTATGAAGGTGATCTTTGAAGGTGCACCTGTTGCAATTCCAGCAGAATCAGTTCAAGCATATATGGTTGACAGACGTGACCCATCTTAAGCAAATGGTCAAGCAACTATCTCAGTAAGAAAGTAATGAGAGGAATAACAAATCAAATACATATATGATTTCATGATGTTATGGGCAGAGTTCCATCCTGATGTTGTAGGCTCAGACATCGCAATTAATTTCATCACGAGGATGAACAATGAGATACATTAGTACATATGAAGATAATCTCAATTTAGTTCTGCATTCATAAGCATGGTGCAAACTGCAAAAGAACTATCATGCGCCTTACTTTCAGTTTGATGGCACTCATCAAATGCAAACGAAAATACCTAAAATGGTACCCATCTGCTAACAAGATGTTTCTACTTTCTACAGGCGGATTTGAAGTCTTGACTTATTATTGTGTGAATGGTTGAATTAATATAAAACTAAGAACATATTCCTATTTTCTTACTCCTTTTTATGTGTACTATCAATTGAAAACATCGCGAAGACATTCCTTTTTAATAGAACATGATGTATTAGAAATGCTGCTCTCTGCTGCATTTCCTCTTGACTTCTTTTCGCGTCATTAGTGACCAGTGATCACAAAACAGATTTGCGTTGTCACGAAAATCTCGAGGTACTTTTGATTTGATCAAATATACCTAGTGGCAAGGTATTGAGCATGGTTTAGACCTTCTAACAAAGGGCGTTATATCATTATATGGCGTATGCATGATGGAAAAAGGATAAAATCCGGAGGGAAACTGGATATCAAAGACACATTGCTCAAGATTACAGGTAAAAGGAGCAGGTGCAGGTTCAAATGGATTGCAGATTTAGGTTAATACTTTCTTGCTCCAAATAAAATGCGACAACTTGGCTACTCACTGTGTGTTGGACCTTGTTGAGAGTAAGTACAATTCTAGTAAGGTCTAAAGTTAATATATCTCCGGCTCTAAAAAGGTGTCATCAACTCTTGTGGCATGAAAATAAATTAACTCAGTGAAGATAGGGTAGAGTTTGGTTACCTTCTAGCATACTCGAACATTCCCCTTAGCTGATTTTCCTTACACAGAAAAGCATTTAGATCCATGGGTAGTGGCCGTACAAAGTAGGCAATGTCTGGGTGAAGCTTTGCTGCATAACTTTTCCCATTGCAAAGGACAGATAGCTTCATGGGCAAGAGATGGTGATGGAAGTGAACCTGAAGAACCATCTTAGCTGTCTGTTGCGGAGCCAAGGACCGTATCTCCTCCACTGGAACAAGAGTTGGTATGCTGCATGGAGAGATGATTATGATATATGAGCCGAGAAGTAAAATAAATTGACTAAGAAAAAGCAGCAACACAATTTTATCACGAGCATCTGACAGTATAACTGATAGCCCTATTCGTTTTTTTTTACAATTTGGTGAATACCTTGCAGATCCTTCTGGTGTTTGATCCATGCGACCCTCACTAGTAGAAGCGTCTTCAGATTTGATGGTTATATCTGCCAATTGGTCCGTCGTAACATTCTCAACTAACAAGTCGACACATACTAGCAAACGTGATTTGGCTGAAACCTCAGATGAGAAGGCATATAGAACACTCAAGCCATTACTGTCCGATGGGTCTAACAATACATGCAATTTAGGTTTTCGCTCAAAGCTGCGAGTGTTAAAAGAAACTCTTGCACATGATGTCTGTATCAATTCCTGAACAAGTGGTGTAGCAGGAGCCTCATCGAGCCACGACTCCAAAGCTGACTTAGACATTAATTCGGTCAAATCAGTGGAGATGAGAGATGCCAAATTTCCATCAACATCTTGACCTGCATGGCCTTGACCTACACTGCCATCATATATATTAACTAGGGGAGCTTCTTGATTAACTTCTTGACGATGAAGGTTATGGCCATCATCATTTAAATATTGGTTAGATCCAGTGCCATCCCTGTCAGATAAGTTACCACCTTCACTTTCTGAATCATAAAGGGAGCCACTCTCATCTGCTGACGATCCAGATTCAGCGTCAGAATTATTACTATCGGAGGAATCAGCTATGTCTCTGGTTTGTTCCATGGTCTTATGGATTAAGACCATACTTTGGGGTTTTGGAAGTGGTGCATAACCAGGAGCTGCATGAAGAACAACTTGTGACAGTGAACCGGGAAGATAAATCCGGTAGTTGCTGTCTGAATTAGATCTTGGAGTTATCTTCCCATCAAAGATATGATCAGCTAGCTCCTTACGAATATCTGCATTTAACGACCGACCTGAGTCGTCATTTTCATTAGCACAACATGGCAGAAGTCCTGATAGAAAACGTGCACGATCACGGACATCATAACTCAAGTCACATGCAGCCAGCTGAATGACATATGCCACTATCCTTTTGAATTCCTCTAGGTGTTCTTCTGCAGAATGTATGCTAACCTGAAAAGGTAAAATTATTACCAATCTCCATTTAAGTGAAGGAATATGAAAGTTAGGATATACCTTTGCACAAGTATTTAGGATCTGAAGCTTGGTCTCAAGCACTTCGGCGGCGAAGGACCATGCTAGATACTTAAGAACAGCTGGAGCTATCTTTGGGATGAGATTTCCAGTGGAGCTATACTCACCAAATATCCAGATAATCAAGGATCGTGCTGCAGGCTCCTTAATCACATCCAGAGTACGAACCAAGCGGATAATCACCTTCAGAGGAAAAGCAATTATTGAGCATGTCAAATAAAAATGTGAAGGAAAAAATGCATTCAAACAATAGTACACAACAACGTCCTATATTCCACATTAGGAAATTTAAGCACACCAGCTTAAATTCCGTTCGGAATATGTACACAGGTCATCACACTTTAGTAGGGGAATGCTCACTAACAGAGAAACAGGAGCAAATGAATGTGAGCTGATATATGAAAAGAGTACGGATTTTTGTCCCCCTGCCCCGTGAACTACACCATCCCATGCATCACCGTCCAATTGATGCCTTGTGATTTGTACCGCGAGTGTACCAGCAGATTGCATTAATTTCACTCACATACTTATTGTTTGCTAATAAATGCACTAACACAACCCCTGTGTCAAATTCAGGTAGCAAGCTGTCAGACCACTAGTGCCGGCCAGGTTTTTCTTCCACACGCTGCATTTTCAGACCAAAAATTACGACATGCTTCATTAATATGAGTCAAATTGATGGTTCAAAACCTGTTTCTAGCAGCTTTTACCAAGTATCAACAGTGCATGCCGCTGGAATATGAACGTGAAAAACTTAGTCAAAGGCATTAACAGTTTGTCATGTACTACATCTTGCAGGAGGCAATCAATTCATGGTCTGGCCATTGTTTCTTGCAGTACAAGGGAGTTACTTTTTGTGACAAATAAGTGAGGATGTTGGATGACATTCAAGGGGCTTTTTTCCATGCACTGCTGTCCCAGAATGCATGCAGAGATTACCATAGCTGGGGTAGGACGGTGCTGACTGCGCACTGCATCATGCTCAATACTTACTTAGAGCATCTCCAAGCGGAGGCCCCAAATCCGGCCCCCAAACTGCGACCGGACGCGTCCGGACGCGTCCGGGCACGGTGACCGGACAGCCCCAAAAACGGTGTCCTACAACCATAACCCTCAAAAAATCTCCCCCAAACCCATATTGGACATGCACGTAGATCAAATGATCAACATAGTTCAAACATCATATGGTTCAAACATTCACAAACATAGTTCAAACATCATATGGTTCAAACATTCACAAACATAGTTCAAACATTCATAAATCAAATCGGAGGCGCGCTCAAACAGGACCCCGGGCTGCGGCCGCCGCACGTTCAGCTTCACGCCTTTGGCGACGGCGAAGGCAACGGCGGGCTCCCGCTTCACGCTCCAGCTCCCGTGCGTGAGCGGCGACGGCTGCACGTTGCCATTCCCGGTCGGCAGCGGCGGCGGCGGCCTCCTCACGTTCGTGTGCTTCGCGTTCCCTTTGCCGAGCACGGCGTGCCTGTCGAGCTTGGGTCTCCACTCGGCGGATCATGTCCTTCCTCTCCTCATTCGGCGTGTAGTCCACGAAAGGGCTATCCTTTAACATGTCCCAACAATGGCCGAACTTCCACTCCGTCGTCTCCGGCTTCCCCCCAAGTGCGTTGTACAGCATGACGGCTTCGTCTATCTATAAAAATAAAATAGACACTCCATGAATCGGTGCTAATGGATCCAACATTGTAAAAAATTTAACAATAGAACTTACGGAACCCATTTGAGCAAAGCATCCGGAGAACTTGTTGATTTCCGCCACTATGGTGCCCCATCTATGGCGGATGGAGCCCTCATTGCGGAACACTTCCGAGTTTGCATTGAACACTTGACCGATCCGCTCCCAGAACGTACCACGGTGGTGTCTTCCGGTCAGAGGATCCGACGGGGTGGACAACCACGCATTGCACAGCAACCTATCGTCGCCGACGGAGTACGCCGGACCTCTAGGAAACGCAGCCTACGGAGTGCATCGGGCATCAAATTCCTAATCATCCTACTCATTCCTATAATGTGGGCATTCCAACCGGAAGCGAAGGAGGAGATTGGGAGGCAAACCTGCGGAAGCACCTCCATTGCTTCGTCGGATGGGGCGGCGGCGGAACTGCCAGCGGTGTTGAACAGAGCCGCCGAAGACGGCGCGGCGGCATCCGGCCCGACGCAGCTCCCAATCTCCTCCTCCTCCGCCTCCGCGAACGCATGCCAGTACAGCTCGGGGCGGATTCGCTGCCGGAGCCCGCCATTGGCAAGATGTGGTCGGAGAAGAGTTGAGTGGAAAGGGGATCGGAGGAGAGTGAGAGCTAGGGTTCCGACCGGGGTGGGGAATTTTCGGATATATGTGGGGTATTGTTGGGCCGCGTCCGACGGGCGGCGCGTCCGGGCGCGTCCGGACGCCCACAAACCCTCCCTACATATGGGCTGGGTTTGGGGTGTGCCGGACAGCCCGGACGTTTGGGGTGGCTTTGAGGGCCGTCGTTGGGTCGCGGTTTTTGGGCCAAAACGAGTCCGGGCTGTCCGCCCGGACGTTTGGGGTGGGTTTGGGGCCTCCGCTTGGAGATGCTCTTAATTCTTTACGTTACAACCATGGATAGCTATTACACACCTAGTATTTGGAATGTGACATAGTCAAGCAAAAAGACGTTATACATATTGAGCTAGTTTTCCGTGATAAAAAGCTTCAACTAGTACCAACAGTAACAATCTAATATGCATGCTCACGTTTCAGCTGCAACAGGTAAGCACAAAATTATACAATATTTTCTAGCAAAGTTTGGATTGTAAGACAATATCCACTTATCCTCTAAACCTTCAACTAGTAACAGTACAACAATTTCTATGCATCTTCAAATTTTATGCGTGTCTGACATATATAGTGTGCATGTCTCCTAAATAACAGTAGGACAAATCCTTACATGTTGCAGCTTGATTCTTTGAGAGCAAGCAGCAAAGAGGTAGCTATAAGCTTTCCGTATTAATCCACTGTACATTCTGGGGCCATAGCCATAACTAACACGGTGCTTCACTCATTTAAACCTAACAACATGCTTGCACCAGCAGTTAATCATGCCACATAGCATGCAGTTCCAGATCTCAAGAACTGAGTGGATGGTGGATGGAAGGCGGGTACACCCCACAGGGGGCAGCCACATAACCCCTATATATAAAAGGGCAACATGTCCACAGCCTCTCGCAGTGTCCACGTCGCCCCCTTCACGCTGGCCGTCGGATCGCCGCGACGGACGGCTGGGATCAAGCCACGTCGCCTAATTCTCCAGCCACTGTTCACGACCGAATATAGACCAATCAGCACATGCCACGTCGCCTGGTCACCAACCGGTCGCCCCGGTTCCAGCCGGTCGCCACGCCGGTCGCCGCGCCATTTTGCAAAAAAAAACCTCACATCTCGACAAATTAGCCCACAACCCACACCTGCTCGCCAAGACGGACTTAACTGCAATTTCAGCAAAATCCAGGGACCTTACCGCAAAACCTCCCCCACATCTCTTCCCCACCCGCCTCTCTCTCTCTCTGCCGACCCCCTCTGGCGACCCTCTGCCGCCTCGCCGTCGCCGGTTGATTCCGGCGTCCTCCGGCCACCTCAGCCGCCGTGCTGTGGCGCGGTCGACGCGCCGGTCGACGCTCCACCTTCTTCTCCTCTTTCCCCGCCTGGCGCGGCCGCGCCGACGCCCCACCTCCGTCTCGATCTAGATCGAGCTGCCCACCCACCCCGATCCCCTCTTGCTCCTCCACGGCGACCACCCCAGCTCCACCGTCGTCGGCCACCAGCCCAGATCCCCGCAGCCCCTCCTCCACCCACCCCTCCGCCCCTTTAGCTACTACGGCTCTACTGCGGCTGCGGTGACCTCGTGGCGAGTGGCGGCGGTGACATCTTGGCGAGCGGCGCAACTGGACTCGTGGCGATGGCGGGTGCTGCTGCTGCTCGTGGGGGTGGCGGCGCGGCGGCCATCCCCAGCGTCGAACTCGCCGCCTGCGTCGCGCGCGTCTCGAAGGCTGCACGCCGGCGACGGGGTGCCGGCCACCAGGACACAACGGCGACAGGCGCTCTCCTTCTCCGCGTACTCCATGAGGCCAGTCCGCGGTAGCAGGCCAGCACACGACTAACGCATAGCTACCTGGAACATCAAGGTGAGCACCCCACTCTGAACTTTTCCTTTTCAATTCTTTCAGCAGTGATTGTGTTTGACTTCCTAATTTTCCATGCCACATCTTTTAGCTACATTCTGGGTATAACTGTCAGCTTTGTGCTTAGGAAAATCATTGACAACAAAATGATTGGATGGCAAATGTTTATACACTACACATATGACTTAGACTTCTGTAATTGAGTTTGCCTGTTGGTTTATTCTGATACAGCACCTTTCATGGTGGACAATTTATTCTACTATATATACCTCGCGTAGGATTTCATCATCGTCATGGTGGACTCAAGCCTCCAATCTCCAGACACTTTTGAAATTGGTGCCCACTTCGCTACTGTTAGTATCCGATTCAGGATATCTGATAGGAAAGTCTTTCGTGTTATGAGGATTCAATTTCAGTTGTACTAGAGGATGGGCTCTTTACAGTAAGGAAAGATAAGATGTGCGCGGAAGACAAAAGACAGTCCATCAGTAAACAGCAATTGATCTCTTTGTCATTTGTTGCCCCCTTCATATTCTTTGACATAAGTAAGGGAATCCATAAATTAGTTTAATCAAATATCATGCTAGAACGGTTTTAAAAATAGTTCCTCATAGTTCTTTTTTGAACCTACAGTGTGATTTCTAGATGGTTCCCCTTTAGCCGAGTGTTATTTCTCTCAGCATTTAATTTTCTTGCTTATTTTTATAAATGTTGTTTATTTTCTCTTACCAAAAATAACTTATGTTACGTAGAACGAAAAGCCATGGATGGATACTTCATATCTGCTAAGAATAAGGATAAATTGGCTGGGGAGTATGCACTCTGATGCTTACATCTCAACTGGAGCCCGGCTTCGGACATTTTGAGGTGTTTCACTCTAGGTGTGTAGGTTGCATTGAAATGTAATGCAGATGACCTATTTGTCAAAGTTTAGATGTTGGTGCCTTTGATATGTTCTTCTGTGAGTCCACATTTCTGATGATTTTGAGTACAAAGTCATTCTTTGGTTGTATCTTCACTATGTCTTTTAATGGCAGATCATTCATGCTCATTTCTGTAACACTTATTCACATAACACGTTTCCTCCGTACTTCGGATGGAGTTATGGCCATTTTCTGTACTTTGCACAGAAGCTCTATGCACTCGCAATGCATCTATTATCCTAGAAATTTGCTAATCTTATCAGTAGGTTTAAATTAGTTCAAAGCATGAGGAATATATGTTCATTTGTTTCTTTTCAAAAGGAAGAGTTGATTATTTTCTGTGGATCCAAGACAACTGGTGCATCCTACCGTATCAATCCTTGGGCAAGTTTTCCTTCCTTTTTTAAATAAAAGTATACATTCTTTCGGTTTAACTAACGATGTTCTACATCAAACTTATGAGGAAACCAAATGCTATTTTTACAAGAGAAATGCTAATTATTGCCTATTAATCTTCCAAGTCCCATCCTGAATGGTGTGCCGTCGATCTCTTATTCTGAACTATCCGGTGTCAATTTTATGATATGTTTTACCGGTCTTTCCGATGATGGTTAGACTATGATCTACGTCAGTATTTTAATATTTTTTCCCATTCGCCGCCACACTTTTCAGCTGTATTTCTCTACAGTAATTTCGATGTCGATTTCCTGATATCATAATATTATTTTTAGCTCATTTTTCTAAATTTCCGGATGCATATTTCCGACGGTATTTCTCCAACGTTAGTTTTCCGATCTTCTCGACAGTAATTTTCAACCGATGATATTTAACCACGCCAGACGAGTTAACAGGAAGGGAGCGGCGTGTCGCCGCGCCAAGTTACCTAGTGTTATCCTATATGAAAACCATAAGTTGTACAACAGCGACATTCCAGTTTCAGGCAGTGATGTGACTGTTTTATCATGCGACAATCATTACATCATGTGAAAGGCATTAGCCACATATTGAGAAGTATACAACAAACAAGCTTAGTTCATTCCAATGTGAAAGAAACAGTTAAAAGAACTATGTGGCACTACAGGACTAGAAGCATATATAAATTAAAACATGCAGTACCTTTTCGTGACATGCTGCATCTATTTTCACTATTGCTTTGATTGAAAGGATAGCTTGAACTAACACGACATCTTCTCCATCCAAGTGAACTGAGTTACTAATAGATGATTCTGTAACACGGTGAAAATCAAACATTATTCCTCAGAAGAAAAATCAACCACACAACATGCAGAGAGAACAACCATTACCATAAAATACAAGAATAATCAACCACATAACATGCAGAGAGAGCAATTATACCATAAAATACAAGTGCCAAAAGCCCTTCAAGGCAAGTGGAGGTTATAGAGGGGAGCTTTTCGGCACACAGTGCGATTGCAGCAACTGTATCTGCCACAAATCTCCTGTTCGGATCTTTAATATAATCCTGCCAACAATGAAAAAGTACTGTGAACAGAATGGCATATAAGTATAAGTATTAACTATAAATTCTTGATCGTATTAATTATAAGGGCTTTTTCCAGAATTATTTCCATGAGAAAAATACAGATACCAAAAATACACAAAGCTGTCCAGGAGAAATTTAGAAAGATGTAATTACCATGGTCACTATGACACACAGAATGCTAGATTAGTATCCGTAACTATTTAGCAAGAGGGTATGATGAATATGTAGTCTTAAGTAGAAGTTGTACATAAGATTTTCATGTGAGAAGCAAATATAACATTGTAAGTCATAGCGACAACTCAAATCATAAAGCTTATGTTGCACTACAAAAGAATACCTGAAATTCTTCAAGAATGGCTTGAATAGATGACTCTGTAGCGATGGTGGTGATTATTTCAAGCTTCAAAGCCCTGGTCTGATATGGGTCTGAAGCACAAATGAAAAAGTCCTCGTAATATGGAGCAAACAATAAAGGAGCAGTCTTGGCGAAAACTAGTATGTTGCCAAGCATCTGCAAGAACAAAAAAGGTTTCAGTCAATAAAGACAGAACCTAGAAATAAACATACAAAGGAAAATTATTAGATGCTTATGTCTGCAAGGGGAACTCATTTTTCAGCTTTCTAGCTTCATCATCCAACTGTGAGTGAAAAGTTGTGATTGTGTTCCATACAGAATCACGGAAACACAAAAAAAAAGCATGGCAGTTGACCACTCTACAAGTAGCACATGGGCATTACAAAATTGTTATTCAGCTCACCACAATCTGACATTTACATTCATTAGTTGATTTCTAACATAAATTACTTATGTTGAATTAGAAATAATTAGTCATGCATACCATACCATACCATACTTATATTTAGTGTAGTCCAGGATACAAAACAAGGAAAAAGTATCTAGAAAATACCACATATGTTGCATCAGGAGATGAGCGTAGAGTAAATAAAATTGGGCCAACAATTCTCTTCACTTCCTCCACTGGAGCCATTATCCAATGAACACTTGCTGCTGCCAGTATCACTCCACTATTTTGGCTCCACAAAAGAGGCAATGTGCATTTCAAAAGAATTGCGACATCATCGTTTGTGCTGGTAGTGACAGATGGAATGCTGGTTTTATCATCCTCTCCATCAGAACGTCCTGAATATTCTTCAATGTAATGCCGAAGCAACGTCATGCTTGAGATAGTGCCACAAACTCCATTAACAACAGTGTCCTCTTGGGTGGAAGACATATTATTAACGGGAACTGAATCCTTACCACCCTGTATCTCCAAAGACAAATTTGAAGCAAATAAAACAGACTCCTTGACCAATCCATGTCTAGCTATCACATATCGCAATAGGATCTCAATTAGAGTAATCTGATACCATTCTTCAATATCAGGGAGTGTCTCACAGAGCCTTCGGAAATGCTTTGCTATCAGCGCTAAACCATTTGGACACACTGAATTAAATGCAACAGCAGCAGCTCCCACTACTCCAGAGGAACTGTCACTGAGCAAAACATCCACAACCTTCAAAAACACGAACAGGCTTCAGATACGCATAATGTCAAGCAGAGCATCAGTGCAGAATGAGAGGAGCAGGTTGTGCAGCACAAACCTCCTCCAAAGTCGTGTTTTCCTCTGGAAGCAAGTCGTAGAGCTTACAGAGTGCATATGCCGCACATTTCCTGACATATGGCGATGGATCCCTGGCACATTTCTTCACAGCCGCTAACACCAGTGGAGCGACGATGTGTAATCTGATGCCAGCCATAGTGCGGAGGGCCCAAGCACGAACTAATGGGTTTATGTCGGACAAATCTTTCTGGAATATGTTGATAGAAAGGAGAGCTTCGTTTTGGCGCCTGCAGCAAATAGCAAGAAATTTTGTACAATCAATTCCTATGGCACATGGCAATCACGGAAAGAAATGGCATTCCTGTTCAATTTTCCACTTATTATTGACCAAGATATATTTTTTTAGATTAAGAGGGCCCCTTGACGGGGGAGCCCCAGTTCCATTATAAATGAAACCAGCCACATCATCCAGTTATTACAATTTAAAAGGAAGACCCTAAGCGTTCGCTAAAACTGCAAATTAAAGGAACAGCTAAACAGTCTCGAAACAGTAAGGCAAGGTCCATTACAAGCTAAAGACTAGAACAACTCTTTTTATTGACCAAGATTGAAACTTATGAAATAGAACTATCCTTGTCTACAGCAACAGATGGACATTTTTTTACACATCAGCTATGGCAATGCCAGCAATTTCATGGTTGTGCAAAGCATCCACAAACTTTTTTGCTAAAGAATGGATTTTTTTTCTCTTAGCACACCACGTTTCATACATAGCCTGCCTACTTAGCTCGGATGTGTCTCAAGTAATCACAGGCAAGAAAGATTGCAAATGAATCTAGTAGCATTCTAGCTGAAGCAACAGCAAGGCTCAACGTGTTCTACTTAGGAGGATCTGGGTCGTTGAATCAATCAAAGGCAGGGAGGGAGAATTGCAGATGATGCTGGGGGAGCTTGGCTTACTTCTCGGCGTAGTGGAGGAGGTAGAGGTATACGAGCTTCTTGACCTCCAGCGACTGCGCTGCCACGTTCTTGACAACCTGCGCCGCACGCACGAACACGAGTAAGCAATCGAAATCCGGTGAGGATCCGCGGACAAAAGGAGGGGAATTTTCCAGAGGAAGGGAACCTGCGGGAAGAGGTGTGCGACGTCGACGCCCTGGGCGATGAGCGCGAGGAGGCGCTTGAGCGCGTCGACCTTGTCGCCGTCGAAGCGGGAGTCGAGGAGCGCCGGGATGGCTGCGTCGTCGGGGTCGTCGTAGAGGTGCGCGTCCGTGCCCATCCGCCCGACCACCCACGACGCCGCCGCGCCGCTCGCCTGCAGCCCGAACATCCCCATCCTTTCCTCTCCGGCGCCGGATCTCGCCGGGAACGCTGGAGAGCAGAGACGAAAGCACGACGGTAGGAGTCCACTGTGCAGTTCACGCGACGGGAGCGGGCCGCATTTTGGGCCTGCCTGTATTAAAATTTATTGTTGGGAGGCCCATCTTGTAGCTCCTAGCACTTGGCAACAACTCTTTCTAGCAAAGCATTAGCACCATCTCAAAAAAAAAAAGCAAAGCATTAGCATGAACAACCTGCAAGATTTTGCCTACCCTAAAAAAATGCAAGATTTTGCCCTAAAAATCCGGGCCACTCCGGCTGTCGATGTCGTCGTTGTCGATTGCTGTTGGATGTTTCATTTATAAAAGATAGATTAAGTACAATGCACGTAAACACCAACCTTACAAAACTGAAAATATAGGAGAAACCTATGCCAAAAGCTAACATCTGTGCCTCTCATTCGGCACCACCGTAGCAGCCACCAAAGAGAAAAGAGATGAATCACCTCTTCACCCATTGCTGATCAACAGATTTTCGGACCTCCAATGTAGTTTGCCCTAGGACAAACCATTGCCGTTGAAGAATCAGACCGGGACAACAGGACCCCGGACACGCTATCGAACTTGAAAACTAACACCCCCGCACGACGTCGGAGTAGAACAGCACATCGGAGAAGAACCTTAAACACTTGTATTCATAACCGTCGACATATACGCCAAAGCCAACACGTCTAGCGGGAGAGACTGAAAGATAAATTACAATGGACTTACCCTACAACTACTGGTCCGCTCACGACGATGACCCCCCCCCCCACCACACACACACCAACACCACCGACGACCAGGAGGTCGCCAGCGGAGGGGAGCCGCCAGTGATGGAGCCACGTTAGAGCTTGTGTAGTCAGCTGACTGCACAGTTTTTGGCAACACAAACAAAAAATCATGTAAGAAATAATAAAAATATTACAAATACATGTATTAATTGACTACACAATTTTGTATTGACTACACAAAGTTGAAATCCTGGCTCCCCCACTGGGAGCCGCCGGACCTGGCGGCGCGTGAGGAGAAAAACAATAGATTTGCAACTAGGTGACTGTGCCATGGGCTCGCATGTGTACAATTTCTTTTTGCTCAGAATCCTGGGTATTTATGCCAATACAGGTGCATATACCCTTGGCGCAGCCGACGCCTATACGTACAAAGCTCAGCTTCTGTCACGCAAATATCTAATGGAAATTCGGAATACCCCACCTGCCAGCCCGAATCACGAGCAGACAAACGCGCGGTTAGATGGTGACCGGTAGCTAGCGAAGCCGCTAGAAAACTCGTTTTGCACCGTATATATAAATAGTTGTTTGTTCTACCATACGCTCTATAACCTTATAAGTTACAACACACACAAACTAGTCGTAGCTCTGATTGTTAACTATGGAGAAAAGAAGTGGCGTAGGTGAGGAGGAGGAGGAGGAGGAGGAGGAGGAGGAGGAGGAGGAGGTGACATGGTTGCACGCGTGGGGACTCATCACCGGCTTTGCCGTCCCGATGACCCTGAAAGCGGCAATCGAACTCGGCCTCCTGGACGCCCTGAGCAGCGCTGGCGGCCGCGCGCTTACCGCCGACGAACTGTCGGCGCATCTCCCGGCCGTGGACAAGGCGGCTTCTGTGGACCGCATCATGCGGCTCTTGCCTCCTTCAACATCGTGAGGTGTAGCTCCACAGACGGAATTCAGCAGCAGTACACGCCGGCGCCGGTATGCCGCTGGCTCACGCGCAACAGCGGTGGCGCGTCGCTGGCGCCCTACGCCATGTTCACCGCCGACCAGGACTACCTGATGACCTGGTTGCTTAATTAACTTTTTTGTATTCTTGTTCTTCTGTTCGTGTTAACTAACAAACGACCCATGATATGCTACGACCGAAGGCATCAACTGGCGGCAGCTGCAGCAGGCGGCGGGCCGGCGTCGTTCGAGAGGGCGACCGGGGTACCCATGGTCGAGTACATGTCTCGGAACCCGCGCCTGAGCGGCGTGTTCGACCAAGCCATGGTGCAGATATCGGCAATGGTCACCAGCAAGCTGCTGGACCGCTACCATGGATTCGGCAGCATCGCCGTGCTTGTCGACGTCGGCGGCGGAACCGGGTCCACCCTGGAGATGATCACCTCTCGATACAAGCATATCGGCGGCGTCAACTTCGACCTGCCTCACGTCATCTCCCCGCGGCACCAGTTCCTGGTGCGTCCCTATACACTCTCCCCGGGGATATTTTGGTCTTCCTTTTTGCCGTGAAATTAGGTTAAGGTTTTTTTTTTTTGAACGGGAGGAGTACAAACCTGCTTACAACCAGAGGATAAAAACAACAAGAACAGAAGCAAATCATACAGAAAGCACTCAGCACAAAGAACTACAGCAGCGAACTGCTGGACCACCGAAGCTCTTCCACGCCGACGAACACCGGAGAAGAAGAGAACAAACCTCGATCCACCTGGAAGAAGGACGACCTCCAACGTTGAAGAAGACCGCAAGAACCACTCGTCGCAAGCGACAAGATCTTGACGATGAACAAGCACGGCCAAGCCGCCCCAACAACCAGCACCAACACCACCTGCCGCCGGGGCGGCCAAGCCGTGCCAGAACCACCACCAGCGCGCCCACCATCCCAGCTCCAGCGCCGAGCACCCAACCTCCCCGCTCCGGACCTGCACCTCCAGAAGACTCCACCCCTCGCCTCCACGGCCGGCCGGAGAAGCCCCGAAGAAATAGAAACCAGAGGAACGAACAAAAGCAAGCGCGGCACCACCGCAGCTCCACCCCTCACCACCACGGCTGGCCAGGGGAGGCAGAGGCACACACCTGCAGCAGCAACTCCTGTACAAGCCCCACAGCTCCACAGTGACGCCGGAGAACTCATCACTGCGACGGCGGAGCCAAGGCACAAAAGCCACGTCGAGATCATCACCGCCGCCACAACCACCTCGACTGGCCACCAGGCTCACAGATCTGGCCGTCACCTGCAAGCAGGCCACCAGCAGTAGAACAGGAGCAAACTTATTCAGCACCGCCGCCATCACCACCGAGCGCAGAAACGGCGACGAGCAAGAAACCTAAGCACCCTAGCTAACCTAGACTAGCTGCACAAGGAACCGGCCGGCGAATCGACCCCCCTCCCCCCTCCGAAGGCCCTGAGGCCGACGGGAAGGAGGAGGGCGGCGAATCGCCGGCAAGAAAACGAAGCCGCCTGCGGGTCGCCGCTCCCTACTGTAGCGAAGGGGATAAGACCGAAGGGGAGCACACTTTTGTTAAGGTTTTTTTTTTGTTACCGTGTTCTTTCCATCTGTTGGTTCTAATAACCGAGGAGAAGTATTTGTTAACTCATAATACAGGAGTGAAACATATAGCTGGAAATATGTTCGAAGACATACCCAATGGAGATGCAATTATTTTGAAGGTTACCTATTCAAATGACTTTTTTAATTATTACTAGCCGTAGCATCCAGGGAATTCTTCCCGAGCTACCAAAATTAATTAATGATTATACAATATTAATTTTTGCATGCATGTACGTACAGACGGTGCTCCATCTCCAGGGCGACAGTGAGTGCATCAAGATCCTCAAGAACTGCCACCGAGCTCTCCCGGACAAGGGAAGGGTGATTGCGGTGGAGTTCGTGTTGCCGGCGACTCCGGAGGCGACTAGGGCAGCGCAAAACCTCTTCATTCTGGATGTGATGATGTTCAACAACTTCCGTGGAGGGAAGGAGAGAACCGAGAATGAGTTTCTGAAGCTGGCCAGGGATGCAGAATTCGGTGGCGCCTTCCGGTCAACCTACGTCTTTGGCAACTTCTGGGCTCTCGAGTTTATCAAGTAGCTAGGACAAGTGCCTGCCTACACTGTTACTGAGTCTCTCTCTGTTTCGGTTTATATATTCAGAATAACACGTTCGGTTGTGAACGCTAGTTTACTCGCTTTCTCTTAGCATAGGTAGATGGAGCTGGTCGTGCGACAATGGTTTAAGAATCACCACTATTTGTACTCTGAATAAGTAAACTGAGCGGAAATTCCATCAAAACTTGTGCACCTGCGGGTGTTCTTCCTGTTACTTCTACAAGCAACGCAGCGACTCCACGAGTAGTTGTACGTCCTCAACACACCCTCCTGCTTTAACAAATTATCAAACAGGTCACGCACATAACTCACCGAAATAGCTAATGGTGGTTATAATTCAGTCCATCCGACACGGCACGGGCACGCAAAGTGCCACGTCTAGCCCTTGTGTCGTGTTGGGCAGGCCCACATGGCTAAGTCCCGGCAAGACTTAATTTTGTGCATGACCGGCACGAAATGGGCCCAATAGGCTCGGGTGCCTTTGTAGGACAACGTTGTTGAAACGTACATGTGGATTGCATAGCCCTTTTTTCATCAGTTTTGATTTTCTATTGTGTTCGCTAGTGCATGGAATGTCGCCTTAGCCCCATATAGCTCAAGCAGAGCTTTCGCAATGGCAGTCAGTTGGACCTCTTTGAAGCCCTTGCCATTCCTCACGCTTCTATTGAAGGTCAAAATGAAGGGAAGTCATTTCATGGTTCTCTTCATTTGGGCCTTCTGAGCCTTGGCAATCTTTGCGGCTACGATTTTATCATGCTTTGCATAGGGTCCTCCTATAAGATGGTTGCAAGCGGCATAGAGTGACTCAGTGCATTCTCATACAAGAGCTGATCGGTCCGCATAAGAAAAGAATTGAGAGTCCCCAATGCTGACCGGAGCCTGAATAAAATCATCATGGAACGATTCATACTGTGATCACGCATGACAGGTCAATACAAAAATCCAATACAAGCAAAAAAAAAGTACCACATCCAGTACAACCAAGAGCTACCACAAGCTCAACAAGCTAGATCTACCACAAGCTCAAGATACAGAAGCTACAATAGGTCACGTTCAAGTATGATCTACAATAAGCTCAAGCTAAATAACTTATGTTGATGTTCAACTATTATCTACAACAAGCTTAAGCTAAAGAACTCATGCTGATATTCGACTATGATCTATAACAAAAGTCAAAGCTAAAAAAGCAAGCATGCGTCTAGTAGCATAGCATCACAAGTTTTATATAGATCTGTATTACACATACTCACATATTTACCCTACCAAATTTGAGGGTTTGGTTATTTAGAACCATTGGTACAGGTGGAGAACAAAGACGATAAGTCGAGCAGAGAAGGTAATAGACTAGCCGCCGTCGACTGACCGGAGATGAGTGCACCACTTACCCGCTCACCGACCGGGTTTATTGGGGGAAAATGGTGGTCAAGAGTTGGGAAGTGAGAGTGGAGGGTGAAAATAAGGGGAGGATTTTGGTGGGAGGCGACGAATTTATCCCTCCCACTTTTTCACTACAGACGCGAGCTCCTGACATCTCCATAGACACATGAGCTCATGGCAGTTGCTGCTTATTGCAGCTTGGGAGACATGTCTCAGCCTAACTCACTAGTGGAAAACGGGTAATAGGTTTCGACCTTTAGTCCCCCAATTTGTTATGAACCGGTACTAAAGGGGGCACCCCACCCGGCCAGCTCGCCGCCTAGCAACATCCCGGTTCGTTAGGGACCTTTAGTCCCGGTTCGTGGCACGAACCGGGACCAAAGGGTCACCACATGCGGCCGCAGAGACGGGGCCCAGCGCGAGAACCTTTAGTCCCGGTTCGTGCCACGAATTGGGACTAACATTTTCCCTATATGTCTTCTTCCACCCGAGTCCAGCTACATTTTCCTACTCGAGCTAGCACAACTCCTTTTTTGCTCTCTCTTTCCTCTCCCGAAGTTCACCCCATTTTTCTCCACCATTTGTCAAGATTGGTGACACCTAACTATACAAGGGTTAGCAACTTCATACTCTCTTCCGGTGTTTCAAGTTTAGCTCATTTTATTGCTAGTTTAGCCATTTCATTTTTCTAGTGCTTGCTAGGTGTTTGATGAAATGCCTAAGTAGGGGATTTCATTTGTTTTATGTGCAATTTAAGCTCAAACTAAATTATGATTTGTGGATTTTTAGTGTCGTCCCATCCCTATCCTCACCACCGTTGATCGCTGCGCCGTCCCCATCCTCACCGCTGTCGATCTCCTGCGTCGTCCTGTCACCGGCACCGCCTTGGTGAGCCTCTTGTTTTTATCTTTAAAAAAAATCTTAGTTGTATAATTTTCTTATTTGCATAATTGTTTGTTATATATAGTGCCATGGTTTTGACATCTGTTCACACCGGCTCTCGTCCGCTCTATTATTCGGATGTGGTATGATTGTTTGTTATAACTATTTGTTTCATTTCATGTTTATGACAATTATGCCGACCAACTTGACATAGATATATTTTTATCTAGGAGGTAGTTGAACCGGAAATTCCAACCGACCCTATTTTCGAGTTTTTAAGAAAGAAAACAATGATTTGAAAGCAAAATTGAAAAGAAGTGAAGATCTTCGTCTCCAATGCTTAGAAGAGAAGATGAATTTGGAGTTCAAGTTTGCCGACGTCGTCGATGATCACGAGATCAAGATGGAGGCAATGCGCTTGGATCACGAGATCAAGATGAATGCAATGCGCTTGAACCTTAAAAAGATTAGAAAATATGCCATTAGTCAAGAGGCTTGGTATCATTATGTGTTGGTTCAATAATTAGCTTAGTTGCGATTTTGATCGCATTTGTTGTTGGATTTAAATTCTTTAGATAGTTGTATGTTAGTTTCAATTAATGTATGTTTTATGAGAACCATGTATTACATTTGGTCGATCAGTATCTACTTTGCTTTTAATGTGTTGAACTTGTATTAATTAATTTGGTCACGTATCTATTCATAATGTAGCTAGTGTAATGGTTTTTGATATACTTGTATAATGCAGATGAACCGACAATGGATGTACGGTGACCGACACAGTCCCGAGTTCATTAGTGGCATGCATAATTTTCTCCATGCGGCTGAGGCAAACAAGCGGACGAATGGTTTTATTTGTTGTCCATGTAGTGTCTGTAAGAATAGGAGTGATCACTCTACCTAAAAAATCCTTCACATCCACCTGTTGTAGAATGGTTTCATGGATGGTTACTATTGTTGGACCAAGCACGGAGAAAGCGGGGTTATAATGGAAGACAATGAAGAAGAAGAGGATAATGACAACTATCATATGTTCAATGAACACGGTGATACTACAATGGGGAAAGACGAAGCTGAAAGAGATCCCATTGTTGATGAGCCCGACGATGATCTTCGTCGGGCCATTCGTGATGCACAAATGGACTGTGGAAGTGAAAACGAGAAGTTGAAGTTGGAGAGAATGTTAGAGGATCACAACAAATTGTTGTACCCAAATTACGAAGATGGCCAGAAAAAACTGGTACCACACTGGAATTGCTGCAATGGAAGGCACAGAATGGTCTATTGACAAGGGATTTGAAAATTTGTGAAAATATTAAATAAGATGCTTCCAAGGGATAACGTATTGCCCCCCAGTACGTACGAAGCAAAGAAGGTTGCTGCCCTCTAGGATTAGAGGTGCAGAAGATACATGCATCCATCAATGACTGCATCCTCTACCGCGGTGAGCACGATAATTTGAATGCATACCCGATATGTGGTGCATTGCGGTATAAGATCAGGCGAGATGACCCTGGTGATGTTGAGCGATTTGAAAATTTGCTGAAAATATTTGAAAACAATGGCATATCATAGAGATAATTATTTTCTTGAAAAATACTAGCAAACATTCTTTGTCTGTCCTTGTGTCGAATCAATAAATTTAGATTTTACTTCACTCGAAGATTATTGCGATCCCCTACACTTGTGGGTCATCAGGCTCAACGGACGAAATTTTGGGGGGAGAAATCTTCCTTCCTTTATTACTAGATATAGATATATAAATCTTCCTTCCTTTATTACTAGATATAGATATAGAAGATATAGAAATCTTCCTCCCTTTATTACTAGATATAAATATAGAAGGTATAGAAAACTTCCTCCCTTTATTACTAAGATATAGATATACGGAGTAGAAGATATAGATATAGATACATATGGAAAAGATAGATTAGTATATTGCATAGTCGGAATATATACGTAGGCATTAAATACGGCGCTGAGTATAAGGATACATCCAGGGTGGCAGTTTCTAGTTAATTCACTACTGTAAAACCATTTTTGGACTCGATCCAAAGATGACCATCATCTATATAGACTGGACGCGAAAGAAAACCAGAGATAGACACCACACCTAGTTGGTGACAACATCGTCTAGATGGCGAAGACGTTTGTGCTCTACCCATCGCTGGGCGTCGGCCACCTGAATCCATTTGTGGAGCTGGCCAAGTTTCTGGCCCGCCACGGCCACAACGTCATCGTCGCCATCGTCGACCCGCCAGACAGCGATGCCGTCTCGGCAGGCGCCCTGGCACGCCTCGCCGCGGCCAACCCTCGCATCGATTTCCGTCTCCTGCCCGCCCCGCCCATCCCGGACCCCGCCGCGCACCCGATCAAGCGCATCCTCGACACGGCCAGCCTCTGCAACCCCGCGCTCCGGGAGCTGCTACGCTCGCTCGGCGGCGCCGACGCCCTCCTCCTCGACATGTTCTGCGGCGACGCGCTCGACGTCGCTGCCGAGCTCGCGGTCCCCGCCTACTTCTTCTTCGCTTCCGCGGCCGGCGCCCTGGCCGTCCTCCTCAACCTGGCCTACAGCTACCCCGGCAAGCCATCGTCGTTCAAGGACATGGGGCGGGAGACGCTGGTGCGTTGCCCCGGCATGACGCCCGTCCGCGCGGTGGACATGCCAACGACGGTGCGTGACAAGGAGAGCGAGCTGACCAAGGCCCTGCTGCACCAGTTCAGGCGCATCCCCGAGGGGAGGGGCGTGCTGGTGAACACCTTTGACTGGCTCGAGCCCAGGGCCCTCAGAGCGCTCGCCGACGGTGTCTGCGTGCCCGGCCGGCCGACGCCGAGGGTTATGTGCATTGGGCCACTGGTGGACGACGGCGGCGGCCAGAGGAGCGGCGCTGACGACAAGTGCCTGGCGTGGCTCGACGCGCAGCCGCACCGGAGCGTCGTGTTCCTCTGCTTCGGAAGCAAGGGCACGTTCTCGGGGGCGCAGTTGAAGGAGATCGCCCGTGGGCTGGAGATCTCCGGCACCGGTTCCTGTGGGTGGTGAGGAGCCCACCGGAGGTGGAGCTTCCGGTGGGTTTCTTGGAGAGGACGGGAGACAGGGGCATGGTGGTGAAGGAGTGGGTGCCACAAGCCCAAGTGGTGCGGCATGAGGCGGTGGGCGCCTTCGTGACGCACTGCGGGTGGAACTCGACGCTGGAGGCCATCATGTCGGCGCTGCCCATGATCTGCTGGCCGCTCTACGCCGAGCAGGCGCTGAACAAGGTGTTCATGGTGGAGGAGATGGAGGTCGCCGTGGCGCTAGCGGGGTACGAGGAAGGAGGAATGGTGGAGGCGGAGGAGGTGGAGGCGAAGGTGAGGCTGGTGATGGAGACGGAGGAAGGGAGGAAGCTTAGGGAGAGGCTGGCATTGGCAAGGAAGATGGCGTTGGACGCGATCGGACATGGCGGGTCTTCTCAGTTGGCGTTTGCCGAGTTCCTCGCAGATTTAGAAGCTGTCTCTCCTACTGGTACTAGTTGAATGGCATTGCGTAGTTGTCAGGGCGGAGTGTTGAACTTAATCCTCCTGCACACTTAGTGTCCGGTTCAGTTAGTTTCAGAATAACACTGACGGGCAGTGTATATGTCCACATCCCGATTCAGTCCAAGTTTGTTCCTATATTTCAGTACAGTAGATGGCTGCGACCACGTATATGCGTTGTAATGGTCGTGGTGTCATGGGATGGCAGCTGTCGTTTTTAGTTAGCCATTTAGGTGGATCGTCTGTATCCATATAAATAAACACAAACAGAAAAGTCGCAGCAGTAGTACCCAACGCAAAATCTCGTGTCCATTATCTCTGAGTCTTCTCTCTGTTTCGTGTGCTCTGTGTCGAGTTCGTGAGCTCCTGCAACGACACAGCAATTTGAATTGTCGTGCGGTCGATTGGTCGAAAACAGAGTTCTATATAACAAATCATTGTTATCTTAGTGAACACTATGCAAAACCGATTTGGAACCGAAAAAAGCACTAGGTCTTGTCTAATATTAAACCAACTTTTCATATGATAGCTTATTATCAAGCTAACAGACCTGACTAAATTTGGCGTTTGCCGAGTTCCTCGAAGATTTGGAAGCTATTCTCTACGTTCCTATATAAGATGTTTTAGATAATGTAATATGATTTTTTACATACTAAAATAAGTGAATCTACACAATAAAAAGCGTCTAGATGCATACCAATCTGAGAAAACTGAGTATTTAATTAGTGTCTCCTACTAGTACAATGTATGAATGTGAATGTATTTATTTTCCTTCCTCCCCTCATCCACCATGTGCATCATTAGTTCTTACACGGAGCACACAGTAGGGCACCTTTTCGCGAAAACCTTCAGATGTGCATGTTTTTGTGAGCAATTTGAATTGTCTTGTGGTAAAAAACGGACTCCATATGACGGAGGAAGGGAGGGCGCTGAGGGATAGGCTGGCAGTGGCGAGGAAGATGGTGTTGGATGCGATTGCCCAAGGCGGTTCTTCTCAACTCGCGTTTGTAGGGTTCATGAGAGATTTGGAAGCTATTTAATTACCCTCTACCATGATCTGGTTACCGGTCGAATTATCGTGATTACCGGCCAGCCCTCTTACAAATGAGTTCATCGGGCAAAAAATCCGAACTGGAAAATTTTGGACCAAATTCTTCCTCTGAAATTTGGTTTTGAATTTTTTAGCATCAATGAGATTGACATTTTGGATCATGGTTAAGCATGAGGCCACTGTTGATGTCGATGTGAGAGACCCAATCATTACTGAGAAGTAGCATGGTGGCCCTCGCAATGCGAGGGTTGAAGGCTCCAAGGAATTATATTGTGTTTTCATTGATATCACATTATGTACTAAGAACTAACATGGCTCCCACCACAAATTTAAATATGACATATACCAAACAACATTAATTTGTAGGCAAGTGATTATTACGTCATTTCTATAACACCCATATATGTTATTTGTGTGATATTATATTAGTAAATGTAACTATATTTCCTATATGATGTTAGATTAGTAGGCGAGGTTAATGTCGGTACCTTCCAACATCAGCAAGTCTGCCAAGCAATTGTGCCACCTCAATCAGATATTTTTTGAAACAAAGTACACTTTAAATCTTCACGACTTCGTCTCCATTATGGGGGCCGCCTTCATATCTCCCTCTCTTAATGTTTCCCACTATCTCCTCCATGCACAAATTGCTATAGAATCTGCTGGGTCTTGAATAGTCTATGGGCAACCCAAGTTACTGAAATAATTTTGATCGGAATAAAAATAATTACCTTTTGGCACAATTTTATAGAGATTTTAGTGATAGACATACATTGAAACAAAATTTTCAAATATATGATTGAAATTTGGCGGATCCTTTGGATCCACATAAGCTGCAGCATCCCACAGCCTTGTGTCTCGTGTTTTATTGTAAGCAAACACACAACATGAAAGACGCGTATAGAAGGAACCTGAAACTCTAGAAAAACAGGACAAGGACCAACAAGAAGAAATCTGAAACTCTAGAAAAACATGACAACGACCAACAAGAAACTACGTGACGTATTATTACTCCACCAGCGTGGGGGCGTGGAGGGCTATGGTCTCCACTGGAGCCATTCCCCCTGCCGTGAAGACCAAACTCCTCCGCGCCAAAGCCGAAGAGCAGCCCCCGTTGGAGCCCTTCCCCCGCCGTGGGCATCCCCTTCTTCTCGGGCCTCTTCCTCATCTCGTCCATGGCGAGTATGACGCACGAGCTCAGCATGCTGCCGTGTTGCTCCACATTTTCAAAACTTGAACAATTTTTGAATCCGAACTTTTTCAAAATCTGAACATTTTTCAAAAAAGATCATTTTCAATTCTGAATATTTTGGGCCAGCCCATTAATAAAGAAAATCCGCCAAAATGGCCCACCCATCAGCGTCGAATACGTACAACTCGTACATATAGGCTGCGACAATTGTTTTTAGAATCGGAGGAAGTATAAGATTTGCTGTTTTTTTCTGGAAGCGAGAGGACGTAACATATGTTGGGCCCGAACCAAGTTCAAAGGCCAACTGTCGTATCCAAACGAAATGTGTGGATTGACTCACATATGTTGGGCTTCGAGAAAAAAACAGCAAATCAAACCAATCGCCCAAAATTTGAACCGGATCCGCTCCATCGCCACCACCGGCACCAATCGCCGCCTCCGCCTCGTCGCCGGCGGCGGCCATGGAAGTCGCCCACCGCGAAGGAGCAGGATTCCCGCCCGCAGATCTGCGCCGGGACATGGCGGCGCTGCGCGCGGCGTGCGACCGGCGGATCGCGCAGGGCCGCGAGCGCACCGCAGCAGCCGGCTCCGCCTTCCGCGCCGCCCTCCTCTCCGCCCGCTCGCTCGCTGACGAAAACGTCGCCCACCGAGGTACGCTCGTTCAGTCGCCCGTGACCCATCCACCCTCTGGTACCTCCTCTTTCGTTTCGGGGCCGGCGGTTGTGCGTCCATCCATCTGTACGGCGCACACGGAATTCGCCTGCTACAACTAGGCAATTACCATTAACTACGTACACACTTTTCTCTATTTATTTGTTGCGGGTGTATTAACCACTCAGTTCATTCATGATTGTCACCACCACCTTAGCAAATCTCACCGCCAATCTATATATGGTGAAGTTTTGGACGACTAATTGATTGACTTGGGTTCAAGTACGATCTGCGACTTGAAAGGACGAGTTGTCAATTTTACTCATTTGTTTGTTTCTGGATGACAGAAAAACTCAACAGACTAAAAGACCAGCTCAGGGGACTTGAAGCAGGTCTTGCAGACGCGCTGTCCAGTAAGCATTTGTTCGCTCTTGTTGCACTTTGCTGTAGTGGAACGTATATTATACTCTGATTGCTTCTTTTCGTTACGAATGGTTCAGTGCTTGTACTAGTTGCTTAATGTTCGACTTGTCCTCTACTGCATTTGATGGAAAGGCTGAAATGTGGAAAATTATCTCTGCAGCCCAGCAGAAGAAAGGATCGGAATGTAAGCTCACAAGCGAGTCTATTTCGAATGCGACGACAACAAACGAGCAGCTCGGCAGCTTGGTCTTGGATAAGAGGGCTAGGAGAGATGAGTATGCGAATGCCATATCACATCAGCTTCAAGGTGAAAATTTATAATCTGAATCACGCTTCTAGTAAACAATAGTGTAAAAGGGTCGCAAGACCTGTAAAGTCCAAACCGGAAAGGAAATTACAAGTGCTTTAGTCAGGTTTAAAGATATATAAGTCCTCATATTCCAGTCGGAGTGCTTCTTTTGAGATCTTAAGTCCAGCATATCTTTTTCCACATGATTTCTGGCTACGTAGATTCCAACATGATTCTTATGTTACAATGTTTTCCTTGGCTACACAGAATGTGAAACCTACTTGCCTTGATACATCTTCTTTTGATGGCAGCTACTGAAGCTCTTGAAGCTAATTTTGACGCAGCGGGTAAAAAAAGCCTAGACGAAGCCATTATGTGGTACAAGAAGTTTCTTGGTTTTCAAGTTGTTGCAGGAGAAGGTAATTGCAATTTCAGTAGCATGGTCCATTATATGAGCTTCAGATCATCACGTGTGACATTTCCCCTATTTTTCTTGAAGTGGTTAAATTTGTCTTCAACAAAATTGACATGCAAAGTCCTGACAATGAGTATTTGTTTTGCATAAAGGTCAACAAAGATGAATACAGCTGTGAGTTACAACTTTCTTTTCTCAGCTGTCTAATATTCATATTGTCTGAAAATGTATAGTTATTGAAGTTCTCATTTTCTTTATAACAGTAATTCAATGTATTCCATTACTGAAAGACTCCGACGAGCTGGTGAAGGATTTGAACTGCACTAACGATTTGTTCAAGTTTGTTAGAACCATGAGAGCAAGATTCCAAGCGGCTGAAACCAAAGGTACCTCATAAATCTGACATGTTATCACTACAATACTGTATCAAGTCAATTTTCTCTGAAATGCCATTTAATAGAGTTTGGCGTTGTCTTCCCCTAGAGTAATTATGTGACTGGTTGCAATACTTCACTCTGTCTGTATTGAGTATTTATCTAAATTTACATCTATTTTCTCCCAAATTTCGTTGTTGCCAGCGCCATATATGACAGCATGAATACATGCCTTACACATTTTTGCCTATTCTTGATCTTCTGAAAGTGAACTATGGAAATGATTTTGCTTGCCACTGCAATGCTTATTAGTTGTTATATGCTAACTTATATTTAACGATAATAATGAGCTACATAAATCTTTGTCCTGCACTACCTCATGAAGTCTTAAATGCGCTTAATGCTGTAATATTTCTTTCGTTATTCATTTATAGAGAGTTCAATTTGTACTGTCTGTAGGGGCTCCTCCTGCAAGTTTATTGCGCACAAGCACATCATCCACGATGATTTCATCGCCACCAGGTTTGTCAGTTGATACCACAGGCGAAAGCACCACCAATGAAAGCCATTCTCGAAGTCGGTCAAAGAATCAAAATGCTAATGCAAAGAGTGGGACCCGTTCCCAGTCAACACGATCTCCCGTTAAAACACAAATCTAGCACACGCCGCTCCCCACGTTTTGCGGTAAGTGCACCGTATCACCCTATGAATAAATTCCTAGGTGGTTATTGTTTTGTACGTACTCCATAGAGCAGCAAAGCAATATCAGTGCTAAAGGATCAATGTGGATTTTCTCTTCGCAGGCTTGAGATGCAGGCAATAGGCGTGTCAAACACCACTTGAGTTTGGCGAGCAAGCTCCTGCGATTCAAATCGACTGCAGATCCTACCTATGCGGCGTGTTAGAGCTCGTGTCTAAGCGCTTGGCTCACCCTCCCAGCGACTAGCCGGGTCTATTGGGCGGTATAGCAGCAGGCATTATAGCTGTAGGAATAGATGCATCACAATTTCTGTGGTCATTGTAGGAATGCTGCTGATGGAGCAGATCCCCAGTAAAACTGAACTAGTAGACGACGCTCGCATGACCTGTACATTGTACTGTTACACATTCTGTTCTTTGGATTGTAGTGGCATACGCGGTTGTAGCTAGGTAATAATATATCAAATAAATCATCCCCGAGCATTGTAATTGTAGTTGTAGGTAGTTAGGATTCGCTCCCTGCTATGAGATTGCAGTGCTATACACTCTGTTGCGTGGCCTTTATAATAGTTTGGGTATTGCTAGCATGGTCGAGTTTTCTGCTCCTCCTGTTTGTAACTCCTCTGAGTTTAGTTGGATTGCTGTACAAATTTTGTCATCAATTGAAGTTTGTAACTTGTGTAATCTGTGTGTGCAGATTAGGCCATCCCAGACTATTTATCACTCAGACAAATGAAAGATAAATCCCACTTGCCATTTGCCATTCATATTCGCAGTTAACAATTCAGTTTAGTCCTCTACTGTCCCAACTTGTCTTATTGAACGGAAGCTCTGCGCAACCTGTCCTAGGAAGAATCAAACAATGACTACTCGTTTGGTCAATTGTTACCGTCCTCACACCTGATCACACTTTGGGTTTCTTGTTTGACTTTCGGCAGATGAGACCTGCATGTTTAAGGCATTCATGTGCGCGCTTCTATAAACTATGCTTGGCATCGCCGACATAACTGGCAAGTGGTGCATGATCCTAAACTATGCTTGGCTTGCTGTCGAACGACTCAAGCACGCATATATGATGAACCCACCTAGGGGGTACCTATTTTAACATTTATAATGGCTTGAAAGAATATGAAAAAGAATCATCAACACTCATACAACATGCATGTACATGCCACGTCACAAATTTTGGAGTTCAAACTCAAGAAACAAAAAAGACAAGTTTTTGTTGTGAATAGTATGAGTAGTACTTGATAGCTACCCGACATTGTTCTTCTAGAACATCATTAGTTTCTTTCAATTTTATCTCCATTATTTAAGGAATTGATTTAAGTTGTAGGGTTTGAAATCCAACTGCTCCACGTGAATCTGTATGTATGGGCGTCCAGCCGTCCAACCTGTCCATAACATGCCAAGTTTAGATGCCATCGCCAACATGGCAAATGGTAATCCGTCCTATCCTCTCGACAGCTCGACTAGTATATATTTTGCCTTCCTGTCCAACTCAGTGATGCAGTGACAGAGCTTAGTTTTTGTCTCCATCGATTAGTGACTTCCAGAGGTTGCCACCCTGCTGCATTCCGGGCGACTGTCGGGCTGGAGCACCTCCTCCCATCCCAACTCCGGTGAGAATTTCTCCACACCACACATAAGAGATCGCATTGGTCGACAGAGTCCTGAATCTTTTCCCCTCAATAAATTTTTCGAGCAGATCAGCCAAAGGTAGGCCGCAGCCAAGCTGAGAGCAGAGTGCAGAGCAGGGCAGGCCTGATAGCATGGAGTCGAAAGATCTGACGCAGTGGCTACCCGAGGACGTGCTCGTGGCCGTGCTCCGCCGCCTCCCGCCGCACGGCATCGCGACAGCTCGTTGCGTCTGCAAGGCCTGGCACGCCGCCGTCGACGCTCGCCGCCTGCTGGACCTCTTCCCGCCCTCGCTGGCCGGCTTCTTCATCAACTTCTTCGACCTCGACATCTCCGAGTTCTTCGCCCGCCCCCTGAGACGAGGCGTCGACACCGCGGTCAGCGGCAACCTCGGCTACGTGCCCACCACGGACGATAAAACTAGCATCGTCGTGGATCACTGCAACGGCCTTGTTCTGCTTCGCTCGGCGTCGGCCTCCTACGTGGTCAACCCGGCCACGCGACGCTGGGCGCCCTTGCCACCGCCGCCTCCTAGGCTTGAACATGGTTGTCCTTGGTCTGATGCCGCCATACTTGATCGCTGCTATGTAGTGTTTGACCCTGCTGTCTCGCCGCACTACGAGGTGCTGAGAATCCCGTCGATTCCGTGGCGCGCCACTGGGTTTGAACTGCAACAAGAATGGCCTCCATCGCCATTTCTTATGCACGTCTACTCCTCAACAACAGGGTGTTGGGAGGAAAAGTCATTTGCTCGGCGAGGGGATGCCATAGGAACTGTCGCCCATCTGCAGCAGCTCGAGAAGCGGTCCTTGGTGGTACCGCAACTCTCTGCCCACTGGCGTGGAGACCTTTATGTGTTCGACCAATTTGTTATGAGGTATGATCCAACTAATACCATTTTCATACTCTGCCTAACCTGACCAATTATGTGGTTAATTTATTGATATCGGTTTTATTGTCAATGTTTCTATTTTCGCCAGGATATCCTTATCAAGCGGAAGGTATCAAGCAATTCACCCGCCGGTGGATGTTGGTACGCGCGATCAAGAGTTTCGACTTGGACGGTCAGAGAATGGGGTTTGTTTCGCATCGTTTGATTCTCATCGTTGGCTTCAAGTTTGGATCCTTAACGAATTGCACGGTGAGATTGACTGGGTGCTGAAGCATGACAAAAACCTCAATCATATGTTGTCACGTGGAAGATATGATGCACAAGTTCAAGGGCCGTGGGTTATAGAAGATATCAACTACAATTTGAAGCATTCTACTTCTCCAATCGATATGAAAGAAGTAGAAGAGGAAGAATGGAACTCGGACAATGAGAATATTCTTGAAACCGGACATAGATTTAGAAATCCATACAATGGAAGTATCTCAATCCTTGGATTTCATCCTTACAGAGAAATTATCTTCCTGAATGAATCATTCAAGAGGGGATTGGCCTATCATCTCAATAGCTCGAAGCTTGAAGACTTGGGCAGCATCTACCCGAAAGATTACTCTTCCATGGTAATGTTTATTGAACAATCTTTTCCGTACACACCCTGTTGGATTGGGAAGTTACCTAGCAGCATTTAATTTGAACTTCATAAGCAGTTCTAGTGGGAAGTTACACAAGATAGATCCTTATTTTATTTTTAACGTAAGAGTTATTTTGGTCACTTATTCAATGTCCAACATCGTGGAATATTTTTTATTAGTTTAAATATAATGTACATGTTTAATTTCTCATCACATTTTCTCAATATTACCCACATAACGGAATCACTAATTTTATTGTTAAACTATAAGCTCCACTTGTACCATCCGTTGAATTCATGTAGAAATGATCATGCTTATGTCGGAAGCCCTTCCCAAAACTGCCACCTCTATTTATAATATGCATGTGCATGCCAAACTGAAAGTACATCTACCACCTAACTTTTGAACCTTGGGACTCGATTCTTCTAGATGTGTGGGTATGTCACACACTGTGTTTTCTAAACATGGCTTGCTTAATTATGTAAGATACATATTAAGGTAAATTATATCTTTTCGTGCATTGGAACTATTGAGCGGGGATTTTCTTATTATTTGACTTGAATGAATTGTTTGCTATTTGGATCCTTTTCCAAGAGTGGCTTTGTAGCAAAAATTGATTCAAAACCTTGAACTTAGTCTTAACGTGTAAGGAAGTTCCTAAAAGATACTCCGTACTATAAGTTTTTAATAAGCTATATCTTACTAACATTTTTTTACTTTAACCCTAAAATCCCTACTCCTAATGTAGAAGTATTTTCTTTCAAAATAGAAAATGCTTTAAAAAAATAAGATCTATATATAGGGTATCTCTTTTACTTTGCAAAATAAAGTTATAGAGACTATTTTAATACACATTTCACCCCATTTGAGAAGTAGCGGAATAGGAAAACACATACCATTAAAAATGTCCACATGGACCTTATGCTAAAGTTGATAGAAGAACACCCTTCTCCTTCGATAGCTGTAAAAAATACAATGAGTCACCCATGCATGTTCATCGTTGTGATGAGACATTTTACACATGTTTCCATTAGACTATTGGAGATTTCTGGTTCTGCTAACGGCGGCAAGCCATGCTTCCCATGCTGCAGCTCGAAATGGTAGTCAAAGACATATACAAAATTGAATTTATCTTGAGGACACCGCAATATAGCAGTAGCGGAGGATAATCCAAATTTTTGATATGGCTAAGTCAAAGACACATACAATCGCATAATTAGGGACATAATGGGGAGGGGGCCAACGCCCCCCCCCCCCCCACCCCATGCATATGGTAAGGATGTAAGATCCAATTCAGATGATCCCTTTCTTCATTATCTTCACGTGCAAGCCAAGTGAGAGACGACTGACTCATTAAGGAAGAAGGAAGGATGCAAAGGCACTTACTCAAACATACATAGCCAACAAGTCAGTCGTAGCTATCCTCATTACGACAATCACCTTTGTCGTTACTTTCACACTACCTGGAGGATACAACCATGCAACTGGAAGCGAGGGACGTCCCATTGATTGCGTGGATCACACGTTCGTTGGGAGACCCCAAGAGGAAGGCATGAAGCAATGTAGCAGCAGTTTCCCTCAGTATGAAACCAAGGTTTAATCGAACCAGTAGGAGCAAGAAATCACTTCTGAAGGTTGTTGGTGGCGGAATATGTCACGGCGCAACACCAGAGAATCCGGCGACCGACGTGGAACCTGCACACAACACAACCAAACTATTTTGCCCCAACGAAACAGGAAGGTTGTCAATCTTCCGGGCTTGCTGTAAACAAAGGATTAAACGTATGGTGTGGAAAACAGTAGTAAATTGCAGAGAATGAAAAAGAATAATGTTTGCAGTTGGTTGTATTATCAGTGTAAAAGAATGGACCGGGTCCACAGTTCACTAGTGGCGTCTCTTCATAAAAGATAACTAACATGCTGGGTGAACAAATTACAGCTGGGCAATTGACAAAATATTGAGCGCATGACAATGCATATATATGACATGATGATTACTATGATATTCATGTGGGCATTACGACAAAATACATAAACCGTTATCCAACAGCGTCTATGACTAATAATCCACCGCCAGGTTGTCATCCGAGTTCCCCGTTGGTATTAAGTTGCAAACAACGGATAATTGCATTAAGTAATGTGAGTAATGTAAACAAATGCATTAGACCTAACGGCGCACACTTAAGCTAAGCATCGGTTATTTTATCCCTAGTGGCAACAGCACATCCACAATCTTAGAAGTTGCTGTCACTCTCCCAGATTACCGGAGGCATGAACCCACTATCTAGCATAAATACTCACTCTTGGAGTTACAAGCATCTACTTGGCCAAAGCATCTACTAGTAACGGAAAACATGCAAGATCATAAATAACATATAAGATAGATTGATAATCAACTTGACATAGTATTCAATATTCATCGGATCCCAGCAAACACAACATGTAGCATTACAATAAGATGATCTTGATCATTATAGGCAGCTCACAAGATCTAAACATGATAGCATAAAGTGAAGAGACAACCATCTAGCTACTGCCATGGACCCGTAGTCCAAGGATGAACTACTCACGCAGCACTCCGGAGGCAGGCATGGTGATGTAGAGCCCTCCGGTGATGATTCCCCTCTCCGGCAGGGTGCCGGGAAGAGCTTCTGAACCCTCCCGAGATAGGGTTAACGGCGGCGGCGTCTCTGGAACTTTTCGTGGATAATGGCTCTGGTATTTAGGGTTTTCGCGTCGGGAGGAATAAATAGGCGAAAGGGCGGCGGCTGGAGAGTCTCGTGGGCCCCACACTGAAAGGGCAAACTTGCCCGTAATCTTGTTTTGGTGATTATGACAACAAAAGCCGTGTTTAACAGTATGTTGAGCTTGTGACAGGTTCAAAGTTCACAAACAAAGAAGTTTTATGCTTGTGGAAATGCTCAGGTTTTATACTGGCCGGAAGTTCCGGATTGGCCCGGAAGTTCCGGCCCAAGGGCGGAAGTTCCGGCCTAAAACTTCCGGCCGACTTTTTTCGAAGAAAAAGGGTACTGTGGTCGGCCGGAGATTTGCCCGGAGGTTTGCCCGGAAGTTCCGGCAAGCCGGAACTTCTGGCCCAACCGGAACTTCCGGCCTAAGTGAAAACTGTGTCAAACTGAGGGCAACGGCTAGAATTTCTGGAGGGGTATAAATACCCCTCCACCTACCTCCAGCTGAGGAGCTCGCCCAGAATTCAAGATCCCCATTGTTGCAAGCTCAAGAATCACTAGATCTCCCAATCCCTCCACCCAAACTCGTTGATCTTTGGAGGATTGAAGGAGAAGGCCTCGATCTACATCTTCACCAAGCCGTTCTTCATTTCCCCCTCATTCACTTGAGGGACCATTAGCTAGGGTTTCCACTAGGAAAACCTAGCCCCCTATTGTACTCACTTGATTGTCTTTGTGACAGATTGTAGCTGTTTGGGAGCCCCCAATCCTTTGTGGGTTGTGCCCCAAGTCGTTGTTGTAAAGGCTCCGGACTCCACCTCGAAGGTTTCCGATAGTTGAAGTGAACCAAACCTTTGTGGTGCGGTTCACCGGAGAAGAGGGTGAGGCCTTTGTGGCCGTTGAACCATTGTGTTGGTTCACACCTCTCCAACGAGACGTACTCTCCTAAAAAGGAGGAACTCGGGATTACATCCGTGTCTCCGCGTGCTTTGACTTCGGTTACCTCTATCCTTGTTTACCGCCTTATTATATCGTGCTTAGTTGCTAGCTTGTCATATAGGTAAATTCACCGTAGTTGCATATCTAGAGAATTTACCTTTTGTGTCAAGCCTAAATTGAAAAAGACTAAAATTGGAGTAGCACCTATTCACCCCCCCCCCCCTCTAGGTGTCATACCGATCCTTTCACACACCACCCCATGGCGCGGCAGGGGGGCCCCCGCGGCCCCATGGTGTGGGTGCCTCGTGGCTCTACTCCGTCTCTCCTTTAGACTCCGTGTACGTGTTGGAAAAATAGGAGGTTCTGTCCAAGTTTCGTCCAATTCCGAGAATATTTCCAGACTAGCTTTTCTGGAATACAAAAACAGCAGAAAACAGGAACTGGCACTGTGGCATCTTGTTAATAGGTTAGTCCCAGAAAATGCATAAAAATGCTATGAAGTGTATATAAAACATGTAACAATTGGTATAATATCAACATGGAACATCAGAAATTATAGATACGTTTGAGACGTATCAAGCATCCCCAAGCTTAGTTCTACTCGTCCTCGAGTAGGTAAAACGATAAAAACAAAATAATTTCTGAGGTGACATGCTACAATCATAATCTTGATCAAATAGTATTGTAAAGCACATGTTATGAATGAAGTGATCCAGGTCAATGGTCTATAGTTTGCTAGCAAGTAGATAATGAGCAAACAACTGAATCATATAAGCAAAAACTTTTCATGAATAGTACTTTCGAGACAAGCATCAAAGAGTTTTGCATAAGAGTTAACTCATAAAGCAATAGATTCTAAGTAAAAGGTATTTAACCAACACAAAGGAAGATTTAAGCTTCAGCAATTGCTTTCAACTTTCAACATATATATCTCATGGATATTTGTCAACACAAAGCATATAATAAGTGCAATATACAAGCATATAAAAATTGTTGCACCAAAGTTGACACTAGTGTTTGCTTCTAAGATAGAAAGAAGTAGGAAAACTGACTCAACATAAAAGTAAAAGAAAGGCCCTTCGCAGAGGGAAGCAGGGATTAAATCATGTGCTAGAGCTTTTTAAGTTTTTGAAATCATATAGAGAGTAAAAATAAGTTTTGAGAGGTGTTTGTTAATTGTCAACGAATCAGAAAATGGAAAGTACAATATGACCCCTGCCAACCAGACTTTTAAGAGCGGCTCCCATGAAGGACGTTATTTCTACCAGCAAGGCAGATCATCCCTCTTTCTCTTTTGTTTACACATGCAGATATTTCACTGTTTGTCATTGCTTGACTGATAAATCAGGGCAAAAATGTGAAGAGAATTAAGCGGTTAAAGTTGTAATTAATTGGGACTGGGCACCCCATTTGCCAGCTCTTTTTGCAAAATTAATGGATAAGCGGATGTATATGCCGCTAGTCCGGTGGTAAAGTCTGTTTGACAGTTGACATAAAGACATCCACCCCGTCCTCATGAGCTTGGTAAACATTGACACAAAATAGGAGTAATAATTTTGAATAGTTTAAAGGTAGCACATGAAAAATTTACTTGGAATGGCAAGGAAATACCACATATAGGTAGTTATGGTGGACACAGATGGCATGGATTTTGGCTCAAGGTTTTGGATGCACGAGAAGCATTCCCTCTCAGTACAGAGTTTAGGCTAGCAAGGTTATTTGAAGCAAACACAGGATATCAACCGACACAGCAAGACTTATATGAAAACATATTGCAAGCATTATAAGACTCTACACTGTCTTCCTTGTTAACCAAACCCTTTTACTAGAAAATATCTAGACCTTAGAGATACCAATCATGCAAACCAAATTTCAACGAGCTTTACGGTAGTTCTTCATTAATAGGTTTTAACTACATGATACAAAAGCTTAAACATGAACTACTTGATAACTCAAAACAATTGACAAGTATCAAATTATCCAATACAGTGATCTACAAGAATATGTAAGCTTTTTCCATTATACCATCTACCACATGCAACATTTTCTGTTCCAACCAAACACCAATCAATTTATTTCAACATAAACTCTCCAAACAATTATAAGTGAAGCAAGAGAGTACTTTCTTTAAAAGAACTAACAGCTCTGAATAAGAGATGCATGCAAAACAGGAGCTAAAAGCATAGCAATAGCTAGATAAGAATACTCAACAAGTATAAGTGAAGAATAGGAGTATTCATATGAAAAAGCGGAGCGTGTCTCTCTCCCAATCAAGAATGCTGGGGTCCAATCAAGTTGACCATAAGAAAAATAAAATACTGAAAATAAAAGCACACAGACGCTCCAAGTAAAGCACATATGATGTGAAAGAATTAAAATATAGTTTCACTAGAGATGACCTGATAAGTTGCTGATGAAGAAGGGGATGCCTTGGGCATCCCCAAGCTTAGACGCTTGAGTCTTCTTGAAATATGCTGGGGTGATCCATGGGAGCATCCCCAAGCTTAAGCTCTTCACTCTTCTTGATCACATTATATCATCCTTCTCTCTTGACCCTTGAAAACTTCCGCCACACCAAACTCAAAGTAATTCTCATTAGAGGGTTAGTGCACAATCAAAAACTCACATGTTCTATAAGGACACAAACATGACCGTTACTTTTAACATTAGCTACTGCCACTGATGTTATGTGAAGCTCTTCACCCTAAAAAAGAATTCCACTCAACACTAGTAAAAGAGAGAATGCGAAAAATAAAAGACAGAATCTGTCTAAACAGAACAGTCCGTAAAGACGAATTTTTTCGAGGCACTTACGTTGCTCAGATCGAAAAACTTTAAACTAACGAAAGATGCGTACATATCTGAGGATCACGCACAAAAATTTGCAGATTTAAATAATTTTTCTGTGATTTTACAGAATTAAAACGGTGAACAGCAAAATCTGTTCCTGCGCAGAAATCCAAATCTAGCATCATCTTCCTATTAGAGGCAATACTTGGCACAACAATGCGATAAAATAAAGATACAAAGGAATTGTTACAGAAGTAAACAACTCCTTGACTCAAAAAGAAAAGAAAAATTGCAGAAATAAAATAATGGGTTGTCTCCCATAAGCGCTTTTCTTTAACGCCTTTTAGCTAGGCTGAAATTTTAATGATGCTCTCATAGATAAGAGTTGAAACAAAAGAAGCATCAAGAAGAAATATAAACACATTTAAGTCTAACCCACTTCCTATGCAAAGGAATCTTGTAAAAAATAAATTATTGAAGATAAAGCAAATAGCATAGAAGATGAAACAAATGCAACTTCAAAACTTTCAACATAAAGAGGTGTTTTAGTACTTGAAAACTTTTACAACCATATTTTCCTCTCTCATAATAATTTTCAGTAGCATCATGAACAAACTCAACAATATAACTATCACATAAAGCATGCTTTTCATGATCTACAAACACATAATTTTTATCAAGCTCAAAATAGTGGGATCAAAATTAATTAATGTCATGACATCTCCAAACCCACTTTTAACAATTTAAACAAGATGATTGATCACTCTCAAAGGTATGGGACTCCATTAGCTAAAGTCAATACCTCTCCAATCCCATTTTTAGTATAGTACAATAATATTATCAAGCAATATAGGACCATCATCTAGAGCTTTATCATAAACATTTTCTAAAAAACTTTCTCATTACCATGCATTTCGAAATTAGGAAAAATAGAGGATTATCATAAGATTATCAAAATAGCATGGATTATCATAAATAACAGTAGCATAATCATTTCCACAAGTTTCATCATAGGGAATATTTCAAGAGAATCCATAGGAACATAACATTCATCCTCCTTTGTAAGCATGGAGGGCAATCAAATAGTAAGAGATAAAGAGTTACTCTCATTAGAAGGTAGGCATGGGTTAATCCATTCTTCCTCCTTTTGTTCATCACTCTCTCCTCTTTTTCATCCAATGAGCTTTCAGCTTCAGCAGTTTCTTCTTCACAGGTTCCTGCAAGACAATGGTTCTTCTTTTTGAGGATGTTTTTCTCAAGAAATTCAGTAATATAAGGATTATCATTATAATACTCAAGGCAATATCCAAGCATAGCAAAAGTATCAGATCTATAAGGAGCATCATCATCTTGAATATAACCAGCAATTTCATAGGCACCCTTAAAAACAAAAAATTCTTCAATTTGTTCAAGATTAACAAAGTCATAGTTTCCTTTAGCATAAGCAGCCAAGGTTTCATTATCATTATAATCACATTGGAAAGGGAGGTGTTTATGCCTTCTACAACATAAAGATTCATTAAAGCAGTAGGATTCATCATAAGTAGAGCACAAGTTTTTAGCAAAATAATTCAATCTACTTATTTGTTCCCATAAATATTTCCCTTTTTGAGATAAGCGGTATTCCTTATAATAATTTTGTTGTTCCTCTGTGAACCCACTTAGCCAATAAGATTTCGCTTCAGAGAGACCAGCCATTGATAGCAAGTAAACAACTAGACATAATAACAAACCGAAATAAACTAGATGCAGAAAACTAATTTTTTGTGTTTTTGATAAATAAAGCAAACAAGACAAAATAAAAATAAACTAAGCAAGACAAAAACAAAGTAAAGAGATTGGAAGCGTGAGACTCCCCTTGCAGAAATCCTCTTGCTCCCCGGCAACGGCGCCAGAAAATATGCTTGATTGCGTGGATCACACGTTCGTTGGGAGACCCCAAGAGGAAGGTATGAAGCAGTGTAGCAGCAGTTTCCCTCAGTATGAAACCAAGGTTTAATCGAACCAGTAGGAGCAAGAAATCACTTCTGAAGGTTGTTGGTGGCGGAATATGGCACGACGCAACACCAGGGAATCCGGCGACCGACGTGGAACCTGCACACAACACAATCAAACTACTTTGCCCCAACGAAACAGTGAGGTTGTCAATCTCACCGGCTTGCTGAAAAAAAGGATTAAACGTATGGTGTGGAAAACAGTAGTAAATTGCAGAGAATGAAAAGAACAATGTTTGCAGTTGGTTGTATTATCAGTGTAAAAGAATGGACCGGGGTCCACAGTTCACTAGTGGTGTCTCTCCATAAAAGATAACTAACATGCTGGGTGAACAAATTACAGCTGGGCAATTGACAAAATATTGAGCGCATGACAATGCATATATATGACATGATGATTACTATGATATTCATGTGGGCATTACGACAAAATACATAGACCGTTATCCAACAGCGTCTATGACTAATAATCCACCGCCAGGTTGTCATCCGAGTTCCCCGTTGGTATTAAGTTGCAAGCAACGGATAATTGCATTAAGTAATGTGCGTAATGTAAACAAATGCATTAGACCTAACGGCGCACCCTTAAGCTAAGCATCGGTTATTTTATCCCTAGTGGCAACAACACATCCACAATCTTAGAAGTTGTTGTCACTCTCCCAGATTACCGGAGGCATGAACCCACTATCTAGCATAAATACTCACTCTTGGAGTTACAAGCATCTACTTGGCCAAAGCATCTACTAGTAACGGAAAGCATGCAAGATCATAAATAACATATAAGATAGATTGATAATCAACTTGACATAGTATTCAATATTCATCGGATCCCAGCAAACACAATATGTAGCATTACAATAAGATGATCTTGATCATGATAGGTAGCTCACAAGATCTAAACATGATAGCATAAAGTGGAGAGACAACCATCTAGCTACTGCCATGGACCCGTAGTCCAAGGATGAACTACTCACGCATCACTCCGGAGGCAGGCATGGTGATGTAGAGCCCTCCGGTGATGATTCCCCTCTCCGGCAGGGTGCCGGGAAGAGCTTCTGAACCCTCCCGAGCTAGGGTTGACGGCGGCGGCGTCTCTGTAACTTTTCGTGGATAATGGCTCGGGTATTTAGGGTTTTCGCGTCGGGAGGAATAAATAGGCGAAAGGGCGGCGGCTGGAGAGGCTCGTGGGCCCCACACCACCCCACGGCGCGGCAGGGGGGCCCGCGCGGCCCCATGGTGTGGGTGCCTCGTGGCTCTCCTCCGTCTCTTCTTTGGACTCCGTGTACGTGTTGGAAAAATAGGAGGTTCTGTCCAAGTTTCGTTCAATTCCGAGAATATTTCCAGACTAGCTTTTCTGGAATACAAAAACAGCAGGAAACAGGGACTGGCACTGTGGCATCTTGTTAATAGGTTAGTCCCAGAAGATGCATAAAAATGCTATGAAGTGTATATAAAACATGTAACAATTGGTATAATATCAACATGGAACATCAGAAATTATAGATACGTTTGAGACGTATCACCCATCATGTCAAAGAAGGCTTCATTCAAGACATTCTTTATCTTTGACACCTTGGCAATGTGCTCCTCATTTTTTGTTGCCTTCATATGCATCATCTCAAGGTGGGAGGAATATGAGCTTTTGATCTAGTATAGATCATTTACCAAGAAGCTTATGTGGTTTGCAAACGTGGGAGCTACTACTGTTTTTTTTCAACCGGGTTATATACGGTGTTGTTCGTGCGTCTTCGGTGCTTGGCCATTGTTATATGCATTAATTTAACTTTGTTGACCATTATTGCTGGGCAAATGACATGCCTATAAGGTCATATTCTGCTTTCTGATACTATTTTTCAAGTTTATCTGTAATGGATATTGTTTGGTTACTCATATATATTGTTAACCCATCAGAAAAATATTGTACTGTTAATGTTTGTATTCCATTCAAATTCTATCTAGAGAGATAAGCATGCCATCTCTAGTGGCAATCACCATGGCTTATTAGGATTAGAAAGATTAGAGTTGCCACAAAACGAGTGAAAGAAAGCACCATGAAATAATATGTGAAGAACAACTCAGTATATTTACGAGCACTAAAACTATGAACCTATTCACCTATGAGTTGGGTGTTGATACTATTGATCAATGTAGAGAAGAGCAACATTAAGATTAAGTCTTGACAAATCGTGAAGGTTACCTAATGTTCTGTTCTACGACACAAGAGGGTTTCTATGGTTCTATCGGATCAACCTGATTAAGGCGTCATTAGATCAACCTGATCTATCTGGAGTTCAAATCACGAAATTTCATAATATTGTCAATCTTGATGCATGAAAGAAAAAGAACACTTATATACTTAGTGTCTATTAGCCCACTGGATATGGTCCTGCTCATATCCGGTGGGCTAGTTGAGCCCAGGCTCGAGTACCTTGCATATTTAATTCTCTTTTGTTTCTCAATTTTTTGGTCTATTTTTTCTCTAAAATATTAACAGTCTTTTTATACCGTTTACAAAATGTTTGATACATTTTTCCATTCTTAGATGTCTCTTGTATCTTTAGAGTTTAGACAGCCTTTAATGGAGCAAATCCTGGGTTAGACAAACTACATAAGTAAATACTTGATCCTGTTTTTGATGTCTCTCGTGGAAACTAAAATTAATGGTTGACCCTCTATTCCTATGTTTGGTTGAATTTCTTGCATATCTGTAATCCCAGTGCCAACGAGATCGAAGTAACTTCCTAGATTAAGTTACACCAGCAGTCTCAAAGATGTCATGTAATTAATTATCATATCATGATTTCAAAGAATCATCCAACAAAATATTAGGTCCTGATGGCTATATAAGTTACTCAGTGAGGATGGCGTATGGCAAAAACTTCTGAGAAAAACAATATGTTGGTTCAAAAGTTATCTCCAACTTTACTGGAAACCAAGGGGTTCTCACTTTTAGGCAGGTGTAATGGCGAAAATGCAAGAATTCTTCACTTTGGATCTTTCCTCGTAAGTATGGTCCAGATATTCATTTTTGGGAGGACTCATGGCTTGGCAATGCCCTTCTCATGGGATTCCTGGGTTGTACAATATTTGATTTTATTTTGTTTCTAATGGGCCATATCGAGTGGGTTAGTTGAGCCTAGGTTCGAGATAATTTTATGTTGTTTCTCAAATAAAATTGTCCTTTTCCCCTTTAAAAATGGGCGAATGTACAACAAGTGGAATGTTGGAAGGGTTTCATTATGAGATTCTGCTAAAAATTGAAGCATTGAGATCTTCTATAAAACCATTTACAAAGGCTGCCAAACCGAGGTGCTTTCTTTTATTAATCAACGGGGAAAAGAGAGCGTCTGGCTTGAGCATGAACCAAATAAAAAGAAAGAATGGAAATTTGATATGTGAGTTTGGAATAAATACTTAAATTAGTTGGAATCCTTTAGACAATTTTTCTTTTGGCAGAATATCAGTTTTCCTTTCAGCTGCTGGAGGAGCCCTATCCTAAAGACCAGTACACATGCGCCGCCGCCAAAATGTGGCCGAGCAGCCCCTGCGGGACCAGCTCGCCCTGCCTTTGCGGGGATATGCTCGTGGTGTTCACCCACCAAATACTTAACAGTTTAGCACAACTTAATACCAGACATTTATATCGAAAACGTATAATGAAGCCCGAGCTACATGGAGCTCGTTTTTTTGAAAATTCGAAATTGACATTTTTAAGTTTCCAAAAATCGTGAAAAATTATACATTCTATATTAACATATAGAAATTAAAAAGTCACAAGCAGTAAAGCAGCGAGCAGTGCAATACATAAGTTTTGATGATCCAGCTGCCGTTGTAGATTTGCAAGTAAACTGAATTAGTCAACGTACGTAGGTGCTATGATCAAGTGTTGTCAAACGCGAGCATCTTAACGTCTCTCCACCTGGACAAATCAGATCAAGAGGCGGACACATGAGAACATGTACGTTTGCGGCAATGAGCAGAGTAACTAACATTTGGGCCCAAACCTCCACCTATGGCAAAGAGAACGCCTCCGCATGCGTCTCTGCCTATAACGGCCCGCCTCGACTATGAAAATATCTTTTACCACTCAACTGCCTAAAAAGGTCTTCCTTGTGAAGCAAACACAATAAATATGGTACAAACTGTCATAACTATAATTTACAATAATATTAGAACATATTTTAGCTCTACTGCCAAAATATTTTGAGCTTTCTTAACATTCAGCTATAATTTCCTACTTATTCGCATTTTATACAATTTATTGAAAGTAACTAAATTGGAACTACATGTGTGCTAAAATTTGTTCTAGAAATCGTAAAAATGCATATTCATGTAACCATGTTAAATCTATGTAAAATCAGATGTCCTTGTATGAAAATGTGGACCGACAATTTGCACATGTCGGTGTTCCCACTGGACTATGCTGGACCACACCGTTGTGGGGACTGCTCCTCCGCCGCTTCCATGGGCGATGGAATGGACTTGGAATTAGGTATTTCGTTAGGGACTTTGTACTTGTAGCGAGGTAGCCATTAGATGAGAATTTTAACGGCGGAAAACATAACTGTATAATGCCGTGAAAAGGAGACACTCTGATTATAATGCATTTTGTGAAGGCATGAAGAAAACATGTATCGACTGAAGTTGCCGTTTATTCGTATGGGCATACTGTTTTTACCTTTACACGCAGGACTGGATTAACATAAACATGTGTGATACTGTCAAAATTCAAATACGGACACGTTTAAATAATCATGTGCGATGTAGAAAAGGAGACACTCTGATTATAATGCATTTTGTGAAGGCATGAAGAAAACATGTATCGACTGAAGTTGCCGTTTATTCGTATGGGCATACTGTTTTTACCTTTACACGCAGGACTGGATTAACATAAACATGTGTGATACTGTCAAAATTCAAATACGGACACGTTTAAATAATCATGTGCGATGTAGAAAACCTATGAACTTTTTTTTTGCGAAAAGAAAACCTACGAACCTGATAACAAGCGCTTGTACTATGTTCACTGACAAACATGTTTGCACTAGGACACTTGTTCAACAAACATGTTATGTTTACCCGAGTCAAACCACGGTGACATTTCTGAATTATTGGAGAGTGGATGCTGTACTCCGTGCATGACTCCACTCTTGAGATCCGTCGCATTTATACCACGTTGCGTCGAGCTGAAAAATCGTCCACTCTTGAGAACGTTGTACTTACCTGTTTCTAGTTATGACAGTGTGTGTCTGGTAATTAAGAAAATGAAAAAGAAAGGCGGTGGGGACACACAGTTGCCTGCCCCATTCCCAGCGCTATCTGACGCCCAAATCGATCCACAAATCGCCCGTTGCATTGCATTACATCTAAGAGAGCAAGCAAGGAACAGCAAGGTACGTTCTTGTCGATTGCGTCGATCCGTTTTCCCGTTTTCCGTTTGGATCGAGGAATCTTGTCCTTCACCTTGCTTGCCTGTGGTTCCCTTGTCGCATCTTGCTGACCTCGCTATCCCAAACATGGCAGCCGGCACTACAGCAGCAGCCAGTTCATCTATCTGGAGATGGACAAGCGGCTCCTGAAAGCATCCACATCTGGTGATTCCACATCAATGAAGGCCATGGCTTCGCATGATCCAAGCATTCTTCTTGGAACAACTCAATCTGGGAACACCGGCCTCCACATAGCCTCCATCCATGGCCACAAGGGGTTCTGCAAGGATGTGCTGGAGCTACAGGAGTCTCTTCTCGCCACCGTAAACATGGACGCGGAGACGCCACTTATCGCCGCGGTGAGATATGGCCATGTCTCCCTGGCTTCGTTTCTACTCGGACGCTGCCGTCAGCCAGCAATCCTGCAACAAGACAGGTACAGATTTAACGCACTGCACCATGCTATTCGCAACGGCCACAATGATCTTGCGCTGGAGTTGATAGAAGCAGAGCTTGCACTGTCGCAAGCTGTGGCCAAATGCAACGAGTCACCCCTGTTCTTGACGGTGATGAGAGGTTTTGCGCATGTCTGTGAGAAACTAATGCAGAATCCTGCTTGTGCTTATTCCGGAGGACAACACGGTTGGAATTGTCTACATGCTGCCGTTACAAATGGCGATCATGGTGAGATATATATAATAGTATATGGAGTGCAAATTACATCAACTTTGTCATCTCACTCTGGCTCGTTTGTTTCTAGGCATTGCTAAAATTATTATAGAGAAGCATCCTGAATTGGCCAGACAAGGCGACAAAATATTGTGTACTCCAGTAAGACTGGCTGTTCTTTCTGGCAAGATCGACGTGTTACGAGTAATGCTGGAACATGATTCGACTCTAGGGTATGAAATCGACAGCCCGGGTTCTCCTCTCCTCGATTCTGCCGCATACAGAGGTCAGGTTGCTTCTGCTCAAGAGCTTCTGAAACATTGTCCCGATGCTCAGCCTTATAACAAAGAAAATGGTGACACGATGCTTCATACGGCTACATGGAATGAACAGGCGGAGTTCGTTGAATTTGTCCTCAGAGAACCACTACTTCACAAACTTGTTAACGCGCAAAACAACAAGGGAAAGACCGCTCTGCATTATGCGGTCCGAAAGTGCAATCCTAGATTAGTGGTTGCTTTACTGTCTCGCCAGGATATAGATGCAACGGTGCTTGACAACCGTGGTGTTCCACCAGCTTGGGAACTGTCAGGCGTCTGGGAAAATGCCAAGACTTTAAACTGGGTACGTACATATATTAAAAATAAATATTGACCATGTATATAAGCAGAGTTGTTGGCTGCTACTCCCTCAGTTCCATAATGTAAGCCTTTTTAGCAAGTTAAACTAGTTTGCTAAAAAGGCTTATATTGTGGAACAAATGTAGTATTAAATCTCACGAATTTCATCTCTGCTAATTATTGCTGAAATAGATTCTCTTGTTGGTTATTTATGTTGTGTAATACTCTCAAGTTTATTATTATGCATAGTGTAATTAAATATCTGCTTAGGCATTAAGATCTTTCACGGTCAGTTTAAATAAAAATGGCTCTAGTTTTTGGCTGCAATTTTTTAATATAATAAACCATGATGAATAACACTATTATTTACATAGTAGAACATATCATATTTATTATTCATACTATGAGCTTCATCCGAACCTTATCCCTTTGATGCATGCAGAACGAAGTGATCATGCTTATGTCCAAAGCTTATCCACAAGGTGCTCTCTCACTTCATAATCTACAAGTGACGGCCAAGCGAAAGATGGCTGACAAATCAAGGAAGGATGCAAAGTCACTAACTCAAACATACACAACAAATACCTCATTAGTATCGATCCTCATTACGACAATCACCTTTGCCGCTGCTTTCACTCTTCCTGGAGGATATAGCAACGATGCGGGAAGCGAGGGACTTCCCATCATGTCTAAGAAGTTTGCATTTCAAGCATTTTTTATTTTCGACGTTTTAGCAATGTGCTCCTCATTTTGCTGTTGCCTTCATATGCATCATAGCAAGGTGGGAGGATTACGAGTTCTTGATATATTACAGATCATTTACCAACAAGCTCACATGGTTTGCATATGTGGCAACAACTACGGCCTTTTCAACTGGCTTATACACGGTGCTTGCACCGTGCTTACACTGGTTGGCCATTGCTATATGCGTTCTTGTAGCTTTTTTGCCCATTTTTACTTGGCTGCTGGGCAACTGGCCTGTCTTGAAACTCAGATATCGTTTGGGTAAAAGTTTCAACTCCGATCTCCTTGACATGGTGTGACCTCAGCAATTTGTCTTATGGTTCTCATTTCTGATACTTTTGTACTAACCACAGTTCAAAACTGCGACACTTACTTTGGATCGGAGGGAGTAACACTTTGTAATTTATATGTAATCGACATTGCCTGGGTACAAATATTGTATTGTGAACTCATCAGAAAAATGGTGTAGTGTTAATTCTTGTATTCTATTCAAATCTGTCCAATTAATCTCCTTGGTGGTGGTCTGGACTAATCAGTTTACCGTATTGTTCTGTTGTTTAACTATATAATTTTAAATTTATCGGCAATAGCTATTATCTGGCTACCAATATTGTAGTACAGTTTATTCATCACAATAAAAATAGATTTCTGTTAATTATATGGCTAGAACTTGAAGCATGTGCATTGTCATAGATTTCAAATAATAGCTGAAAATGACTATAGCAGAAAGGTAAGGTTGCGGTTAATGAATAATTACGATAAAGTCGACAGAGGTTCTGTGATGAACATCTCCAACAGGAGCATTAAAATATCTCTCCACCTGAACAACAGACCAAGAGACTGCTATGAGACAACCAGTGTAGAACACTGCTCTCGTGCTCTGAGGCGGCTTCCCCCCAGGCAAATGGAAGGGCCTCCTTATATGTCTTTGAATTACAAACAGGCACTGAGGCGAAGCTTGTGAGACTTTCGGAATCAACGCGGCCAAAAAACTGCAGTTCAGACTAAGGGAGCAAATTGGAAGAAACGTAGTGCTAGGCTGCTAGCTTCATCAAAGAACCAGGATCGGTTTCTTGGGCTGTGACCAGGGACAGTTCAGGACAAATCATCTCATCCGCCTGGGATGTGATCCCTCACTGTCACACTTTAGGGAGGATAAACAGGTGGCACAACGAGATTGCAAAATTTAGCCGTGTTTCTTGTCATGGTGGTGTGTGTGAAGTCTTCTCCTTCTATTTTTTTTTTTTGACGGGGTCTTCTCCTTCTATTTAATTGCATGTAAAATTTCCAAAAAAAAAAAAAAAAACTGCAACCTGCCCCTTTAAGCTGAAATAGCAAACCCACCACGCTAACACTATGACCCAACCAGTGCCAAGTGACAAGGAGGATTCCAGATGACCACACTAGACTGAATCAAGAAATCAATCATAATTACGAGTGCAAACAATCTATCCACATTACGGTTACAGCTTGACGATGTTGTTCTATAGTACATCCACGGTAGCCAATTCTACAAAAGGGCGAATGAGTAAACAACACGATGCTTCTCAGAAGTGAACCAAACTGTATACCAGAGTCCATGAAAGCTGCAAACGAGCGAAGGATCTGTTAGTAATCAACATCACCGAGCTTACTCAACATGCGGGCACAAAGAAGCAAGAATTTTGAGGAGTCGATGTATTGTTACAAGCTTGTGTTGTTTCTGTTAGATATTTGTTGATAAGTTGTATTACATTCTGCTTGTGCTGTGGCTGTTTAGGAGCAAAATGGCAAAAACAAACATGGAAATAATTCACTATCAAAGCAGGTGCTTGTGTGGCCACATGAGTCTGATGTGGGTGCAAATAGTAGGAAGCAACGATGGAGCAAAACATAATGATGGACGATGGCTCTATATCTTTACCAGGAAAAGGGTGAACGAAGCAAAGAGACCCTCCTGCAGTAGGGCGGCATGGCCTCCAAAGTCTTCCTCATCGACCTTGAGCAGATACGCATAGTACAAATGAACTATCACGGTGGAAATAGTAAAGAATCTGCAACATAGCAAACGAAACAAGATACAGGGTCAAACTGGGCTGAAAGAGGTACACCATTCTGCATGTATCGAAAGAGGTACACCCTTCTGCATCTATCGAAAGAGGTTAAAAGATATATCCTAAGACAGCTTGGAAATCTGAAAACAGGCACCATGCTACTAAGTTCTCCAGCTAAATTACAAAAAACCAACTAAGTTATTGTAATCTTGCATTACTGACAACAAAATACAATTGTAATTAAACAAAGAGGCACATTACTGGGAATGGAGAGTGTGGGGTCATGAACTGGTGATTTTAAGTGTCTGAACATAGAAAATGCTCAGCTGTTGAACAAAGATCGGTAATAAAGCAATGTCACCACTCACAACGCAATTTTGCACCAGAGCGTATCCCCTGGTGAAGGGAGCAAACACAATGAATAAAGGACACTCCATATTTGGATGGCAAATATCGCATTTGGTTTGAGAATGTAATCTTTCCAAGGAACACTAGCACGCCAAGCAAAGCATGCCAAATTATTCACTAAACAGCCACCTAGAAACTTCATATTAGGATGTCATAGTTCGCATCTGGTTTGAGAATGCAGATCTTTCCAAGTTCCTTCTAGCAAGACGCGGGCGGGCAATCATACATCAGCACTTTGCCAATTTATTCACTAACAACCAGGTAGAAGCTCCATGCCACTATACGCGCTAGCTGTGTTGGTTTGTTTACCGGCATGCCAAACAATGCAGAGATCACTTGAACAGCACATACAACATCTAATCTAAAACAGGAATAAAGCGAATAGCCAACGAAATCCTCTTGTTACCCAGTCGTCAGAAACAAGACGGAACGCGCAAAGAGAGAGCTAGTTTGATTGATTGGGTGTTGGAGGAGGGAGGGAGGTAGGGGAAGGTACCTCTAATAGGACAAAGCGAATAGCCAACCAAATCCTCTTGTTATCTAGGAGTAATAGGGAAGAGAGAGCTAGATTGATTGATTGGAGGTTGGAGGAGGGAGGGAGGGGATGGTACTGACAGGGCGATCCAGAAGGCGCCGACGAGGGGGAGGGCGCCCCAGAGCAGGCCGCACGCCAGCCCCACCGCCTGCCGGATCCAGTGCACCGCGTCCAGCAGCTGATCCTGCAACCAGAACACAGGGCGCAACCACGAATCAGAATCCCATCATAGAGTTCCGGCGGCGTCGGCGGCGGTAGAAGTAGAAGTAGCGCGCATACCTTGTCCCAGGAGGCGTCAGGGTCGAGGTACCTGGCGAGCTTGGAGGGGAGCACGTGCCCGCTCTGCGCCGCCTGGCTCGGCTGCCTCGCCGCCGCCGTCGTTGCCGCCGCCTTGGACTTCTTCATCTTCGGAATCGGCGGCGAGATGGGATCGTTCGTTGCTAATGCTGGTGGTGGTGGACTTCCTCAGTCGTGGTTTACTAGCGGGTCCACGGCGCCGACGCCTTCCTCCTGGTTTCCGCCTTCGAACATGGTTCGCGTATTCCATCCTTTCCGTCTAACTCCACCATCCATCTCAAATCCTTTTTTTTCATGCACGTTCTAACCGTCCCGAAATTAGAGCATTTCCAACAGACACTCAAAAATTAGAGAGGTGCCCTAAAAAACTTTTTAAGGTATTTGGGCGAAAAAGGGGTCTACAACAGGTGTCCAATCCCTAAACGGTGCCCAATTTTATTTTAGGCAGCCAAAAAATGGCCTCGCATGCCTAAAACATTTCTCCAGCCGCTCATCACCGACCGCTTCTAAGATTTTTTTCCCTGCCGAGTCGCGCATCGCGTCGGCCACTGTATCGCGCCGTTGTCGATTCCGAACACCCCCGCCATTGTTGTTCACCCTTCCCCTCCCAAACAGAAAGATTAGGTCCTCCCACGCCGCGACTCCGGCTACATCCCGGTTCGCGCGCTCTTCTATGGCCACCCGATCCACTCCTCCGTCCCCGTGTTGACTCCGATGGGTGGCCGCACCGCAAGCCCAAGGTGAAGGGCAGCCCCGGGCGATCGGTAGGTCACGGCCGCCGAGGAGCACCGCCGTGGTCGAAGATGAACTTCCCCGACATCGAAATGTTAGAGGCCACAAATTTCGTCGCTTTGGTTTCTCGTGTTGTTTCACGTGCCACGCAGGACGAATAGTGCAATGCACTGCGGTAGATCAGGGCCGAGCAGACGGATGCAGCGGCAATAGAGAGGTTCCGTGAGGAGAACCCGATCTTCTAAGGACGGAGTACGAGATTTGGCCGAGCCGGGATGCGAAGAAGAAGAAGACCAAGGAGGCAGGCCCCTCCATGGTTGTTGGGCCCTCGACTCCGGTTATCAAGATCGAGGATTCTGATTCATCAGCAGGACTTTCAGAATTTTCTTGCGGTGATGATGAATCAGGTGTTGATTGGAAGTCACTTTGGAATGAGCGCTCCGTGGCCCGTAGACGTTCATAAGAAGAATGTTTAATTAGCATTTTCTAGTTTATTTGTAAAATGTAGTATTGCTATCTATATTTGCATGTTTGTAGTTTGAATTATGTATGTATGAATGGTTCCTAGTTTGAAATATATGAAATATTATCTATTTTGACTTACCTAGAAGTTGACATAAGCCGCGTTAAAAAGAGTGACACATTAATTTGTGTTTTTTGTTGTAGGAAATATAATCAACCACTTTTCTACCATGCATATGCTCATAAAATACATGTTGAGGTTGCTAAGAAAAACAAGCTAAATTAACGAGACAAGCAACTAATGATTGCAACAAAGACAATGACTAGGTTTTCTTTTAGTCTCAAAGGGACTGGAACTACATTAATCTGGTGCAAAAATTATAGAGAGGACCCCAAACATAGCTCCCTAAATTTGCACACAAGACTCTGGAAAAGAATTTGAAACACGATCAAGACCTTTTTGTTCACCATCCACCACCAAGATCTCGAGACGTAGTATTTGGCAACACCACTGGGGACGTACCACTTGGGGCGGAGCCGGCGAGCAACCCTACATCGAGATTGGTGAAGATCTTCTTTGGCCACAAGAAACGGCAGCCCCAACAAGCCGACATTGAGAAGCTCTGAGTTTTGTAGGAGCTCAACAGAGACATCTCCACCGAGCATAGCGAATATGAAGAGCCGTGTCCACCACTCGCCTCCTCCTTCACCATGAAGGCCAGAGGAGAAAAGCTAAGCAGCCGCACTCACCACCAACCTACAATTCTGGAGATGAAGACATGCGCTTATTAACTAAACCACATTGTTCTCATTACATCCTGCCTAGAGCACAGGTTCGGAAATAAAACGGGAAATTAAACTAGCTCTATGTAAACTGTTCTCCAAACATGGTGCAACTCAACCATTAGAAAAAATCCATACGTCTTCAAATCTTATGAATCTAATGATGTAAATAGTAAATATTCCAAGGATCAAAACTCTAAAAAATCCTATAAAATCACTTCAAATCAATGGCATGTGGCAGAAAAATAAATCCTAAAGAAATTAAGATGTCACCAGCGAAGGTGAGATGGGATCGGAGGTGTCTCCACAATCAAAAATCAGTTGGATCAGATCATCAAGGTCGTCGTCGTCATCAATTTTCTTTAGAAAAGTTGTGTGGTTGTCCCCCCCACCAAACTAACGCCTATTCCATATCTTATCGTCCAAACACCTAGCTATACGAACCGACCACTACCTAGCTAGCTACCATTCATCTCTTCCCAATCTACAATAGTTGTTAGATTTGGAACACGTATACGATCTCTTTATTTAAACTGTGTTAATCTGTGTGCTACTACAAATTAATTCGTGTGAATTATTTTCAAAGCAGCTAGCACAAGTCTTGATAAATTCTGCTCACTGAACCAACTGCAGATTCAGATTTGCCCATACTGTTATTTTTGTTATTGAAAAGAAAGAAAGAGTGTCATGACACTTATTAACAAGAGATAGCTAAGCTGAGTTGAATCTAACTTTTAGTTGAAGATGTCACACCAGTTGAGCACTTAATTAATGCATTAATGCATATATAACTACACAAAGTACATAGTACTACTGAATAATTAGACCGCATGAATATGACAAGCATTTTGATTGATTGACCTGACATGAAGTCAATGGTCGACAGTTACATAAACTGTGGTGTTTACTGTCCATATGTAGAGTATTAGGCATTTTTACAGTATGGCAGTACGGAACCAATTCAGCCCCTGTGATACATACACATATTATACTCCAGGATGAGGTGTACGTCAGTTGATCAGGAAGCAGGTTGTTGGTGACCTTGCTGGTGCATGTGTGGGCCCACATGGCAGTGCCTCAAGCAAATTACATGGTAATAGAGATAGTCTAATCCACAAACAAATCCTTATCTACTCCATCCATGTGTCCTCCATCCATGTGTCCTCTCACCACACATCATAATCCATGGAAAAACACATCTCCATCCCTGTCACCTTATCCCAATGCCAATTTTTAAATAATGAGATGGCGATTTAATTCAGACCAAAATGCATGCACAAGTCTTTTTTGCGAGCTTCTTCCACATATATGAACTGCCTTATATTGACAACGACATGCTTTATTTTCAAGTTTGGCCAAGGAAGTTATGGTTGAAAAAAACCAACATATTGGCCCATTTAACGGAAACTGCACATATGCATTTCTTTCATGCTTGTTAAAACTAACCTCATACTACAAAATTGGAAAGTTAAGTATAATTGTCCAATGTATGAAAGAAACAGTTGACGATGAATTAGCTTGCCCTTAATTTATTCCCGGGTTTGCAATAATCCTTTGTTGGTTAGCATAGTTAGGGACACACATTTAGTAGCAATTATGTGATGCTCAGTAAGATGTGGCTCACAAAATAAAATATCAACATACATTCTATGTTCAATTATTTATTTTGGGAGGAATCATTATAAGAGAGATTCCTTGCTTCGAAAGCGATGCGCTACCATTCACAGAGACATTGCGCACCACAAGGGAGGTACAAGGAATTAAGTTGTTGCTCATAGTCAGTCTAGAAGAACATGGGAGGTAGATAATAACTTTGAAAAAAAAATGTACCAGATATGTGTTTTGTGTTTGGGCACTTACAACTTCTTTGTCAAAACCAAAGCCCGCGACGCGCGACTAACATTCTCTACTTCATTCAGCTTTGTTACCCACTAAGTTCTACTTTGACACCTAATGCTGTAAATTTTAATGGTGCTGGATCTTCTTATGCACAGCCTGTCTTAGCCTAATACAAAAGCAGCTCCGCGTGTCTGCTTGTGCAGTATGATCAATTAGTTAACAGTATATCCCTGGCAAGTCTTGGGTTTTTAATAGCCTTACAAGCTGATGACATTAGGGCTAATATTTAATCAACAAAGTATTTTTGTCCCATGTAATGTGCAAGCTAGACAGCTTTAGTTTCCTCCCATGGCCAAGAAAGAAAATCTCACCCACCTTTTTGTTCTCAAATAAAACAAAAATAGGTAAAGTTGATCTTAAATATTGCATGCTGTATATAAAGAAAGTACAAAAACACATGGCGAGTTTGATTTGCTCAATTCAATCAACATGGTCATTTATTGTGCAAATAATGAAGCAATTATATTTTACAAAATGAAAGAAACAAATGACATGCGAATTCACAATTCCATTTAGCACAAGCTAGTGCACCTACCATACCCACCAGCTACTAGCTAGTAGGAGGTAGACACGCCACTAATCAACCCTGGCCTAATTATTAATTAACACTGCATGCAGCAGTGTTTTTTATCTTATTTTATTGATATGGACTTATAACCCCACATGAGCATGTATACATGCATTTGTGACACATCAGATCTGATTGAGCTTAGACCAGGCAACAAACTACTGAAAAGGAGGATAATAAAAACCAAAGTAGATCTAGATCATACCAAACCTCCTCTCCCTACAATAGTAACCAATGGTAGATCTACACCCACTGACCATGTAGTTAACAACTGCCACAAGTATACTCCAACTAGAAGTAACAATAAATCATTGCCACTTATTAAATAAATCTACCCCAAAAAATGGAGCACATTTTTGGTAATTTGTGTTTAATTACTTGTATTTACTCGCATGTACTTTGAACACTTCTTTTTTTATATAGTTACTTTGAACACTTGATGCAACAAAAAGTAAGATTAATCAATGCCACTAAAAGTAGCACTACCGGTGAAAAGCAAAAAAATTAGCAATTTTTGTTTAATTACTTATATCTATATAGTTCGAACGGGAGGGCTAATTTGCAGTCTCCCGGTCACGGTTAATTCCAACTTCATAAGACAAAATGGCATGTAGCGGGAAAGTTACAACATGAGCCATGTATGGTTGCTCACATAGAGGACGAATGCTCATACAGGAAAGTGAACTCCTGCGTCTGAAACCTGGGGGTTGCTCCTTTGTCTCACTCAAGTGAATAGGTTTTGAGAGCATTCCGCCACTTTTTGGCTACTTTCTACCTGATCAATCAATTCACTCATTCTCGAATCTTCTGCTTGAAGAGAGACAGGGCTGTAAGGCGGGAGATGATTCAGTTTGGGATTGTACCCAAGGTTTACCCAGTTTCAGACTCCCCGACGGTGGAGGGATCTTACGTGTCGCTATCAAATACTATCAGAGAATACACGTACATGTTACAGATCGATTAGCATAAGGTTCCCATGGTATGGTTTTATATAGGCGGCTAGCTAGACCTAGAGTCACAATGAGAACCGTCACCGATAAAGAGATAGAGTAGTAGACTAATCTGCTTAAGGTGTCGTGTCTTGTACACCAAGGCGCATAGTAGTTGGGCTTCTGGCAGACTCTGTCTTGGACCTTCCTTAAGGAGAAAGCACGCACCACAATCCCATCATAGGCAACGATCTTCGGTGGCATCATCTTCGACTACAGCGACGACGACGGCGGCGAAGTCGGCGAAACCACCGAAAGGTGTTTGGATCCCCTCTATCGTGACGGAGGAAGATCGATCGATGCTTCGGCGAAAGGCCTTCTTCCGACGAGGAACACTTGTGCCCGGCGTGCGGCGACGGAAGATGCGCCTCCTAATCCTCAAGACAAAGAAAGAGTAATGCTAACAAAGCACATCCTCCGCGGCTTTCTCGTTTCCACCCTCAGACTTCTTTCTCGAGGTACTTTATCACTATGGTTTTCAACCTCATCACATCATCAATACCATCTTGGTTGTCGCCTTTTCTCCAATCCGGCGAATCTAACGCCTCCCGAATCGCGCACCTCCATCGGCCTAACCTCCCGCGACACCTTGTCGCCACACGCCACCGGTCTGTTACCTCCCGTCCGAACATCCGCATAAGCCCCCCACCTCCCGTCCGAACATCCGTATAACCCCGGTAGCTCCCCACACCCACCCACCCCCTAAGTTCGACGTCGACAATAGCACTGGCACCCCAACCCTAAGTTTAGGCCAATACTGATTTTGAAGTCTTGGTTCAATCCAAAACAATGGTTAAACTTAAAGATGCCGGTTCGACTGGACCGGACCGACGGGCCATCCGGGCCGGCTCTAGAGAGTGAGAAAAAAACCGGTGGAAGGGGAGGATGGGAAAAAATGGAGTAGGTGGTATAAAGAAGAGGATAGCCGAGCCGAGGGTTTAAGCACACAAAGAGAGAGAGAGAGATCGACAGGGGAGAGAGACGGTGAAGGAGGAGGTTTTGCTTCTTCCAGCCAGGACGGAACCGCCGCAAGGGTATGTACCTATCTATGGCACCGCCGGAGATCTTAACCGGTAGAACAGGGGCGAAAATTTCGATTTTTTCTTGGCAATTTCTCCTCCTCCCTGCGAATTCTTCCTGGATCCCCCATCCGCCCCTCCTCTCTTTTGGTAGGTCTGCTTTGATTTGATCTGGTGGCCGCGTCCCTGGATTGATTCCGAGCGGATCGAGCGCCGTTCTTCCGCCGGCGCAGGGGAGTCGCAGTTCCGGTCCCGGATTTGGGGTTGGAGCGGCCAGTCTCCGGCTCCTGGATTTGGGGTTCTTAGAATTGTTTCCTCCGTCTAGATACGTGGCCGCCAGATGCTACCCCGACCAACCGTTTCCTCATTCTGTATTTGATTTGAGGAGATCTGTGCGCCGAATTTGGCAAGAACCGACCGAATTATGGTCCGGGATTTGGTTTCGGGGTCAATTTTGACTTCATGGTTTGACGAAGCTTCCCAATTCCCTGCGGATTATCCCAGTCCTGTCCTGAAATGAACACAACGCTTGCCATTTCAGGCTTTTCTCTTGGCTTAATTTTGCGATGTTCTCTGATGTTTCACTCCTGGTCTCTTGGATTTGATTGGGGTTACGATTGGTGCAAGGATTGTTCCGTCCTTCTGCATCTTCCAGCAAAAAGGATTGCCTCTGTTTAGTGTGACTCCCTCATATGAATGATGTGGTTGGGATTTGGGTTCTTTTCTAGTTTTCTTGATTCAGAATTTGACCTGCTGTGATGATGATCCATGTAGTATCTTTCTTGGATCTGTAACCTTGCCCTGTTGATTCCTCTGTTTCCTTCACACAAGAGAATTTTTCCTGCAGCTGAATAATTTTTTCACGTCTTCTCTATGTATTTGACTTTGTTTACAGAAACCGATGAAAAGGATTCCTGCAACGCAGGTGCTCATTCTTGGGTGACTCTTTCCAGATGCTCCTTGGAGGTGATCTCACTCTCCTATAAAAATCTCACCGTTTCTTGCTGCTATGGCAAGTTCTACCGCATCAAACCATCCGACTTCAGGTTGCCCTGGCATACATACATAACTATTGTTTGCTTTGCTGGGATTGACCACCAAAGATGGCCTCTTTCCCTTGTAGACTTGCTGTCTTCTATGTTCTGGTTTGGGGCTCAGCAGTTCCAGCTTTGCTGTTTCAGCAATCGGTAATCAGGAATCTTCACTGAATTCGGTCTAATTTGTTGCAGATAAAGACCATCTAACTGTTCGTTTACTGCCTGTGAAAGCCGTTCTGTTAAGTGAGATCAAGATATGGTGGTGCGGAAGAGGTTGGATTATGGATCTCGCGGCCACCAGGTTCCCGCTATGCCGCGTGTTCCAAGCACAGCTCGGGTACATATCTGATCCTGTGCCTGCCCTGTCTGTCATGAACCACATTTTGCGCATTGGATATATGTATTAACGATCCACGGTAATTCAGGGGAAACGCTCGACGAGGGGGAGAAAGAAAGATGGGATGTGCGCATTTGATTGCTTGCGACCGTTGCAGGATCGCTGTTAGTGGACCAGGAGAACTCGTCTAGTGTTCCTGACATCGGTACATCGGCTTCGAGCTATGCCAGGAGAAGGAAGTCGGTTAAAGCCGAACAATGTGTTGATGTTCCGGTGCTCGAAACCATGGTGGGTGTGGGGAACTGTATAGTGGGTTCTGGTGATGCCTCTGCCTCCCCTAGGCAAACTAACATCTGCTTGGCAGAAAACTCGTCGACACTGAATGGAACTGACTCGGTATTAGAGTCGCTAACTGTGGAACCAAATATGTTGATTAAGGACTCGTTGTTTAGCTGTACAAAATCGTGTAACTGCGGTCCTGGTTCTGCACTGTCACTAGAGGCTAACCGAGTGCAGGTGCAGCAACCTATAGACGGTGACACCGCAGCTCTATACAGTTTGGTTAGCTCTGTGGATCTAGATGGCAGACCTCCTGCTCTGGTTAGCTCTGACAGTAGCTCAGGAATGCCTTTGTGCAGCCATGACAAGGATCACAACACCTCCCCCTTATGCCATGCTGAAGTGCAGCATGCTGCAGATAGAGATGATGACGAAAACTCTTCCGGATGCACTCATCCATGCACCACAGGAAATAAAAGTGACTTGCCACATTATACAGGTGACAAAAGCATGAGACAATTGTTTGCCTCCAAGTTCAGGAAGGCTGCTCGCAATAAGATGTGTGGGGACATGTCCAATAAAGGTATTCAATCCTCACAGAGTTATCCATTCGCTTATCCACAGCTTTATAGTTGCCATATATAGAGAAGCACAATTCTTTTACTTCTCTCCACCATTATGGCACTAAATATTGCTGGAATTTGACTGAATAATGGCTACTGTTTTTTCTATCATTCAACTAGGTAGCAAGCAAAATATCTGTGCAAAGAAGATATCCACCACACGTCAAAAGGTGCAGAGAGCAATGTTCAAGAGAAAAAAGATAGTCCGCCGTCAGTTAAACCATCTGCAACTAAACAGATTCTAACTGAAGGTATATTGCGTCACCAATTCACCGTCACCTACATTTATTATGTTGCACAGAGCCATTAAAACTTGCCTTCTGCCATTTGGTAGCCTCAATCCTTATTTTGGTATACTTCCTGAAAGAAAATGCTGCTTGCCATTTCAGCCAGCGGGGCATCATTTTCAGTGGAAGGTCAAAATCCCGGATCTGAGGACTACAATGGTATTCTGGATGTATAGATTTGTTACTTACTTCGTCAACAATGATAGCTTATCATTTTTTTGTCTTCTTTTCAGTTAAGCTAAGAATCAAGTCATTCGCTATTCCAGATCTGTTCATTGAGATTCCTGAAAATGCAACAATTGGTTCATTGAAGGTAAAGGCTATATCGGCTTCTAGAAGTTAATCTGTTAATGATATTTCATTATAATTGTTATTGGTGAAATCTGCAATAATTTTTCGTTAAACTAGCTTTTTGTACTCTGTTCACATAGTTGTGTACATAATTAAGGAACACATAAGTTACTTCATGTAATTGTTGAGTCGCAAGGCCATGGTCAAATTTCTCAATTTAAGCAACTGAACAAATTTATTACATAGTAAAATTTGTCTTCTCATGATAGTCTTTAGTGTTTTCCAGTTGCATGTGTTTTCAGGTAAATATTTCCTTCTATGAATGATTCCCAGTAATATTCTTCATTTTCTTTGCAGAGAACAGTAATGGATCTTGTTACTAGTATAATTGAAGGAGGTCTCCGGGTTGGTGTTCATCTCGAAGGAAAGAATATCCTAGATGAGAACAAGACACTTCGTCAAGCTAGAATTTGCCACGGAGGAAATCTGGATAACGTGGACTTTACACTGGAATGTGAAGCTGCGCAAAATTCTTCCGCTGGGGTCAGAACACCAGATGAAATGGATTTTCTTGGTGCAGATGCCATGAAACCGTTAGCTATGTAAGGCAAAATGAAGTTATCTCTTGTGCTTTCATATGGTAGTTTTGGTTTAGGAAGACAATTGTGAAGATGCATCTGGCTGGAGCATAACCAAATCTGAAGACCGCTGATGGTTTTAATATCCCGTGATTTGCAGGGTAAAGTGTGAAGAGCCTTTTTCTGAAACTAAGGCCAGCGATAACAGCCGGTATTCTTTTGTCAAAATGACGATGCAAGAAACATCAGCGAGCTCACAGGCCATCGTCCCTGTCGCCTCTCCAAAGTCAGAGGCCCTAGCCATTGTGCCTGTTGGCAGGTCAAGGCGGGCAGTTATTGGGCAAAGACGCATAAGAAGGCCCTTCTCTTTGCCTGAGGTGGAGGCGCTAGTGGAAGCTGTTGAACGGCTCGGGACAGGAAGGTTTGTGCCCAAATGTTAGCTACTCTCTTTGCTGGTTGGCACACGGCCATTTGCCACGAACGAGTTCTCATGTGTCGGCCTGTTGCTCTGTTCTGTTCAGGTGGAGAGACGTTAAGATGCTCGCGTTTGACAACACTGATCATAGGACCTATGTTGACCTTAAGGTAATTCACTAACCACAACCTCACCTTCGTGCCAGTTTGTTTTGAGCTATTACTGGTGAATCTACGACGGCAGCTTTGTGCTATCCCTATCGTTTGATTTTTTTTTGGGAACCTTCCCTATCGTTGATCATGAACACTTTATGTATTGCACTGCTCATTGTCTAGTGTTAGCTACCTTTTCATTTCTTCCTATTAACATAGAGTATATAAATGGTTGAGATTCAGACGTGCTAAACCGTGAAATGTTTCATGGATGAATCAGGACAAGTGGAAGACCATAGTGCACACCGCGAGCATATCCCCGCAGCAGAGGCGGGGCGAGCCGGTGCCGCAGGAGCTGCTCGACCGCGTGCTGGCGGCGCAGGCCTACTGGTCCCAGCAGCAGCTCTTGAGCAAGGCTTCAGGACAGGGCTCCTCCAGCTGCTGAGAGAACTGATACTACTACCACTCCTACTTCTGTAAAAAAAATTGTCCAAAGGAGGCCGTGACTAATTTCTGTACTTATTCCAAAACTCACAGATCAAATTTCTTTTCTTTCCTTTTTATTTGGTTCATGTTCAAGCCTGGTGCTCTCTCTTTTATCTGTTGATTAATAAGAGAAAGCACCTGGGTCTGGCAGCCCTTTGTAAATGGTCTTATAAACTATTTGGATGCTTCAGAATTTTTACCAGAAGCTCATAATATGAAACCTTCAACAGTTCCAGTTGTTGCGCATTCTCCCTCTATAATTAGTTGTTGTACAGTCTTAGTTTGGAGATTTTTTTTGAAGAATTTGGTAATTGGTACTCACTCCGATTGAAAATGATTGACACAAATTTATCTAAATACGGATGTATGTAGACATATTTTAGTGTGTAGATATATTCATATTTTGACAAAAGTATGCCAACCATTTCCGATCGAGGAGGGATCGGAGGGAGGCACTTCTTATTATACTGGAAATGTATCAATTTGAATAGGAGGTTATATTATGGATGCAATGTGTATTTTTGTTGTGATATTTAATTACATGACGCATGTTCATTCATGAATTGCATTTCATATTATTCTGACGACTACGCGCTATACTAGTAAAACGTTAGAGATAATACCTTATACATTTCATATTATTCTATCTTTTGTACAGACCTCAACAAGAATGAGCCCGTGTTTTATCATTTTGCAGCACCCTTTTTTCTTTGCTGTAAAATCAAGTCATTCTGTATAGATGAGTAGATGGAATCATCAGATGCATTCTGAGAAAAAAGGAGTACGATCGAACATGAGGCCAACACAAATGAATACATCAATACAGCCATACAGGGAGTGAGCTGAAATGAAATCTTGTTGGTGTGGACAGTGCTCAGTTCTTTCTTTCTTGGTCGACAACTTTTGTTGTTTACTTAACACTAGGAGTACAATTCGTATGTCCAATACTCGTACTTTTTGATCTGCTGTTTAATAGAACGCTAATCTTATCACATAGGATATCCTGTTTTTGTGCTGGAGAAATGCAAATGCTGGACTACCTTCACTGCTAACATATGATAATTTTGAATTGGAAGTCGAGAAAAAGAAACATGGAATTCTTGTAAAAAAAGACCACATAAGGGGTGTTCTACAAAAATAAACTGTACTTAAGAATATGTTAGGACTGACACTGTGTTGTTCTTATCTTGATAGTGAGTAATGATGCAGCTACCAAATTGTCACATCAAAAGTTACCATTGTCCAGCTGACTGATTTACCGAGTTGTCCAGTGTAGATGCACAGGCGCACAGTTTCGGCGGATGAGGCCTTTATTTACATGGGTTTGGTGCTACTTATACATTATTATTGTATTGCTAATTCTTGTCAAAAGAATTCATTTGGTCATGTTAACTGTTAAGCGAGTGGCTATGAGAGATCAAGGGAGGCCAAAGAACTAGCCTTACCGAAAAAAAGTTCAGAGATTGAGGAACACCACCACAATATTTTGACTGGCAGGGCTGATGGGAGGAACGCTCCAAAGAGAGACAGAGAAAATGCCGTAACAACTGTGGACACCATGATGAAGAAATATTTGTCTGCACTGTGACACATCAAAGATGCGGAGTTCTTCTGACTGAACATGTATGCTCTCTGGGCAATATCAAGCTCTGTAATGTCAATGTATTATCACAACAGATCTTTTGCCATGTGAACTGTATTACACTGAACGCTGAGAGCATATATTTCTTTATTACTGGGAAAAGTATGAAGAAAGTGACATCAGTTCTCTGTAACGATTACCACATGTTCTCGTGCTAATATATTAGCAATCTACACAGACAGATAGTGCATAGACTCTCTCTGATAATGACACAGCTTGTCTCATGTGCTCTTACGCCTGAAAACGAGACAGTTCATGAGAATATTACGCGATCACGGATGTCTCGATCCCGACCTTGCTGGAGTTCCTGACATCCTCATCCTTCACAGCTTCCTCCCACAGTTCAGGCAACGCTTCCTTTATGTTGTGGATGCTCTCCAAGGCATGGTCTGCGCCTTTGATTCTTTCAGAAGTTCCAACCTGCCAGGTGCATTGATTCAACACACTAAAATTAGGAACACTTGATCTTCAACCGCAGTTGCATAGCATTAACCAGACGTGAGATTTTACCAGGACAGTGTGCATTCCGATTTGCTTCCCAGCCTGAATGTTCCTGATGCTGTCATCGAAAAATATCTGTGTTTCGTATTCAGTTAGAGAACCATAGAACATGAGGTACCTATGAATCTGGGAGCATGACAAGTGAGTAATTTGGCACTTACGGTTGTCAGAGGATTGATGTTGGCAAGCTTGAGGGCATGCAGCATTGCGTCTATTGATGGCTTGCAGATGATTGGTGACTTTGGTGGTTCAACCCCAGGCTCTGGATCAGCCAGATACTTCATTATATCAAAGATTTTGGCTTCATTGGCTGGCACAGGAGCAGGAGATGTCGGGTTCAGAGTCTCAAAGCACAAAACGCCTTCGAAGCAGTCTTCGATTCCGAGCCTCTTTAGGGCCCGTGATGCATGGAGCCTATCACCATTTGTGAACACCTAGTGGCACAATTATAAGTACATTACTGAGCACCTCAGGAGAATGTTCCTAGTGGCACATAATATAAAATCCTAGTGGGACATAATATAAATTCTTGATCTTGTGATACATACAACTTTGCGGATGGGCAAGCTCAGGAGAATGTTCCTGAGCACCGGGTCAGGCTTGAGTTTTTCATACGCCAGCCTTCCATGAACAAAGCTGCAAAACAAACAACTCCATTAAGAATGTGGCTTCCCCTTCCCCCAAATTACTGGCCAAAATAAATGCTTAGAGAGAAGCAGGTTAGTACCCGTGAAAATCATCGTAGTCGAATTGGTACCCGACAGCCTGCACCACAAGAAACGTTGTCAAGAGCAGATTCAGACAAAAGAAGCAGTCTTTTACCAGGGGACTCAGATTCAGACGCACCCGCAGACCGGCCATGGTGGTTCCGTACTGCTTGTAGAGGAGGATGCAGAGCTCCAGGCTGACGCTCTTGTCGACGCCGAGCTGGTCGACCATGTAATCTGAACAATACAAAACATCAATAACCCAGCCATCAGTTCCTGCAAACAAACTGAATTTCCGTAATGCCGCGGTTTGGTTAGTGTGATGTACAGTACGTACCTTGGATGTTCTTGGTGATGTCGACGCTGATGCCGGAGTTCAGCGGGTACAGCGTATCATCCAGGTCTGAAAAACAGAGCAGAACACATACTCCATCAGATTACCACACAAGACGGTCTGAAACCCGATGAAATTCGGCAGATACTGGGTGCGTACCGAAGAGGAGGCAGTCGCAGTTGGGGCGCTGGTCGTCGCCGTACTTGCTGCTGCCCTCGTGGCCCATTTCGCTGCTCTACCGAATCTGCAACCAATCAAGCAACAGCCAAGAACGAATCCCCAATCAGTGAATCGATGAAGCGACAGGAAGAAACATCAATAGTGTCGGTTGGTTCTAGATCTAAATCGATCTTTCGAACTGCACTAACTACATTACAAGCCGCGGCGGTCGCGAGGATGGAACTCTAGATTGGAGCGGAGTGGAGATGGCAGCGGTACCTACCAGATTGAAGGAGGCGCCGGGAGAGGAACCTTCGTCGACGAAAGGAAATGGCGGGGGTGGATGGGGAGTGGTGGGGATTGGAAGGGAGACGAGAGTATACGTAGACCGGAGAAAATGGCGTTGGGAAGGTAGGGAGGTCGGCGGCGTCGGCGTGGGAACGGAAAAGGGAAGCCGTTCCATCAACAATATATTTTTTTAATTTACTCACTCCTAGAAAATTGGAAAATATAAGTACTCCCTCCGTCCCAAAATAAGTGTCTCAAATTTGTACAAAAATGGATATATGTATACATGTTTCAAGTTTAGATACATCCATTTTTTGACCAATCTAAGACAGTTATTTGTGGACGGAGGGAGTAATAAAACCCCACAGTTTTTCTTACACTGCCACATAATCCTCTACTCGCACCATGGAAAAAGGAAAAACATTTTGTTTCACGGATTTCTCTCGTCTTGGAAATTCATATGTTTTGATAAAGAATTGATACATATTTCTAATATGTTCGGTCAGATCGAAAATGTGGCATTTTAATTATTTGGCGAAAAATAAATAATTGCAGATAGCAATACTCGGGCGCGCACAACTCTATATCATGAATGACATGTTTATTTCTGTCTTTTGGTTTTTTGATTTTAAGCCACAAAAGCAAATTGGCTTTTGGCTTTTTTACTTGACAATGTCACATGATGTTATAAGCCAAAATTAAAAGTACCTCGAGTTTTTATGACTCATAAGACAAACGCTAAAAACCAAAATTAATCCGAACCAAAGAGAGCCTGATATAGTAGACGAAGCTACCAGCGCAATATCTATGTCAAAAACTTTGTTCTGTGCACAATTTGTCTATTTATAGACTAGTATAGAATGTTTAAATGTGGCCGAAATTTTAAGCCGATTCATCTCCACCCGACAATCTAAGAATTTTGTTTGTCGAAACCTTTTTTTTTCCTTAGAAGATAGTAACGCTGGTGGATAGAAAAAGAGCAGTTAGCTGTCCAAATCACAGATCAGCAGTTCTCACTCACTCGGGTCATAATCAACTCATGGATTTCTTGCTCTGCAACACAAGGACAGTAAACTCTCAAAGGCTGTTTGCCGTTAACGTAGGCGTGAAGCCAGGAGCCAGGACAGCATCTGCATCTCTGCTCGTCTCACGACCACTACTCACGGGGCGCTGCCAGGTGCACGGTTCTCCAGCACAAAAAAGGAATTTCTCGCCAGATCAAAATAGTACTACAATATCACACATCAGTCAGTAGTAGTATTATAAAAAAAAAATGTGAACACCGTCCACGATCGACAAGGTCTCCTTCCTCCTTGGCCAACGAATTTCCGTTGAATATAAAACCAATAACAGCTTCAACTTTGGCTGGCTTTGCACCGACCGCCGACACTGCCCGTCTCCCCTTCTGCCGGTCTCTAGAACCAACACGTCACACGTACAGGATCTCATACACCACCTACTCATCTTTATGGAATGACATGGTCTTACAAACAAGAAGAAAATAATTAATTCCCAAACAAGATTGGGTGTTCATAATCATGTTCTATGTGGCCCCGTACAAAAAAATCGCGCAAAAAAATGCGTAAAAAGATTATAAAAAATCTCATAAAAAATTTAATTTTTTTACACGTGCCATAAAAGTATATTCTTTCACGAAACTTTGTGTGCGCACTTACAACAAGGAGGTTAACACTAGAAAAATCAGGATTTTGATCTTTTGATTGAGTTTCTCGACCGTGCGAGAAGCTGATGCTACGAGTCAAATGCATTTTTGAAATATAGGCTGATATGGAATAACTTAGTTTGAGATTTCACATAAGTGTTTTAGTCGCTAATTCTTTACTCATAAAAATAATATGAAATGACAATTTTCATGTAACAGCCCAAACTTTGAAAACCTAAAACCCGAGTAAAATTTTCGCTTTTGGTGTTGCATTGCATCATGGCATTCATCTTAATTGCTAAACAACGGGTTGGTTTGGCAACATCCACAAAACAAATGCCGAACTTGCTCCAACCAATCTCACAAAAATGAAGGCACTTGAACTTGCAAAACAAAATTACTTGACAACTTATATTTGTCAAGAAAGTTCCTAGAGCTCAAAACAATATTTTGCAATTGCTCTAAAATTTCAACAAATGTTGTCCAAAACTTGTTAGTTCAACATGCCAATTTTTGTGGTGCTCCTACTTGTTAGTGGGAGGCTACATGAATTTTCCCACATTTTTCTAAAATGCTTTAGTGCCCTAATAAAATCACTAGAGGCACATGTTTTGGAATTAAAACTAAAAATGACTAATCTGTGATGGAAGAATTCCTGCCAGGGGGTTATTTGCAAAGTCACCGTCTCTCTCCTGTAGCGACCGAGCAGAGCTCGCACCTCACGCACCCGCGAGCTCGCCGTGCTCGCGCCGCACTGTCTCGCCGCGCCGGGCCCCCTGCTCTGCCCTTCCACGTGAGGAGAAGAAGGACACCCAAGCCCACGCTGCTCCCTATCCCCCCCTGTCTGCTCCCCGTTCCCCAATTCCTCCACAAGCACGAACCCTAGCGACGATGGCCGCTGCGTTCGTCGCCGCCGTTTGAAGCGCCCAGGAGCAAATTCGAGCGCACCAGCCGCTCCGCCGTGCCGTCCTCTACAATCTCGTCCAAGGAATCGGGACGGGCCGCTCAAAATCGGCCTCGACGACCTCTCCTTCTCCGCTGCCGACCGAGCATCGCCGAGCTCCGCCGCGGACGATTCCCGCCGCTCCCGTCCACCTCCGGACACGCCGTCTGCACCACCGCGCTCGTGGTGAGCTTCTGGCCCCTCCCCCTCCCCTCTCTCGCCGTAGTCACGACGTACTGCTCGCCGTGGTTCCGTCGCCGTAGCCACCGTCGCAGAAGCTCGCCTCGCTCGCAGCCCGGCCGTGAAACCAGTCTGGACCGGGCTGGAGGCCGATTCTCTCTGGGCCCAGGCCGGCCTTTTTGCCGGCCCAGACCGGGCTGCTGGCCGGTTGCCTCTGTTAGCAGGCCGGCCTGCCAACCGGCCCAGACCGGGCTGGAGGCCGGTTTACTGTTTTTTTCTGGTGTTCCTTCTTCCTCCCTTTTCGCGCATGTCTCCCGCTACTCCCCCGCGCCCTTAGAGACATCGAACCCCGCTGAATCACATGTTCCATCCCTCTCTCTCTAAACCGAGTGAGTAAAGTTATTGTTGCTTAAAATAACTTACTAAAAGAATAAATTTAAAAGAGGGAAGTTTATAAATACAATAACTATTTGTCGGGGCATCAGAAAATTGTGCTTGTCATAACAAAATGTTCAGAAGAACATGATTCATCCAGAATCATCATCATCATGCATATTTGCTCACAATTACAATAATGTACCTCTAGTGGTATTAGAAGCACTAAGTTAAATATGGGGAAATTCCTTCTCTAGTTGAAGTAATCCTTTCACCCCTATTTAAATTGCTAGATAGCTTAAAATAAGTTCGATACATTAAACTGTCATGCCATCATGTGTTTGCGCATTGCATTTGCTAAAGCATGTGTGGTGATTGATTGCTCTTCCGTTGCTATGTTTCGATAGATCAAGCACCCGGGGTTACACCGCAATACCCCGACGATCCCTACTACCAGCCGTATCAACAAGGCAAGCGTAATCCCCCCTCTGAGCATATCTTATCCTATTTTCCGCAAATAATTTCTCCACTATAATATTGCATGCGGTTCCAAATGTCAATTTTATTGGATAGAGTATCCTATAGTTGCATTAAGCTTCCGATGCCAATACCTGTTTCCCCTCCTATTATCCATAGGATTGTATTGTTGGCCTGAGATATCTACTATGCTATGTTGATGCTTAGCCATGCTTAGTTAAATGTTCCGCCGTTCGATGGATATTACATGTTGGAAACAGGTGTTGAGATGTTATGATGATGGTGGAGAAACTGTGGTGACAGGTAATAAAATGCTTGAAGGTGGGGATGAGAGGCCACTATGGTTGTGGTGCTTTGTCTCGTTCTCGCCGCCTAGGTGCGAGTTCTTTACCTCCCGAACCAAGACTGAGCGTGCAACCATGCGTGAGGCCTATGCAATTGCAGGAACCCTCATAGACTAAATAACTCGGGCGGGACTGGCCAGGGTCCTCTTGTTTGAGCTTCCATTTGCGCGTGCGTGATGGTGGTGGTATGAACTGGGATGAGGATGGTGGTGTTTAGGAAAATGAGTGGCCACGGGGCAGGGTGTTGGATCGCTGGTCCGTCCTCACTGATGATCCTGGGTTAGTCCTTAACGAGGGAGAAGTCGACACCGCTCCCACCCAGCCGGCTTTCCAAGGAAGAGAGCTAATTGTACAGGTAATGGGCCGGACGGTACGCGTGGCAAACATTGTACACCCCTGCAGGGTAAATCTTTTCGAGAAGCCGTGTCCGCGGTTATGGACGACTTGGTAAAGCACGATAAGATCATAGAATAACTTGAACGGAATGATTAAAAACTGGGTACTAGAGGTACCACTCAAGAAATGCAAGGTGAGCTTCCTCGAGGGTGATTCGGGGAGGTGCCTTTGATGAACAGGTACAGTGGTTGATGATGAGAAAGGTGATCAAAAGAGAAAAGAGTCACTTCTTACCCCTTTTTGAAAATACTCTGAATAGTCGATGCCATTGAGTTATGTTTTCATAAATAAAATCAGCTTTATGCAAAACAGCCATAAAACTTTGAAAGCCACATCGAGCTAAACCTCTATATATAATCTTGCGAGTTCGTCGAACTCAACGTCGTTTGTTTTGTTTCAGAGGAGGACTTCACCGACCTCGAAGGTGGGTTCTTTGTGGACGTCGACGAGTAGTCTGGGGTTCCCAGGTGGCAGCTTGGGACATCCCGGAACAGCTGGCGTTGGATGTTTATCTGTAGGCCTCTTAGGCCATATTTTGGATCTTGTTGTTTAGAACAACCTAATTCGCTTCCGCATGTTGTAATGTTGGGTCTGTGACCTCTGGTTGTAATTTGCTATCTTTCTCTATTATAAGAGTTGTACTATATGATTTGTGTCGTAGAGTCTGTGATGTGCCAGTTGTTCCACAAGTCTTAATCTCTCTATTATACATTGAGGGTTGTGCCTGTGTTAAGGCATCAATCGGGGTGTTGCGTTGCCGATGATCCATTCCGAGCAACGACTGCCAAAGGTTTTGGCCAGGGATTGGTAAACCCGTAACCTCCGGTTGTATCTCTTAACCGGTGACACACAGCATCACTGTATAACAGTCGGGTCGGGGCGCCACAAGTTGGTATCAGAGCAGTACTGCCTGTAGGAAACCTTTCTACTGGTCGACGTTGAGTCTAGTGTTTGTGAAAATATTTTTAACCTAAAAATGAGTTGTGAAAACCATCTTAGGATTCTTTTTACTCCTTATCTGGTTACACTCTAATCTCGGAGCAATCTTACCCCGATTTGAGTTAAAAGTTTTACTTCTCGTCTGTTACCTCAAAACTTTAGGAATCACGTGGTTGGGTTCGACCTTTAGTGTTATGTGTCAGTTGCTCCCGCTGCGATACAATCCGATGTCAACTCAGATGTTTGAACCCTGTTATCCCTACCGAGACTAATCGTTGACTCCTACTCTGGGTTTTAACCCAAGGACTTGAATATAAGGTCCCGGATTGTGCCAACTAGAGTGTGTTCGTCGTGGTTCCTTAACCATGGCATCTCTCGCTAGTAGCACATGATGCTGATCTTTGACCCAAGTTCTATCTTGTTGATCCCTTGCTAGTTGTTACACCAAGCATTATCGTCCCTAGTCTGAGTACTTGAGTACGCTAATGTTAATGTCTCAACCATACCGAGGTGGATACTAACTGCGTCCTTGTCAAATCTACAGAATGGCACAACAGAATGGCACAACAGAATGGCACAACGTCCTCCGCACCATCAAATCGAAGCCACCCCAGGAACCCACTCGACACCCTTTGATCGGGAGGAATCACATACATCTAAAGATTTGCCCAAGAAAGCTATAGACAAACGCAGGTGTTACACTTGTAAGGAACGCGGACATCCGTACCGGAAGTGCCCCCTTAAGTACACCAGAAAGAGGGAACCACCACAAGGAAAGGCATGTAGTCAGTGCGGAAGGGGTTGACATCAGGCGAGTCAATGCCCCGACAGTTGCCCGCACTGTTTCAACGCGCATCCACTTGGCAAGTGCCCAACTGCTAGCGCCACCTGCTACCTATGCGAAGGAAATGACCATTTTCCGGCTGATTGTTCTATGGAGTTCATAGTGGAGGCAGTAAAGGATGCCCATGAGAAGATTGCTCAGCACGCCACCACGCGCCCCACTACTTCGACATTTGGGTCAAGCGGAAGTGGGTATTGTCCTCAGCTACCTGCTCCACCTAGACTCACCTGCTACACCTGTGGCCAGACTGGTCACTACTCCAGGGAGTGCCCCAGCGGAAGTGGGTATCGTCCTCAGCTACCAGCTCCACCTGGACTCATCTGCTACACCTGTGGTCAGGCTGGCCACTACTCCAGGGAGTGCCCCCAGAAGGTACCTCTCACGGGAACTCCTGCACGAGCCCCCGCCCCGCCAGCGGGCAAGGCTGGACCTATTGTGCGTGGTCGCCTGAACCACGTCTCTGCTAAGCAAGCTGAAGAAGAAGATTCCGGCGTCCTTGTGGGTGAGCTACGAATCAACAATAATCTTGCTACAGTTTTGTTTGACTCTGCTGCATCTCTCCTTTTGGGCATGGTTATCACAATAGAGTAATAACCGGTGTATCTTCAACATCTCAGAATTTTCTCCTGGGCTTGTTTCTTTCTGTTTAGCCGCCCGACGATCCTGTCAGTCGGTGGGCAGTTGAGTGGTAATCGTGCATTAGGTGTTCCGATTCAAGTCACCCTCTTGATCCGTCAAGACTTTCCAATTCGTCTTGTTAGGAGAAACAAACTACAGTACCTTGTCCACTTCTCGGGCTAGGTCAAAGTTTTGTATTCCACAGAATAAGAGGTTTATTAGTCTTTGTTTCTGTTCCATCTCAGAGAAGCACGATATCTTGGTATAAAGAGTGTGCACTCGTGCTAAGTATCATGATCTTCTTGATGAAGTGAGACACTTACACTTTGTTGCTCTCCATTTTCCAAGTAACTTGTTACTCGAGGATGATGAGACATGAGCAATAATGTAACTATCGGACATTCTCAGCAGTTCTTACTGCGCTGAAATCCAAGGACATCTCTTGTCCTTCTTATCATGATTGGTTAGCCGATCAATAAGATGAATTTGACTGTGTTACCAAGTTCATTCTCTCTGGTGCCCTTCCTCGGTCAAAGAGCTAGGTTCGTGCCCAAGCTCCCAAGACCACCTTGTTGTGCCCTGAAAGGCATGATTCTCTCTCGAACTCAAGACATACCGGTGGATCGTGATATTCTGTGGGTCTTTCCAGAAGTATCGCCAGGTTGTCACCTGACCGTGATGTTGAGCTTATGAGTAAGCTGGTTCTCTGAACAACTCCCTTCTCCAAGAAAATCGTGCTGGATGTTCTGAATTATTTGGTTGAGCTTAAACAACTTGGAGAGTTAAAAGACAAAAGCTCTATCTGATATAGTTCCTTCTCAATGGGATGTCTGGTTTGTCCGTGGTGAAGCGAGGTGGTATCTCCTTGGTGGTGATGCTATCCTACCAATCTTTGGTTTGAAGTGGGCTATCGTCAAATCAAACTCAGACCAACCTACCTGAATGTGTTAGTCTGATCAATACTTATGCCCCGTTCATATGACATATGGGTCTACCGTTTTGGAGTATTTGGATAAGTTTGTTGTTGAGCCCATCAACTACCTTCTTATTTTCTCCATGTTTGAGGAGATCCATATGGGATATTGGGCGTTAGCATTGGAAAACTTGTTAGCACTAACTTTGTGTCTTCACAAGGTATGTGTTCGGAAGTTAGAAGTGACTTTCCCTGGTTCACGTGCAATTGCTGAAAGATGTCGCCGTGGATCTGAGTGAATTGTCTGGTTTCCTCGAAATCATTTCAACTCGATCATGCATGTGTGGAATATTCCTGAAATGGTATGTTGTTACCTCCATTCGTTGAGAATTCCATTTCTACATCCAAGCCACTGATTGAATTGTCCCAGAAAGAGAGGAAGTCTGAGAACTTTTTTTATCTTCGTTGGTGTTTCTCCAGCAGAGACTCCATGGTGTAATATCGCGAGTAAATCAAGTAGGGCAGCTGTCTCCTGACAAGCTGTTAATATGCGAGTTCCCCAATCTAGTCCCTCCTTTGGAGTTTGACCTTGATATCCAACTCTTGGGGTCCTAGCAAATGTAACCCGTTGGTATGCGTTGCAAGGATTCCCTATTCACACCTGTGGAGTCTGAAGTATCTCTACACCTGACCAGATCTGAATCTCAATCAGAAACAATGGTTGGTGATCCTCAAGAAGTTTTTCCCGATACTAACGTTCCTGGGGCTTTTAAAGTTCTCTTGATCTAGCTTTCCGATCCTTCTCCAGTGATCTGAAATGCTCCTCCGTGAGGAAAGTTCTACTCAAGCCGACTAGTACAAGTTACCTCTTCATCTTTTGAAATCTTGTTTAACATTCTTCCTCAGGAATTCAAGGCCTTGTGCAAAGTTCATATCCTGAATCTTTTTGAGAAACCGTGATCTACCAATTGGAAACTCCTATCAATCTCCCGTCACTCGCATGTGTCTCCTAACTGTCAAATCCAAGGGATGCTCGAAGTCTCATCCTAGGATTCTACTAGGAGGTACTTGGTCGTGGTGTAGTCATCAAGATCCATCCTTCCGGAGGGGTTTCCTTCTGTCCTATGGTCTATTTGGATGATGACCTCGAAGTGAAGACGATGAAGATCTTCATGATGCCTTCGGTCAACCTTTTCAACAGAGAAGCCACCTGAAGCGGGAAAGTCGTGTAGTACCGTTATAACCCTTTTCCCTCTTTCCTACTCTAAGAATCTCGGGACGAGATTCCTGTAAGGGGGGAGATTTGTAACAGCCCAAAGTTTGAAAACCTAAAACCCGAGTAAAATTTTCGCTTTTGGTGTTGCATTGCATCATGGCATTCATCTTAATTGCTAAACAACGGGTTGGTTTGGCAACATCCACAAAACAAATGCCGAACTTGCTCCAACCAATCTCACAAAAATGAAGGCACTTGAACTTGCAAAACAAAATTACTTGACAACTTATATTTGTCAAGGAAATTCCTAGAGCTCAAAACAATATTTTGCAATTGCTCTAAAATTTCTAAAGGAGCAACCTTTTTGAATTTAACAAATGCCCTAGTTTTAAATCTATGAACAAATGTTGTCCAAAACTTGTTAGTTCAACATGCCAATTTTTGTGGTGCTCCTACTTGTTAGTGGGAGGCTACATGAATTTTCCCACATTTTTCTAAAATGCTTTAGTGCCCTAATAAAATCACTAGAGGCACAGGTTTTGGAATTAAAACTAAAAAGGACTAATCTGTGATGGAAGAATTCCTGCCAGGGGGTTATTTGCAAAGTCACCGTCTCTCTCCTGTAGCGACCGAGCAGAGCTCGCACCGCATGCACCCACGAGCTCGCCGTGCTCGCGCCGCACTGTCTCGCCGCGCCGGGCCCCCTGCTCTGCCCTTCCACGTGAGGAGAAGAAGGACACCCGAGCCCACGCTGCTCCCTATCCCTCCCCTGTCTGCTCCCCGTTCCCCAATTCCTCCGCGAGCACGAACCCTAGCGATGATGGCCGCCGCGTTCGTCGCCGCCGTTTGAAGCGCCCAGGAGCAAATTCGAGCGCACCAGCCGCTCCGCCGCGCCGTCCTCTACAATCTCGTCCAAGGAATCGGGACGGGCCGCTCAAAATCGGCCTCGACGACCTCTCCTTCTCCGCTGCCGACCGAGCATCGCCGAGCTCCGCCGCGGACGATTCCCGCCGCTCCCGTCCACCTCCGGACACGCCGTCTGCACCACCGCGCTCGTGGTGAGCTTCTGGTCCTCGCTGGCCCCTCCCCTCCCCTCTCTCGCCATAGTCACGCCGTACTGCTCGCCGTGGTCCCGTCGCCGTAGCCACCGTCGCAGAAGCTCGTCTCGCTCGCAGCCCGGCCGTGAAACCAGTCTGGACCGGGCTGGAGGCCGATTCTCTCTGGGCCCTAGCCGGCCTTTTTGCCGGCCCAAACCGGGCTGCTGGCCGGTTGCCTCTGTTAGCAGGCCGGCCTGCCAACCGGCCCAGACCGGGCTGGAGGCCGGTTTACTGTTTTTTTTCTGGTGTTCCTTTTTCCTTCTTCCTCCCTTTTCGCGCATGTCTCCCGCTACTCCCCCGCGCCCTTAGAGACATCGAACCCCGCTGAATCACATGTTCCGTCCCTCTCTCTCTAAACCGAGTGAGTAAAGTTATTGTTGCTTAAAATAACTTACTAAAAGAATAAATTTAAAAGAGGGAAGTTTATAAATACAATAACTATTTGTCGGGGCATCAGAAAATTGTGCTTGTCATAAAAAAATGTTCAGAAGAACATGATTCATCCAGAATCATCATCGTCATCATGCATATTTGCTCACAATTACAATAATGTACCTCTAGTGGTATTAGAAGCACTAAGTTAAATATGGGGAAATTCCTTCTCTAGTTGAAGTAATCCTTTCACCCCTATTTAAATTGCTAGATAGCTTAAAATAAGTTCGATACATTAAACTGTCATGCCATCATGTGTTTGCGCATTGCATTTGCTAAAGCATGTGTGGTGATTGATTGCTCTTCCGTTGCTATGTTTCGATAGATCAAGCACCCGGGGTTACACCGCAATACCCCGACGATCCCTACTACCAGCCGTATCAACAAGGCAAGCGTAATCCCCCTCTGAGCATATCTTATCCTATTTTCCGCAAATAATTTCTCCACTATAATATTGCATGCGGTTCCAAATGTCAATTTTATTGGATAGAGTATCCTATAGTTGCATTAAGCTTCCGATGCCAATACCTGTTTCCCCTCCTATTATCCATAGGATTGTATTGTTGGCCTGAGATATCTACTATGCTATGTTGATGCTTAGCCATGCTTAGTTAAATGTTCCGCCGTTCGATGGATATTACATGTTGGAAACAGGTGTTGAGATGTTATGATGATGGTGGAGAAACTGTGGTGACAGGTAATAAAATGCTTGAAGGTGGGGATGAGAGGCCACTATGGTTGTGGTGCTTTGTCTCGTTCTCGCCGCCTAGGTGCGAGTTCTTTACCTCCCGAACCAAGACTGAGCGTGCAACCATGCGTGAGGCCTATGCAATTGCAGGAACCCTCATAGACTAAATAACTCGGGCGGGACTGGCCAGGGTCGTCTTGTTTGAGCTTCCATTTGCGCGTGCGTGATGGTGGTGGTATGAACTGGGATGAGGATGGTGGTGTTTAGTAAAATGAGTGGCCACGGGGCAGGGTGTTGGATCGCTGCTCCGTCCTCACTGATGATCCTGGGTTAGTCCTTAACGAGGGAGAAGTCGACACCGCTCCCACCCAGCCGGCTTTCCAAGGAAGAGAGCTAATTGTACAGGTAATGGGTCGGACGGTACGCGTGGCAAACATTGTACACCCCTGCAGGGTAAATCTTTTCGAGAAGCCGTGTCCGCGGTTATGGACGACTTGGGAAAGGACGATAAGATCATAGAATAACTTGAACGGAATGATTAAAAATGGGTACTAGAGGTACCACTCAAGAAATGCAAGGTGAGCTTCCTCGAGGGTGATTCGGGGAGGTGCCTTTGATGAACAAGTACAGTGGTTGATGATGAGAAAGGTGATCAAAAGAGAAAAAAGTCACTTCTTACCCCTTTTTGAAAATACTCTGAATAGTCAATGCCATTGAGTTATGTTTTCATAAATAAAATCAGCTTTATGCAAAACAGCCATAAAACTTTGAAAGCCACATCGAGCTAAAGCTCTATATATAATCTTGCGAGTTCGTCGAACTCAACGTCGTTTGTTTTGTTTCATAGGAGGACTTCACTGACCGCGAAGGTGGGTTCTTTGTGGACGTCGACGAGTAGTCTGGGGTTCCCAGGTGGCAGCTTGGGACATCCCGGAACAGCTGGCGTTGGATGTTTATCTGTAGGCCTCTTAGGCCATATTTTGGATCTTGTTGTTTAGAACAACCTAATTCGCTTCCGCATGTTGTAATGTTGGGTCTGTGACCTCTGGTTGTAATTTGCTATCTTTCTCTATTATAAGAGTTGTACTATATGATTTGTGTCGTAGAGTCTGTGATGTGCCAGTTGTTCCACAAGTCTTGATCTCTCTATTATACATTGAGGGTTGTGCCTGTGTTAAGGCATCAATCGGGGTGTTGCGTTGCCGATGATCCATTCCGAGCAACGCCTGCCAAAGGTTTTGGCCGGAGATTGGTAAACCCGTAACCTCCGGTTGTATCGCTTAACCGGTGACACACAACATCACTGTATAACAGTCGGGTCGGGACGCCACATTTCACCAATCAACGTGACCTCTGTAACCAAATATCAAAACAAAAATATATATTGTATCACGTATATAATGTCTTACCCAAAGATACAGTTCATCAATGTGGTCCAAAAAAGGTGTCCCTGTCCACAACTTCTTCCGATCACTAATCCCTAAACCCAAAACAAAGACTAGTCATTTCAAAGCAACTCCAATGTCAAAGTAATTTCTTTAACTTACTCCAACACCAAAGTTTACAAAAGAAGTGTCCCAAGCGATTACACTTTTTTAGATAAAGGGTTTTATTACTTAAAGTTTAAGCATTACATCCAGCCTCTGCATAATAATGCACGCAGCCGTCGTCCAACAGGAAAAGTAAATAAAGTATAGCACTAGCCGTATTACAATCATCAGACATGAATAAAGTAAAACGCCTGCGCAGGATGAATGCGAAAGCCTATGGGAGACCAATCCGGCAATCAAGCGGCCATCCGTAAAAATATCCCTCGCCACTTATTACAGTCGTGCACAAGCCTCCGTAAAGAGGCTCGATGCCCAACCCGTTGTAAGGTGAACCACAAACGGAGGATATTTGTGCAAGTGATTACACTTTCTCTTGTAAAAGATATAATCTAGTCATCTGAATATCTCAAGCTTCTGGCATTCCACATGATTCATGTAAAAGTAAAACGATGGCCAGAGAAAGTTCAATTAATTGCTAACAAAACAACATATGGATGGAGCATATAGCTTGAATAAACTTCACGCAATAGCACTCTACCGCATGTTCAAGCCACGAATATCCATATCCAATTTCCCGTTCATTAACTGTAAAGTCGGTTGTTGAGAGGTAAAACCACAAAAATAGTCGCCCCTAACTTTTTCCTTCTTGAGTTCCACTTTTCCATCTTGGGATTTATGTGCTCGACCAATTTTTCGTCTCCACCGTTGATACATATTTCCTCAAGGACCATCGCATTCTCAGCGAAGAATTTTATGAGCTTGACACCAAGACAGTCTGAATTCTCTATCTGGAATTGCAAACCCACTCTCCTGAGGGAACTCTGGAGAAAGTATCAAGTGGAAACCCTGTTTCGGTGGAAACATGGAAACCGAAATATGTGCCGTTGGATCGTGAATGTGTGGTCCAGATCAAGCATCGATCTGTTCCATGCATTTTACAAAGAAACGCCCGCTGCCTAGGTGTGCATTTTGCAGAAAGGTCCCCGTTTTTTCTAACTATGCTGAAACGAATGTGTGAGAAGTGGCGCTAGTCTGTTCTTTCAGTCTGAACCTGCACCTTTTAGCACTACATTTGAGGTCCAGTTAAGAGAAGAATTCATACAAAAATATTTTGATGTTGGTCCTATTATCACTAATGCATTCTTGCCAGGTAGAAGTATTTTTGTGTAATTTCTCGTGCAAGATGTACCAGGTTGTGGCCACAAATGTACCATGTTGCTTGAAACAAAATATGCATCTTGCCCTCAACCTGTACCGCTTCACATTTCGAAATTGCAGCATGGTTTATTGTGTCAGTCAAATAATGAAATATCATTGGCTGATCCAAGAATAAACAAAAGAACTTATCCAAGACTAGACTAATCTGACGAATGATATTCCATAGACCAGGATATACCAACAAACCTTTAAAATGTAAGAAAATGAATTGTCACAGCTAGAGATCTCAGGTGCATGTAGATAGAAGCTTAATCATCCAAATATAAGTTGGACAGAAATCAAGTACATACACAAATATATGAGTATCTAAAGGAGTTCACGTCTCTTCCCATCTTCTGCTCCCCAAGACATACATCAACAGTTAAAAATAACTCAGAGAAAAGCCAAGAAAGTAATGCAGGTGCTTTGTACACAATGAACCAAACCGTTAGAGTTCTGTCATCCAGTATGAAAACTAAAAACCTGCATTAACAAAGAAAGTGAGAGTCGGTTAGAAAAAATAAACAGGAAATTAATAAAACTTATTCATGTGCACATCCAACATTATCCAAACCCCCAAACCTACACGAAGAAACCAGCATGCCACAGAACAGAAGTCCCAATGCAAGCACTATGGCAATTGAACAATGTACTCATTGCCTTGAAGTTGACTTTGCTGTTAGACCAAACGAATTGCTACTTACTAGGCGACACAAGTATATGTTATGTAATTGCTCAAAAACTGCAACGATGTACCTACCATCTATTGTATGCTTGATGGCAATTTTTTACCCGTACCCACCCCTAGTAATTTTCTCTCACACCTCCTTTTGGTGGCAAGTTCAGAAATTATACTACCATCTTCTCCTCGCAAAACCCTTCTTTTCCACACCTGAATCACTTGTGCGTCACAACACCATTGTTTGACTTGTGTTGCCCTACACGGACCGAAAACCAATATACCTCGTAGAATTCTTTTGCCGTGTTCACATCAGAAAATGCATCCCGATACTTGGTGGTATGGATTCATCACAGTCGGGTGTGTACAATGAGTCCTGCATTGTGCATCACAATCTCTCGTTCGGTTCCCGTGGTCCAACAAAATTTACAAAAACAGAAGAAACGAATAGTTTAGATGCACTTACACAAGTAGGCCTGCTTGTGGATTATATTGGTGTGGTACACCCTCTACCGAGAGGCACATTAATTAACTTGGGAAGTTGATTCTGCATGAGATTGCACATTACTGAACTCAACAGCATAGCTGCTCGCCTCACCATCAGACTCCATTTTTTGCTGCAAAATGTTTATTGTCTAACCAGATATAAGAGAATGCCCATGTGTGTGATAATACCCGTGGCTGAAATGAACTCATCCACAAACTTGGTAGTGACAAAAAAATAGCATGTGCATACATTTGTCTACGTTTCGTACAAAATCTTATTTTCAATTTTTCTAGCTATATAGAATAAGAGGGTCTCCCCCGATTTCATTAGTGAAACCACGAGCTACAGAATTCATCCAAAACGCATCCAACCACCGGTACGCGAACTAAGTACAGCCAGTTTTTAACTCTTACAGAAGATGAAAAACGAGAGAGAAAACAGCAAACTACTCTTCTACTCTCACACACATCTCCCTACAAGCATTTCTGGCTAACCATCTTCAAACTTCAGTCTTTTTCCCAGCTTTCTTCTCCTCTTTTATTGTCTTTCTCTTCAACATCTTTCATCAGCACGTCAGCCTGGGTACCCAAGACGCCCAACTCCTTCTTGCTCCAAAGACCTCCTTTGCAACCTTTTCCAGTAGTTAGCGAAGTACACCAGACTTTCCTTTGCGTCCTGTTTCACCTGCAACAAACTCCACCATTGGATCCAATAGCAAATTTTGAAAATCACATCACAAGGTTCATTTGGCCACACTTTATCAAAACAAGCAGAATTTCTAGTTTTCCAGATCCCCCAAAGAATCGCAGCTACTCCTATTGTAAGCAAGCTCCTCTGTTTTCCTTGTCTTTTCAGCCATTCAGAGACAACATGCTCAGCTGATCGAAATTGGGAATCTATCCCAAAAGCACAGCCAACCACGTTCCAAATGTATCTAGCTAGTGGACATTCGAAAAAGAGGTGATTTATTGTTTCTTTTTTGCCACAGAAGAGGCACCCTTCCCCACAATCTCCCCCTCTGTGTTTCAACACATCCCTAGTTAAAATACTTTTTTTGAGCACTAACCAGATAAAAGTTTTAATCTTAAGAGGGAGTTTCACTTTCCATAAGAATTTGTAGGGTACGAGTCTACTGGTCTGCATTGCTGTGTAGAAGGATTTAACCGAGAAATTCCCAGAGGTGGTTATTTTCCAAACCAACCTATCCGGTCTTTCTGTCAGTATTACCCCAGCTAGCAGGTTTCTCATTTGCTCCCACTGTTCTTTCAAAGTCCCCACCAAAGCTCTCCGAAACTGCAAATTACTAAAACCTACTTCTACAGCTGTTTTGACAGTTAATTTCTTATTGAGAGAGGTATCAAATAGTCTAGGGAAAGTTTTGGACAGAGGTTTATCTCCAATCCAGTGATCCTCCAAAGACTGGTTTTCTCACCATTACCCAAGTCGATTCTGCAGCAGGACCAGAAAAGGTGTTTAATTTCCATCAAGCCTTGCCAAAAATGTGAATCACCATTTTTTTTAACAACTTGACAGAGGGTATCTTTTTTCAAGTATTTAGCTCGCAGAATTTGCTGCCACAACCCGTCCTCGTTGAAAAGTTTCCACAACCATTTCGAAAGTAAAGCAATGTTCATTACTTCAAGATCTAGCACTCCTAAACCCCCTTGGTCTTTAGGTAAACATACCACATCCCAGCTAACTAGGTGGTATTTCCTCTTCCCTTTTTCTCCTGACCAAAGAAAACGACTTCGAATCGAGTCCATCCTTCTTTAACCCCAACTGGCACTCTATAGAAAGAGTACATATACAGCGGGACACTAGACAAGGAGGAGTTAATGAGTTCTACCCTTCCTCCTATCACCAGGAATCTCCCTAGCCAAGGACAGAGTTTTTTCCTCATTTTTTCACTCGGCGGTCTCCAGTCCGACACTTTTATTCTTTTCTTGTCAATTGGTAATCCAAGGTATTTCATGGGTAGACTGGCAGCATTGCAAGTTAAAATTTCTTCGAATTCTTTCGCTCTGCTGGCAGCCTCTCCCATGCAATATATATATCACTTTTATGGAAATTTATTTTAACCCTGACATTTGTTCGAAAAGACACAGAATTATTTTTAGATTTCTAGCATGTTCTACATTATCTTCCAGTAGCAAGATCGTGTCGTCCGCATACTAGAGTATCGACACCCCTTTTCCTACAAAAGAAGAAACGAGACCAGCTAGCAAACCTTGTTCCTGCGCCCTGCCTATAAGAATGGCTAAGACATCTACTGCTACATCAAAAAGTAGTGGGGACAGGGGGTCACCCTGCCGTAACCCTTGATGTGTAGCAAAGTAGGCTCCTATCTCTACATTCACTTTCACCCCAACTTTGCCACTAGCCACCACTTTCATAACCAAATCTATGAATTTCGTCGGGAAGCCTTTTTTCTCTAAAGCCTGGACTAAGAAAGGCCATTTGATTTTATCAAAGGCTTTCTCAATTTTTCTAGCTATATAGAACCAGAGCAACAACGATCAGGAACAACCATCGTTTCATCCTATTAAGCTGATTACAGATCTAAATAATGCTCTAAGCAAATATTAGAACTAGCTACGGCCCGGAGCCACCCACGACGAGGAACTAGCTACATCTCCGAACACGTTAGAACTACAAGAAGACAAGAGCTTACTAAAAAGCCAAAAAAACATCCTTTGAACAAACAACGCATACCTGTTCAGCAGGTGATTTGACGAAACAACCAACTCGAAGAAGACCTTGACTGATGGTGAAACAAAGCAGTTCAAGCCAAGATCTCGACTCCTAGCTGTTTCCCTCTGGTGCAGCCGCTGCAATTTCCCGAGGCGAAGATGCCGCCGCCGCTGCAGTCTTCTAAGCAGACGCCTTTGCAGTCTCCCGATCGGCCGCCGGCGCCGCCGCTGTAGTCTCCCGAGCGGCCACTGCCTTCTCCAGATCCCCAAAGCTGAAGGTGTACAGGTCGAGGGTAGGATGAATGATTTGAACATGTGCAAGGGGTTTCTGTGCTAACATGCCAGCAGCAAGGCGGGCGTCTTTTTGCAAAATGTGCCGAACAGAAGGGAGATGGATCTAGACCAATCATTTTAGATCTGACGGTACATGATACGGTTTCCATGTTTCCATTGAAACTGGGTTTCCACTGGATACTTTCTCGGGAACTCTGCAAGCATGGAAACCAGTGGCGTGGACCCAACATGGAAGCGATCTAAATTTCCTTTTGAGAAACTCGCGTGCTTAGCCCTTCTTTATTTGAGACGCCCTCGTGCTTTGCTGTGAGGTTGAACCGTAGGGCACAGAGAACGGGACAGCAGCGGAGCATGTTCAAGATGGCCGTCACTGCCGCAGTCTTGCTTTTTGTCCAATGTTCTCCTTGAACCTCGAGACGCTGGAGCCGACTGAACGCAGGTAGGATCTCGAGACGCCTTGCCTCGCTGAGGACGGCGATATCTTGGAGGTGGTTCACCCTCAAAATCAGCTCCCTTGTGCTGGTGAAGCTCCCAGCAAATCGCCAGAAAGTCTCTAGGTCACGTTCTGGATCCTTTTTGTTCACCTCCTTGTAGTAGTCATATCCGAGAAAATCTAGATCCACTTGTTCCAACTCGGTGGTCGTGAACTGAATGAGAATGAGCAGAGTGGCCCCTTATACGTCAAGCAGTGCAGTGTCGGCGCGTCGATCTCGTAACCAGAGGGGTGGCGTTTCTTCTCCTCCCACGTGCAATTGTCTAGCACGAGCACGTTGGCAGCCGGGCATCGGAGGCGGAGTGTTGTGGCTTGTTTGCCTTCATCGTCTGTTGGGTCGATGAGGACGGACTCGAGGCGGACGGCAGCGAGCACCGGCGCCGCGTCGATAATGTGCTGGAGAGAGCTTAAGTGCTGGACGCTGTGGCTGAGCCGCAGGGAGGACAACCGCGGGAGCACGACGGCGGCGTGGTGATGGCTCTCGTAGAGGATACCCTTGCAGTGTGTGAGTTTGAGGACCTGGAGTGTCTCCAACGGCAGGGAGTCGAGGGTGACCCTGTAGAGGCGTCGATGACTGTAGAAATAGTCGTCGTCGCTGGTTTCATTGGCGACGAGCCGGAGCTCCTCGACGCGGCGCGCCGCTCGGTGTGAGAGCACGACGTCGACCACGTCTGAGCGTTTCAAGACCTCCTCGTCAGTGTGGCGGCGCACGGTGAGCCTCGTGACGGGGGCGTCGGCGGCGCCGAGCGCGCCCATGGCCGCGGAGATGAAGGCGTCGCGCCGGGTGAAGAAGCGGTAGTGGCGGGTGGGGTGGTAGTAGCTCTCGACGCCCGTCTCGAGGTTTACAGCGCCGGAGGAGAGACAGAGCGGCGCGCGCCATCGCCTCGAGAGCGCGGTTGTGGAGGCGGCCTCCTTGAGCGGGGCGAAGTGGAGGATGCGGCGGCGGAGGTCGTCTGGGAGTTGGGACAGCCGGTCGTGGCCACCGGCGGCCATTGTTTATTTCGGCGGCGCTAGAGAGGAGCGGTGCGATCAGGGTAATCTCGATGGGTGCTCTCTAATAAGTGCTCCTACAGAATTGTTGTCGGAGTCCGAATAGTAACCGACAAAGGAGTTTTTTTGTGTTTTTTTAACAAGAAAGGGTATTACGGATCTAATCCGAGTATGTGCTGGCCTCGTAGTGGTACCCATGGTTTTAAAATTCGGTGAGATTTCAACGAAATTCACTGAATTTCAGTGATTTCAGCAGACACTGAAATAATTACCTTTCGATCAAAATATTTCAGCATTTTCAGTACTACACATGATTTCAAAAAATATTTAAAATATTTTTTATTTTTTCAAGTACTTAAATGAATTTAAAGAGAAAACAACATACAACAACATCACCATATTTATGATTTTGTATAAAGAAAATACTATATATGTTATGATACAAAATGTCATCTAAATCAACGGGTGCACATGTATACTCACAACTTTCGGTTGTTCAATATTGGAAAATCTTTATGCTCCTTTCGAGGCTAGCATCTCAAAGTTTGGCGTCCACTCGTACTCCAACGTGACCGCCACATCATTAGTACCACGGTGAGCTGTCCACCTCCCCCTACCGCGGGGAAGGCTCAACTCTGGAGATTCCGCAAGCGCTACTACTACGCCCCACCAGCCTTCAACAGAGTAATTGGTGGCCACAATCATCCTCTCCAGCACTGGCGCGCTCGCGAGCAGCAACTGCAACATGTCGACGCAGGAGTACTCCTGCCCAGAGAAGCCGCGAATTTTCACCTCGCGGAGGTGTTCCAACGAGATGATGTCGTCTTTCCAGCTCCCACGAAGGGCACAGTCGTTGCACCCCTCCTCGCAGACAGGGTCATACTAAATTTGGTGGTGATCAATTAAGATTGGAAAACACAAACAAATCAGACCTTCTCATTGTTAGAATATATGTACGGTTATGATTGATTAGGGTTAGATCATCTTGTACTCCAAGTCTCCTACCACTTGTACTCCTATATAAACCCCCCACCAGGGTCCAGATCAATACAACAGAAATTAGGGATTCTAAAACTTCCACATGGTATCAGAGCAGTTAGTCTCACGACGCCGATCCTAGATTTCTCCACCACTTCTGCATCACGCCGCCCTCGGGGAGATTAATCTCCTCTCCCCGGGGGCGCGGCACCCGATCTCGATCCAAGATCGGATCGGTCCTTTAGATTAGATTTTAGACAATTTTCGAAATTTCAATTCTGTAGATTAGATCCAACTAGCCAAATAAAGCCCTAAATCTATCGATCAACATCCTACTATCCGGTGAACGTAAGTGCAGATCCATATACACGACGGCGCGGCGCGACTACAGCATCGACAACGACCGGCGACAAGCATCCGCGCGCACGCGTGACCACGAGACTCGCACGTGTTCAACCGCGAGCCCAGCGTCATCAACATGGCATCGCGGGAGGGCAAATCCCATGCGCCGCTACACTTCTGCGATCTGCACTGCATCTACATCGAGCCGACCCGTCTTCACTGCATCAAGCCGGACATCATCGACACGAACAACTACATCAAGCTGTACGACTACATCAAGATCTTCGTCGAGTTCTACATCGCCAACACAATCATCGTCAAGGTCTACATCACGTGAGTCGAGCCGCACGCCGCAAAACCCGCCGCCGCCGCACAATGACACAAAAACCCACCGCCTGCCTGCCGCCGCTCCCAAGCGAGTCGCTGCCGCACGCCGCCAAAAACCAAAACCCCGCCGTCGCCGCAGAAACCCTGCCGCTGCCGCCCAAAAACTTCGCCGGCGCTCTGCTAGTGTGATCGCACGATCGCCTCGCCCGCCTGGTAAAAACCCGCCGCCGCAGAAAACCTGCCGCCGCCGCCCAAAAACCCGCCGCCGCCGCAGAAACCCTGCCGCCGCCGCCTCAAAACCCAAAACCGCGCAATTTTTTTTGCGCCTTCGGCTCTATCGGCTACACCGACCGCGACAACCTCGACCACGGCTACATCACGCTCGGCTACCTCGACATCAACATCATACACACGTCTACAGCAACTCAAGAGCTCCAGTCGACAGCATCCGCGTCATCCCTTGCGTCCATGACACTCCCGCTGTGACTGCGGGAGGGAAGAGAAGGAACCAGAAGGGGACGGCGATGATGACAAGGTGGAGGAGGCGACGGACGCACATGACTTCTCCAGTCGCAATCGTCTGCTTCACTCCTGCTACGACTGAGGGGGGATGTTAGAATATATGTACGGTTAGGATTGATTAGGGTTAGATCATCTTGTACTCCAAGTCTCCTACCCCTTGTACTCCTATATAAACCCCCCACCAGGGTCCAGATCAATACAACAGAAATTAGGGATTCTAAAACTTCCACACTCATATCTGACTTCGATCATCTTAATAAAACAAATTTATGTACGGTATATGTTTGAGAAAGGTATATAAGAGACTCACCGGGTTAATCATGTAATCTAGGTGGAGGTATTCGAGGTTGCTGCATCGTGCTAAGAGTCCGCTGAGGATTGCTCCCAAATAGTGGGTGTTATTTGAGCAGAACTGTAGGATCAAATTTGTGACGGCAGGGAGCTTAGGTATCTCCAAAATCGCTTCATCTTCTTCCCGTTCTGTGTAATGGATCGAAGAATATTTTCTTCAGGGAAATAGTAGGATTTTTATACGGGAAAGTATGTACTACACGAGCTAATCGGTTTGCGAATTAATGGTTTCTTCCATATTTGCATGAGAGAACGTATACGTACCTCCGGAACTTGTAAGCGTAAGAGGTGGCCATGGATGGGGCGGCATTGCTGCAGCAGATGGATGGTGTGAAGCTGGAGTTCGAGCTGGATGTAGCCGAGCGCGAGGGTGGCATCCAGTTTCTCCAGCGCCGGCGCCCTGACAGTGATGCTGCTATCCTTCTCACGGTGACGGTAGAACATGAAGTAGCTGTCGACGGTGAGGGCCGAGAGCCGCGGGGCGTCCACGTCCAGCCGCCTAACGTCGAGGCGCTCCAGGTACAGGGTCTCCAGCGCTCCTCCGTCCAGCCGGAGGTCGTGCACTCCGTGCAGGTTCGAGAGCTTCAGCTTCCGCAGCCCCGGGCAGCACGACGTGGACGAAGTAGGTGGCCGAGGCGGGGGCTGTCTTCATCGGAGAACCATATGGTGCAGAGAGCCAGCTCGGTGAGCGCGTGGAACTGGACCGCGGGCGGGAGAAGGAGGACGGCGTAGTCTAGCTCCAGCGGGAGAAGGAGTACTGGCGTGTAGTGAATGTCAAGTGGGAACTACTGAAGCAAATGCATAGCACATATATGCTCCATTATCATTGTACGAGTGGCATCTACTCCCTCCATTCCAATGCTTAAGGCGTAAAAAAAAATTCGATTTTACACCAGAGAACAAGGCGCGGATAGGCAGTTGTTGCTAATCTTCCCACGAAAATGCAGTTCCTCATGTATGTTGGCCCCCCGGGCTTATCTGTCCGTCCATTGCATTGAGATCCAACGGTTGCATGTTGGTCAAACTATTCACACGCAATTTGCAAAACGAACCTTGTCTTTCCAACCTTCTACAAGTTGCTATTTTTCTCTCCACTCACAGATCATAGTTTTCATCAATTTTCTTTTCCAAAAGAATTAACAGAATATTCAACAAAATCTGAATAAACAATTTTTTCAACAGTTTTTTAACTTAACAGAATATTCAACAAAAATTTCACAGTAATTCCAAAACCATTGTAGATTTAACAAAGTTTAACCAAATATCCATTTTGTAAAAAGCGAAACTAATAAATTTTCAAATCTTTTTCACAGAAACTAAGAAATATTCATTTTTAAAGATTTGTTGAAGAGTCTTTCAGAGAATATTTCTTCCTAGAAAATATTCAACAATATGAAAAAATATTGCTTTTTCAAGAATATTCGATAACTTTTAGAAAGTTTCTAATAATATTTCATATAGGATTTTGGTGGACATTTTTTCAATAAACATTTTTCAATTTTTTTTCAAGAATATTCAGAAAAGTTTCAAATATATTTAATACAAGTTTTATAGAACATTTCAGAGAATATTCATATAATTTTCATACACAACCCACAGAGTATTCATACAATTTTCCATATAAGTTTTGTTGAACATATATTCATACAATTTTCTTACACAAATCACAGAGTATTCATAATAATTTCCATTCGACTTTTACAGAACATTTCAGAGAATATTCATACAAATTTCATACACAATTCACAGTCAAAAAATAGATGTTCCGATCTGTATCATACAATTTTCACAGAAAATTGCATATAGATTAATAAGAAAAGGACATAAAAATACACAGAAAAATGAATCTCCAAATGAAACACTGATCCAGAGTATGGACTCATCCGGTACAGTTACATTCTCGGTCTCCTCCTGCTGCTCTCGGTCTCCTGCCAAGATCTAGATTAATTTCACAACTATTTCAGATTAGTTTCACAAATATTTCCACAGGAAATCAGATTCGAATAAAAATTCCAAACATAAAAAGGAATAAAAACAAACAATAGATCCATCCCAACAAAGGAAAAAATTCCTTCCGCATTTGCTTAATTTTCAGAGAAATAAAAACCCAATGACACAGCAATGAATATACACGTAAACAAATCAAGAAGCTAACAACATATATACGCCATACTGGATTAAAAAAAGGGCAGTCCCAGGCCTAAATCGGATTCGAATCCAAAATTGTAAACATAAAAAGTAATAAAAACAAACAAAAGATCCATCCAAACACAGGAAAAAATTCGTTCCGCATTTCCTTAATTTTCAGAGAAATAAAAACCCAATTTAACAGCAATGAGTATAAACGTAAACAAATCAAGAAGCTAACACCGTATATACGCCATACTGGATTAAAAAAGGGCAGTCCCAGGCCTAGATCGATTCCCTGCCGAGACCATTCGTCAATCAAAGAAAATGCATGCATGAACATATGACTTTACTTCGTACATGCACAGAAAAACCTATTCAGTGCTCAAAACAAGAGATAATTTTTGCTAGCTTCAGCAATAAACATTTCTTCTTCATCATCTTGGTGACCTGCAAGAGATAGAAAAAAAGACAAGGACGGATTAGCTAGGCCCAGAAGATGCAGTAACTAACCATTTTTGCTAGCAAGGGTAATTTGCAGCAGGAGAAGAAGCGGAAAGCAGGACCTTTTGCGAGCGGGTGTTGGAGATGGTCGTCGGTGGGCATCATCCAGGTCGGCCGTCTCTTCCTCTTCCTGGCTGCGCCGTCCATGCTTCTATGCGCCCTTTGGCCGTCCAGATGGGAATGAAAACCGAAGCTGTCCTGCGAATATAAAGAAGGGCGTGAGCAATGGAATGGAAGGAGGAGGCGATGTCGGGAGGAAAAGAGGAGGGGCTGACCTAGGAGGGGCGGCCATGTCCATGGCGGATGTACGGGGTTGGTAAGGGCTTGAGCGGTTGCCGGCGGCGCCGGCGGCGGCCGGGCAGGGTGGTGACGCGAGATCTGGACGCCGCCATGAGCAGGTCCCTCCCGCAGTGGCCGAGCTTGACCTTAGCCTCGCTTGAGTGGTTGACGGCGACGGCGGCGCGGTGGAGCTGCAGGCGGCGGGACGGATGGAGAGGAGGAGGCGGCTCGACGACCGGAGCCCACGGAGCCGGCGACCGGAGGCACGGATCCGGCAGTCCGTGGCGTGGTCGCCACCGTCGTTTCAAGGTGGAGCGGAGCCTCGAGCCGGTGGACGGGACGGAGAGGAGGAGGCGGCTCGGCGTCGGCGGTGGCGGCGCGGTGGAGAGGAGGCGGGGATCGGCGGCGGCGGCGGGATGGAGAGGAGAGGAGGTGGTGGATTCTGGGTTAGGGTTAGGGTTGGATGACTATATATAGGCATGGTGGACTGCGGGTTGAATTCAAAGTTTCACAGGGGCTAAAATAGAAAATGACGAAAATTTTGACCTGTTGACCAAAAACTGAATATGGACGGTGGAGATAAGCGGGGCGGCCAACCTTTCGCGAGTTTGCCTCGTCTTCAGCGCTTGATTTAATTCCCCAGCATCATATCTGTGGCATGGAGTACTCCCCAATGAAAAATGAACACCTTTTTCTCCGATTGGGCAAAAGAAATCCTAATGGATTATGGCTAAAGGGAGAGAGAGAGGAAACTCATACGGGGCTCAGCTAATTAGTTGTGCATGGCGCATGCGTACATGCGGAGAGAGAGAGGGCACGATGGTGGGCGGCATAGGCAATAGCGCGAGTCGTGAAACGAGGAGTCAGGCAGCTGGCAATTAACGATAGAGAAAAATAAGGAGAGATGTGTGCACATGATGAGGGGCAATATTGGAAACTTTGTATCCTGATTGTTGTGCCAGATTCCTCCTTAATCGCCGTGCCACAAAATTTACGCCTTAAACATAGGAACGGAGGGAACGATCAGAGCTAGACCACCATTCACTCTCCAAACAAAAGGAGCGACATTGTTGGTTATTTAGACAAGTTCTTAGTTTCTACAATTAGACCATAGTGCTATGCATTGGAGCTATGATTGGTTAGCAACCGTTGATAGTCAACTATATAATGTCAAATTTTCACTAACCAAAGAATTGGTAGGAAAAAATAAATTGTGATGCTCCGCTCCTGCGATTTTCAACATTTACAATATTTGGGCCAACGGTGGATTCTGTCTCATGTGTTTTAGCGGGAGGTCTCTGGCAGGCTAAAAGAAATTTTCATGGAATACCAAATATGGTGTCATAACTACATATTGTATATTCTTTCTTTTTGTAGAAACTACATATTGTATATTCTTTTTCAAATGAAGAAAATTCCTTTGAATATTTGATGTATATGGTGCCACAACAAGAGGCATTTTATTGATGTTTTGAAGTATTATGGAAGGTTTAGCAAACGGTTAGCCGTCGAAATCCCCAAACCACAATGGGACTAGTGAACTTTACTTGCCGCACAAACACAATGACAGACAGTAAACATAAACTACCATTTGCTTTAATTTATTTTCTACCATATCCCAAGCCCAGACAGATGCACACTGTTTGCTGTTAACTTAACGTGAACCGAACACAGTGCATCACCTATAATTCTGCCATGTCACCATGCCTGTTCCGTGCGGTGCCACCACGTGCACCATTTTTCCAGCTACAAAAAGGATTTTTATATCAGATCAAACTAGTCTTACATTAGACACCAGATCACAAAGTACTATTATATACTCCTGTTAGGTACACAACACAAAATTGTGCACAAAAAAAGAAAGATGAGATCCAGAAAAGAAGATTTGCATTTCAATTTAATACCACCTACTCACCTTCTATATGGAATGCCATGATTTTACAGAGAGTAGAAGAGTGCAAAATACACATGTTAGAAGTCATAATTAAATGACAAGATGATATGCATACATTTATCTGAAAAACAAAATATGGGCTGATTCATCTTTACTCTTGAGGTCTCCATACAAGATAGAACAACTTTGTTTCTATCAAGTACATGTAACATGGTTTTATCTCTAATATTTTAATATTAAGCATTGTGGACTAATGTTCATTCGGTGATGCGTCCTACTTATAGCCTATTTTGGCCATTGAAACAAGTTTGTTTAGAATAGCTTTTGTAAGATATAATCTAGTCATCTAATCATCTCAAGCTTCTACATGATGATTCAGGTAACAGTTACAGCCAAATGATGGGCAGTCAAACAGAGAAACTTCCTATTGTTAACCTAATAACTAACCTACTGGCTACTATAAATGATGGGAGCCATGGATGTGGAGGATTGCCTGAAGAATGCAGCTTGAATAAACATTACACGTTAGCACTCTACTAATGAATTCAAGATGTACCGGCACATTCCAACACGAAATCCCCTTCCAATAAAATAACAAACCCTTGAATAAATACTACATACCTAAATAGCAATATCTTGTCTCAAATTTTCCATTCTTGGTATAGTCGTCTCTTGAGAGGTAAGACTACAAAACTTGTCGCCCCTAACTTTCTCCTTTTTGTGTTCCACTTTTCAGCCTTGGTATTCGTTTCCTCGCACAACTTTTCGTCTCCAGCGTCGATTAGCATTTCTTCAAGAACCATCGCCTTCTCAGCAAAGAATCTTATCAACTTTTCACCAATACAATCTGACTTGTCTAGACGGAATTGCAAGCACACTCCCCTGAGGGAGCTCTGCAAGCATTGGTAGAAGTGGCTCGGGCCCAACATGGCAGCGATCTGAATTTCCTTCTGAGGTACCTGTGTGCGTACCCCTTCTTTTTTGTTTGATGTGTCATTGTTCTTTGCCGTGAGGTTGATCCGGAGGTAGAGAGAACGGGACAGCAGCGGAGCAAGTTCAAGATTGTTGTCACTGTTGCAATCTTGCCTTCCTCGACATGCAGTCCTTGAACCTCGAGATGTTGGAGCCGTTGGAACGCAGGCAAGAGTTCGACCCGCCTTGGCGCGCTGAGCACGGCAATATCCTCGAGTTTGTACACCCTCAACCTCATCTTCCTTGTGCTGGTGAAGCTCCGAGCCGCTTGCCAGAAGGTCTCTAAGTCACGGTTTGGATCCTTCTTGTTATTCCACTCGTACGGGCATGAGTCTTGCTTGAAAAAATACACATCTACTTGTTCCAACTCATGCGGCTGTGGACTGAATGAGAAGGAGCGAATTGACCCATGGTACTTCAAGCGGCGCAGCCTTGGCGCGTTGATCTCATCAACATAGACGGTCTTTTTATAGTGGCCATCCTTCACCTGCCACGTGCAATTGTCCAGCACGAGCACATTGGCAGTCGGGCATGAGAGGCGGCGTGTTGTGGCTTCTTTGCCTTGCTCCGGTGTTGCGTCGATGACGACAGACTCGAGGCGGACGATAGCGAGCGCCGGGCAGAGTCGATGAGGCGTTGGAGAGAGCCTAGGTGCTGAACGCAGTAGCTGAGCCCTAGTGAGGACAGACGCGGGAGCACGGCGTGCTGCCTGATCTTGAAGAGGATTCCCTGGCAGTTGTGGAGCTGGAGGAGCCGGAGTCTCTGCAACCGCCTGTAGTCAAGGGTGACCTCGTAGAGGCCTTTGTAGTAGTCTTTGGGATCTTTGGCGACGATTCGGAGTTCCTTGACGCGGCGCACAGCCCGATGGGAGAGCACGACGTCGACCAAGTCTGTGTAGCGGTAGTCCGGCACGACGTTGCTGTTGCTGTGGCGCAGGGTGAGCCTTGTGACGGGGGCGTCGGCGGCGTCGAGCGTCAGCTTGGCCGCGGTGAAGATGTCGTCGGGCCGGCAGAAGAAGCGGGTGTTGTTGTCGAAGGCTGCCTCGAGGTTTAGGGCGCCCGATGAGAGCCAGAGCGGAGCGCGCCATCGCCTCGAGAGCGCGGTCGTGGAGGCGGCCTCCTTGAGCGGCGCGAAGTGGAGGATGCGGCGGAGGAGGTCGTCAGGGAGCTCGGACAGGCGGTCGTGGAGACCGGCCGCCATTGCCTAGGATCGGCGGCGGCGCGATCAGGGTGATCTGGATGGGATTTACACGTTAGCTGGGCTTTGGGCTTCAGGTTAATTAATACGTTGGAGTCCTGATTTGTTTACAACTGAAATCGTTCCGAATAGGAAGCGACTAGGAAACAACACGGCGAAAATCAAGCAAACGATCCACACGATGCGGCAGCCTGGGAATGGGGCAAAGCCCGCACCTAATGATGTTGACTTTATTTCCCAGCCCACACCGCACCAAATATTTGATTCTTTAAGCCGCACCGCACCAAACCGCTTGTAATCTCCGGCCGCACCCGCACCGCACCGCATGGAAATTGCCCGCGGGTCTGTGCATTGGTCGCTTGTGGGCTTGTGGCTGACTGACTGCTACTGCTGCTAGCTAGTAAGGTAATCGTTGTAGTAGCATTAGTAACTGATATATGTAGATTACTGTAAGCTAATCGTTGGAGTTAGATTTGCCATTATAAATGAAAAAAAAGAAAAATGATATATGTAAAATATCCACCAGATCATCTGAAAATAATGATCATGACTTATACAACAAATAATAATACCACGAAAATCACAAAAAACTTCTGGAAAACTATATTACAAGTTCATAATTGGATTGACCATGTCACACTTAATAACAAGTCTAATTAGTGTCAAGGACATTCGATGTAATAATCAGTTCAAGCGCACACCACATCATGCAGCCACAGAAGATGTTACAGAAAATGCAATGTTGCAGAACTAAATATGGAATATGAATTCTGGTCATATTTCGTGTCCAACCATTTGTAACCAAAACATTCAGAGCGAGGGCGAGGAGATTACACAGGTGTTATTTAAAGAACAAAATGGAAACACAATAACAACATTCTAGTGGGTAGTAATGGCAGTCAATCTTCATCATCACCATTTCATTGTTGTTGGACTGCATCATTCCTGAGCTTTCCTGCAAAACCAACATTGAGTTTGCTCAAACTGCTTTAAAAGGAAAATAGCCATCAGTTCACTGCTGATAGCTTCAGTCTAGGTGTTGAAGCTACAGCAGTCCTAAACTTCATTACAAACGAGTACAACTTGCTAAGAAGATGCACAAAATCTCCAGTACTAGTTCCAGACCTTCTAGTGCAAATGAGCTTCATACCACAGTACTTGCAAACAGCTTTCGGAACATCGCCCACAACGACAAGATCTTTCTCAAAATGTTCCAAACCTTTGATCTCTTGACGTGTTGTGTTGCCGAAGGTGCATCCGTACCATCACCAGTTCCAGAGCTCGTTGACATATTGCCGGACATGTTAGGAAGCCTAGTTGACATTGACAAACTACATGTCAGAACTTAGCAATATGTCTTTTGGCAATGTAAAAAAATAAATCTATGTATACTAGATTTTAGAAATATAAAAACAGAGTAATAGGACAATCGGGGCCACTGCCATCAGTAGAAACATTAGAAAACAGACCAGAGGGTGCAAGCAACAAGAGATGGTATTTGCCTAGAATAAATATGCTAACTGTAAGCTGACAAAAGAACTGATTGTCCAAGAAAATAGTGCCCTGATATGATAATGAGTCTACGCATTATCAAGTTTCTACTGGAGCTAGGCCTCCTAATCTGTCATGGTGCTCTCGTTACTCTACTCAGCAATTTTGAGAGTACTATTCAACAAGCCAGCAAGTAACACACAGTACCAACTTGCCACATCGAGCATAGCAGAATCAAGATTTACCTGTATTAGAGGGTGCCTAAATCAAGTTTCTACTGGGGCTTCGTCTCCTAATCTGTCATGGTGCTCTCCTTACTCCGCTCCTCTTCTACTGAAAAGAAAAAGGAACCAAAAAAGTGTTAACTTCCGCCATCTATTTTCGTTTCCATCTGCATCTTCCATGGGGAGAAAAAGAATGGTGAGGAGTTGCTGCTCATGGCTCACCTTGGTGAGAAGGGCAGGGACGGGAGGACGGTGTGGTCAGCTTGTCGATGAGCTTGCAGTCTTGCCGGACGAGGTAGGCAGAGCGGCCGGCGAGGCGGCCACCAAGAAAATACGTGCAGGAAGCCCTAGGGCGTCGGGGACCCAGGGGGCAGGGGCGAGTGCGGCGCATCTTGGTGGTGCTCCGGGGCGACGACGGCGGTAGCTACGCAGGGCGGCCGCCGGCCGCGGTAGAGGTGCTGGGGCCTAGGGATCCTAAGCTTGACGTGCGGCCGCCATGGCCGCCATCGGAGAGGAGCAGAGGTAGGAGGGGAATTGGGAGGTGCGGTCGCGTAGACGCTGGCCCCGTACGTCTTCTGCGGGTTGAACCCACGGGTTCAGCCCGTTTCAGTGCTTTTTTTTCCGAAGCCACACCGCACCGCCCCGGTCCGCATTTCTGGTAAGCCCACACCGCTCCAATCCAATTAGCAATTGAAACCATTTTAGCCCAGTCCGATCAGCTCCATCGTACAACCCGCACCAAAATCCCCATTCCAACCCACACCATTCTCAGGCTGTCGATGCCGTCGCCGGCAAGCCAAGGCGGCTTCTCGAAAATTGTCAGCACATGGCTTCTAAACTGTTTTTCGTAGCTGGCAACATGGACAGATTAATGCATATACGCTCCATTTTTACAGCCCAGGCGATGTGTCCTGACTCCTGAAACAGAAATGGTTGTACAGCAGCAGTAGATTGCGATTCACGAGCCCGAGATGAGTTGTACCAACTACAGTCGGGAGCAGCACAACCTTCCTTACATAGCCAGCCAAGAGGCCTTTTTTTAGCAGCTTTCGCATCCCTTTTAGGTGCGGGATACAAACTACAGGAGGTGGAATTTGACGGCCTATTAGAGCAGCCACCGTGTGGCCAAAGCCAAAATGCCACGTAGTTATCAATTGGCTACGGTGCCAAATTTGTTGGTTGTCCACAGCGTAGCCATAGCCAAATACCTTATAAAGTGGGCCCATACAAGAAAAAAAATGGACAATTAGCTGAGATTCTCGGAGGTGCTTGCATTAGTTGGAGAGAGAGAGGAGCAAGACAACAATTTTATATTGGTGAACAAGTTTTGGCATCAGCTCTTGTAGGTGTGCCGGCTCCCAATTGATTTGGCTTTGGCAGCCACCACAGCGTATAGAGCTGGCTCCAAAAGCCAAAGACAACATTTGGCATCGCAATATAGCATACACTATGGCTGCCTTACATCGCTTAGAGCACTCCTAGCAAGAGCATGAGGCTCTTTGTTTTTATTTATTTATTCGAACGATGAGGCTCTTTATTTGAAGTTCCCCTTTCATGATAGGAAACACCTCGGCGGAATTCATGGACCTAGCCTTGATCTCATGAATAATATGGTATATTAACCTATCAAACCATAAGTCAGGGTGTTAATAACTCGCAGACATCGAAACTGTTTCAAGAGTTTCAGCATTAGTTTTTTCCTCAAGAACAATTGTCAATGCTCCGAGGTATGTCTAGTCATACGAGAATACCACCGCTGCCACGTACCCTCGTCATTCACCTTTCTAACGACAACATCAACATTACCCAGCCCATAGGCCGAAGAATCCTACTAGGCACCGTAGGACAGTGTGAGAGGGGTTCAATTTTTTTGTTTCTGCATAACCTCCCATTCCGCCATAAACTTCTACACGAAACATCTCGTAGATAACGGTATCTAAATGTTTTTTGTGGATGCAAATAATTCACTAATTTTACATGTTTTTCTATTGTGTATAGAAAAATATGTAAAATTCGTGAATTATTCGCAAAACAGAAGCAATTGGTGTGCATGTTAGCCGTCGGTATCCCCCAACTAAAGTGGACTCGGCCCACAGCACAAGGACAGTAAACCATCCTTATTATTTCATTTATTGTGCTAAGATATGCTCATGTCCCAGCAGCTACGTCAACAAAAATTCATAAATAAATAAACATGTACGTCAACTCTCCAGATGCACCGTTATTTGCCGTTAACTTAGGACGTGCAGCCAGTGCAACGCTTGCATTTCTGGTGTGTTACCACGCCTGCTCGCTAGCTGCTCGTGCCGCCATGTGCACCATCTCCAGCTACAAAAACAGGATTTCGTATCAGATCATACTAGTATATTACACACCAGATCAGAAATTACTATTATACTTCTATTAAGTAAACAACAAAAACTTGTGCCAAAAAGAAAGATGAAAGCACCGTCCACGATCCATCCACAAAAAAAAAGATTGGATTCCAGCTCTCTCACACACACACAACCTGCAGCCTATATCCCTATTTACATTCTGTTCTCCACCGCCTCATCGCGTGTCCTGCTAAATGGAATCCCTGGATTGGACATTATCCATGGCCGTGGACTACATCAAGGAGATCCACTTTCACCGCTGCTGTTTGATATTGGCATTGACCCTCTCAACCGAACTCTGGAGCTGGCCACCGAGGCAGGTTTTCTGCAGCCCATTCCTGACAGTTTGGCGTCGATGCGACTCTCTCTCTCTCTCTCTATGCGGATGACACGACAATTTTTGTGGCACCAACCGCAAATGACATCTCTAATCTTGCTGAGACGCTTCAATATTTTGGCGACGTGACTGGTCTGCACACAAATGCTGCAAAAAGCTCCATATCCCCCATCAGGTGCTCTGAGATTGACCTTCAACTGATCATGGCGGACTTCCCGGCTACAGTCTCGCAGTTCCCCATCAAGTACCTTGGGTTGCCACTGTCGCTTGGTAGACTTAGACGGGCTGACATGCAACCATACATCGACAAAGCCGCCTCTTGCCTGCAGCCGTGGAAGGGGAAGTTCCTCAATAGGGGGGGTGCGCAGCACTGGTCAAATCGGTCCTGTCTTCGATCCCCATCTTCATGTTGACAGCCATCAAGGCGGATAAGCGTACCCTTAAGGCTTTTGATAAGCTCAGACGTGGCATGCTCTGGAACAATAGCGAGAAGGTGTCAGGGGGAAGTGCAAGGTTAGCTGGGACAAGGTTTGCCGACCCAAAAAGCTGCGTGGGCTGGGAATTCTAAACTTGGAGAAGTTCTCGAGGGCGTTGCGCCTTCGTTGGCTATGGTTTGAATGGGTCGCCGAGCACAAACCCTGGGTGGGCTCGGAAACGCCTAATGATCAAACAGACAGAAACCTGTTCAACGCGGCTACTAAGGTGACTGTCGGGGATGGAAAAAAAGCCTCATTCTGGAGTTCTTCTTGGCTGGACGGCATGCCTCCAAAGGCCATTGCCCCGGATCTTTTCGAGGCATCAAGACGAAAAGGAAGATGTGTGCATGACGCTGTCACCAATCACACTTGGATAAATGACCTCTCGGTTGACAACTTCAATACTCAGCACATCGCTCAGTTCGTCCACCTTTGGGAGCTTCTCCAGGAGGTGCAGCTAACTCTGGATACTGCCGACACCATAATGTGGACCTTAACAGCTGATGGGAAGTGCAGTGTGAGCTCTGCTTATAAGGCGCAATTCTCTGGCGCCACCTCCTGTCCCTTCATGAGCATTGTCTGGAAGACTTGGGCCCCTCCCAAATGCAGCTTCTTCGCCTGGCTCGCAGTGGAGAACAGACTGTGGACCTCAGATCGTCTTGCCATTAGAGGATGGCCCCATAACCCCACCTGCCAGCTTTGCAGGTGCCAACCAGAGACGGCTAGACACATCCTCTTCGAGTGTCGTTATTCCAGACACATTTGGACGGCGGCGGCGACATGGCTAAAATGTCCATCCCTCATGCTGGATATGGGACACGGCAGGCCGACGGTGTTCGATTACTGGAAGGCTGTCGCGGCTACGCCATCAGATTCTAAGAAGGGGCTTAAGACGGCGATTATTCTCGTCTCATGGGAAATTTGGAAGGAAAGGAATGCCCGGATTTTCAACAACAAGTTCACTACACCGGCTCAACTTCTCACTCGTATCAAAGACGAAGGGAGGAACTGGATCCTCGCGGGTGCTAAAAAATAGGCGAAATTATTGTCTAACTCTCTAGTTATGTTTTTTTCTTTTATTCGGTTGGCCTAGGCCATGTTGTTTGCTCCTTCTATATCAATATAAAAGGAAAAGCTTTTGCCTTGTTTCTAAATTTACCGGCCTCCAGAAGCAACACGCACTGACAGGATAGAATATCAGCTACCCATCTGCTATATGGAATGACCTCATTTTACAAGCAAATAGAAGGGTGCTCCGAAATACACATGTTCCAAGTCGTAAATGGCATACAACTTGAGGTCTGCATTGGCGCAAACATGTAAGATGGTATTATGCCTCATATTTTGCTTTGCAGCATTTTTATACATCATACTTATTGCGTATTTGAGCATTGGAAACAAGTTGTTTAGCACAAAATTTGGAAGATCTAATCTAATCATCTCGAGATTCGACACAAAACAGATAACAGTTACACAAACGATGGGCAGCAAAACAGATAAAGTTCCAACTGTTAACAAAAACAACCAATCGACTGGCCAACCCTTGTCCCTATGAGTGATGGCTCAAAGAAGCATATAGCTAGCTTGAATAAACGTTACACGGTACCACTATACCTATGAAGTCAAATTGTCCCAGCACTTTCTAGCCCGAAGTTCCCCTTCTATTCAATAGTATAAACTCTTGATAAAAATACTACCTAATTAAATAGGATCATGAGTATACGTACCAAATTCTCCATCTCTGTAGAGTCAACTTTGAAGAGGTAAGACCACAAATGTTGTCCCTCCTAACTTTTTCCTTCTTGAGTTCCACTTTTCTATCTTGGGACTCATGTGCTTGCACAACTTTTTGTCTCCACCGTCAATACGTATTTCTTCAAGAACCATCGCATTTTCAGCGAAGAATTTTATCATCTTGACACCAAGACAGTCTGACTTCTCTAGCGGAAATTGCAAGCCCACACTCCTGAGGGAGCTCCGCAAGCACCGGAGCGAGTTGTGAGGCCCCAACAAGGAAGCGATCTGAATTTCCTTCTGAGTAACTCGTGTGCGTGCACCTTCTTCATTTGAGGTGTCCTCATGGTTTTCGGTGAGGTTCATCCGGAGGCACAGAGCACAGGACAGCAGCGGAGCAGGTTCAAGGTCGCCAGTGCTGCATCTTTGCCTTTCCCACAATACGCTCCATGAACCTCAAGACGCTCGAGGCGGCGGAAAGCCGGCAGGAGCTGGACCCTCCTTGCTTCGCTGAGAACGCCCATATCCTCGAGGTGGTTCAGCCTCAGCCTCATCTCCTTGGTGCTGACGAAGCTCTGAGCAAATCGCCAGAAGGTCTCCAAGTCACGGTCTGAATCCTTGTTATCCCCCTTGTAGCCATGCTCAGAAAAATCCAGTTCCACTTGTTCCAATTCTAGCGGCAGTGGACTGAATGAGATTGAGAGGAGTGGCCCCGTGTACCTGAAGCGGCCCAATCGTGGCGCATCGATCTCGTCCACACCAACGGTCTTTCTATAGTGGTAGCCATGGTGGTGGAGTCTCCTCTCCTCCCACGTGCAACTGTCGAGCACGAGCACGGTGGCCGTGGGGCATCGGAGACGGTGGGTTGTGGCTTTCTCGTAGTTTGTTGCATCGATGCGGACGTGCTCGAGGCGGACGACAGCAAGCCCTGGCGCCGCGTCGATAACGTGTTGAAGAGAGCTTAGGTGCTGGACGGAGTGGCTCAACCGTAGCGAGGACAGCCGCGTGAGCACGGCCGGCCTCTGGTAGAGTATTCCCCTGCAGTTAGTGAGTTGGAGGAACCGAAGCTCCGACGGCAGGGAGTCGAGGGTCACCGTGTAGAGGCCTACGAATTTACCATGGAGGTAGTCGTCCGGATCCTTGGCGTCGACCCGGAGGTCCTGGACACAACGCGCCGCCCGGCGGGAGAGCACGGCGTCGACCAGGTCCGTGTAGCGCGACACGACCTTGTCCGTGTCCTCGCGGTCGCGGTACTGGGCATCCCAATCGCCCACCGGTACGTGGAGATCGGACCGTAGGCGCATGGTGAGCCTGGTGACCGGGGCGTTGGCGGCGTCGAGCGCCACCGCGGCCGCTGAGTCGAAGGCCTCCCGCCAGGGGAAGAAGCGGGCTCTGCCATCTGGGCGGGAGCTGTGGAAGAAGTTCTGGACCCCGTCTCGAGGTTTACGGCGCCCGAGGAGAGCCACAGCGGTGCGCGCCATCGCCGTGAGAGCGCGGCCGTGGAGGCGGCCTCCTTGAGCGGCGTGAAATGGAGGATGCGGCGGAGGAGGTCATCGGGGAGGTCGGACAGACGGTCGGCGGCCATGGTCGACAAAGCAGTGTGGCAGTGTGGCTGTGGCGGCGCGAGAGGATGCGATCGTGATCTCGATCGTATTTTTCCCTAATTACTCAGAGGATTTTCTCCATGCATGAATCTGGCCTGCATGATGCGCCTGGATGCAAGATGGCATGCATAGCAATAATTAGCGTTATTGCCTAAATCGGTAAAAAATGGCTGGCTTAATTTGCCAATAATTATTGAAGCATTAAATATTTTGATTTGCTCTCTTGATATCTTTTTTTTCGATATCTGAAAATGTGAGTTTGACTCTTTGTATACAAAAACCGGAGGGAGTACCACAAATGTTATGTCACAATATCACATATAAGATTGTACATGTATATACCTACACCCTAACAAATTCACATATTTCACTTGTTCAATATAGCGACATTTCTGCTAGTCGGGGCAGAATCGCGCTCGTCCAAAGAAGCCGCCATACTTCACGTCACGAAGGTGAGCTTTTTAATGCATGATACTATGCACTCCCGGTGTGGCCATCGATGGGACAACATTCCCGGAGTAGTTGAATGGTGTTTTTGCCATTTTGGGGCTTCAGTCCAGTGAGAAAGAGAGTTGGGCTGGCCTAAATATTTGTAACATTGTAGTATTGCACGGTACTTTACCACATTTGATTTCTGTGAAAAAAAAGTACACCCAAGTTCACTAAAAAATGTCATGTCACAACATCTTATGCAAAATTAAGGTGTTACCTACACCCTGACTAATTCACTACTTTCATCATTTTGACACATCTCCTGCGTTGTCCGTGGCAAGTATCTCCAAGTTTGGCATCCACTTGTACTCCAATGTTACCGCCGCATCACCAGTAGCATGGCAAGCTGTCCACTTCCCCCTGCCGTGCGGGAGGCTTGACTCCAGCGATTCCGCTAGCACTAATATCGGGCACTGCCAACCTTCCATGGATGTCATGGCGGTCAGGATCATCCTCTCTAGCGATGGCGCACTTGCAAGCAGATCCAACATGTCAAGGCAGCAGTGCTCCTGTCCGGAGAAGCCGCATAGCCTTACCTGGCGAAGGTGCTCCAACGAGATCACGCTGTTTTTCAAGCTCCCACGGAGTTTACAATAACCACACCGCTTCTTGCAACGAGGACCAACCTTCATTCGGTGGTGATCAATTCAATTCAAATGAGTAACACATACAAATTAGCGACCTTAAAATTCTTGAATCAACCTTTAAATTCAATTTAAATGAGAAACATATATATCCCTGAATCAACCATAAATTTAAAGCAAGGCATATTTTTTTTGTCAAAAGTTCACATATAATAAGTTTGACCAATCATATAGACAAAATATGAACATTTAGAATAGCAAATCAATATTGGACTCTCTGTAGAATATATTTTCATAGTATGTTTATTAAATCTTGTAAATGTTCATATATTTGTATATAAGATTTGTCAAGATGATACTAAGTTGATTTTGACTAAAAATATACATCATATTTTATGTAACGGAGATAGTATGGAATGTTAGTTAGAAACTCACCAGGTGAATCAGGTTCTCCAGGTGGAGGTATTCAGGTTGCTGCATCGCGCTAGGAGTCTGCTCACGATTGCTCCCATGTGGTGGGTGTTTTGTGTGTAAAACTTTATGGTCAAATCTTTGACGCCGGGAGCTGTGGTATCTCTGCCATTGCCTCGTCTTCTTCATGTTTCTCTAGCTTCTGTTTATAGATACGAGATGCTCAGTTAATTTTGAGCAAACATAGCAAAATAGTCTCAGATTTTCTTATCATTTGCTCTTCGAGATTTAAAAATTAAAGTGTATGTGAATTTGTGGTATTCTCTATTTCTCTCCGTTTAATTAGTCAGATATAATAAATTAATTTTAATGACTTCAAGCAAACCTAATTAATGTGCGTGTAATATGAAACGGAGGGACTAGCTAGTACATACTTCTGGAACAGATAGCCATAAGACGTGGCCGTGAACTGGACGGCATTGCTGCAGCAGATGGATCGTGTGACGCTGGAGTTCAAGCTGGATGCTGTCGACGTCGACGGAGGATATCAGTTTCTTCAGCGCGGGCGCCCGGACGGTGATGCTGGTGTGCTCGAAGTCACGGTACAACATGAAGTGGCTCCCGACGTGGAGCTCAGCCGCGGCGCGTCCAAATCCAGCCGCCTCACTCCTCCTAGCATCTCAAGGTGCTGGGTCTCCAGCGCTCCGCCGTCGAGCCGGAGGTCGTGCAATCCGGTGAGATTCGAGAGCTCCAGCTTCTGCAGCCTCGGGCAGCACGACGGGGACGATAGGAGGTGTCCGAGGCGCGGGCCGTCGTCGTCGTAGAACCATATGGTGCAGAGAGTCAGCTCGGTGAGCCCGAAGAAGTGGACTGTGGGCGGGAGCACGAGGGCGGCGTAGTCAAGCTCCAACGACAACTTCTTCAACCTCGTGCTGCCAGGGAGGAGATGCCGGGGCCGCAGCTTCTCCGCCACGTCTGCTGGCATCATAAACCTACTCGAGTCCCGCGGCACCCTCACCATGAACGCTAAGGACGTCACTGTGAGCCGCATGCCGCGGCGGAGCCACACGTCCGCGCACGACTTTCCAGGCCAGAGCTTTGTGCGCAGCTCGAGCGTGTCGATGTCGGCGTAGGCGTCGGCGCGCCGCGCGAGCACGCTGTGCAGGAAGTCGTTGAACCGGCGGTCGTCCATGCAGCGGCGGCCAAAGCACTTCCAGTTCCCGATGCGCAGCACCGAGGCGCGCATCCAGAGGCTGCGCCACCGCGTGGAGAGCACGGAGGTGCAGACCACGTCCCGGGCGTCCGGGAGGAAGCGGAGGATATGGAGGAGGAGGTCGTCGTTGAGGTCGCTGATGTGGTCCACCAATTCGCCGCCGTCGCCCTCGCATGCCCGCAACGACATCGAGATTCCGCCGTGTCGTCGAATCTCCTGTGCAGGTTCGACCTGTGTCGTACCTAGTATTCGGAACGAACGGTTTTTTAGGTTGAAACCTGGTTCACTTGTAATAATTTCTTTTTTTTAGGGTAACTTGTAATCAAATCCGGACTGCAACAATTTGGTGAGATCGATAAAGGCCTCAGGCCTGGGCCAGCTAACATGTAATGTCATCTTCCTTTCTTGGGTCGTGCAAATGGGCCTTTCTTGCTCAATGTGCTTCTTCCCAGCGAGACCGCAAACAACATTATATCGCTCGGCGCGAGCAGTAACTTCTGTTCGCCCGTCGGGATTTCCTTACTGGCCGGCCCATTACTATCTCTCAACAGTGAAAAGGAAAATAGGGAAAGCTAGTTATGGACGCTAGGATTTTTTGAAAAATGGTTCTTTTTAAAAATAGTTCCAATTTTGAAAATGTTCCATTTTTTAAATGGTTCCGATTTTAAAATATTAATTTTTTAAAATGGTTCATTTTTAATAAAAATATTTTGTTAACAAAAAATTATACATTTAAAAAAATGAACGTTTATTCAAATCTTAAATTTAAACATTTAATATCATCAAAAATCTAAAAATAAAGAAGAACAAAAATGAAAAAACATGTGGTTGATATGCTGCAAGTATCGTTTGTGCGTTGTATATCTCACGTTGTGAGCCAATGGCGTAGTGGTGAGGTTCCTTTATTCGTATTCGTACAGGTTGTGAGTTCGAATCCCTTTGACCGCATGCATTATTTTTCGTCTCGGATGGGAGCGACGCGCTTGGCCAAACGCCCAGGCCCATATTGTGATCGTGCGGGCGAGTTGGATCTTTTGTCTCGTTAAGAGTGATACATAGGGATCCCCAGCGTGACGACCTCTACCACCGTGCCACCCTTGCGGCCCTGCCTCCTGACTGGAACTGCCGAAAACCCAGGTGAACACATCCTTCTTGGAAGCCACGCCCACACCTTCCGCTCCACCGCAAGCGCACCTCTCTTGGCCTCTCACTCCGTCTGCGAGGCCCTCCCAATGCTCGAACGGCGATCATGCAGACACACGGTGAGAAGGGATGAATCGAACAGCGACCCAGCCTTCCAGCTCGTAGGCCAGCGTCATTACCGGCGGATTGTCATTCGGTATCTTGTTGCTTGTTTGTAATGCTTGTGTTCTTTGTATCTTTCTCCCCAGCACTTTGTATCTCATCGGCCGTTTGTGGCTTTACTAATTTAAAGCTGGGCATAATGCCTTAAGTTTAAAAGAATAGAAGTGCGGTTCTACATTACCCACCTTATGTTTTACCCATGGCAGCATTTTCATGTTTCAACCAAAAAAATCGAAGGCTTGAGATTTGAGTCCTTAGTGTTGAGGAAATTTCTCGATTCAACTAGCATTTGAAAGGCTGCATTGCCTTTTGTTTTTCCACAGTTGTGAGTCTTCCATAGGGTTGAGTGCATTAACACAATTTGCAATTGAGAACTTGTCACCATCATGACCGGTTAAGAAGGGGTTTAAGGTTAATTCAAAGTTGGGTTTTTGAGTTCTTTGTCTCTTGTGTAGGGGCATCGGCTGCGATACGAATAAAGTGTTTTTCAGCCCGCCCCAGATCGATGTTCTTTTCTGGAGGAGCGTCAACGAGCGGTAGTTTGGAGTCGATCGTCCGGTATTAGGCATGGCGTGGTAATTGTCTGTCTACGGCAGCGACATACAGTGGTGGGGATGATGTCGCAGCGTATTGGTGTCCACAAGGTCTGCCTCCGCCTGATGAGGCTCATGCAGGTACGGTCTCATTGGGGAACTTGCGAGTTTGATGTCCCCCATCTCCGCCTGAGCTAGGATTATCTCCCGGACTTCTCGGCACTTACTTCTCCAGGACGGTGATATCTCGAGGTCGTGGTCACCGACATCTTCTGGTTTACGTCGAACAATTTTCAAAATCTGAACAATTTTCAAAATTTGTTCAGATTTGAAAATATGTAAAAATGGAAAATCTGAAAAAATTGAAAAATAAAACGAAAAGATAACAGAAAAAGAAAACGAAAACTGAGAAGAAAATAAAATGAAACGGAGAAAAGAAAATTCCTTCAAATGGCCGGCTCAGTAGTGAAATCCTTCAGGCGGCGCCCTTCTGCATCGCCGCAGGGCGATGTATAGGATTTGCTGGCCCGCACTCACGTTGGGAAGCAGCAAACTGAGCAAACAGGCGCACGGGCCAAGCCAAGATGACGATGGGCTGAGCTTCAGGCCTCGATCGATGAGTCCTGATTTGTTTACAAGTCAACGAGGATTCAACTTTGCCTACATACGAAGCTGCAAAGTCAGGCATCGACGGATCGACCGCACATCGTAAGCTACAGGTCGAACCTGCCCGGGAGAGTCCAGCAACCATAGTTTAAAATAGCCGGCTATTGCATTTAGCCCCGACGTTTTCAAAAGTTATGAAAGGCTATAGCCGGGCTATAACGGGCTATGGCCTTGTAGCCGTTTAGATAAATAATGATGAAAATTTAAAATTTGGGTAGCATATATTCATATATATCAATAATTTACCGATGCATAACATACTAACATAGTCAAATAAAAGATACAATTAACCAGTACAGTTATGTCAACATATTACAACATTTAGTAGCAGCAATTTTGTACATCGTTTTGACAAAATATTCATAACCATCAAAATTAATTAGCATGTAGCAAAAGCAAGTTCAGGATATAATTATGTACACATATTACATGGCAACAATATTATATGGGCTGAGTCTGGCTCTGATATATGGCCGAGCGGAAATTTTTTGTCCAAACTTTTGGGCCCCTCAGCCAAAAGTTTAGCGGCTAAATCAATTTAGCCGGATTATTAGCGGCTATTATCACTTTAGCCAATGAAGGTCATAGCTGTAGCCCCAAGCCTCTCGAAAGGCTATAGCAACGACCGGCTATTAAAACTTTGCCAGCAACGACCGTATCGACACGGCGGAAACTCGATGCAGGCGGCGGCATGCGAAGCCGACGGCGGCAATGGCGTCGACTACATCAGCGACCTCAGCGACGATCTCCTCCTCCACATTCTCCGCTTCCTGCCCGACGCTCGGGACGTGGTGTGCACCTCGATGCTCTCGACACGGTGGCGCAGCCTCTGGACGCGCGCCCCGGTGCTCCACATGGGGAACTGGATCTGCTATGGCCGCCGCGCCATGGACGACCAGCAGTTCAATGACTTCCTGCACAACGTGCTCGCGCGGCGCACCTACTACTTCGGTGCCGACGCCGACATCGACACGCTTGAGGTGCGCTCATGGAGCTGCTGGCCGGGCAAGTCGCGCGCGGACGTGTGGCTCCGCCGCGCCATGCGGCTTGCCGTGACGTCCTTGGTGTTCGAGGTGTGTGTGCCACGCCCGCGGCGTAGGAGGACGAGGATTGCTATGATGAGTTCGAGATACCTGGCGGAGAAGCTGCGGCCCCGACATAGCCTCCCTACTACCACCAGGGTGGCAACGTTGTCGCTGGATATCTTAACCACGGCGCCCTCTTGCTCCCGCCTGCCGTCCAGTTCCACGCACTGACCGAGCTAACTCTCTGCGCCATATGGTTCTCCGATGACGACGGCCCGCGCCTCGGCCACCTGCTCTCGTCCCCGTCCTGCTGCCCGAGGCTGCGGAAGCTGACACTCTCGCACCTGCATGGATTGCACGACCTACGGCTCGACAGTGGAGCGCTGGAGACCTTGCACCTGACGAGCCTCGGCGGCGTGAGGCGGCTGGACGTGGACGCTCTGCGGCTCTCAACGCTCAGCGTGGAGAGCTACTTCATGTTCGATCATTACCGAGAGGACACCAGCATCACCGTCCGGGCGCCGGCGTTGGAGAAACTCGTAGCCTCCCTCACACTCGGCTACATCCAGCTCGAAATCCAGAGTCGCACGATCCTTCTGCTGCAGCAATGCCGCCCCATCCATGGCCACCACTTACGCCTACAAGTTCCACGAGTACGTTTCTAATATCATGCATGCACATTAATTGCAGACCTCGAACAAAACATTAATTAGACTAAAGTTTATCCTAAACCTCCTCATGTTGTTTAGCGAAATTCAACTCTGAATTTTAAACCCTAAAGTTGGCACGCCAAGTTTAAACTCATGTTGTGCCTACTTAAGAATTTAATTAATGTTTAGGGCCCTATTTGGCTAACAACTATGAGATTAAGGTTTCCAATGAGTTTTATCCACTAGCAAAACAAGAAACTTTTTTGTTATATGTGGCAAAAACTGAGTACTATGTACGTTCTTTATTTTTTCTAAAAAAATCTTTAATTACACAGAAGCTAACGGAACGGGAAGAAGATGAGGCAATGACAGAGATACCGCAGCTAATTACGTTGTGGAGATGGTGGACGGGACGTAATAAACTGAACGCGGAAGGGAAAATAGTATCCACGGATGAAATTCAGCGCCAAGCTAATTACTGGGCATCGAGTGCAAACAGCATATTCAGAAAAAGGCAAAAGAGGCAGTACCAAACTCTGAACGAGTTGATCTTCGTTGGGCTGCTCCAGCAAATGGCGTGATTAAGCTGAATGTGGATGGTGCGTTTACTGCATTAACTGGACAAGGTGGCTGGGGTTTTGTTGCTCGGGACGATGCAGGTGATATCCGTGGTTCAGGGCTGGAAGAATTATGCACGCAAGCTCGGCGTTGCAGGCAGAGGCGAAAGCATGTCTCGAAGCTCTCCATGCTGCTGCGGATTGGGGGATGGGAAGTATTCAGGTGGAAAGTGATTGTCAAGTACTTGTTAACGCTATCAAATCTCGAGATCACGACCTAGCTCCAGAAGGCATATTGTTAAGAGAGATTCGGTCTTTTAGCCAGATGAATTTTATTTCATGTTTTTTCTCTTTTTGTCCAAGAGTTTGTAATAGTGTTAGCCATGCTATGGCTGCGTTTGGTGCCAACCAAAACTATGTTAGATGTAGATGGTTGGACACTGTCCCGGATGTTGTTTCTGTCGTGGTGGCCACTGAGTTAAGTGAGCCAGTTTAATGGAATGAGTGTGTTCTAGTTCAAAAAAAAAAAAGAGATACCGCAGCTACCCGGCGTCACAAATCTGACCATAGAGTATTGCTCAGATAACAGCCACTACTTGGGGGCAATCACGACCAGTCTCCTAGCACGATGCAGCAATCTGGAATACCTCCACCTAGACAACCTAATTCACTTCCGGTGAGATTCTAATTAACGTTCCATATAGCTCGTCCTTACAAGTATTTATAATTTATTTTGGCAAGATGGTCAATTTAAGATTTCAGGTCACTAATTTGTATGCATTTCTTGTTTGAATTCAATTGATCATCCAAATGAAGTATGGTCCTCGATGTGACGTTGGGTGCAGCGATAGCGCCGTCCGTGGGAGCTGGAAAGATGAAGTGATCTCCTTGGAGCACCTCCGCGAGGTGAAGTTTGGCGGCTTCTCTGGACATGAGCGATGCTGGCTCGACATGGTGGAACTGCTACTCGCGAGTGCGCCGGCGCTAGAGAGGATAATCGTGACTGCCAAGGCATCTGTCAAACATTCGTGGCTCCCAAAATTAATGCTAACAGAATCACCGGAGTCGTGCCTTCCCCACGGCAGGGGAAATGGACTGCTCATCGTGCTACAGATGATGAGGCGGTCACGTTGGAGTACGAGTGGACTCCAAACTTGGATATGCTTGTCACAAATGGAGCACGAGACATATCACAATATTGAACAAGTGAAAGTTTTGAATTAGTCTGGGTGTAGGTATACATGTAAAGAGTGGCGGAGGAGGGGACAAGCAGGGGCCCTAGCCCCTCTAAGATCCTGAAATGTGCACTAGATCCCTGCTTTCCTGTGTAAAAATCAGTGTATTTGTGCGCTTTGCCCCCCCCCCCCCCCCCCCCCCCCCCCCCCCAATAGTGAAGTTTCTGCTCTGGTCCCCCTAATGCTTTTTTCTTGGCTCCACCCCTGCATGTAGACCTATTAATTTTACATAATACTAGCACAATACCCGTGCGTTGCTACGGGTAGATGAATATTCAACACATCATTTTAGCAAAACAATTAGATTTTGTTATTACGGACGCATATTAGAAGTGATGAAATTGAACGATAACTAAAAATGGATACATAACAATGACAACATAATCTCTCTTCATTCGACAACAGCGATGACACTGGTGACCTTTCTTCACCCACCAGTCCATAAGTTACGGCGAATGAAGAAACATTAATACTGCAGCAAGTGATCAGGATATTCATCACAAAATACAATTCATGTCTTTGACGTGATTCACACAATGCTAGTAAGCATAATCCTTGTTTTGCACATAGTCTGAGGAATATTAATTATGTACACATATTAGAGCAAGTTTATCTTGTCTACTAATAACAGAGAGAATCTCGAAAGATAAGTAAAAGGACCTGGTACGCTCCTTCAGTTTTCAGAGCATAGCGAGCTGGTATTTTGTGAACAAACTCAATAGAGTCGCCCTTTTTGTTAAGTAGTCGATGAAGCACATCAAGTCATTTAATCTTGAATATTTGTTTCTGGGTACGTACCTATGCGTTCTCACGGCCACATGCGGCTGGTGCTGATGAAGAGTTCATTCGCACAATGCACATGCGAACAAATAGCTTTTGTTCCGCTGGTATATGGATCCTTGTGATAAACATTTCAAGATCTGCCACGGAGACAAGATCCACAACCTACATACTAATCAAGTTGGAAATTACCACCAGAAAATGCAGAGCCTGCGCTAGAGACACATGCAGAACTGAAACAGATTAATTGGTACAGTACATGTAGAACATAGCAGAACTGTGAATCAGTGAATGGATGGATCGGTAGTAGGCATCCATGCACGGACGCAGGGGGAAGTGGAGGCCTCCGTGCAGCCTCAAGGGAGTGAAAGAATAGGAGGACGGTGGCGCTGGCGGACTCTACAAGCCGCCCCTCGGCCCTCACTGTCTTACATGTTTATGTTTCGATTGTGAAATGTTCGATCTACTATCCAGTGTGTCATATTGTCCGTTTTTTTTTCTGAAAGCAAACTATCCTAGCTAGATACAAGGACTGCAGGATTACATAGTCAACAGGGAGCACGACGGCTGGGGCCTGCCTCTGGTAGAGAAGTCCCCTGCAGTTGCTGAGTTCCAAGACCCGGAGTGTCTCCGACGGCAGGGAGCCGAGCGTGACCGTGTCTGTAGCACGATGAGCGATCCATTTCCCCCTGCCGTGGGGAAGGCATGACTCCAGTGATTCCATGAGCATTTGTTTTGGGAGCCATGAATATTCGATAGACGTCTTGGCAGTCACGGTTATCCTCTCTAGCGCTGGCGCACTCGCGAGTAGCAGTTGTACCATGTCGAGCCAACATTGCTCATGTCCAGAGAAGCCGCGAAACTTCACGGTTATACTATGGTAACCGGGTAGGCTTCTACACGGGGAGAAGCCGCGAAACTTCACGGTTATACTATGGTAACCGGGTAGGCTTCTACACGGTCACCCATGTAGAAGACTATGTTTCGATCCAGTTGGAGTATGAGTGGAATCCAAACATGGAGATGCTCATCGCAAACGGAGCACGGTCACGCTCGGCTTGACTAATTTTGCAAGAGGGCAGAGAAGAGACTCTTACCAGTTTATGAATTTTGTAGAAAAATGTCTACAAATGTAATTTTGCAAAATATGATGTACTCCGTTTACATGTATACCTACACCTTGACTAATTCACAAGTTTCACTTTTCACTATTGTGATATGTCTCGTGCTCCGTTTGCGATGAGCATCTCCATGTTTGGATTCCACTCATACTCCAACTGGATCGAAACATAGTCTTCTACACGGGTAACCGGTAGGCTTCTACACGGTCACGCTCGGCTCCCTGCCGTCGGAGACACTCCGGGTCTTGGAACTCAGCAACTGCAGGGGACTTCTCTACCAGAGGCAGGCCCCAGCCGTCGTGCTCCCTGTTGACTATGTATCCTGCAGTCCTTGTATCTAGCTAGGATAGTTTGCTTTCAGAAAAAAAAAGGCATGTGCACGAGTCTGTTTCTGCCATGACCGTTTCTTCCTTTGTTTTAGCTAGTTAGATCGAGCTGCTGTGCGCGTATCGTGGGATGGCACGAAGTCAAGCGCGCATGGCGGCATCGCTAGGACGTGCACGAGTGGCCGTGGGATGGCACGGCCGCATAGCTCGGACACGATCCTCTTTCAGGTTCAGAGTTCGCTATAAGTAATAGAGAAAACAGAAAACGCTGCAGGTTTTTACGCAGCACAAAACCACTCTCTCGAGTTCATTCTCTGAGTTGAAGGCCAAACTCCGTTCGAGGTATGGCATGGCTATAAGCCAGATGTGAGCTACTTACGTGTCTTTGGATGTGTGGCACACGTGAAGGTGACGAAGCCAAACCCGGCGAAACTTGACGATCGGAGCACTCCCATGGCGCTCTTCAGGTACGAGCCAGGATCGGCGGCATATCACGTCTACGACCCTGTCAAGAACCGCGTGCACGTGTCGCGCGACGTCGTCTTCGACGAGGGCGCACGGTGGGATTGGGAGAAGAACGGGACGGCTGCCGACGCCGTGCCGTTCCACGTCGAGGTCTTCACGCACCCGGCTGCCACGGCAGCCACGACAGCTGATCTCTCTGCCGGGCAGAGTTCATCAGCCCAAATCTCTGCCGGGCAGGAGACCACGGCACGAAGCAGCTGCACGCCACCACCAAGTACGGCCACGAGCTGGAGTACACCATGGACTACGCCATGGACCACTGCTGCATCTTCGTCAGCATCTGCAGGAACGGGCACGAGTGCGGCCTCACCGACACCACCAAGGCCGCACACCCGATGATCACGAGAGCACGTCACGGCATCGTCAAGCCCAACCCCATCTACAACGACTACGTCATGAAAGCAGATGCAGAGGAGCTCGACGATGATCTGTGTCTCGTGGCAGCTGAAGAACATGCGTCAGTGGACGCTGCACTGAGCGAGGCGTGCTGGAAGGACGCCATGGACGCCGAGCTGGCGTCGATCCACAGCAACGACACCTGGGAGCTTGCCACGCTCCCACGCGGCCACAAAGCCATTGGGCTCAAATGGGTATACAAGGTGAAAAAAGATCCTGCAGGTCATGTGCTCAAGCACAAAGCGCGCCTCGTTGCCAAAGGGTACGCGCAGCGGCAGGGGGTGGACTTCGATGAGGTGTTCGCACCGGTGGCACGCATGGAGACGGTGCGGCTGCTGCTAGCTCTCGCCGCACACCGTGGATGGCAGGTGCACCATATGGCTCGCGGAGGAGGTCTACGTGCACCAGCCACCAGGCTACATCGACCCCGACGGCGAGCACAAGGTGCTCCGGCTGCGCAAGGCTCTCTATGGACTTCGCCAGGCACCACGCGCTTGGAACGCCAAGCTGGACGCCTCCCTGGCATCCCTTGGCTTCGAGCGAAGTCCACTCGAGCACGCAGTGTACAAGAGGAACAGCGGCACGACCACGCTGCTCGTCGGCGTCTACGTAGATGACCTGATCATCACCGGCATAGGACGCCAACGGCGTTCAAGGACCAGATGCACGAGCTGTTCGAGATGAGCGATCTCGGTCTCCTGAGCTACTATCTGGGGATCGAGGTCAGGCAAGAAGCTGGCACAATCACGCTGTGCCAGAGCGCGTACGTGGGCAAGATTTTGGAAGCTGCAGGCATGGCGGGCTGCAACGCCTGTCACACGACAATGGAGAACCGTCTGCAGCTGAACAAGGCGGGCGTCAGGGATGTGCTGGACGCCACAAGCTACCGGAGCCTCGTCGGAAGTCTCCGGTACCTCTGCAACACCCGCCCTGACATCACGCACGCCGTCGGGATGGTGAGGAGGTATATGCAGGCACCCACTGCTTCTCACTGGGCTGCAGTGAAGCAGATTCTGCGTTACATCAGCGGAACGGCTGGGTACGGTGCAGATACATGAAGGGCACCACAAGCGAGCCCGCACTGGTGGGGTTCATCGACAGCGATCTCGCTGGGGATGTCGATGATCGGAAGAGCACCACCGCGTCGTGTTCTTCCTCGACTTCGGCATCATCACGTGGACATCCCAGAAGCAATCGGTGGTGGCCCTATCGTCTTGGGAGGCGGAGTACATAGCAGAGGCAAAGGCAGCTTGCCAAGCCGTCTGGTTGAGCAGGCTTCTCGGGGAGCTGATCGGCAAGCCTCCGGCGACGGTGAAGTTGTACGTGGACAACAAGTCCGCGATCGAGCTGAGCAGGAACCCAGTGCATCACGAACGAAGTAAGCACATTGACACTCGTTTTCATTACATTCGTGAGTGCATTGAGAGCGGCAAGGTGGACATTGATCATGTGAGCACAAATGGACAACTTGCCGATATTCTGACCAAGGTGTTGGGCCGTGTCAAATTCGCGGAGATGAGACTGAAGCTCGGCCTCATGGAAGTTTCAGATGGACTTCAGGATTAGGGGGTGATTTGTTGACTATGTAATCCTGCAGTCCTTGTATCTAGCTAGGATAGTTTGCTTTCAGAAAAAAAAACAATACGGCATGTGCACAAGTCTGTTTGTGCCATGACCGTTTCTTCCTTTGTTTTAGCTAGTTAGATCGAGCTACTGTGCGCGTATCGTGGGATGGCACGAAGTCAAGCGCGCATGGCGGCATCGCTAGGACGTGCACGAGTGGCCGTGGGATGGCACGGCCATAGCTCGGACACGATCCTCTTTCAGGTTCAGAGTTCGCTATAAGTAATAGAGAAAACAGAAAACGCTGCAGGTTTTTACGCGGCACAAAACCACTGTCTCTCGAGTTCATTCTCTGAATTTACTGACACTCCCGCGGCGTCCTCCCTACGGCTGAGCCACTCCGTCCAGCACCTAAGCTCTCTCCAAGATGTCATCGACGCGGTGCCGGCGCTCGCTGCCATCCACCTCGAGCACGTCCGCATAGACGCAACAGACAAGGAAGCCAAAGAAGCCACAACACGCCGGCTTCGGTGTCCCGTGGCCACCGTGCTCGTGCTGGACGGTTGCACGTGGGAGGAGAAGAAGCAGGCCAACGACCGTGCTGGCTACGGTTATAAAACAACTGTCGATGTCGATGCCGTCGAGATGGAAGCGAGAGGCTGCGCAGCTTTAGGTATAAGGGGGCCCTCCGCAAACTCTTATTCAGTCCACGGCCGCCAGAGTTGGAACAAGTGGATCTGGACTTTTACAAGCATGGCTGCAAGGGGAACAACAGTGATCCAGACCGTGACTTAGAAACCTTCTGGCGGTTCGTTCGGAGCTTCACCAGCACAAAGGATATGATACTGAGGGTGAACCACCTCGAGGATATCGCCATCCTCAGCGAGGCAAGCCGTGTTGAACTCCTGCCGGCGTTGTGCCGCCTCGAGCGTCTCGAATTTCATGGATTGCATTGGATGAAAGTCAAGAATGCAGCAGTGATGACTATCTTGAACCTGCTCCGTTGCTGTCCCGTGCTCTCTGTCTTCCGGATCAATCTCACCGCAAAGCACAAGGACGCCTCAAATAAAGAAGGGACGTGCACACGAACTCCGATCCTCAAAAGAAAATTCAGGTCGCTTCCATGTTGGGTCCGCGCCCGTTGCAATGCTTGCAGAGCTCTCTCAGGAAAGTGGGCTTGAAATTCCAGTTAGAAAAGTCGGACTGTTTTGGTATCAAGCTGATCAATTTTTTCGCTGAGAATGCGATGGTTCTTGAAAAAATGTGTATCGATGGTGGAGACGAAAAGTTCTGTAGTAAGCATATGAATCCCAAGACTGAAAAGTGGAACTCAAGAAGGAGAAAGTTAGGAGTGACAAGCTTCCAGGTCCTACCTCTTAATAAGTGGCTCGACAAAGAACATCAAATCTGGTATGGATGAGTCCTCTTACTTAGGTACTAGTCCCTCCGTTCCTTGATGTAAGGTGTAAACGGATCGGATCGGATCGGATTTTGCCTCTACCACATCCTTTACCATATTTTTTTCTCGGATTCGGATCGGATCGGATAATGAACGGTTGCGGATTCGGGGGCGGATAGATATAATCACGGATTCGGAACGGAAACGGAGCGGATTCGAGGCAGAAAAAAATTAGTCGGATCGGTATGCGCAATGTATATCATCAACCCACATAACCAAAAACAATAGCTCAACAAGCGTAATAATCTAACAAAGTTGTACTCTATTAGTTTAGACAAATAGAACTAACTACAAATTGTGCTCCACAAATGAACTTCACAACTCACTAACTACAAATTGTGCTCTATTAGTTTAGACATTTCGGTAGAAAATCGGATTATTCGGATTATAACCATCGATAATCCTAATTAATATTCAGATAATTCATATTCGGATGCTATTTTACATACCATATCCTATACCGTATCCGGGTGTTCAGTTCGGAATCGGATATCCTTATCCGGCAGATTCTTCGGAACCGGATATGGATTCTTTAAAACGGATTTGGCGACGGATTCGGTACGGAAATTATCCTATCTGTTTACACCCCTAGTAAGGTGTATAGTTTTTTGAAGAAAAATCCAAAATATAAGGTGTATTTGCTATTTTTAGACAATTTGACCCATCAAAAAATGAGACCTAGTCTCAAAAGAGGGACTTAACGGATTGTATTAATTTTGTGCCTATTAAGAACTCATCTATGACGATTTTGTCCAGAAAAAATTTAGTCCACTATATACTTTTTTAGAGAGTACGCATAGCGTACCTTTATTTTATAGAAGAGAGAATTTCAGTACAAGAAGTGACAGAACAAAATCTGTCATCAACACCACTCCCACCACACCTAGCTACACTAGTGCACTACTCTCGCGAAAGAATTGCTCCCTCCTAGCCCTGCAACTCTCCAGAGGTTCCAGTCAGCAATGATTTGCTCAACAAGACCGCAAACACTGAACTGTCCCCTCACATTGCCAAAGAACCTTGCATTCCGTTTTTCCAGAGCCTCCAACATCCGATTGTAACAAAGGTATCGAGACCTCGACGATCTTTCCTACTAAACCTCCTGCGCTCCCGAAACCACCAATCTTGCAGGCTATCTGTCAATTGCGGCAACCCAATCGTAACCTGAAGCCTAGCAGCGCAATCAAACCAAACCTGCCGTGCATAAGAGCAACCGACCAGAATGTGGTGCGCTGAATCCTCATCTTGCAGGCAGGTATAGCAGGCTGCTACCTCATCATCCAAAGTCCAAAGTCTCCCTTTAAGAGCCAGCCAGATGAAGATTTTACACTTGAGAGGTGCCCAGCTTTTCCAAACACAGCTTGCACCCTCCATCCTCTCGAAGCCCTGACAAAGAGCCTTGTAAGTGTCCTTCGCTGTGTACACACCAGATGGGGAGCAGGTCCACCTGAATTGATCCGGAGCCGATGCATTCCTCTGAAAGTTGCAGAGATAAACGAACAGTAGACAGCACTGCACAATTCCCTCCTCCGTCAGAACTCCTCTCAAATCATTGATGCATGTAAAATGCATACATGAACTTTGCACTATATTACTTATATTCCAATCATATTTGCATCATATAAGGGTTATATCAATGTTTTATAATGATTTTGGGAATATTTCATGATTTTCCTATTTTTATGGAATTAACCCTGCGCAGGCAGAAAACCCTATTTTCCATATTTTAATGTTTCAGGACCCAAACGACGTCCAAATGACCTGTAAATTTACGAGCATCAGTTTTTGGAAGGAAGAAGACTTGGGAGCGAAGGAAGCAAACGAGCAGAGGCCCGAGGCCCAAAAGAGGGTGGCCCACGGGCCAAGGAATCTGGCCGCGTGGGACCCACCATCTAGGGCCTCGAGGCTCCGTTGCCGTCGATCTTTTCGCCCACGACTCCGTCTTGACCTAAAATCGACTATAAAAATAGCCCCCGACGCCCTTCGGAAAGGAGCGCCGCAGAAACACAGAAACCACGAAACAGAGACCTGGAGTTGCAGATTGGAGGGGGAAAACTCCGGCGGGGCGCTGCCGGGGTGGTCTCCATCTTCTCCAACGACTTCTCCACCGTCTCCATGATGAAGGGGGAGTAGTTCACCCCCTGGACTTTGGGTTTGTGGTGGTAACTTGATCCAATCTCTCTATGTATGATCATTGTTGAAGTCCATATGATGTGCCTTGCATGATTATGGAACTATCTTTGTAATTCCTATGGTAGATATTGTGGTATGAGATGATATTATGTTATGCATTTACCGTCATGTTGGGATTTCTATGGTTTGTCATACTTTGGAGATATTCTTTTTTTTGAACCGGGAACCGTAGGGAAAACCCCTACGGTGTGAATTTTATATTAATAGGAGAAAACCAGGGGTTTTAACCTTACATCAGAGCTCACGCCCAGAACAAAAAATGCCACCTTTAAGGAGGTAGGAAATGAAAAGTATAATCAAAAAACATTAAGAAAATGTATCAACGAGCCAACCAAGCAGGGGCTGAACAAGGGCAGCCGAGACCCTGTATTGGTGCAAAGATAGATCACTCTGGAATAGGACCTTCCATCTAGCCAGGGAGGGTTGCTGTTGATTAAATATGAGATCATTCCGGGATTTCCAGATATTCCATAGAGCACAGGTCGCCACTTCCATGAAGCATGGTCAAACAAAGCTGGTTTTGGCGGAAGCAAAGCGAGTGGCGATGGGAGCTAACACACCCCAATCCATAGCAATGGCAGCCCAGCAAGATTGAGCGAAGGGGCAGTCAAAAAAGAGATGATCTCTTGTTTCCAGCGTAGCCATGGAGCAGAGGACACAATTTGGTCCACCATCCACCTGCCAATGCCTTCGCAGCATTAAATCCCTGGTGTTGAGGCGATCGCGTTGGAGGAGCCAGACAAAAACTCTCAATTTGGGTAAGCATTTAGATTTCCAAATAGCCTGGATAGATGGTTCTGGGGGAAGATGCGAGTAGATGAAGTTATAAAATTTTGCAGACGTATAACTAGAGCTGCCCCAGGGAAAGGTTTTCGAGTCTGCAGCCTCTGCTGTTACTGGATGCTCAGCCAAAATAACCGAGACTTGTCTCAGCTCATCAAAAGCTTGAACAGACAAGGGGAGTGCGAAGCAGGTCAGGAGGTTCTGTGTGTTACTCATGGTGGCCACCGATACATCCTCGTTAAGGGAGAAGGAGAACAGACGATCAAACTAGTCACTCAGTAGCTCTGATCCACACCAGAAATCTTTCCAAAAGAGCGTAGTTTGACCATCTCCGATCTGTGAAGAGGTGATGCCACGATAGGTGTCCATTAGCTTGCAGATGTCACGCCACCAAAAGGAACCGCGGGCCGACTGAGCTTGGGGAGGGAGAGTAGTATCATACAAGGACCAGACTAGTTTCACCCAAGGCACATCAACTTTGCAAAAGAATTTGTGAAGGTGCTTGAGTAACAACGCGTTGTTCTGAAGTTCAAGATTCAGAATACCTAAGCCACCATATTTCTTGGGACGGCAGACCATTCTCCACGCAGCAAGGGAATTGACCGAAGTGGAGTCCTCTTCCTTTGCCCAAAAGCAGTGGCGCCGAGCTCTGTCATAAAGCTTGATGATGGCCTTGGGCATCTTTAATGAGCAGAGGAAGTGAATTGCAGTGACGACAAAATAGAGTTGATGAAAGTGAGCCGGCCACCATAGTCAAGATAACGAGCACTGGCATTCATGCGGCGTTCCACCTGATCCACAACCGGAGCCAGATCCTGGACAGTCGACCTAGAGGGCCCAAGAGGCAGACCAAGGTAAGTGAATGGCAGTGACCCAACAACACATCCAAATACATTTGCAAGAGCAGCAAGACGATCATCCGACACATTTACTGGCATAAGGCAGGATTTTGCATAGTTAACCTTGAGTCCTGTGGCGGCAGAGAATCTATTAAGCAGATCTTTGAGTGCAGTGAGCTGAGTTGGGCAGGCTTGGAGGATCAGAAGAGTGTCGTCGGCATATTGAGCAATTGGGAAATCAGTATTGGGGATAGGAAGAGGAGGTGTCAAAACACCTTCCACGGCCAGCTGATTAACCATACCTTGTAAAAGATCAGCCCCGGCAACAAACAGAATCGGTGAAAACGGATCACCTGGCGAACACCTCGTCGGCACGGGAATTTTTGCCGGCAACCCCATTAAGTAAAACTGAGGAGGAGCCTGTAGAGAAAATTGCTTTAACCCAACTTAACCATTGTCAGAAAAACCCCAGCATTTTAAAATCTCCAAGATGGCAGCATGCTCAATAGTATCAAAAGCTTTCGCAAAGTCTAGTTTGAGGATGACCACCTCCTGCTTTGTCTGCTTGCATTGATGGATGTACTCATAAGCCATGCAACACAATCCTGTATGGTACGAGATTTAAGAAATCCATACTGATTAACATGGACCAACTTAAGGATTTTTTGTTGCAGTCGGTTTGCCAGGATTTTAGTCAAGAATTTCAGGCTGGAATTCATAAGTGAAATAGGCCGGAAATCATTTGGGGTGGAGGGAGAAGGAACCTTCGAATAAGTGTGATGTAGGCATCATTAATACTCTGTAAATTGACCCGTAGGTGCCAGAAATCATCACATAGTCTGTAAAAATCATGCCTAATGATCGGCCAGCAGGTTTTTAGAAAGAGGCCCGAGAAACCATCCGGGCCAGGAGCTTTATCAATGGGCATTTCAGCAACAATACTGTCCATTTCCTCCTGAGTAAATGGAGCTGAAAGACTGTCAGGATCAACTGAAGGTTGAATAAAATCAGTGAAGGCAAAATTCATGTCAATAGGAGTCGACACACCCAGACGATCTCTAAAAGAATTCCACAGAATTGCTTCTTTCTCATGGTGGTCCGAGGCCACAGATCCATCATCACGAGTGAGGGAGCAGATAAAGTTTTTTCTGTAACGGATGGTGGCCATTGAGTGGAAAAACTTGGTGTTTTCACTACCAAATTTTGCCCAGCGAGCAGTGCAGCGTTTTCTCCAGTATGCTTGCTTACACTCTAATAGGTGAGTGAGTTTCTTTTTAACCGTGGCTCTAAAGTTCCATTCAGAAATATGCAAGGCTCTTGATTCCTCAATATCATCCAGCCAAAGGATCGTGGAGTTGCATTTATCAATGATATGAGAGATGACAGAAATGCTAGTGCTCCAAAGCTTAAGACCCTTGCGCAGCAATTTGAATTTAGCCGAAATGCATCGCGCTCCATCACCAGGGCAGTGGATTTCCCAAATGCGCCTGACTACATCAAGAAAACCAGGCATTCTGATCCAGTGATCCTCAAAGCGGAAAATGGACGCTTTTGGGATATTCGTGCCAATAGAAACAACACACGGCGTGTGATCAGAGGTCGGACGAGCCAACGGTTTAACCATAGTGTTTGGGAATTGCAGCGTCCAGGCAGGCGAGGTGAAAAACCAGTCCAATGAACCAAAAGGGGATCCGCTTGTATATTACTCCATGTATAACTACGGTCCTTAAGCGGGAGTCAACCAGACCCAAATAACTAATGACCTCGTTAAAGGTGGCAATGTCATCTAGGTTTGCTCCTGGCCTATTGCGACTGTCAGTGTAACGATAGAAGTTGAAGTCGCCCAGAATAATCCAGAGGGAATCAGTCGCAACATTCAGATGAAAGAGCCAAGCAATGAAGTTTTCCCTCTCTATGCCATCACAGGGGCCGTAAACATTGACTAAATAGAAATTCTCTCCGGAGGTGGTGGATTTGAAGTTTATGACAATGCCAAAAGTTTCATGGAGAAGAACATGCCCCTCGAACATATTACTAGCCCATAGAACCAATAAACCCCCGGAGGCACCATCAGAAGGAACAAAAGCAAATTGGTCCAATCTCTTAGGAGCAAAAGATTTTATGAATTTCAAATCAAAGTCAAGCGTTTTGTTTCCTGAAAACAAACTATCGAGGCAGCACTTTCCTCAATCTTAGCTCTGATATGAGGCCATTTCTCTGGGCTATTAATACCCCTCACATTCCAGCAAAAGATATGCCAAAACGCTTAGAACGATTCACGAAGTCTGACATTACGAAGGATAAGTTTGACAAGCACGAGCAAGCAGGAGCTTCTCCTCAGTAAGTTCTTCAGGATCGATGTGGCATTCCTCAACGCCAATTCTCTGCAGCTCAGCCATCTGTGTGATCGGAGGGGGAGCTGCCTTTTTTACCTGGGAGGTTTTGCGGCTTGAGGACGTGTAGGAGAGGGCTTCGTGTTTATAACCATTGTTGTTGCTTCTGGTTGAGCGACGGGAGAACTCATCAGTTGGGGAGGCAGCGTCTTGCGGGGGCGACCACGCCGGCGAGCAGAGGGCGCCGCAGAAGCTTCAAAAGCAGCCTCAGAGACAGGAGCAGTCAAACCATCAGTGGTGCCATCCTCTAGTAGGCCAGGACGAACAGGTAGAGAAGATTCAGGCACATCCTCGTCTTCCAAAATTTTAGTGAGTGTCAGTGTTGCCCTCTCGTTCTGGTGAACTGTGCCTCTTCCATCAGAAGTGATCACATTTGAATCAGGAGCATGGGCTTGAAGATGAAGGTTCAGACCGGGAGCCTCTTGGCCCGCACTTGGATCTGAACTCCCAGAGGTCATGGGCCCAATGCCAACACCGAATCCATGGTCCAACCCACCTACAAGGCTCGGGAGGACACGCAATGATCCATCTTCCTCAAGAACGAACGGAAACCTTCTAGTCAGAACTTGGTCGATGGCGGTTTTCTCAGCAATATCAAGCAGAGTATAAGAGTGGAAGCAATGTAACAGAGCTTTGCCAACAAAGTAGTCAAACAGCATTTCCCCCATCAGCCTAGTGTCACTCCAAGGAGTCTCCGCAAGTTCCTGACCGAAAGCACCACCATGGTCAAGATCAGAGATTACCAGCTGGTTGCAGTAGATGTGCTGTATCAGGAGTTGCCAGAAAACAATGAAATCTGCAGTAGTGAGCTCAAACGATTTACCATCCAACAAGAGAGCAACAAAAGCTGGTGTCTGAATGTTCACCAGGTTCACTGGAGCAGAAAGGTCAAGGTTCTGGGTAGCAGTAGAGTTGGGAGTCTCAAACGTACCCTTTTTTACCCATTTCTTATAATTGTGGCAAGCCGAATCCCGGGAATTAGGCATCCAAATTTTGCGGCTGCGGCAGTTTTTCGCTGAATGGCCAAGCCCTTTGCACTTGCCACATACCACCTTAACCCAATGCTTCCTGACCCCTTTGGGAATCTCCCTTTTCTGCTGAGTTAGGCCTAAAGAGACCACATCCGTGCAAGCAGAGACCTGATGGCCCACTAGACCACATTTTGCACATTTATTCACCCTGCGAGAGATATATTCTTCATCACAGACAACTGAATCATTCAAACCAACATAATTCGGACTATGGATCTCTTGAGCAGAATCTGAACTGGAAGGCTCATCTGTATCACAGTCAACACATCAAAAACCAAGCAGAGAATGTTCTGACAAGGCCCAGGGCAATTAGCAAACAAGTGGGCCTTGGAACCACACCGAGAGCAACGGCCCAAGAATTCATAGACTAAATCCTTAGGCGGGATCAACGGTAGGTTTAATGCTCCCATTATATCCTGATCAGTATACCGTGATCCCCTCAAGTCTTCCAAATGTTCAAGAAGCTCTTTAGGCAATGTGGCACAATAATCCCGCAAATAACGCTGGCTATAAAAGACCCGAGAATTAGATCCCTGATAATCAGGACTGACCATATTGGTAAAACTGCCAAAAATGAGACCGTTTCCGCCATTGCCATGATCAATCAGGGAAATCTTGTAAACCGGTTCAAAAGAACCAAAACGAATCTGTGGGGACGACGAGAACTTTTCCTGGTGAGAATCAGTGAGATCGAACTTGGCAAGTTCCGCTGAAGAAGATAAATCCCCCTCTACACTACGATGCAAAAAGTTCAGATTCGTCTTCAGAGCTGTGGGAGCACGCTGAGAAACCTCGAGAATTTCAGCCTTTGTGTACCACTTCTGATGGGTCATGATGAAAACCAGTGATGGCAGGATGAACTCCACGAAAGAGAGAAAAATGGCAGACGAAGTCAGGCCAAACACGATCACGCAAACCATAAATGAAATGCCCCACACGGTTAGAGGCAACTGAGAAACGAAACCGCTGATCTGAAATCTGGTAGACCCAAAAGCCCAAACAATCACCACCAATGCAAGATTGAAGTGCCAATCCAACCGATTCCTCATTGAGAGGGAAAGAAGACGAAGAAAACGTGACCACCAAGAAGAATTCCGAAGCACCAGAGGAGGGAGAGAAGTGCACCGAGGATCCAAACCGTCGACGAACCTGTGCCTCAACCGCGAGGCCGGGGGAGAAGTCCCAATGGAGGAGGGCTTCCATCGACGATCAGTTCTTGACGCCATGGAGGGAGAGGTTGGTGTGGGTGGAGGTGGGGATGGGGGTGGAGGTGGAGGTGGAGGTGGGAGACGACATCCCTACCTGCTTAATTAAGCATCTCACTTTGGAGATATTCTATGATACATGTGATGGTTTGATTTATGCATAATGCCTTGTTTATCCTTGTCATGAGGTGATTGACACCACCAAGTGTGGATAGATGAGAGAGATGTGGTCATGCACACGAATTATGAATCATTGCACTAGTGTTTAGAATATTGTCCATTATGAAGTAAGATGTATGTGGGTAGAGAGTGGCCTAGTGACAGAAGGCATAGGCATTAAGTGACAGTAATGTCGCCCAACATTCTTTATCCAGGGGAAAAAGGAAGAAGTGATGTGGGAGTGACAACAAACCACGCTAGCCTTACGAGGGTGACCTAGCAACACAAATGATTATTTTCTTTCACCTATGTGTTTTAGGACATGTAGCCGTCATAGAAGTTTACCATTAAAGCATGACAATTGTGTGTACTTTTTATCTATAACATGATAATCACCATAAATGGGAGAGAGGATTGAGTGAACCCATGAACCCATGTCCATTGTTCCTATAAGAGAAAAGCTTTGTCTTGTCCTCTTGTATTGAAGAGGATTGGAACACTTTTACATTCTTGTTTTGTTACATTAAACTTCCATCAATTAAATCAACCACCTTGTTCTTTAAACTTGTTTAGTGCATAATCAACTAAAACTTGTGACACTTTAGTTGTAGGGAACAGATAACTTTTCCTTCTTGCTCCTGTGGATCGATACCTTACTTCCACATTGAGAGGTGCTACAGTGATCCCCTGCTCTTCGGGGTTATCAATCATTCACCCATTTGTGATCCTGCATGGCATCTTGGACTGTTCGTCTGCTAGCACACCCATCCGATACGGCAGCCAGGGCTAAAGGAGCAAAATCCTCTACGGATCTCCCATGAATCCATTTGTCTCTCCAAAACAGAGTGGATGCACCATCACCAACTTCAATCTGCACCAAAGCGTTAAACACCTTAATAGCCTCCTTATCAGGTAGCATTAGCAAGCCTTGCCACGGCCTGGAGGGATCAGTACGACGCAGCCACTCCCACCTGACTCTGAGAGAAAGACCTTGCCGCTGCAAATCCTTAACACCCAAACCACCAAATTTAATTGGCTTGCATATCTGCTGCCAAGCCACTAAACACTGCCCACCATTAACCTGCTCCTTACCTGCCCAGAAGAAAGCTCTGAACCAAGCGTTCGCCTCCTCCAACAACCATGCCGGAGCATCAGCCACTAGCAAATGGTGCACCGGTCTCGCCGTCATCACATATTTAATTTGAGTTAATCTCCCTGATCGCTACAGCTGTCCTCGTTGCCAGGCAGGCAGTAAGCTTAGCAGCTGATCAAGAACAGGTTGCCACTCTGCCTTGGTTACCTTTCTAATAGCCAGCTGCAGTCCGAGATACTTGCAAGGAAAGCTTGACAGTTCACAACCTAGAACATGCTTTACGGTCATATTGTCTTGCGGCTGTCCTCAGATCACTGTTGCGGATGACTTTGAATAGTTAACATGCAAGCCGGAAGCAGTTCCAAAAATTCTGAGGATCACCTTAATTGCCACCAAATCTTGTGTCACTGGCTTGACAAATAGGGCCACATCATCATCATAGATGGACACCTGCTGCAGACTTAGGCAGAGGCCTAGTGGTAGGAGGCACAGTGGTGCATCCTGCTGGCCAGAGCTCGATTCCTGTGAGGAGCGAATATTTGGCATCTCACCCAGGTGGGATTCTTGTATAAAACTAAGCCGCCGGGGCTAGTCCTGGCTGGTCACATTTTAGTCCACTATATACAAAATACGCATGTCTTAATATTCGTGCAGAAAACTATACACCATACATTTAGGCACGGAGGGAGTAGTTTTTTTTATGATGTAATTGTTATTTTATAGAAGGGAAATTTTCAGTGAAATGTTCTGGTACATCGTCTTGGCTTCATAGATAGGGCTAACGTGTCAAGTTTAATCAAGCTGTCTGCGTAACTAGCCATCGCTCTTTGGGTTCGACAGTGGCTAGTAGATTTGTTATTTTGTTAACAATAGTAACTTTATATTTTTTTGAGTGCCCATCGGTTGGGTGTAACTGTATCTGGATCATGTGGCATATAGTTTTCCAATGTAAGAAGTCCCCGAAGGGATTACAATGTCTTGTTACGTTGTGAATGTTCATTCCATGACAGGTTGTATTTTTAGTCTATTGATTTTGCGCTTTAGAAACAAGTAGATGAGCATAAGTTTTGTAAGATATAATCTTGTCATGTAATCATCTCAAGAGCATATAATCTTCTACATTACGATTTAGAACATCTGTAATTTGCAGCACCCTTCTACGAGCCTGTAAAATCATATCATTCCATATAAATACTATCAGATCATGTGTGACGTGTTGCTTCTTGAGATTGCCGCAGAATTTAGAGGAGCCGATACCTACCAGCACAAGATTCACCGTTGATCCGTGCCCCGGATAAAACATGTATGGATCAAAAAACTTATAGATGTTTCATCTTGGGTACGAATCTTAGGGCACAAATAAATGGGGAGCCATGTGCCGGTACATACGGGCTCCTGCAAAAATGTATTTTCCTTCTAGAGACCGGAAGCATGGTCGGTGTGTGATCTAATATTGAGTTGAAACAAATCTTCTTGCCAAGGAGTAGACCTAGTGGATGGATTGTGGAAGCGTCGATGGTGTTCTCATCTTTATTTTTCTGGCCAAAATTTTGTTGTTGTATACTTAAATAGGAGTACTACTAATAATATAAGTGTACCTTTTGGTCTGGTGTCTAATAGTATAATATTACTACTTTGATGATCTGATATAAAATCCTGTTTCTGCGCTAGAAATGGTGCACGTGGCGTCGCCGCAGCCAGCAGGCATGGAGACGCAGCACAAATGCAGGTGTGCACTAGCTTAAAGTTGGGACTTATAGCAAAATAAATCGAGAGTTGATGTTTTTTATTTATTTTTACGGCAAACAGCATTGCACCTGGAGAGTTGCTGTTTTGTTTTGAATTTTTTGGCGTAGTTTTTGTCCATTTTAATGTTTGGCTGAACAGCTTATTCCTGTTTTCTGGAATATTTTTTGTTTCTAAATTAAATTCGATGCTAGAAGCCTTAATCTGCAATTCAAGACACAATAAGATGTAGAACACCCTCGACACATTTTAGTGTTACTTCTCAGGTCTTTTCAACGTGTTGTGCTATGGTAACGAAGTGGTTTATCTTGCTAACAAATTTTCATGGTGCTTCCGCTGAGACAATCTGAACAACTTGCTCTCATTACTATATTGTGCCATGAGGTTGTAGTTCACTTATTGCTATCATTGAACATCTGCAAGTCAGTACATGTATACCTACTTATTCGCCGACGGAGGGAGTACATGTAAACCTACACCTGACTAATTAACAGATTTCACCTGTTCAATATAGCGCACATCTCTTGCTCCATTCGCGACTAGCATCTCCAAGTTTGGTGTCCACTCGTACTCTGATGTGACCGCTGCATCATCAGTACCACGGCGAGCTGTCCAGCGCCCCCTGCCGCCGCACGGAAGGCTCGACTCCAGCGATTCTGCGAGAACTAACACTGGGATCCACTCGAATTCGAAAGATGCCCTTGCGGTCACGATTATCCTCTCAAGCACAGGCGCATTCGCGAGTAGCAGCTGTAACATGTCGAGGCAGCAGCGCTCCCGTCCAGAGAATCCGCCAAACTTCACTTCGCGGAGGTGCTCCAACGAGGTCACTTTGTCTTTCCATATCCCACGGAGGTTGCACTTATGGCACCCTTCCTTGCATCGTTTTTCATTCTTTATTTGGTGGTGACCAGTTCGATTCAATTGAGAAATCCATAAAATTAGCGACCTTGAATCGATCAACTTGATAAAAGTAACATATATATACTGATGGAAGGTTAGATTCTCACCTGCACTTGAACTAGGTTGTCTAGGTGGAGATATTCAAGATTGCTGCATCGCTCTAGGAGGCTGGTCACCGTGGCTCCCAAGTAGTGGTTGTTTTGTAATAAGCAGAAGTGTATGGTCAAATTTGTGATGCCGGGGAGCTGGGGCTGTTAGAGATAGAAGTTTAAACATTATGTAAAACGTATTGGGCTGTGAATATGAAGCCCATACGAGTCCTTATTCTTCTCTGTACCGAACTGTAATTGCTTGTGCCGCACTGCACCTCCGATATAAATAAACATCACGCGGCTCGGTATGTGCTACCGAGTAGATACGCTTCCGAAACTTTACATGGTATCAGAGCCACCTCTTCCTACCAAACCCTAAAAAAACAATCTACCGGCGAAACTACCGAGCTTTCATCCATGGCGTCTTCATCAAGCATCGCCGTGCCGAACCTCGGTAACCCGCCGTCCGAAAAGTTGACGCGGGCCAACTATCCGCTGTGGAGAGCGCAGGTTTACCTGCGATCCGTGGTGCACAGCTCACAGGTCTTCTCGATGGCACAGATGCCGAACCAGAGAAGAAGATTGCCGTAGCAAATTCAGACAAAGAGAAAGAGCCAACCATGGCTCCCAACCCGGCGTATGCAGCTTGGCTTGTCCGGGATCAAGAGGTACTCAGGTATCTGATCAACTCGCTCTCCAGGGAGGTTATGATGCACGTCCTCCGACTAGAGCATGCCGCTGATGTCTGGGCGGTGATAGAGAACATGTTCGCCGCGCAAAGCAGATCCAAGATCACGAACCTCAGGGTCGCGCTGGCCAACACCAAGCGAATCAACATGACGACAGCAGAATTCTTCACCACGATGCAGGGCCTTGCAGATGAGATGGCCGGTGCTGGAAAGCCACTGGAAGAAGATGAACTTGTCTCCTTTCTTCTTGCTGGTCTCGGATCAGATTACAACGCACTGGTTGCTGCCCTTGGTGTCGTCCAAACCCCACTTTCTGTTGCTGAACTGTATTCCCAAGTTCAGACCTATGAGCAGCGCAAACTGCTGCAGCGCCAACAGAGCGCGAGTCCTCCTGTCCATGACGGCTTCGAGACTTCAGCGAACGCTGCTATGCGTGGACGCAACCGTGGAGGATACAGGCCCCGAAACTTCAACAACAACGGTGGCCGAGATGACAGGCGTCGCAATGATCAGTATGACGGGCGCCGTGAAGATCAGCGTCGTGATGATCGCCCTCGTAACCCCTCTTATCAGCGTGGGGGTGGCGGTCGAAACAATGGTGGAGGTGGGCGTGGACGTGGGCGCCGTCGCCGTACCACCCCATGGATTGATGTTACTTGCCAGATTTGTAACCGCGAAGGACATCCAGCAAAGCATTGCTGGTACCGGTTTGATGATGTTGATGAGGAACCAGTTGAAGATGCTTATGCCTATGGGATTGACACAAATTGGTACCCTGATTCGGGTGCCACACACCACATCACGGGAGAACTCCACAACCTGTCTATGCATGAGAGCTACAATGGCCATGACAAGGTGAACACGGCAAATGGGCAAGGTATGGATATTTGTCATGTTGGACATTCAATAATTCGCAACCCCATTAAAAATTTTGCTCTTAGAAATATTCTTCATGTTCCTCAAGCTTCAAAAAATCTCATGTCTGTTCATCGCTTTACCCTTGATAATAATGTTTTTCTGGAATTTCATCCTTCCTTCTTTTTAATTAAGGATCAGGACACGAGAAAGATTCTTCATAGAGGACGATGTGTCGGCGGCCTTTACCCACTCATATCTTCCATGGTCGAGCCGTCCCAACAGAAGCATGCCTTCCTTGTTAGCAAGCCTTCCCAAGCTCAGTGGCATAGTCGTCTTGGACACCCCTCATCGCAAGTAGTTATGCAAGTTATCAGCAAACATAAGCTTCCTTTTGTTAGAGATTCAAGTTTTAGGTCTATTTGTGATTCATGTCAACAAGCAAAGAGTCATCAGCTTCCATATCCCATATCTCATAGTGTATCCATGTTTCCTCTTCAATTAGTGTTTACTGATGTTTGGGGTCCTGCACCCACTTCTGTTGGACGTCACAATTACTATGTAAGCTTTATCGATGATTATAGTAAATTTACATGGATATATCTCTTGAAAAATAAGTCTGATGTTTTCCAAGCCTTCATGAACTTTCAAAAGCTTGTTGAGAGAAAATTTGATAAGAAAATTCTTACAATTCAATCTGATTGGGGAGGTGAATACGTTAAGCTAAATTCTTTCTTTCAAACCCATGGCATTGCTCATCATGTTTCTTGTCCTCATGCACATCAACAGAATGGTGCCGCAGAAAGAAAACATAGACACATTGTTGAGGTTGGATTAGCTCTACTTGCTCATGCTTCAATGCCCTTAAAATTTTGGGACGAAGCCTTTCTCACCGCCACACATCTCATTAACATACTTCCAAGCAAAGTTATAAAAAATGACACGCCCACACATCGCCTTTTAGGTGCTCCACCCAACTATTCCTCCCTTCGTGTTTTTGGTTGTGCGTGTTGGCCTAATCTCCGTCCATACAATGCGCGAAAACTTGCCTTTCGCTCAAAACGGTGTGTCTTTTTGGGTTATAGTCCTATTCACAAGGGGGTCAAATGTCTAGATGTTTCCACTGGGCGTGTCTATGTGTCGAGAGATGTTGTTTTTGATGAGTCCGTCTTCCCGTTCAAGGAACTTCATCCAAATGCGGGCGCCTTGTTGCGCCGTGAACTTGTTCTACTTGATTCTTCTCTTGGCAATGTTGAAAATGGGGGCGAAAATATTGAATATTCAACATTGACTAATCCTACTAATGTGTTTCCTGAGATACTGCAGCAGGTGCAAATTTAGAGCACGGTGAAAATTCTGGTGAAAACGGAGCTCCAAACAGTGAAAACAGTACACATGAATTCTCTGAAGAAGAAGACAGCGCTGGCACGGAAAATAATGTTGATTCTCCCTTGGGATCGGAAAGTGCGTCAGGTCGATCTCCCTCGGGATCGGGTGCCAGGCGGATCAGTGTCAGGCTCCTCACGCGAGCAGAGCACTCCCGTCGCATCGCAGTCTCCGACGCTGTCGTCACCCCCGCCATCCACTGCGCAACACACACCTGGCGGGTCTGTCGGGTCACGGAACTCCGCGTCGCGATCTTCTGCGGCTGCATCTGAAGCACCACAAGCCACAGCGTCAGCTACGGGATCCGTTGCGGCCAGCAGCGCTGCACACAGGCAGGAAACAGCATCTTCGGCTCCTACCCCAGAAAATTCTGCACTGCTTCGACCAGTCACACGAGCATCTAGAGGTATTCATAAACCCAGAGATTTTAAGGATGGTACTGTACGATGGTGCTTAAATTGTTCAGTAGATGAACCTGCTAATTTGCGAGATGCTTTAGAAAATAAAGTTTGGAAAAATGCAATGGATGAAGAGTATAATGCACTGATGAAAAACAAAACTTGGCACTTAGTTCCTCAGAGATATGGTACAAATATTATTGATTGCAAATGGGTCTACAGAGTCAAAAAGAAAGCTGATGGTACAGTGGATAGATATAAAGCTAGATTGGTAGCAAAAGGTTTTAAGCAACGCTATGGTGTAGATTATGAGGATACTTTTAGTCCAGTGGTTAAAATTGCTACTGTTCGACTTGTTCTGGCTCTTGCTGTTTCTCAAGGTTGGAGTTTGCGACAGTTGGATGTCAAGAACGCGTTTTTACATGGTGTTCTGGAAGAGGAGGTCTATATGAAACAGCCACCAGGATATGAGGACAAACAAAACCCGAATTATATTTGCAAGCTTGATAAAGCATTATATGGATTAAAGCAAGCACCTCGAGCATGGTACTCTCGATTGAGCTCTCAACTGCTAAAGCTTGGTTTTGTTGCTTCCAAGTCTGATACATCTTTGTTCATCTATCACAAGTCCAATGTTACTATTTATATGCTTATCTATGTTGATGATATTATTGTTGCAAGTTCATCACAGGCTGCAACCAATGCACTTCTACGAGATTTGAGTAAAGAATTTGCTCTCAAAGATCTAGGTGATCTTCACTTCTTTTTGGGAATTGAAGTTCATAAAGTAAGCGATGGACTTGTTTTAAATCAGAATAAATATGTTCAAGAAATATTGCTCCGAGCTAGTATGAAAGATTGCAAGCCCTCGCCTACACCTATATCTTCTTCAGAAAAAATATCAGCATATGAAGGTAAGCCGCTTGGTTCGGATGACAGTACAAAATTCAGAAGTCTTGTTGGAGCATTGCAGTATTTGACTCTCACAAGGCCAGATATCTCCTATGCGGTGAATAAAGTTGTCAGTATCTTCATGCTCCTACTACTGTCCATCTCACAGCTGCTAAGCGAATCATAAGATATCTCAAGCACACTGCGAATGTTGGATTAACATTTGCAAAATCTAGCTCTACTCTTGTGAGTGCATTTTCAGATGCAGATTGGGCAGGCTGTCCAGATGATCGCAGGTCTACAGGAGGGTTTGCTATATTTTTTGGACCAAATCTTATCTCATGGAGTGCAAAGAAACAAGCAACTGTCTCGAGGTCCAGCACTGAAGCAGAGTACAAATCAGTTGCAAATGCTACAGCAGAGATTATTTGGATACAGTCGCTTCTTGAGGAGCTTGGAGTTAAATTGCCCCAGGTACCGTGTCTATGGTGTGATAACCTTGGTGCCATGTATTTATCTGCTAATCCAGTGTTCCATGCGAGAGCAAAGCACATCGAGATAGATTTTCACTTTGTTCGTGAAAGAGTTTTGAAGAAGCAATTAGAAATTCGGTTTGTATCATCGAAAGACCAAGTTGCAGATGGCTTTACAAAACCGCTTCCAGTGCGTTCCTTCGAGGAGTTTAAACGTAATCTCAACTTGTCCAAGTTGTGATTAAGGGAGGGTGTTAGAGATAGAAGTTTAAACATTATGTAAAACGTATTGGGCTGTGAATATGAAGCCCATACGAGTCCTTATTCTTCTCTGTACCGAACTCTGTAATTGCTTGTGCCGCACTGCACCTCCGATATAAATAAACATCACGCGGCTCGGTATGTGCTACCGAGTAGATACGCTTCCGAAACTTTACAGGGGCATCTGTGGCATTATCTCCCTTTTCTGTCGTCTTGATAGCTTCTGTGTAAGTAAATAAGATAAGAAAAAATTATCACATGTAGAAATTATTCTGACAGATATGAAATACAAATTAAGTTAGTAGATGCATGAGACTATGTAGTACGTACTTTGGGACCCAACAGGGATAAGGTGTGGCCGTGGATGGGGCTGCATTCTTGCAGCAGTGTGATCGTGTAGGGTTGAACGCTGAGCCGGTTGATCTCGAGGGAGGTGTTCAGTTTCTCCAGCGCCGGTGCCCGGACGGTGAGACTGGTATGTTCGTCGTAGTGACAAAACATGAAGAAGTTGTCGGCGTGGAGCGCAGAGAGCCTTGGGGCGTCCACCTCCAGGCGCCTTACGGAGGTGATTTGCCGTAGATGCAGGATCTCCAGCGCAGCGCCATCGAGCCGTAGGTCGTGCAGTCCAGACAGGTTGGAGAGCGTGAGCTTCCGCAGCCTCGGACAGCACGATGGTGACGACAGCAGGCGGCCGAGGCTGGGGCCATCGTCGTCGGAGAACCCGATGCTGCAGAGAGTCAGTTCTGTGAGTTCGTGGAACTTGACCGCGGGAGGGAGCAGGAGGCCGGCTTGGTCGAGCCCGAGCGACATCTTGGCCACCCTCGTGGCGGTAGGCATGTTCATCTGGGGCCGGTTGTCCCGCACATCCTCCATCATCCTCTCCACCCACGGTGTGGACACGTCGAACTTCAAGGATCCCACCGTGTGCCGCGACTTTCCTGGCCAGAGCCAGGCGTGCAGCTCGAGGCTGTCGATGTCGTGCGTGCGGGGCGTGAGCATGTTGTGCAAGAAGTCGTTGAACTGCCCGTCGTCCATAGAGCGGCGGCCATAGCAGTTCCAATTCCCGATACGAAGCATGGGTGCGCGCGTCCAGAGGCAGCGCCACCGCGTGGAGAGCATGGAGGTACAGACCACGTCCCGCGCGTCGGGCAGGAAACGGAGGACGTGGATGAGAAGGTCGTCGCAGAGGCCGCTGATGAGGTCCACGCCCGTGTCGCATCCCGCCGACGGCAACGTACCGTTCCTTTTTCTTCTTCTTTGCAACCAGGCAAAACTCCCGGCGTACACCACCCGTTGTGTATATCTCGTGTCCTAATTGGACTCGACCTACTACCACGTATGCACAAACTAGCAACTAGCAAGTCTAGCCGGACACAAAAAGAACTTGCAACAGACTAGTACTCAAATTTCGATCGTACAAGACCTAACCAAACTTAGCATAGTTATCCTACTAGTAATCGGACTCAGGGTGCATGTAACCTGACTAGGAAACTAATCAACTCTCTTATTAGGCTAACATGCATCATCGTTGGCTTGTGTCCCGCCGTGTATGCATGTGCCGTTGTTAAGTTGTAAGCAAATCTGGACTCTCCCCGGCAAAAAATAAAAAGCAAAACCAAGAATACAACAAGGCTTAAAGCCCAGCCCAGCCAACAGACAAGAGGAACCTCCTTAGGGATGTAAATGGATTCACGGTCACCAATGGGCCCAGCCCAACTATTTGCTTTTCCAAATGACTGAAGCCCACCCACTTTTCTTCCTCTATCGCCAACGTCAGTACGCTGCAAGTAGCTGGTAAACAAGATGGATTATCATGCCTTGAAAATATACTCATCTTGAGGTCTGAACACACAGCCAGGCTCACAACCTTGTACTAGTAGCATAATTTAACAGTACATCATGCCCTCCTCCTCCTAATGCTATACGTATGTATGTCAAACGAGTACATCTGCAGAGTTACATACATGGGTTTCTACTCCAAAGAAATGGCTCATGTTAAAGGGCAATCAATGATGGTAAGCTATGAATTAGGCCGCACGATGTACAAACCACTCGGAAACTGCACAACTATGTTTGTGCGCAAACACATCTATCTTCTTCCTGCTCCGGTCCCTGCCATGATACATAAATTCATCGGATGTGGCTTCTCGAGAACGACAAAAGCCCGGCATCGCGAGCAGGAGCCTGAAATGTAAACAAACAGAGCAGCGGTATACAAGTTAGAAGGTATAGATTCAGCATGTCCTGCCAATACTGAATGGTTCTGGTTGCTCAACAGGCCTACCTGTGTCTTCATTGACGGGAAAATGTTCCAAAATCTCAGGGTTTCGTCGCCGGCTCCCGTTACTATTGTCTGTAAATGGTAAGAATGCACGTGTTACATCTCGTGTCACCAACAATTTATTTCTGAGTAGGGTGCTATTTGATTCTGGAGTTGAAGATTTATTACCTGTCCATCAGGTGACGTTGCAAGATAAAGCACACGCAGCGTGTGTCCGGTCAGAGTTGCCACCTGGTATTGCAAACATATTCAATGGTCAATAACAGAAAGTTCGAACCCCCAAAAAAAACACAGAAGGTTCGAAGGGGTGGAGCTGGCCTTGCACTAGTATCCTAATATAAACTTTCCCCACTGAAAATTTAAATATTATCTAATAACATCATACAGATATTTAACGTTCGAAGGATTTCAGTGGCTAAACCATTTCTAGCGCATCTTAAACATTACAGAAAACTTGTCATAGATGGTACACAGCAATACTTACCTTGGACATAGATGGATACTTCCAAACCATTATTTGGTTCATACAGATATTTAACGTTCGAAGGATTTCAGTGGTTAAACCATTTCTAGCGCATCTTAAACATTACAGAAAACTTGTCATAGATGGTACACAGCAATGCTTACCTTGGACATAGATGGATACTTCCAAACCATTATTTGGTTCTGCGAATACCCATGGGTGCTCACAAGCTCATTCACATTCTTGCACCAGGCAAGATTGCAAACCTGCAACAGAAAGCGACAATGATGAGTACAAGGGTTCCAAATTCAGAGCAACATAAAACACAGATGTCTTGTTCAGAACTACAGTAACTTGCCTGGCTGCCGGTGTCAATCGAGTTCAGCATGTTTCCATTAGCCGTGTTCCAAAACCTGATACATCTATCAGCCGTTCCACCGCCTGATGCCACGAGGCTGTGCTGGTGTGGTGACCAGGCTATTGCTTTCACCGCGGCAGTATGTTTTGTCAGTCGCAACACCGGCTGTTGCGACCGTTGATTCCATATTAGAAGCTGGTTGTCATTTCCACCAGATGCAAGCTCACGGTCGTCATGCGACCATTTCAACCCACAGACCTGGAAAGATTGGACACTTCATGTTCAGAACAAGTACTGAAATCTATGTACTGTTCAACCCACAGACCTAAAATCTTGTTCTGAACAAGGCTCAAGGGATTTAATTCATATGAAGTCTCACCTCTGATCTGTGACCAGAAAATTTGCTGATGTAGTCAGTGGGGACACGAATATCATGCTGCAGTATGTTCTTGTCCCTGCTACCGGAGGACAAGATTGTCGAGTTCCACGCTAACACCCCAGCTCGTGTTTGGTGGCCTCCCATGTTTCTTATCCGTTTACAGCGAGAGCTATCCCAGATCTGTCAAGGTGCACTTACATGTCATATTGTGGACATAGAAGGTTATACCTACTTCAGAGTGTTTACTGAAACTGTAAGCTAATTCTTCATGCGGAAAATAGTTTCAAAGTGCAGGCAAAGAGATGTGACATGTTAATCAAGTTTCCATACTGATCTTATATTGTGATAAAATGAAACAAGCAGCTCCGTGTTGTGATGCAGTAAATACTTGAAGCAAGCCAACATTCTAATTCGCCTTGCTGTGAAGCTAATTCTTCATGCGGAAAATAGTTTCAAAGTGCAGGCAAAGAGATCTGACATGTTAATCAAGTTTCCATACTGATCTTATATTGTGATAAAATGAAACAAACAGCTCTGTGTTGTGATGCAGTAAATACTTGAAGCAAGCCAACATTCCAATTCGCCTTGCTGTGAAATTTTCTTCCAATGTACATCATAACAATGTTCTATCATGTGAAGTACTTCCTCTGTTCTCTTTTATAAAACAGAACAAGGGATTATTTTCGAGTCTGCATCACAACAATTTACTATCATGTGAACCAAACGAGCGGGCATCAGTTCAGAGTCCTACATATTTGGACTGCGTTTTTGATTTAGCAACATATCCTGAATTAATGATGCAGGCAGCCAGTGCAGTACGACGGTGAGGGAGCAAAGCAGACCTGGACATCCCCAAGGCTGGTGCCAATGGCAAGATAGGAGCCTTCACGCGTCCAGTGGACGGCGCAGACGCTGTCCCTCGGCCCCAGATCGCAAAGCTTGGTAACCTGGATGGATGTCGTCAACCAATCAAGATTCACCATTAGCATTCACAATTCACAAGAATACATTTGACGATCCATTTGCAGCAGGAAGAAAGAAAGAAAGAAAGAAAGAAAGCAAGAAAGAGGAGGTGTCCACATCTGCACATTAATTACCTTGCTGCTGGATGCCGACCAGAGGTAGACGCAGGTGCCGAGGCCGACGGCGAGCATGTTCTGCGAGGACCAGTCTACGAGGTTGAGGTAGAAGTCGTCCAGCAGCGACGGCGCGTCCAGCACCTGCACGACGATTCAGTTCAGGTTCATGGCCGGACCCGGGAGGTGTTTGTGGAAATGGCGAAAGAACAAGGAAAGCACCTTGTGCGGCGTCTTGGGGACCTTCCGGGGCGCCTTCTTGGGGGTGGAAGCGCCGGATCCGACAGCGCCGTCGTTCTTGTCAGCGCTGGTGAAGAGGGAGGAGGGCGCGGAGTGGTCGGTCTTGAAGCGGAAGAGGTTGTTGTTGGGGGAGTCGGGGTTCCCGCTTGGGGATGAGTCCGGGAAGAGCTCGGCGCGGAGGAGGCGGGTGTAGGGGGTCTCGGGCGCCGCGGCGGGGGAGTTCTTGGAGGAGGACGGCGAGGTGAGGTCGAAGTTGTGGAGGCGGGAGGAGGAGCGGCAGGGGATGAAGCGGTCGCTGTAGGTGACCTTGGACGGGGAGGGGGTCTTGGGGAGGTCGAAGAGCCGCGACGCCGAGGAGCGGGCCGGGGAGGCCGGGGAGGTGGTCGAGTCGAGGCGGAGGGATCCTGCCATCGCCGCCGGCACGTTGAGCCGCGGCTTGGTGTCCGTCGCCATGGTAGTGGAATTGAATTGGTAGCCTTTGCCGGCGACCTGCCTCTCTACCCCGGCGAGATTGGGGGCAGGATCTGTCCGGCGGGGGCGTGGTGGGTGGCGGCGAGATTGGGGGAGCGGAGGAGGCTGCAACGGTCACCTGGATTTGGAGGAGCGATCTATTTTTTTTTATACGGATCCTTTATCTTCTAGGGTGGACGACGAGCTGTGTCCGGTAGAGTAGCCGTTGTGCCTAAGGACTGACTGACATGTGGGGATCATCGTCGGAGACACACGCCATGGTTAGGGTCAACCTGCTATGTTCTTCCTTCCAATCCAACAATCCCATGGATTCCTCACCTTCCAATCTATGATCGACTCCAATTCAGAATGTTTCATGGAAACTAAATTTGGAGTGCGCCATAGAACCCGTCCGCGCCTTTGTCCACCCTCCTCCTCCTCATCCTCCTCTACCATCGACATTCTCTTTCAGATCTAGATCTTGCCAACTCTGGTGGTGTTTAGTCGGCGGCGTTGCCGTGCCCCGATTATGGCATCTCCTAAGCGAGAGGGATGGCGGGTTGTCGTCGTGAGCCACACCCTTGTTGTCGTCGATGTCAAGGGTGCTCGTAAGTTTCCCATCTTCATCCTCATCCTTTAGCCGCTATGGCGTGATCCATCCGTTTCACCTTCCTTAGTTTTTGGCGTGATAATTTGAAAACAATGAACTCCTCTCGCCATCGGACTCCTTCGCGCCACCGAACTCCTTCGCGCCAATTACCGTACATTTATTATGTACCTTATTTGTTTAAATTTTCTATAAATAACGGTACCTTTTTTAAGCCTTAGTGTGGGCTTCATGTAGTGGAAACCACTGAAACTGGAAGCCACTACAATGTGGGCTTTACATCGTGGCCTCTCATGGAGCAAAGCCCACTACTATGTCCTCCTCGCTCGGAAATTCTCTTGCTCCTTTGAATTCCTCCTTTCCTTCTCCTCTATCTTTGCCCTCTTTCCTCTATACCCGATAGCGTCTAGTTGGGTTGTTAACATTGCTCTACCCGTCCTCAGGTCTCTTTGTCTCAATTTTTCTTCCACCTCCTTATCTGCGGGGTGTGATGGGAACTCGAGAACTCCTTTGTTTTGTAATCCATTATCATGGATTTCACACCCTGCAATCTATGACTGGTTCCAAGTCAGAATGTTGTCATGGAAATTGAATTTGGAGTGGCGCGAGAGCCTGCCCGTGCATTTGTCCACCTCGCTTCACCATCCTCCTCTTCTTTACTATCGGCATTCTCTTTCAGATCTAGATCTTGCCTCCTCTCGTGGTGTTTAGTCGGCGGTGTTGACGTGCTCCGATCATGCCTTCCGCTAAGTGAACGGAGGTGGGGGGTTGTTTTCTTGACCTGCCCTTGTTGTCGTCGATGTCGAGGGTGCTCGTAAGGTTACCCCTCTTCCCCCTCCTTCCTTGGCCGTTATCCACCCATTTTCGTCTTGTTTTTCCCCCTTCCTTTTCCCCGCAATAATTTGAAAACAATGAACTCCTTCGGGCCATCAGAGTCTTTCGCGCCACCGAACTCCTTCGTGCCAACTACCGTACATTTATTATGGATGAAAGCCCACTATTATGTTCACCTCGCTCGGAAATTCTCTTGCTCCTTCAAATTCCTCCTTTCTTTCTCCTCTATCTTTGCCCTCTTTCCTCTAGATCCAATAGCGTCTAGTTGGGTTATTAAGACTCCAATGCCCGTTCTCGGGCCTTTGCGTCTCATTTTTTCTTCCTTCTCCTTATTTGCTTGGTGTGATAGCAACTCGCGAACTTCTTTGTGTTGTACAACTTCCTAATTAACATTCTTTTATGTAGGTCGAATGAATAAATTTTTTGGCACGAAAAAACCTAGGGCCTCCCGAGCCGCCCTAGGCCAGGAGGCCATCTACATCGCCGCCGCAAGGGGACTCCCCAGCTCCTCCATCCACTCCACCGCTGCCGAGGAGGTCGTCTAACGGCGGAAAGCTGTGGCAGAGCTAGGCCTCCTCCCATATATTCCAATCCCCCCTCTCCCTCGTCCTCTCGTTAATTTTCCAACCACCCCGATCATCCACAGTCGGCGAGACGGGCCATATCACTGGTTCCAGCCGAGGTCACGACTTGCGATGCTGGCCAAGGTCGCCCTGGCTGACCCTCTTGGCGCACAGCGACCCGTATTCCCGCTAGACGCAGCAGCACCTACGTGCACTTGCGATTGATAGTTGTGGCAGAGCCATTTTTATTATTTTTGGTCATGTGCATCCGTGATGTCTGGACTAACTCCTCCTGACATCACATTGTTGCAGAGGCTGGATGTAGTTAGTATCATCTCTATATTAATATGTTTCCCTTATCTAAAAATAATAATAAATAAAGTTTCTATAAACAAGTGTCTATTTGTAAAACTTAATGTACTAAGTTTAGTACACAAATACTTTATATAGATTTTGTTCCGCTCCAAGATGTTTATATTGTTTTCGTTGTGCACTACACAATCCATATGGCCGTAATTGTATAACAGTTAATGTTGTTTCTAAAGAGTGAGAAAGTAAACTTCCGTTGTGTTTATTAAAAGAGAACCATACCATAAATAGGAGAAATTGTTCACAAGACTCTTATTCAAGGATCACAGATGCTTGGGTCTCCTGGAGGCCCTTCAATCTTTACTAGTGGAATTTAACGCGGTGTCACGCCGCGATTTTGTTAGTTTGTATTTTTTCATAAATTTGTAAGATAACTCCATAATTAAAGAATATGTATGCTGTGAGTATTTGTTAAATTTAAATTACTTCATAATTAGATGAAGTTCACGTAGATTGTATGTAAATATTAGCCAATTTGAATTGTTTAAATATGTTTGTATTTTGGCATTAATAAGTACCATTTTTTTTAGCATGTCGATATGTTTTGGAGTATTTCTAATATTTTAGTGGTTTGAAATGTTTAATTATGCTTCTATTTTCTAAATGATATTTAATTTAAGTATGTAGTTAGTGGTAATGCATATTTTTTTGATTCGAGTTCACAATTCGGGAAAGTTTACTTATATCGGCGTCATGCCGCGATTTTGTTAGTTTGTATTTTTTCTTAAATTTGTAAGATAACTCCATAATCAGAGAATATGTATTTTGTGAGCATTTATTAATTTCAAATCCATAATTAGATGAAGTCCACTTAGATTGTATACAAATATTAGTCAATTTGAATTGTTTAAATATGTTTGTATTTTGGCATTAATTAGTATCATTTATTTCTCGGAGCATGTTGATATGTTTTGGAGTATCTCCAAAGTGTTCAAATATGTTTCTATTTTCCAAATAATATTTAATTTAAGTACGTAGTTAGTGCTAATGCATTTTTTTATTCGAGCTACAATTCAGGAAAGTTTGGATTTTTATTCTTTAGTGAGAAAATAGAAGAATTATTTGGAAAACTAACCAAACAAAATTTAAACAAAATGAACATTTGGTAGTTCATGTGGGAAGTTCGAAAAATTCTTAATTTTAAAAATTTGTTAGTTTCACTTTTGTGTACAATGGTTGTTCGGTGTAATTTTTGTGTGGAAAGTTCAAAAATTTCATAAATTTGAAATTTGTAGGACGTCGTGCTGGCTGTAGTGGTTTGGATATGCTATGTATCTGTCTGCACAATTTGAATCGAGTCAATGCAGCAAAACCCATTCAGGAAAACAAAATTGGAGTGACATGTATGGAATGTATTTGAAACTTCGTGAATATTGTTGAATAGTCTTGGGAAATAATATTTTCATGTTGTTGAATATTCCCTGGGGTAAAATACTTGTTGCGAAATTTTTGTTGGGAAAAATTTGGAGAAGCTTGTTTAAAATCTATTTTGAAATTTATTAGAAATATTGAATGTTTGTTGCGAAATAATTGTTTTGTGAACTAAAATGTGTTGCAATTTGTTTTTTTACCATTATTTCAATGCTGTTGTAATGCGAAGCAAAAGAAAAGAAAAAATAAAAGAAAACAAATACAAAGATTTAATTTCAATGTTTTTTTACATCTTTACTACAGCAAATTAGAATTCAAAAATGGAAATTGCAGTTGTTTTGTAAGGTAAAATGTGTTGAAATTATTTTTTCTTCATGGTGAGCAATATTCTGATGTTGGTTTGTTGCAAAGCAAAGGGAAGAAAAAATATATATATATATGTATTAGCGTTTATTAAGTTCAATCCATATCTAGAGGAAATGAATATGTAATTTCTTGAAATATGCATATAGTCAAGCATTATTTAAATTGAACTACATAATTAGAGAGAGGTAAGTTCAACTTGAGCATTTATTAAATTGAACTGCATAATTGGAGGGAGTTTAGTTACATTATGTGTAAATATTAACCCATTCGAATTGGTACGATGTGTTTGTGGTTTGTCTTAAATATTTAGTTGAACTTAATAATCGGAGGAAATATGTTGTATGAGCCCTTATTGAATTCAGATTGAAATCAATCCATAGTTAGAGGAAATGAATTTGCATTTTCTTGAAATATCCATCAAATCAATGTTTTTTTAATGTAACTACGTAGCTAGAGAGATTTAAGGTGTATTATTGTCAAATAAGTTAGATAAATTGAAATAATTAAATATGGTTCCATTTTGCCACATTTTTCTTATTTAGCACCATAAGCTGAGAAAATATATTATGGTTATGTTGAAATGTTATGTTTGTATTTCGTCGTAAATATGTATTGTAAATCTTTGGTTAGAAGAAATATATTATATTAACATCTATTAAATTCAATCTATTTTTAAGGAAAATGAATTTGTGATTTATTGGATTGTGCATGTAATAAAGCATTATTTAATTTTAACTGCATAATTAGAGGGAGTTAATTTCTGTTTGAGCATTTATTAAGTTCAATTGCATATTTAGAGGGATTAGACTGTGGATATTTACGAATATTAATCAATCTGAGCATTAGTTTTATTTTGGAAATGTATGAAATAAAAAAAAGTTTTGTTATAAATATATAATTTAACACAACAACAGGGATTAATGCATTATATGAGCATCTATTAAGTTCACACATATTTAGAGAAAATGAATTTACATTTTTCTCCAAATATGTATTTATGTAGGCATTTTTAAAATTTAAGTACATAATTAGAGAGTTTTAAGTTATATTATCTCTAAATATGTTAGCCTAATTGGAATGATTTAGGTTTTATTATTAACTTTACCATAATTATCTTATGTAGAACCATAATTAGAGGGGTTATATTGGGGACATCTACAAATATTAACCAATCCGAGCATTAGCTTTAATTTGGAAATGTATGAAATCAAAAATATTTTTAGGTTTGAAAATTATTGGAATTCAAAAAAAATCTTTATGTTTAAAAAATGTTCAGTTTTTTTAAAAATTGTTTATGTTGGGAAGCTATTCAGGGATGAATTATTTTCACTTTAAAAAATGGACAGGTTTGGAAGTCATTTTTAATTTTCAAATTTTCAAATTTTGAAGTTCAATTTCATGACATGAATAGTTTGCATTTTTTTATTTGTGGTTATTTGGATATGTAATTTTTTTCCAGTGGATAGATTTAAAGTTAATGGATTTGTAAAATTGTTTGGGTTTTTGAAATTTAAATAAAATAGTAGGGACCACCTGTTAGTCAAATAATTGTTTTTCTGGAAATTCCTGTGAAAAGAAGAAGACCCTGACAGCTGGGTCCCACGCCGACGTCATTAAATATTTTTTCTAGAATTTATTGTGGAAAAGAAAAAGACCCTGACTGCTGGGTCTCACGCTGATGTCGTAATGACGCTAGCATTGACCTGAATGGCACTGCCGTGGAGCATGCCGGCGTCGCGCCGCCGTGTTCTGGGACTCGCGCGTGGGCGTCGCGGATGCGCGGGGTCGCGGGGTGGCCGCAGGCAGCGGCGCCGCCTCTTCTGGGGCGCCGGAGCATCGCCGGTAGACTTCAAACGCGGCGGCGGACGCTGAGGACGGCGATGTTGATTCTGGCGAACTCGCGGCGTTCCAGCATGCGGCTGTCCGCGAGGAGGGAGCGAACGCGGCGGCGGAGCTCGCCATGTCGCGTGATTTGTACAGGAGGAGCACAGCGACGGCGGCAAGCGTCGGTGGCGGCGGCGGCGACCAGCCCGCGCGGCAGAGAGAAGAGACGGGGGGATTATGTGGCATTTTTACAAATAAGATCCTAGAGTCTCATATAATTACAAAGAGGTCCATCCTCTCGAGGAGATGTGTTCTGCGAGGTTCAAATGGTAATTCTCTAAAACTCCGGGGACTTTTTTGCAAAAAAACTGGCGGGCACTGTTCAACAATGTAGCTACTGTTCATGAACAGTAGCCCCGAGCGCGGAGAGGCCGCGAAATCGCTCAGCTTTCATATAGGTAGTAATATTATCCCTAAATAAATGATCAAAATGGTGCAACAGCGTCCATGAAAATCACCCATGTTTCATGTATTTCAAGAGATGTATTAACATGGTCACCAAGGCCATGTGACTGCAGTTTTATGTTTCCGCTTACATAGAGCATAATCCTCATGATACATGTCAATAGCAATAGAAGAATGATTCATTTTGAGGTGTAAAATCCATTTCTAACCTGTTTCTTGGCGGTGACATACAATAAACATTGAGAACCACCATGTGGTTGGATGCATGGTTAGGAGGGTGGTTGTATTCTCGGACCATAAGAGTTCAAATCTCAAGTTTGACACTAGTATTTGTCATTTAATCAGAATATTCTGTTAATAGGATGCGATGCTCCCATCGATAGCGAGACGTGTGTGGTGAATTTGTCAAACTCAAGAGTCGACTTGTCGGTTCAGTTTTTCACAGGTGCTCATACGGGTAGGATATGTACTTGTGTGCGTTCATCGGGATAAGTAACTAAGTATATTCGCGTGTAAGTGGACTTGCGCACTACTTTGTGTTTTGCAAAAAAAAATCATAAAACCGTTTTGGGTTTTTAGGGCACAAAAAATGTTTTTCATGGTGTCCCGCAACTCTCGAGGGTCAACATCAACTTAGGTCAAGGATCACCTCCTTCCAACGGCTCATTGATCGCCTGGTCTATTTTCATGTTTCTCTTAGGCCAGGAATTTACTTCATTTTTTCTTCCCGGAAAATGTTCTTTGCTCCCAAATTCCAGCGCTCCCTCCACTTAAAAAATTTAAAAATTATATTTGTGAGTTTCAAAAATTTCTGAAAAAAATATTGATGTAGCCAATGGTGTATCCCATAAACGTTAAAAATGCCAATTTTAAATACCTTATATTATGATCTACACAAAAATAATAAAGTCTGGTAAAACTTAGATATTTGACAATATGCATATTTAGATCCACAGTTTATCATTTATCAATTAATTCTAACTCAAAGCCCAACTTGAATATCTGGGCCGTGTCCAAGAAAAGTATCTTGGGGCCAAATCCCACCACTGCTAGTTTAACGGTGTTCCTCTCTTTCTAAAAAAACCGTGTTCCTCTGTTATAACAAAACAAAAAGTCTGCTTCTCCAATGTGAATAAAGTTGTTTTTTTAGAGGGGTATCATGTCCTTTGTTTTTCCTCCATATTCTAGTGTCAAGGGAAAACAACAAATGGTTAATACACAACATATATATTTCACCATCTTCACCGAGACAATTCTTTTTGCTGCAATGCCATGCACAACCACACGGTCTGAGCATTCCTCACATCATGCACACAATTATTATTCAACACCCCCTGTACTAATTGTACTATACTACTATGCTCACACAAATCCTCATAACCAATCTAGCTATTTAGCTAGATCAAGCTACTATAGTACTAATCACACATGCACCCTTGCTTGGTGCACACATCCACAAGTAATTTAATTTACTAGCTAAAAGATGTTGGAGAGTATGGCCATGTCGATGTACGGCGACGCCGGGGTCCACGACACGGACGACGACGTGGAGGGCGACGGTGACGACATAGGCGCCCCCGCTGGCGACCCCGACGAGCTGGTCGTGGTGGCCCCGGAATTGCACGACGGCCGCCGGACCAGCAGCGGCACCATGTCCTCCAGGAGCCCGCCGCCGCCGCCGCCCGGCATCATCATTCGCTCCTCGCCGTTACTAGCGAAGCCACCGTCGAACAGATACGACGAGGAGGAGCAGTTGGGCACCGCGTGCTCCTCCAGGGAAGCCTGCTGCATCGCCGGAGTTTTGGCCACTGTCGCCGCTGCTGTCTGCGGCGCCGGCCGGGACGACGGCGCCGTCGAGCGGCATGGACGACGGCGGCGGCGGCGAGGTTGTCGTCGCGGGGCGGCGTGGAGGTGCAGCTTGGGCTTCTTGGCGGCTGTGGTGGAGGCGGCGGCCGCAGAGGTCGGGTGCTGGAGGAAGTGGGAGTAGGTGTAGTGGAGGTGGAGGCCTTCGTAGGTGACGACGAGCGTGTCCGGCTCGTCGACGGCGCGCTCCACCTGCTTCTTCGCGTTGCACCGCGGGTTCGTGCAGCGGTAGTAACTCCTGCCACATTTGCCATGCCAGCCATCACAACCCAGTAAAAAACACACTACTACTGATTATTATTTCGCTTGCCACATTAGTTTGTACTCTGCTAAACACATGGCGTTTTATTTTGACATGAACACGTTGATCACCTCATAGAATAGAGTCAAATTTTTACAACGAATCTCCATGTCAAGTTGATCACCTCATAGAATAGAGTCTTTGTATGGAGACAGCTAGCTTGCTTGCTCGACTGTTTCGTGGCAATTCCTGTGGGGGCTAAGTATTTAATCAATTCCATCTGCATGCATGATGCACCTACCTACCTCAGCAAATCCTTTGCATGCATGTCACTAATTAAGTTTGGCTATGACTATATATTGTGGCAGGGCTGTGGATGATGCTCTTGTCCTGGGAATTTTTGGTTCTGGGAATTAAGTAAGGACAGTGCATAGCTAGCTAGCTCTGCCTTTATTTGGTTCACCAGCGTAATTGTTCCAGTGCCTGGAGTTTGTCTCATTTGGGCTGCGATGGTGACGTGTCATTCATCCATCCTTTGAAGTTAAATATACATGTTCTATCTGGTTTGTCAAGTGAAAGTGGTTGCAGTGGTAAATTAACACTGCTTGCAAAATTAGGTATCTAGGTAAGATAAGGGCTACTAGTTTTGAAGATCAGGAGATATATAGATAGATTGCCAAATTGGTACCTTGGGTTGGGGCTGTTCTTGATGGATTTCTGGCCGTACTTCCTCCACTTGTACCCATCGTCGGCGAGCCCGTTGCCACAGCTCTTGATCTTCATCGTGTACTTGTTCTCCATCTTGCTCAGCATCTTGTCCGGCGAGAAAACCCTGAACATGTTAATCCACATGTATAATCAAGTAAGCAATCGATCATGTCGAATTATAGTTGTTCTCGGCCGTGCAGCTAGCCAGGTAGAGAGATAATCAAGCATTCAGGATAGATATAGACGTACACTGGGCTAGAGGTGTACTTGCGGCCATCGAAGAGCTGCTGCGGGTCGCCCCCGGCGCCGGTGAAGGAGAGAGCGCTCTCGATGTCGCTGAGGGTGGGCCCGGAGTAGACCGTCGAGATGAGCCTGTTCACCATCGACTCCCGGCGCCGAGCTGCCGGCGCCTCCTCCTCCCGTTCTTCCTCTTCATGGACACCCTTATTGGAAGAAGAAGAAGAATTGTCAGCGGCGCCGGCCACCATCGACGGCGCGTCGAGGAGTTCCCTCATGAGCTCCTCCCCGAAGCCGAAGTCGTCGTGCCATGGATACTTGCTGCTCTCGTACGCCATCTCCTCCATGGCTGACGGATTGCTACTAAATTACTAATTATGCACTTGCCTACAGCTAGAGATGGATTGAGATGATAGACACGCAAGCAAGCAAGCAAGAAAGGATTGTTGGATCCTTCGACTGCACCAACCCAGTCCCTGCCATGGCAGGTGTATATATAAGGGGACTTTTCACTCCACGCGAAATGACCATTATACCCTCAGGTGTTGACTAATTACACACCTAGCTAAACTATTATTCACCCTAGCTATTAACAAACTATATTACCCTTACTAGTCTAGGAGTGCAACTGTTGCAAGTGATCGATCAGCTAACAAGTGGTAGTAGCAGGTGCACGCTTGATTTGATATCCCCTAGCTAGCTTTGCCGATCAGTTAAGCTCTAATTAAGCTAAGGGGTTGGTTTGGAGTTGGGACGGTGCGTGCAAAGGTGGATGTTTATATTAGGGCACACACTCACATTAAGTTATTATGGACAAGAACAATCGAAGATCGAACCGACTGACCCAAAGTATATGTAACTATAATGCAATTGTCAACCACTAAAGCGCTTGTATATATGATTGGACCAGTGTCTATGCACAACTTTTCTCTATTCCTAGTCAACATTCTTCTACATCCTACCAGATCAGAAAAGTAAGGAAGCCAGTACGTGTAATCTCTGCTGCCCAACTTGCATGTGTGCAGATTTTGTTCCAACTGAAGGACTCATCTCAACATAAATTTAAGCACTAAGATGATAGGTGATGAACAGAGGTTAAAATTGATGTGTCGTAATTTAATTAGATTTCAGTGTCACATATAATATATGCATGCATGACTTAGTACTATAATATAGTTTTGTAATATTTTTGTGAAATGATACTTTTGTATAAGCTGGATGTAACCATGGTTTCCCCAAGTTCATGCAAATGCTAAAAAATTCTTTTGGAGCAATGTAGAATCAAAAACACAAACGTGACCGGCTAGCTAAACTTTAACTAATATCCATTTAAGAATGTGTACTAACTACAAAAGTTTGTGGGGTGCTGAGAGGGCTCTACTTGAACTGCCCTGCCTAATTAGGGCAGTGACCATAAAACAAGGCCCTAAACTTCAGAGGAGGTTAATTAGGGGCCTGGATAAGGGGTCTCTATCCACAAAGCAACCACCACACTGAAGGGAGGAGCAAATGCAAAGCTGCTCTTGCACCTAATCATACCCTTTCCTGTCCTATAGATAGGCCTACAAGCTGCCTCGGCAACATTGTAGATTCAGGAACGAGGACAAGCCTATCTTAATCACCCTGGCCAAACATATTGTACACCGCCTTAATTTGCATGTGTGCCAATTAAGTAGCCATATGACAATTTTTTCTTCTGGTGGCAGCTTGGACCCTCTCTAAATGGGTATGCCTGCAGCCTGGTGATCTTTCGCACACAACACAGGGATTATGAAACTAGTACTACAAATAGGGGAATGTGGGATATTTGGACCATCCATATGTCATACCTTAATTTTTTCATTTTTGTGATATTGCAACGACAGGCATGCATGCAAGCTGGATGATCGAATTGGATAGTATTCTTGTGAACCCTATCACCCACCGAATCCAAGCAAAAACTGCTACATATGTATTGGCGTCTTTCATTTGGATTTTGACTTTCTTGGCAATTTGATCGCTCCTTGAGACCTAGCTAGCTGGGTCGATCCATGGCCAAGCATGCACGCCTGAATATTTGTTCAACACACATATACCAATAAAATGAATAATTTAGTTATTGGGTTAAGCGGGGTCGACTTCTCTTAGAGCATCAACTTCATAAATATTATTCCAAGAAAAACACCATCACGTACTATACGCGACTTTGCCTCCTTTTCGACGAACAAAAAAAAATGCACAAACAATTTACAGGAGAAATATGTGAAACAACTAGGATGTAGGTACAATCAACATGATTTGTGGCGCTATGATTGTAATAAAAGATCTCAATAAATCAAGTGTAGCACAATATTATGGAATACCACACAAACGGGATCGGAAGAACAAACAATTAGCATGCGGCTCATATATATCCTTTACAAACATGCATATATATAAATTTAGTAGTGCAATGTATGGAAGAACATATGAAAGTGAAACTTTACAAATCCATATAACTTTAGTACTGCAATGTATAGAAATTGTTTCTTCAGAATTTTGTACACAAACAATATATAAAAATCCACACCCGATATATAGTGTGAAATTGCCTAGCGTTGAGTTTATTTGATGGAGGGTAAGTGATAGAAAAAGAACTTAGGATCAACAACATGGCTCCACGACTTCGCCGTCTAAGTCCTACAAATTCCGATGACTCCAAAACCATAACTAGACGAACTTGAACTCTAATCACACTGATGTTGAGAGACAAACATGTAGTACCATGAATTGATGCCATGCCCGTTGATTCGTCTAGCTAGTAGCTCGAAATCATAATCGGTTGCCATCTAATCATTGTACCTATGGTTTTTTCCACCATTTGAAGCAAATTGTTAGAGTGTGTGCACGGTGATGGTCGCTTGTTTCTATGATCGCTAGATTTGCATGTCCCTACTTGCCCATGTTGAAACGGGAAATGTTGGGAAAGGAGTGACGAACGACTACGAACTCTAATCCTTAAAGTAGGAAAAGACATCACGGCAGATGATGCGGCTGATCGAGGTGTACTTCCACCCCAGTGAGGCTAGCACGCCCCTTCCATTTATCAATAACACACTAGTTATAGCAATAAGGTGTCACAACAAATTAAAGAGTGTTGCCACGGCGAACCTAGAAATGGGTGGTGGGTAGGGCTAGGCCTTATAAGCCCACCCAAAGCTGGCTCTTTATTCCATTTCATTATCAAATTTTACTATACTATTTAGTGATCTTTCAATGTATGTCCACCCCTAGATGTGACTCATCACACGCGACAGCATGTTACTTTTCTCTCTTGTAATCCACAACAATCTTGGTGTATGACATCCAGGGCCGGGATCCCTACCAACACTATGTTTCTCACACTCTTTGACACGCTCAACCATCTTCCATGCTCTAGCCAATCTCGAATCTCATTTTCTTGTTTCATGTATGGTTCTCGACTTGACTGTCCGATTCTCACAAATTTTAGTGACTCCTAAACAGTCGCGGAGCCAACAGGGTGGAAGGGTGGTGCGGGCCCCACCGTAGGCCTGGCTCATATGTTACCTATAGAAAAGTGAGAAAAAAATGAAAAAGGCCATGGGCTTGATTCGCCACTTCTCCTAAACATAACAGACTTGAACCCTTATCATACTCGTGTTGCCAGATAAAAGTTAGTAGTGCGTTGATCACATGCCCATTGACTCGTCTAACTAGTGCCTCCGAATGGTGTAAACAGTCGTAGATCGAAAAATCGAGACGTAACATAACAAATTACTGTATAAATTTGTCACCTTGAGACAATTTTAGATCTAGCAATCACATTTTGAAATGCTTGTATCATTCGATTAAGATCATCTCAAACTAACTTGGAATTTGGTATAAAAAGAAGCTGGATCTAGTAAAACTGTGCATCATATATCTTCGTGTGCTTTAGGTGGTCAAAAAGTATGAAAATCCAGGTAACTATAAACAAAAATGTAAGGAATAAATTACAAAACACATAAAACTGAAAAATACCGATGCATCATAGACTGTACAAGATGGATCAGATCTATCGATCGAGGCAGCATGCAGGTAGATTCCACCGGCCGGCGGAGACGAATGAACATATATACGCATGATGCGTGTGACTTGTTTGCATGAGGAGTTGACCTTTGCGTGAGATATATCATCATCATGATCGCAAAACGGCCAAATGGAATTATTCAGGGAGACCTCGGAGGCGGACACGGGATACGACAAGGGTTTGACGACCTGCAGTTTAGGGCACCCATCTCTGGTGTAACATGTGGTTCCGACGCGTGGGCCGCCGTATCGATCCAGCTTCATTCAATGGAATGAGAGGTCAGCATGCAAATGCCTCTACTACTACAGTGAAAGGCTGACTCTGCGTGCATGTTCGATCCATGAACCGCTAGTCAGCTCGATCCATCGATCCGGCATCTCTGCATGAATGGGCCATCTCACTGCTCTGCTACTTTGTTTTACGTGTTGGCTTACTTCACACGGACTAATCCAATCCAACGATAGATATGCATGTGGTAGATGAAGAGATCCAAGGCACTGACATAGATCCTCAGCTAATTGAGATTCAGCTCAGCTCGTGCATGCATATTATGATCGAAAGTTTGATCAAATTGACCTTATGTATGAAAATATATATCATGATGTGCATAATGATATTGATTTGACTTTGTAGAGGGGTTGATTGTTTTCTCAAAATACTTAGTCAATCTTTATATATATTGTTTGACTTTTGTCCAAAATTATATAACTTGTTCTCATGACGGAGGGAGTACGCAGCACAGATCGATGGTCACAGGACTATAGCTAGGAGCCTAGGAGAGCAAAGGGTCAACGCGTACGCATGCAAGGCATCTACGTACCAATGAGTATGTCGGTCGTATGGCCTTTGTTTGCTTTCGTCACATGCATGTCAAACGATAAGATGTGCCAGCTGCTGCTATGCAGAGTTCCATATATGGATACGAGTGAAGAAGAGAGATCGATGGCCGGCCTATCTGAAAGTAACTAGCAGAAGCAGATAACAACTTTAGGCCCTTTTGGTTGAAAAGGAGTTTTCTTTTTATTCATAGCATCATCTCCGTAGGAACATCCCATAAGAATTTTGTAGCATAAATCCTATAAGAAAAAAGCATTATGTCGCACCTCATGAAAAATTTGTTCAGTACGATAAAAGTTAATTCTACTTTCCATAGGTTTCAACTACACGTGACATTCCAATCGTATAACTTTCCTATTCCTATACATTTCCTATCTTATGATTCAAAGGGTCCCAACATGTCTAGTACACATGCAGAAACACCAATGAGTATAATACTGGTCGCGGAAAAAACGATTGGCTTCTCGTCGCATCACACTTACTAAGCGGATGGAGGGATCTGTGTGAATCCGAGGTCATCGCGGGTCTCCCAAACAGGGCATCACCGAGAGAGGCGCCCGGCGGAAAGAACCTTAGACCGGACAGGATGACGGCCTTCCGCGCCTCCTCCACCTCTTCTAGCGGAGGGAGAAGTCGGTCGTCTCCTGCGTCTAGAGAGATCCATGCGGATCTACAAGGGAAACGGGTCTCCCAAATTTGACATCGCCGAGAAAGATGCGTCGTCCTCATCCCTTCCTCCGCTACAGTAACCAGAGAAGGCGATTTTTTTAGAGTCGCCCGTCGTCTCATCCTCGCCGCCGTTGAGGCATGGGTTCCTCCCTCTCAGTCGGCCGCTTCGGCGGCGGGAGGGTGGGGGAAGCCCGTCTCACGGTGTGTACATAGGTTAGGGTTCAGTGGGTCTCCGACCGGCGGCGTCTGGGAGGTGGAGGAGCTGTCGGTGCAGGTTTTGGTATCGGTGCGGTTCCCCTTCGGCGACGGTGCTTCATGGAGGCCGGTCGTCACGCGCGTGACTTCCCGGAGCCCGGAAATCGGTGGATTTCTTCGGCTTCGTTCACCACGGCCAGGTCCGGATGCGGCGGATCTGGTGAGTTTGATTCGGAGGTGGTTGCTTCAGATCTTCGCGGCGGCGCTGGCGGCGTCGGCAGTAGCCTCTTCGGAGGCGGTGTTGGAGACTTCCCGTCTGCCTCGTGGTGGGCTCCGGCGATCCAAGGCTTGCAGAGCTTGGGCAGCGGCGCGTCAACGGCAGTTCCGTCTTCGTCTATGTCGCTGGGATCCAGTGGGCCTCATTGTAATTTTCTTTTAGTTCTGGATCTATCTGTAAGATCGTTGATCTGATGTAATTCCTCTGTTCGCAAAAAAAAGACATCGCCGAGAAAGATAACCTGCTACCTCGCCATCTTGTTGAGGAGAGCGGCCGGCCACACCTCCTCCATCTCTTCGCGTGGTGCCGACACGTGGGTCCGGCTGCGGGATCGAGCCAGAGCAGCAGTGGAATGTGAGGCCAGCATGCATGCAGATGCAATGGGCAGGCCGGCTGACTCTTTGCGCGCATGTTCGATCCATCAGAGAGACAAACAGGTAGTCAGCTCGACAACCCCAAGTTGACTTGCCTGGACCATCGCTGGCTGCTCTGCTACTTTGTTTTACGTCTTGGCTTACTTCACATGGACTAATCCAATCGATCGATAGAACATATGTGGTACACACAAATAGTGACCACATGCATGGTGAAGAGATCAATTGCAATGACATAAATATACTCAATTATTTGTGATTCTGCTCAGCTCGAACATCAGAACATGCATACACAGCGCGGATCGATGGCTGAAGATTTAGGAGATCGAGCAAAGAGTCAACGCCTGCGCATCTCTCTACATGTACGTAGTTGTATAATTCTTATCGCGTTTTTAGTGTAAATTAAAAATCATACTCTCTCTGATCCGAATTTAGTGTCGCCAGCCGTATATAGATATGTACAGCCGTAACTCACTTTTCACGCCATTTATTTCGGACCAGAGGGAGTAATAAAAATTATGAAACGGATGAAGTATATAATAGGATCATTGCATACCAATATATGAGTATGCCCGCGTCACATGTATGTCACTCACATACATAAACATCCATATACCCAAGTAAGTACGTACAATATACAGATTGTATGTAGATCTGTGCGCCAGCTCTGTGAAACGATAAGATGCCAGCTGCTGCTATGCAGAGTTGCATATGTGGACGAGAGCCAAGGAGAGACACTATCGGATTCACCCACATTGCCAAGTGTCCATGACACTCGGCGAATCTCCGCAACATGGTATATGTCGAGTGGGAGCTGATCACGCGCGAAAAAAATCGATTTCACGGGATTTGGTCGCATACGAAGGCTGGAAGAACCTTGTCGATGCCGTTGATCTCGCGCGGAAGAGCTCGCTCTCACGGGGAGGAGCTATATATCGCTGGTGGTACAGCTAGTGCCGACTACGAGATTCTTAGATGGGCTCGGCCCAATTAGTTGCAGGCGCCCCGCGAAACATTTTTCTGCTTCGCTACTGTTTGTTTTTCAGAACTGCTTCGTGTACCGTTTTCTTTTTTGCTTATTAGGATTTTTGAAAATCGTTCAGCTTAGAAAAAATTCAGATTTAGAAAAATGTTTAGATGAAAAATGTCCAGATGTGAAAAATGTTCAAATTCGAAAATTATTCAAATTTAAAAATGTTAAGATTCAAAAATTGTTCACATTCAAAAAATGTTCAAATGAAAATTATTGAAATTTGGAATGTTCACATTCAAACATTGTTCAAATTCGAAAAATGATTTTTTTTAATATGAACAAATCTGGAATTGGAACAATTTTCGAATATGAACACATTTTGAATTGGAACAATTTTGAAATATGAACAAAATGTTGAACTGGAACATTTTTGAGATGTGAACAAAATTTGAATTGGAATAATTTTCGATTATGAACAAAATCTTGAATTGGAACAATTATTTAATATCAATGTTCAAAGAATTCGGTCAATTAATCAGTTAGCGGGCCAGTTAATCGCTGCTCGGAGGGTGCCTGATGCGAATAGCACCTATTCTTAACTGGCCTGTCAGACCGATTAATCGGTTGTCAGGGTGATTAATCGTAATCCAAACAGCCCCAATATTTGACCCCCGTGACCCATCCCGCTCCTAATCGCTAGGGTTGGGCCTCGTCCCGCCCTATCCCTCTCCTCACGATTCCCTCCTAGCTGGCGGCTGGTGGCCGGCGGCTGGCCAGCTCCTCTCTGGCCCCAACCACTCCAGCTGTTGAGGCTTATCGCCGGCCCTAGCCTCGCGCTCCTCGATGACCCCAGCACCGTGCTCCTCTCCGACCCCTCCCCGTCGGCTGCTCCCCATCCTCTCTTGTCGGGCTGCTCCACGAGATCTTCCTCCATGGCAGCATAACCTGCGAGCTAAGAGGTACAAGATACATCTCTTCCTCTTTCTCAATTTCATTTTAGGATTTTGTTTCTATGGCCCGATGATCTGATATGGTTCCGGCTGCTAGATGTGCTTGTTGTCTGCTACTAGCGTACTAGTGCTGCTAATTTCTGTAGCCGTGCTTGCTGCCTGTTGTCCTCAATGACACTATTTACTTATTATTTTTACACATTGATTATATTTGCAGGGATCTACAGTTGCCTCTACAGCATGATAATTGTGAGATCCTGGCTCAGGGCTTAACAGGATTGATAGAATACTCATATCAACAAGTTGCAACTTCTTTTCCGGAAGCTCATCTGGAAGGAACTCCGAGGTTAAGCATGCTTGGCCCGGAGCACTCCCAAGGATGGGTGACCGACCGGGAAGTACTTCCCGGGTGCGCACGAGTGAGGATAAAGTGCGCAGAAAAGACTAGTGTTGATCTGTGGGGCCAGTCTGGAGATCCTAGCGAGCTGCCAGGGGTGACAGGCCCGGCCCGGGGGTGGCCGGGGTGTTACAATTTGGTATCAGAGCCGACCCTCGCGGCAACACGGGCGTGTGCGGGTCAGGGGCGCGGACATGTGGAGCATGTGCCGGCACTGGACTCACAGACGTGTACCAAGAGGGGAAGTTCCTGGACTGGGGGCTGACCGACGAGGGCGTCGGTCTTCTAAGGGGGGGAAGGATGTGAGATCCTGGCTCAGGGCTTAACAGGATTGATAGAATACTCATATCAACAAGTTGCAACTTCTTTTCCGGAAGCTCATCTGGAAGGAACTCCGAGGTTAAGCATGCTTGGCCCGGAGCACTCCCAAGGATGGGTGACCGACCGGGAAGTACTTCCCGGGTGCGCACGAGTGAGGACAAAGTGCGCAGAAAAGACTAGTGTTGATCTGTGGGGCCAGTCTGGAGATCCTAGCGAGCTGCCAGGGGTGACAGGCCCGGCCCGGGGGTGGCCGGGGTGTTACAATAATATGGGCTGGGAGCATGGGAGTGTGGAAAACTGCATTAAAAACTTGATAAATGTTGGCATGTATCTATTTAATCTACCGATTAATGGTCGATCAGTTAATCCAGTTAATAGGCCGATTTACCGATTAATCGCTACTCCCATTAACCAGTTAATAGGCCGATTTACCGATTAATCGCTACTCCCAAGCCAAGCGAGCAGCTACCAGTTAACGATTTCCCGAACATTGTTTGATATGAAAAAATATAGAATTGGAACAATTTCATATATGAACAAAATCTTGAATTTGAATTTTTGAATATGAATTATTTCAAATTTGAACAATTTTTTAAAACATTTTTCAAAATCATAAAAAGTGCAAAAACTGAAAAAAAAGAAATAGAAAAAATTTAAATAAAGAAAAAGGAAAAGGAAAAAAAGAAACAAAAACAGAAAAGAAAAGAAAACGAAAAAAGAAATACGAAAGCAGAAACAGAAAAGAAAAAAAAATGAAAATGGGCTGGCCCAGCGGCGTGACGCTTCAGGCGGCGCGGCCGTTTAGCGCCGCTGCTAGGCGATATAGCATTTAGCACTCTCAAGGGCGCCAGTCGCGCGTGGAGGAGTACACCCTCCATGGAACAAAAACGTATTTTTTTTATAAAATTTTGTTTACGAATATAAAATGTTTGGATGTACATCTTTTTATTAGACTTGAAAAAATGCGTATTTGAGAAGTGGGAACATATGTTGTGCGATCCATAGTGTGAATTTCCGACAGAATCTCTGCTTTTGCATTGTAGTAGATGGAATACAGATTTTCAAATCAGTCCTAGAAAATAGAGAGAAAGGGCAAACAGAGAGTGACATAGGTATACATCTCGGGTACCCTACCATGAGGGTACCTGGTGCACGTGACGACTAAAGGCCCAATAGCGAAGAGACTACTCGAAGCCCAAGGCAAGAGGCCCAACAAGATGGAGTACCCTCCAAGATTAGACATAGACATAGTCGGTTTAGACTTTCCTTACGTGTAAACTAGGTCGGTTACAAACTCTCAAGACCCAGCCTATTTAAAGGCTGGGAGGGGTGCCGATCTAGTACCAAGCCATACTCGAACCACCAAAAGCTCTAGTGAGATCGATACCTCGCCGGAGCTCCCCTGTAATCGCATAATCCACAATCAATACCAGACAAGCAGGAAGTAGGGTCTTTACCTCCACCCGAGGGGTCTGAACCTGGGTAAATGTTTGCCTCTTCTTGTCAGCCGACGAAACTACCAGTACTACCACGTTCTCTCCCCATAATCTCAACCCTAGGTCCTTAACCATGGGATTAGATGAGGGTACACCTCGTCAGAGAGAAAAAAGAGGAACGAGACCATCGTCTAAACTAAGAACTCTAGAAGTAAAACCGTGAGTCTTCCGTCAAAACCGCGGAGACAGGACAAATGTCTCCTGAGTTTCAGGGAGCTCGTTTTAAAACAAAATCGAAAATGACATTTCAATTTTATTTAAAATCAGGTAAAATTCCAAGATGTTGATAGTGATATGATATGTAAGTGTGCAAAATTTTAAATCAAAATTCGTCGTATTATGGGCTGGGCAAAAATGACAAATGGGTTGTTGTTTCAGAAATTTGAAATTTTGCCTGATTTGTCTTTTTGTGTAGCGCAAAGTACAACGAATTTGGAGTTAAATTTTACACGCTTATTGATCTCGGCACTATCTAAATATGAAAAAAAAAATCTCAGTTTTTTATTTAAAAAGTGGTCATTTTTTATTTTTCAAAAACCAAGCTCGCTGGAAATCGGCTCCATTTGCAGTTTCTGAAAACCTGACACTACTCACGGTAGAAAAATAAAATGGAGCAAGCAAAAGTTACTCTGAGGACAGTTTAGCCCAGGATGAACATAAAAATATTCTTGGCCATTATCTGACATCAGAGCAGCAGGCCCAAAAGAATGGGCCGTGTTTTTTCCTTACAGGAAGTGGGAAGGAGGGTTAATCATGGATCGCACAAAATAAGTGGAGGCCCAGCATGTAACGGCCCACTGTTGCTACAGTTACTAGGATAATCGTTTGTGTTTCTCATAAGCATAGCTACGATCCTATGAACGATACTGTAAAACGGCATATAAGGGTCCTCGATGACCATATATCGGTTGTACAAAAGGTGAACATTTCAGGTACTGGACTTCTGATCGCCTTGTCATCCGCGGGTGGCCCCATCAGACAACTTCCCAGCTTTGTAAGTATATGTGAACGGTGAACCTCACACTTTCAGCCACCTTTTATTCGAGTGCCACTACTCCAAGCGAATCTGGACGACGGCGGCCTCCTGCCTCTCCTGCCCAAACTTCATGACACACCTTGGTTCTGGTAGACTGACGGTGCTAGGACGATGCTGATTTGTGCCCGTGGATAAACATATGAAGTTTGGGCAGGAAACGACATACGAAGTTTTAGCTAGGACGATACTGATTTGTGTCCGTCGATAGACATATGAAGTTTTATTTGATACACTAGGACGATACTGATTTGTGTCTGTGGTACATATTTACAACCAGCATGAAGTTTGATACGCCATTTTGATATTCACTCATCGTAGAATGATGAGAAAATCCTATTATAAAGGAGAAGTTACAAAACATAGTAAAAGGACAACCTCGAATACATAGTTTGAAGCGCCTTCACTGTAGCACCACGTAATTGAAGATAAATCGATCCTAAATAATATGCCATTATACAAAATAATCCAAAATATTGCTATGACATGGTTGAAAACTACACGATCCCTCCACCACGACGACATATATTTCACACAGAGTAAGAAGTGCTCATTTCTAGGCCATCTCATGACTAGCAGGAATGAATAAAACAAAGTGTACATCACATTGCTATAGTGAAAGAAACATGTATGTGGTCTATACTAGGCTCATGCATAACTTTAGTGTTTTTTTAACAAGTGTTGGGGCCCCGAAGAACCCAGATATTGAAATATTTCGTCGTGGGACTACAAATTATAACGACATCCAAAAACTTAGGAAAAATACAATCAGGACCTAAAAGTATACACAAAGTGCCCTACAAATTAATTAGAAAACGCAATCGAGTCCCTGGATCCTTTCTCCACTACAAAGCCATGTGCATCTCAACGCTCGAACTAGCGGCGACGACACTCGGGACACACACATGGGTCATCACCTCTGATGAACTTCCAGGCGGCGTTGAAGATCCTCCGCATTGCATTCTCCAGAGGCATGGAGGAAGAACAGCCAAAGCTTTGCTTGGAGTGGTGAAAGGGGAGAACATCAATCCAGTCTGCATGAGCAGAACAAACCATCAACCTCTAGATCTAGAGGCATTGCACCAGGGTTTATTGGAAGGGGAGGAGGAGGGACACCCTCGATCACACACGGATCCAGCCTCTAGAGCACCACAAGCCTCCATATCACCGTCGCGAGGCATCGGAATCTGCCTGTAAGTTCCGACCAAAACCACCCCATCGGCATGACACGCCAAACCAAGACATAGCCCGAGACACAAATCTAAACCTATTACTAGTACTATGGACAAGAGGGGGCCGGCCTCCTCTCACCTACCCACTCCGCTTGGCTAGAAGCAATATGACAGGGTAAATTCAGGTATTTGGTAAACCATGCTTTGTTTTCGAATATTTCAGGCGCCAAGCTGGCTAGAAATGTGCATGCCAGAGAACACTACGGGAGAGCTGGACTTTGCCGTGTGCCCAGCTCTTTGCCGTGTGCTGGATGTCGGGCACACGGCAAAGAAATCTTTGCCGTGTGTCACATACGGCAAAGACAAACACACAGCATTGTAGCAGCGAAAACACACGGCAAAGAGATGCACACGACAAAGGCAGACGAAAGCACACGGCAAAGAGGGACACACGGCAAAGAAAATGAACCCAAAGGATGCGTGGACGGCGCAATCGCGGAAGCTCTTTGCCGTGTGTTTGCACACGGTAAAGAATATTTATCATTTTCTCCATTTTCTAACACTAATAGCCATTCTCGTGGTATAATCCATATTATCTAAGACTATTTGCACTCATCTAATTTCCACACAAAGTAATACATATTTGATGGATAATCCAAAAGTATTACAATTTTTCTCGCTTTTTACCTAATTTCGCTTATTTAAATTCCTTTATGCCGATTTTTTTAGTAATTCAAATTTGAACTACAAGTGTGTGATAGTTTGCTCTAATTTTTTTACAAAAAATATTTTAAGGTACAAAAGTAGTGGTTATATCACAAAACCGTCGATAGTTTTGGAAAATTCGACCACTTTCGACGAAAAGCCATGGTGGCCATTTTGACAAATTTTCAAAAAAATCAAAGAAAGTGAAAAAAATGCTCAAAAAAAGAAATCCTTTGGCATGGAGTCCTTTTATGTGTATTAGTTGGTAGGGAAAATGATAAACTTGAGTTTTGACAAAGTTTTGAAAAAAAATCTTCACAAAAAGATCAATCATCTATAAACATGTATAAGTTTCGAGTCAAATGACCAATATATGACCATTTCCGTGGCATAGTTTACGATAATGTGCTCATATTTGACTCATGGGTGTGTCTTGTTATGGCAAACAATGTTGTTGAACTGAGTTTTTTCAAATTATGTTTATAAATATCATTTTTTATTTTTGAAGTGTCAAAAATGACATTTTTTGTGAAGCAAGTACATAAAATATGGTGTAAATTGGCACCCATCCAATTCCGACACAAAGTAGAGCATATTTTATGGATAATCCAGAAATATTAGGAATTTTCTAGGTTTCTACCTAATTTCGCCTATTTAAATGACTTTATGCCGATTTTCCGAAAATAATTCAAATTTGAACTACAAGTGTGTGATAGTTTGCTCTAATTTTTCTACAAAAATCATTTTAAGGTACACAATTAGCTGTTATATCACAGAACCGTCGATAGTTTTGAGAAATTCAACCCCTGTAAATGAATAGACACGGCGGCCATTTTGACCGATTTTTCGAAAAAAATAAAAGAAAGTGAAAAAATACCCAAAAAAAGAAATCCATTGGCACGGAGTCCTTTTATGTGTAGTAGTTGATTGCAAAAATAATAAACTTGACTTTTGACAAACTTTCCAAAAAACTTATTCACAAAAAGATCAATCATCTACAAACATGTTTAAGTTTCGAGTCGAATGACTAGATATGATCATTCTCGTGGCATAGTTTGTGATAATGTGCTCATATTTGACACATGAGTGTGTCTTGTTATGGCAAACAATGTTGTAGAACTGAGTTTTTTCAAATTATGTTTATAAATATCATTTTTTATTTTTAAGTGTCAAAAATGATATTTTTTGTGAAGCAAGTACATAAAATATGGTGCAAAATGGCACCCATCCAATTCCGACACAAAGTAGACCATATTTTATGGATAATCCAGAAATATTAGGAATTTTCAGGTTTCTACCTAATTTCGCCTATTTAAATGACTTTATGCCGATTTTCCAAAAATAATTCAAATTTGAACTACAAGTGTGTGATAGTTTGCTCTAATTTTTCTACAAAAATCATTTTAAGGTACACAATTAGCTGTTATATCACAGAACCGTCGATAGTTTTGAGAAATTCAACCCCTGTAAATGAATAGACACGGCGGCCATTTTGACCGATTTTTCAAAAAAATAAAAGAAAGTGAAAAATTCCAAAAAAAGAAATCTTTCGGCACTGAGTCCTTTTATGTGTAGTAGTTGATTGAAAAATAATAAACTTGACTTTTGACAAAGTTTCCAATAAACTTATTCACAAAAAGATCAATCATCTACAAACTTTTTTAAGTTTCGAGTCAAATGACTAGATATGATCGTTCTCGTGGCATAGTTTATGATAATGTGCTCATATTTGACACATGGGTGTGTCTTGTTATGGCAAACAATGTTGTAGAACTGAATTTTTTCAAATTATGTTTATAAATATCATTTTTTATTTTTTAAGTGTCAAAAATGACATTTTTTGTGAACCAAGTATATAAAATATGGTGCAAAATGGCACCCATCCAATTCCGACACAAAGTAGACCATATTTTATGGGTAATCCAGAAATATTAGGAATTTTCTCGGTTTCTACCTAATTTCTCCTATTTAAATGACTTTATGTCGATTTTCCGAAAATAATTCAAATTTGAACTACAAGTGTGTGATAGTTTGCTCTAATTTTTTTTAAAAAATCATTTTAAGGTACACAATTAGCTGTTATATCACTGAACCGTCGATATTTTTGTGAAATTCAACCCCTGTAAATGAATAGACACGGCGGCCATTTTGACCTTTTTTCGAAAAGATAAAAGAAAGTGAAAAAATACCAAAAAAAGAAATCATTTGGCATGGAGTCCTTTTATGTGTAGTAGTTGACAAAGTTTGGGACTAGTTTTGACAAAGTTTCAAACAAAATTTGACCCCTATCAACCGTAGATTAAATCTGAAACACACCATCCGCGTCATTCTAAATGCTGCAATCTGATTGGTTGGGAGTAGTTGTTGTGGATCGATGACGTGGCATGTCCTTATCTCTCTCCTCTGCCCCACGCACATATCTCTCATCGTTCTTTTTCTTCCAGCCACACAACGCAGAGAAGAGCAGGACGGCCTCGCGCTTCTCGCCGAACAACGCCGCCGCCGTGCAGAGAAGACGACGACGGCTTGCACGGCGCCCTTCTTGCCGTCGCGGGTCGCGTGCCCTCTGCTCTACCAAGGTGCTCCCGACCGCGGCGGCGGCGTCTCTAGGCTCTCCCGACGGCGGCGACTCCTGCCTCACCTTCCACGCGCTCCCGACGGCGGCGAGAAGGACATCACAGGTGCTCGCCTCCTCCCTCGTTGCGCTCAGCCGCCGTCCACCCCTCAGGTAGCCTACCGTCGACCTCCGTGGAGCTGCCGCAGCATGCCGTCTACCTCCATGTCGCCATGGCCTCCCTGCCGTCGACCTCCGTCCGCGCCATGGCCGCCCTGCCGTCGACCTCCGCCTCGCCAACGACGACCTCCGTACCCGGCCGCCCTCCGCCCTGCGTTGGCGTTCTCCCGTGCCGCCATCTGCCCTGGAACGGCGTTCGAGCTCGAGGAAGCGCGGCCTTCTTCTCCAGCGGCGCGGCACCGAAGCTCCTCGACATCGCGCTCGGCGCCTCCCCGCTGGACGAGGCCAGCACGCCTCTCCTCAACAAGTGGACCTGGTGCCCGCGTCGCCGCTCTGGCCGTCGGCGCCTCGCCAATGACCGCCGCCATCTCGTCGACCTCCGGCTCTGGTCGTCGGCACTGTTCCTCGTCCCGATGGGCGGGGATTTTTTTTTGACGACGTCATCCCTCGTTGCCGTGTGCTGAACACGGTAAAGTGAAGGAGCTGTGCCGTGTGTGTGCACACGGCAAAGAGCAACCTGCAGGCCCACTTGTCAGGGGACAGTCGTCGGCGGCGTCAAGTGGCTGTGGGGCCCAGCTACCAGCTTTGCCGTGCGTCACGATATCTGGCACACGGCAAATCTTTGCCGTGCAATTCTTCCCCGTGTAGTCTTTGCCGTGTGCGGCACACGGCGAAGACGTTGCCGTGTGCTTTTCAACCTTCACCGTGTGCGGATTTGCCGTGCAATTCTTCCCGTGTAGTCTTTGCCGTGTGCGGCACACAGGCGAAGACGTTGCCGTGTGCTTTTCAACCTTCACCGTGTGCTCAACGCACACGGCAATGATCAGCTCTTCCACGCACACGGCAATGATCAGCTCTCCCATAGTGGAAGAGCCAAGTACTGAAGTGCCAGTGGACGTGGTCGTACGCCTAGACACCATCTGCGCCAGATGCGTGCACTGGGCAGCGTACGACGTAACCGGCGGTCGAGCCCAAATAATTGGCTGAACCAGTGAGCCGGCCTGCGTCGCCTGAGCTGGCCGTCCATCTATTCAACGCTCACCTTCTTGCTAGCTCTTGCCCGGGCCTGGGCAGGACAGGTCGTTTCAACACTATATACCCAGCGATCATGAATCATGCAAGCTCGACATCAGGGAACGACTATTCCAAATTCTTAGCCTGCAATCTCTGTTGCAAAGATTCATCCTACATACATACGTGTCGATCTCCTCGTGGTTTCTGGCCGATCCAAGAACGATCCGATTGGCTCTAGATGCATGTGGACTTTAGAGGTATTGTGAGCGCTAGCTGTGTGGTCGTGGATGGGTCAGACAGGGCTCTGCCGCCGGCAGGGAGGCCGGACGCCGGCAGGGCGGCGCAGAACGACGTACGCTGTGTATGTACCCAGCGCCCAATGCCATGGCAACAAGTAGAAGCTAGCTGCTCCATCGGAGCCTTTAACACATGCAGAGCTGTGCGGCATGCCCTGCACAGCCTGACTTTCATTCTAGCGCTGAAACACATGCATGTCCTATACTACTATCCCTCCCAAGTCCCAACACGGTCACGCATTTTTTTTCCGGTGTGGATATTTTTGTTTTGTTTTTGAGTTTAAAATGTGGATATTATATATAGTATGGTTTTGCAAAATCTAAGTCGAGCAACGATTTTTTATGTCTGAACTTCATGAGCTGCCCGATGTCTGTATTGAGATACATATGGCGACGCCGGGTGGATGCAATATTAGGTCTCGTGGCTTACACTGACGACTTTGACATAGGAAAGCCAAACTGAAGCAACAATATTTTATGTCTAAACTTCACCATTTCGAGAAAGTCTAAACTTTCATTATTGAGCCAACGAAGTCTCCAAGTAAAGATTTGTGCGGTGACGGGTGGATGCAAGACTAGATCCAAAAACATTACGCCGACAACTTCGACATATGGAAATTTAAATCGAAAATATGTAAGCCTTGACTCAGGACTCTTATACATATCTTTCCTACTTGTAAAATATACTCTCTCACCAACTATTGTATATTCCGGATAAACATCTTACAAAGGGTTCAACTAAAAAACAACAACCATCCACACAAATCATGTAAAAGACATCCAATAAACCCAATGCACCATTATACTCATACCCATGACCAACCGTTTTTTGCAAAACAACTCAAAATAAATAAATATACTCGTACTCTTATATAAACAAACACTCTTTTGTCTGGAACCGCAAAACAGTTCCATGAAACCAAGTCTCTTCCAAAATTTCTCATGACCATAGCTAATATCTCCTTGTGTTTTTGTGTGGTTGTTCGTAGCAAAGCGTAGGCTCAATGCGGTAAATTTTAAACAAATGATATACCCTCCATAACTAATACCTATCAATCGAAGCAGAGATCTCTCGCCCCGAGCTCCACTTATCTCATTATTTTTCTAAATTCATAAATCATATTTCAAGTTTTGATAAAATATATAAATAATATGGATGTACTCAGTTGTTTATCATATAAACTCGTTGGATCTCAATTCAAAATATTTTGTATTCTGAGCTAAAATTTTGAGAAAACTATGGATATGATTATATATAGTAAACTGTGCATATTTTAAAACTCCAAAATTTATCAGATTTTCTCATTTTTTGTTGTCTGGCCAAAGAATTTAGCGTTTCTATTTTACATGCTTGTAGGATACATCATCAAATGAGTCCATGATTTTTTTCCAAAATATCTTAAAACCTGTAAATACGAATTTTGATTTTTAAAAAGTGATCGTTAGTGGAGCATGGGGGGGGGGGGGGGGGGGGGGGCAAAGAGAGTTTTCATATCAATCTTTTTTCTTGTACGCTTACTAAGAGTTAAAATTTTGTTTTATTTTGTATAAATGAGCATTTTTTTGTGTTTATATCTTTTTTGCCATTCTTGTTCAATGAAAAAAATTGTACTCGTTTTAACAAAAAAAAATCCCAAACAATTATTTCCATTTTTTATATCATGACATTCCTAAAATTAGACTTACTCGTAGCATGAAAATAGATGGTATCATGAATTTAAGAAATGATTTCAAGACTTAACACAATTCATCCGAATTAAAATCCTTTTTGAGCATATGTTTTCGTTTCGGTGAGACCTAGAAGCGTCAAAATGAGCTATAAGTGGGATCCCACTTACACATTCTTAACTGTAGTTTTCAGATAAACCAATCCATTTTATTGGTAGTGTCATAAGAGCGAGGAAAAATATGGAAAAAGTGTACAGAAGAAAATACGGTAAATATTAGAAAAAGATCCACTAGGTAAACATTTCCATTTTGTGGGCTTCAAGTTCAATTCTTGCCCAGGTAAACAGTTTCATTTTTCTATTCGCATGTCAAGGATTCAATGTGGCCATAAACCTTCTGATCGGAATTACCAGCTGGAGGTTTACGATCGCCATGTGGGCGTCTAGCTGACACATCATTATCCAACAGGAGTCCCTCATGTCCGGCTGTCCGCATCCATAATGAAGTGCCGGAGCTGGAGAAGAAGGGCCGGCCGGCGGCCGCATGTCGGCATGTGTATTCTAATCTCATCGCAGTAAATATTTAACTAACATCAAGCCGTGTGATTTTATCCCGTTCCATGTTTGTACAGCCGCGAGCGCGCTCGCACAGTGAGCACAGTGGCCGGCGGTGAGATGGTCCAGTGAGAATTGGACGGTAGCCGGCTCGATCGGCGAGGCCGGCCGGATTGATCACCATTCCAATCAAACTTCACCATCACCAACATTGCCAAAAAATAAAGATATGCGGGTTCTCGATCTCTAGCTAGATAGATCATAGCTATAGGTGTTTTGTTTTTGCCGACAGACACGAGATCGTCATCGGGCTACCGCTGTCGATCCATCCTACGTCAACGCTACCTCTCGATCGATATGCTGCATGCAGCGTGCATGGCCAGCTCAGCTCGGCAGCAACGGCTAGGATTGCTCCTGCTTCACGATGGTACTGCTAAGCTTTTATTTCTTTGAGAAACATTGATCTGCTAGTGAAATATGGCAGAGATGACCTTTTTGTTCCTCTCTCTAGCAAAGCTACAGTAAACAATTTCTGCGTGTACGTAGTAGTATGTGTGTGTAGAGGGTGAGGAGGGTGGTACTGAGAGGCAGCAGGGACAGCGATGGACGCCCTGGATTGATGGATGGATGTGATCTGACGGATGGGCCCAGGGGTGAAAGGTGACGGGTGCAGGCTTTATATTTACTTTACTCCCTTGGCTGCATCCATGCATCATGTGCTCGCTGCTCGCTTTGGTTCCTGAACATGAACTGCATATGGTACTACACCATGAATCTTTTTAATTACCGCACGGACCTACCTAGCTACATGCATGCTGTAAATTTCGATTTTATTCAACCAGCGTCTCCAACAAGCTCCTAGATGGAGAACACCTACCATTTTTGTTTTCTTGAGCAATACAACACCTAACTAGTTACTCCATACATGTAACTTGAACATATATATATATATATATATATATATATATATATATATATATTGGCCCAAAACCCTTGAACATACATGTACATTTATACACGTACACACGAATGTCTAAGATGCACATAAAGAAGAGATAAAATCCGTATGCATATTAGCCTCTAGCGTATTTGGGACAACCACCGGTTAGCTAGCGTGTTTGAATAATATTACACAGATGCAACTGGAGGCCGGTGTTGACGTACGAATGAATGAGCCGAAAGGAGGCAGACCCAAAGCCATATATAGTAGAACTACTATTGCAGTACAGTTGGAATATTCCAGCTGAGCAAACATCTAAATATATATATATTTCACCTTTACCAAGATAGATAGATAAAGAGACAGAGGGGGGCAGGGTAAAGCTCTACTGCTGCCAGGAGTGATGAGGAGGTGACGGTGACGACGTGCGTAAAAGCTTATTTACTGCCAGGAAGGACTATGCAAGTTACGAGTAATATGCTCCAGTTGAAAAGTGGAGAAACAAAAATCCGTAGAGCTGAGGGAGAATCTGCGGAGCTTATTCCCTCCCTGATCTCCAATCGCCACGTCAGCTTCAGCTGCCCACGTAAGCGGCACATGCATGCATGCGCACGCGTGTACAGGGTACTGTAGATGATCAACCGTGCATGTGTCCATCGATCGTACGTGCCAATCACACGCGCACACACTACGTTAGTTGCTTCCAAGTGATCTGTCAGGCTCCTATACTAACTGAAACGATCACGGAGCACCTTACTAGCTACTCCCTCCGTTCCAAATTAGTTGACTTAGGTTTGTCCAAATACGGATGTATCTAGACACTAAACAAGTATAGATACATCCGTATTTACACAAACTCAAGTCAAGTAATTTGGAACGGAGGGAGTACCTACAGTAGCCTGTAACGCCCATGCATGCATCAGTTGTACCTTTTCCACCTGCACCTGCAGCTAGCCATATGACCATGTGTATATGCATGATACCATATCGTATGATCATGTGTATAGACATCTCTCAGTGTGTATATGTAGCCATTTCATTCCGTATCTATACCATATTTGAAATAGCTAAACCATCTTATATTTGAAAATGGAGTGAGTATTTAACTTCAAAGTCATACATCCATTTGAAAAGGCACGGTACACGTGCATGTACAATATTTTTCTGTAGCACGCAACACAGCTAAATTTAGTTCGCCACGCCCAAAAAAGGATTCAATATCACACATCCATGTTATACTCAAAGGGCTACCATAATTATTTAAAAAGGATTCAATATCACACATCCATGTTATCTTTCCGGTTCTAGATGCTCCCCTCTATTGAGGTCGCGGACGTTCCTCGATGGTATCTCGCGGTTCACTCCCGTGGTGATGGATAGAGAGCGGAGGTGATTCATGGAAGGTTCCTGGATAAGGGATCCAGAGCAGCTGGTCTGATGGTGCTGCTGGATCTAGAGAGAGGTCAGAGGCGTTGCGAAGGAGGGGAGTTCGAGCACTGTGGGATTACCTATGGCCAGATGTCGTAGATGGGAGCAGTGGCGGACCCAAGAATAATTCAAAGCCCGGACAAACAGTGAATTTAGAGGCTAATAACACTACTTTTAATCAAGGTTGCTAACAAATTAGGCTGCACCGGCCAGAAGCCCGGGCACAGCCCGGGCATGTGCCCGGGCATAGGGACGGTTGGATCCGCCACTGGATGGGAGGCTAGTGCTAGGTCAACTCGGGGAGGCATGTCGGTGTTTCGGGAAAGTGTGATTATCTTCATTTATTTGCAGTTCCAAGCTAGAGTTGTGACGTCGCTAGGAGTCAAAGGAATAACAGGGTCAGAAGGAATGTCTTCAAGCCGAAGAAATAGGTCGTAGGAAACCTTCCCTACATATTTGTCTTGTTCGGCCATACGCGAATTCAATCGAGCATTAGATGGAATATGTGAAGTTTATGGGAAATGGGATACTGTAATTAGAAATGATATTAATTATTGTGCATTAGATATAAATCAATTACTTTGTTCAAGTTTCTAATATACTATTTCCAAAAATAAATAAAATTCTAAGATGAGATAGATATTTTTTGCACGTCTAGACATGTGACTTCTATGTACTGAGTCCATATATTTATATTGACACATATATTAGTTTAGTTTAAAAACAATTATATGTCTATATCCAGATTAAACAACACTTTTAATCAGCCAGAGGGAATAAATGTACAATGTATACAAATTGAAAAATAAATGAGCATCTATGTTTTTGCCCAAAAAAGGAAGGAGTGCCCCGCCTCTACATTAAGTGATGCACGAAGTATCTTGGAATTACATAAGAAATTTGTCGAGGAATTACATAAATGAGCATCTACATGTGAAAACACAATATTTAGCTTTTAGGGACTGCGAGAACCGTCGGATGTTTCAAGGCCTACAATATGACTCTCTTAAAACTAAGCTAGATACTTTGGTACACGCATAATATTGAAAAACTGAAGCAAAAGTCAAGTCATGCAATAGGGACTTGGGAGAGAAGTGTAAGTAATAGCAATGCTGTAGTAATGGTTGCACCCAAAGCTAGGACAGGGATAGCTAGCACGTAGGGTAACTATAAGCTGGTCCGGGGCCTGGCATCAAGCATGGATGCTCGAGTGAGGCGCCATGGATGGGTGATAGATATGGCAGCTAGCTGGTAACAAACGCAAAAGATGCGCTTGTTTCGTTCCCAAAATGCATAGATGCAAAGCTGTGTCCAGCAGCCATCCCTATGTGCCTAGCATAGCATCTGTCCATCCATGTAGATCGATAGGATGCATTGAAGCGAGTTGGTTCGGTTTCCTCCAAAGGGAAACATTTCTCTCCTCGAGCTGGAGCGATCATGCGTGACGTATGTTACAAGTGGCAAGTGGCCAAGGGCAGAAGCCAGTGAAAGCACCACTCTCTTTTGGACTCTCCCCTGGCCTATGAGCGACGGCGATAGCTAACCACCACTGCTCACTGCCTCTACTATTACTCGACCTCTGACAACGCATTGCATGTTGAGTTTTGTGTAACAGTCGGTAACTGTACTGTACTACTCTCAGCCTCTCTCTCTCCCTTGTGTGTGTTGCGTGTAGAGAGAGAGAGAGAGATCCTAGCTAGCTGGCTCATCGATCTATCTTGTTGTATTTATAAGCCACACTCCCTAGAGCTTTGGCATATATCACCCAGTGCCTTAAGTTGCTTCCTCTCCTCCAGCTACCTTCTTCCTCGAGAGCTCTTGCTAGTTTGTACCCCTTCCATGCATGAACACATTCTTGCTGGAATCTTCTTCTTCGTACCATGCGATACATGCATGAACCATTTCATCCCCTTTCTTCTTCTTTATAGCTAGGATAGAGGGTCTACATGTTGCCATTTGTGTAGGTAATGTAGATATACAAATGCACAAGATGGAGTAGTATCATCTCGATCTGCTTGCTGCAGCAAGGCAGCCAGCAGCCAGCCGGTGATTTCTGGTGTGGCATCATCAAGATTCACACAATGCATGGCATGCATAAGCTAGCTTCCATCCTTGGATCTCCCCCATGTAAACTGCTGGAGTTTCACGGGAGATAGTTGGATCGAGGGGCTGGCTAGCCGGCGTACTTATGTGTGGGAATCTTGATGATGCTGCATCGGTGATCAATGGCTAACTTAACTAATGATCTTCACCTGCAAACCAGCTGCAGGCATGCACACGCGGTAGATCTGTGTTTAATCAGGCAGGCGTCCTCCTCAGATCTAGTCCGACTTGCAGGTAAAATAAAGTTGACATTCATATTATCATGCACTAAATTTGTGCTCAGCTTTCTAGGTGTACTCATGCATGTGTGGCTAGCTTAACTAATGACATGTATATGTTTCCAGCAGGTTAACACAGATGCACTTCATATATATAAATATAGATCATGCATGTCCACATGCTTGAACAAAGTTTTAGTTTTTTTTATTAACTCTATCTGTTGGCCAAGCTAGTTCAAGTTAGTGAGGCTCTATCTGCTATTATTAATAGCGATTTCTATTGTTGGAGAAAATGGTACTAGCTAGGGTGTGTAACTGAATACTATGAACTAGTAGTATGGTAACCGCAATGCGCCATCAGCTAGCCGGTGACGCAGACACACCGTACGCACTGCGTACTGCATGCTCAAACTCGTGACTCTATTTGATCGTGCAATTTTCAGTTGCACACATGCATATATGTACCATACCACACACTGACCCACACATATATATTTGAGTTAGATAAGGTAAGAATTTGTACTGGCTCTGAACCTATTTTCCTGAATAGGATTTTTTTCTGGAAAAGGAATAATAGTTCAGGACTTAATACTTGCATCACATGCATGCATGTCTGAGTTAATAAACACAGTACGCGAAAGATTATATCATGATTTCTTTGATTTGAAAATTACAAAACCTACTCCTCGGCTTAAAAAAAATTATGCTGCTCTCTTCTGCCATGATCTTGTTCTGTTCAAAGTTTTTATACACAAATAGACAGCCATATATATAGTTTTTTTTGTCTTGGAGGAGATCTCTCTGCCGTCTTTGTCTCTGCACACCCGCCTTCCACGGGATTAGACTCATGTACGTACATAGCACTACTGTAGCATGCATGCAGGAGCTATCGATCGATATATTTCTCAGCTCACTACTGCTCCTAGACTAGCTCGCTATTTCACTTCAGTCGCAGCAGAGAGCAATAAATCACATGTGGATCGATCGATCGAACGCGACGTTACATTATTGTTATCTGCAGTCTATACACGTACGTGTACCTAGGCAGGGTGTCGGGAAACCAATTAATTCTTGTACAACGTTGTACACGATTCAATTCCATGCATGACCTTGTGATATACTCACTCGTTTGGAAAATGATGTCTTACATATATCAAATTCGGATGTATGTGTACACTAAACATATCTACATACATCCGAATCTAGACAAATTCAAGACATCCTTTTCGGACGGAGGGAGTATATACATTTATTTCGTGATACTTTCAGAGAAGTGTGTGTTTTATGATCTAGCTCACACTTGCCATAGTTAAGGCGTTAAGCCTTTTTCTTTTCTTTTTAAAGTGGAGGCAACATATAACCTTATTCCTTGATTAAGAAAAGAGTTTTTTTAGTTAATTAATTAAAAACGAGCGAAAATTGATACAAACATGGCCGACAAAGCTCACCTGACCATAACCCATTATGCAGGTAGACTACTCCCAAATCACGAGGACAACAAAACAGACCGATAAACACTCCCAACCCTCCTGCAAGCCTCCCGCACGTAGATCTCGACAACTCAAAATGTGCCAACACGCAAAGGCGGCAACAACCATGATGGTCCGATAGACTGAATGCCGACCATCAATGAGTCGCAAACGACTTCCCTATCACACCACTCTTCTTATTTTCTTCGTGAATGAAATTCTCCGTCAAAATTTGGAACCCCCTTTGTTCTTTTGCACAGCCTTAGCCTTCAGGAGGCAACTAGTCGTCTTACTAGATCCAAGGCTAGAAATCTCGAAGCTAGCGATGTATTCACAAAGATTTTTGGTGAAAAAGAGCCCGGGAACAAGTACCAATGAAACGAAGCAACCGCCTTAGCACACACACAAACCACCTACGTGATAATAGAGACACAATGTTCATGAAGGATAAATTGAAAATATCGAGTGGGTGGTCTAACATGTTGCTAGAAACCCTAAAAATTAATTATGACGAAGTTATCACCGTAAGTTTTATTCGGGTGATAACTTATTTTGCATTCTAGATTATCAAAGAGGATAATCGTTACGGGATTTAATGTGCATAACATTACAAGACATTTTGTATCCAAATCCAAGGAAGCAATGGGGCCCCAAAATTGAGGCCATGTTGCTCCAAAGTTCAGTCCAGCCAGCCTATGCTTGCACGCGTGCATGGACCCGGAAATATCATCGAGATATTCCAGGGCTCATCAATCTCAGCCGGCCCAACAACTCTCTGCCTTCTTTCCGTACTGTAGCACCTGGTGCAAAGCATCGGCAAAGACGGATCAACTTAACTGGGCCTAGCCCTCTTTCCGGGCCATCCCATGACAAGAGGAGTGTTCCAAAAAAAAAAACAAGGGCAGTGATATTACATCACCGACATGTCCAGTGGTATGATATCATTTTAAAAACATGACATCAGACATAGAACAAGGCGATACAATTAAACAACCAACTCAATTGGGCACCAAAACTATGAAGAATTTCTTGGAAAAACCAGAAAATATATATGGCATATCTGATGGATCAAGTACAGAGGTGACTAGCTAGCATGTGTGAGCCTGCTCTACATGTCTCCTCCTCGTGCTCTCTCTATCATTTTTCTGCCTGCAAATGCACTGCTTATCTTCCCCCACACCAACATTTCTTATGTTCATTTGAAGAGCCTACAGAGGTGTACCGTGGGCTCTAATCCCAGAAAAATACATTATCACTCAGATCCATATTCCCTCTTCCAATAATGTGGATACATGCATGCAAACATCTTCTTTTCTGAGCACTTGTATCCGCTGGTTAATAATGTTGACCCATGCACGATGGGACGCATACCATCACTAATAGAACACGTCTTAATTTCTTTTTGGAAGAAAAATTGTCCGCGTCACTCATTTGCTCTGAAACAATAGGGTAAGATTTTCAAACCTGACATGTCTGGACAGATCTACGTACTGCATTTAGAAACGCATGGATGCCTACGAGCGCCTGCGCGTATTAAAAATTGGACCCCTTAGGGAAATGTTAGAATGATGCTTCAACGGCACAGCTTTAGATGCTTGGCAGATTTGGAAAGAAAACGCTCTCGCCCCGGCGACAGCGCCGCCACCCTCCCCTCTGTAGAGTAGTTGCCCGTGGCGGCCGCTAGGCTAAGCCCGCGCGGGCGACGGCGGGGGCTTCTCCTAACTTCTCGCGGGTCGGCCGGGTGGTGCTGGGGCGCAGCTCTCGATCTGGTCTCCACGGCGTGGTGGCTGGTCCAGGGCCATCTCTAGGAATTTGGGGCCGGTGCGAATGGCGGTGGCGTCGTCGTTTCGGATTTTGTCCCCCCCCCCTCCTTTCCCCGTTCCGGCGGCGACGCCGGGGAGGTCGTGGAGGTGGTGTGTCGGTTGTTCTCCGGTTCCTCTGCTTCTCCGGCCGGCCGTGGTGGCATGGGAGGAAGGTGGTGGCTGTGGGAGCTCCGTTTTTGGTGGTGGTTGTGCAGGTGGTCTTCCTCGACGTTTCTGCTCCGGCCAGCCGTGGTGGCGAGGGGAGCCGCCGTCGCGGAGTTGCTGGGTGCGGCGGATGGTGGGCCTGGGCGGTGTCGAGCCGGCGGGTAGAAGGGTGGTGCGGGGAAGGTGGCGCTGTGGCGCTGTGGCCGTGCGCGTTCAACGGCTTCGGTTTCCGCCGCGGCGCGGTGGGCGGCTCAACGGTCTTCTACAAGGTGTGAAGGCGCTCCTTCCCCGGCGGCAGGCGGTACGGCGGCTCCGGCAGCGGCTAGGTGCTCCGGCGCGCGGCGTGCGAATCCGATCGTGATCCTTCTCGGTGGCTTGGGGTGCTTGTTGCATATTCTTGGGTTCGTTTGTAAATTTCTGTTCTTCTGGGGACCTGCTTGTAATATGCTCGAGCTACCTTAATATATGTGGATCGGATCTTTTTTCAAAAAAAAAAAACAATATGTTCACTGTATAATACAACTTCAGAACATAATAATTAATACAATATTCAGAATATATCAACGGTTAATGCTAAAAGAGTAAATGTAGCACTAAAGTAATAAAAAAATCTCATATTCAACAGAAAACATCACCCGTCAGTATTTCTTGAAATATAAAATTATCAATTATATCTTTATAATTAATCTTCTCAAAGATATCACAGTACAACACATGTAGGATTTCAACAACTTAGAGTCTAGAAAAGCGGCGAGTACTGGCTCTAAGGCGATGTAGGACCCCCCACCCCTCGCCGGTTGCCACTCCGGCCCCCGCGACCACTTTCCTACTGGATACTTACCACTCCGGTGCCAGCGACCACCTGTTTCTCCTCTCTCCTCTCTTTCGGTTTGATGGTCATCTCATGGCATTGGAAGGCGGTGTTTATACTTTTCGGACCAAAAGCAGAAGAGGGTTTATGAAGGTTAGTTATTAGTCTTGTCGTCGACTAACCGTATCTTTTGCGGTATCGTGCCTTTAGAATTCTCTCGAGAACATTCCGCGCACATTGGGTTGTATCGTGCACCTCCAAGCTACGCACTTACAATCGAGGAAAATGTTTCGGATGAGTCTCGGGGCGAAGAAATATGCTTGTATTTTGGCCAGGAATATTATTTGGAATCCCGGTGCCTCGGAGGTCGGCACCTCCTAAAACACACGAAAAACAATGAATATGGTATTTATGTGGTATCTCACTTATTACTCTAGGGTTTTTCTTGAACCTGGCATCTTGGGAAAGATATTTGTTGATATATGATCCACTGTCAAGTTCATTTTAAATCATTTCTTAATAGTGCGGCTTTTTTACGACTCAATGCATTTTAAGCCTCTAGATCCTGGCAACACTTTGAGAGAGGGCGACCAGAGCTAGGCGGCCGGTATCAACACTGCAAAAATTGTGTGAGGGGAAGGGGGGGACCGCCAGGAGCAAGAGGACCTCCACCACCACCTCTGCCGCTAGCACGACAACCACTGCCACAAGGTGAAAGGAATGGGGGAGGGGGCATAGATGGGCCAGCGTGCACACGTTTCACCTCCACCACCGTGTATACCCTTTCGGCGTTCTTGACATCGAGATCTTATGGGTTGTAGAAGTAATACTTGTATTTGCCGACGATCAGGAGGGTCACACTAGTACAGAACGACACATCGGAAACGGAGAAAGCATCCGTTTCCCCGTCCCCGCTGATGATGTGAAGAGCTCAATGGCAACTGAGTTGATTCACTTTGCCCCTAACATGGGCAACGGTTATTATATTACATCGTTACTAATATATTTCACATTATACACGGAGTGTTACTAATCACCGTTTTTAATAAGGGTTACACGAAAATAAAAAAAGCACGGTGACGGGGTTGTGCCGTCGATGGAGCACTGCTCCACGCGACTAGACGGCCGCCCGTTCGTCTCCGTATTCCTGTTCGCCCTGCAGTACAAAAGTTCATCGGTGCGCGTGGCTGGGAGCCCTGCTCCTATGTCTTCACGACCGCTGGATGATCATCGACTATCTTCACTTCAGCTCGTGCTTCACAAAATGTACTGCTCCTAGTAACGGCACCGTGTACGGAGCCCCGGTCCTAGGTCTTCACGGCAGCAGCATCATCATCACTAGGCATCCACCAAGCGTTTCACACAACGAATATTCATTGTTAAAAAAGAGCAAACATATCTAATAAGCAATAAACAGAGCAAACTAGCAAAGAATACAGAGCAAATATAGAGCGAAATAAGATAGCAAACCGAGCTAAATAGCTAAGAATACAGAGCAAATACAGAGTAAACGGAGAAAACTAGCTTACAGAGCAAATACAGAGCTAAATAACAGAGCAAACAAAGCTAAATAGCTAAGAATACATAGCAAATACAGAGTAAACAGAGCTAAATAACAAATCAAACTAGCTAATATAGCACATACAGACCTAACAGAGCTAAATAACAGAGCAAACCGAACTAAATAGCTAAGAATACAGAGCAAATAACAGGGCAAATATAGTATATAGAGCGAATACATCGGTTGTTTAGGCACTATAGGGTTTTACCTTAGACGAGGCGGGGTCGCTTACCGCCGTTTTATGCGTCCTAGGCGCCGGAGCTACAGTCAGAGGAGACATGACCCTCCTCGAATACCGGCTCGTTCTCCTCCTCTAAAGCCGCCACCGCCGCATCTGGCCCAGGGCCCTGGCCAGGGATAAGAGACCGGTCTATGGCTATCCGGATCTGCGTCTGGAACAACGCCTCCTCGGCTGCTTCCATTGCACGCTTGGCGACGGAGATGCATACTGCTCTCTGCATCGCAGCAGACCGAATGACACCATCGGCGCGCTCGCCCTAAAAGGCAGCGCGAGAGGACAATACTGACCTCCAGATTTGAATCCTCTTTGTCCGAGGAGGCCGGGATCTGGGCATTGGGAGCCTCCGCCGTCGTGGATCCGTAGGGGATATGACAACTCCGTAAGAATTCGTGACCTCGGTCGCCGTGGACCTCAGTGAAGAAGTCAGGGAGAGGCAGATCCGGTTGGCGACTCGGAGAGTTGGTGGAGGAAGATGACCTCACTATATCCGCCAAGGACCTTGGCGTTTGATGAGGATCTGAGGGAATATGAGGGGTGGGTGTTAACATGCATCGCTGAGCCAGCGGGGAAAGCGCTGCCAGGTTCAACACAGGCCATGTAGTAACGTAAAAGCGGAGGGGGGGGGGGGGGGGGGGGATTGGAGTGGGGGAGAGACTGAGTGGCGGCCCCAGATACATCAGAGAGCTCAAGGAGCTGGAAGGCGGGATTAGAAAACCCACCAACACAAGAGGGCCGTCACACATGATGCCAAAGGGCTATGATGAGTGGTCCTCATAGGGAGGAGGATGGCCTGAACCAACAGAAGGCTTAGTGCACGCGCATGACAGTGAGGCTCCATGCAGCAAGCCCCCACGACTAGCTCACGAGTGGCACATAAGTCAAACTTCGTTGAGTCGACAACGAAGCCACGAGCGCCGGAGGAGCGCGACTATAGAATACGCGATGGAAGTTGCGAAAACATCGTCACAGACAAAAAAGACCACCGAGAAGGTGGGAGAAGAGGAAGGTTAGGCATCGAGTCATGAGGTCACGTGGCGAGGTGAGAGGGGAGATGGAGCAGTTGATCCACATCACTGATGACAAGTCAAGTGGGGATCCCACTAGCGCTCGCCGAGGGAAAGAGGTGGAGGCGTCTGACACAAATAGGACTGGGTCGAAGGTGGGAGGGGAGGCATGGCAGGAGAAGGGGAAGGAGGAAGGGAAGCGGTAGAGACAAGACTGCGATAGGAGGAGCAGAAGGGAATAAGCGATGACACATGTCGTGGTTGTGGGGAGGAGGGTGTGGCAAGGGACTAGAGCTCATCCTTGGGATTTGTGCTGGTACGGGCGTTCACGAGGAGGCAATGCTCTTTTTTGCATCGAAAGAGAATAGAAAGGACACTTTTAGCACAATATAATTTTGATTATCTATTGTTTTTTACGAGGGAAAAAATAGCCGTTTGGCTGGGTGATGATTACGGACCCCATGAGTCCAGTGCATCTCCGTAATCTAGACGTACAAATCAGGGTTACGATTCCAATAATTGGGGACACACGGCCCCTGTTTAGCCATATGTAGCAGCAGCGGTAAGTTTCCGTTAGACGTCCATGCCAAATGCGCGTCTCGTCGATCGATTGAGCGTGGCACGTCGGATGGTCACTTTGTGTAAGCCTGTAATGTAGTAAAAAGTAAGAAGTAGGAGAGGAAGTTACCGGTAGCATGTGCAACGGCTAAGAGACATGGACGATGATCGAGGTGATTGACAGTTGACAGTCCGTCCTAGCCGGCAGCTTTGCGTCGATCATGTGATGATTCTTCAGAGCCTACAGTAATCACAGTAAGTAAAATCTGTTGTGTAGTACCTCGTCTTCATTTTTGTACTCCGTAGATGTACGACTGCAACTGGTAGTGGCTCTGCGATGGCGGAGGAGACAGCAAAGCTGATATCGCGACCTTATCTCCTCGTCGCTGTTGCAGGAGAAAGGCGTTTTTTTTGGGCGACCACCGCCGATTCACTCGCGCTCGCCGCCGAGCCGTGGGATGCCCTTCCTCCGCCGGCCGCTTCGGCGGCGGGAGGGTGGGGGATCCCCGGCTCCGGCTTGTACATAGTAGGATAGGGGGTGTTCCTGCCGGTGGCGTCCAGGAGGAGATGGAGCTGGCGGCGGGTGTTTTGCTGTCGGCGCGGCCTTCTCCGGCGGTGGAGCTCTCCGGAGATCCTCGTCGCCGCGCGCGACTTGCTTCCGACAGATCCGTGCTGGCGGCGGATCTGGCGGCGAGAACTCAGAGGGGAGTCAAGACGGCGGCCGCTGTTCGGGATGGTGGTGAGCAGGCGGAAGATCGGTGGCGCTGGCCTCTGATCTGGGGCAGACAGAGCTTGGGGAGGCCCCCCGGCCGATATTGCTTCTTCGGCGTCGGATCCAGCTCCGTGGAGTTGGAGGTTGATGCGGCTCGTCAACGCCTTCGGGCTAGGAGTTCTTCTGCTCCCGTGGTGGGTGCTCCCGGTGGCTGGCTTCTTCGGTGTCTTCGACGGTGGAGGGGCGGCGTGCTGGGCGACCTGGAGGTTGAAGACGGAGTGTGGCAGCGGTGCTGTTCTTCTTTTTTTTCCTCTTTGTTCTTTCTTTCCTTGTGTTCCGATGTGTACTGCGTTCTTTTTAGTTTGAATACAAGTTTGGAAAAAAAAAAAAAAAGACAGCATAGGTACCAACAGAATTTTTAGAGGCGCGTAGGCTGCACCTCTGCTCTTGTTGCTTTTCCTCTCGAGATCGTCGACAGGTAGATCCGACGGACGCGATTCCGTTCCACCGCCATGATCACCGATGGAATGTATTTGCATTTGAGCATTTCCATGGCTTGAGCTGAGCTTGAGTGAGTGTGGTGGTAGCTGGAGCCTAGGAGGACTTGTCTTGGAGCGAGACAGGGAGGACCCTCACTCTCACTCCTCTTCCCACTCTCACTCTGCTCTGCACTCTGCGCCGCTCCGGATTCGCTGCCTTTGTGTGGCAACGTCAGCGAGTGAACAGTCCCGCTGACTTTGCCACGTTTTTGGCCATTGGATCATGAACTGACGGTCCAGATCGATCGCTACAGTGCGCTGTAAACAGGTTTCTGCAAAACAGTGTTTCCAAACACTGTTTTGTGAACAGTATTCTAAACAGTGCTGCTCAGATCTTGTCCCTTAATTCACGATCCGACGACTGTGTGTGGCCAAGTCAGCGTACTGTAGCTGTGACTTGGCCACGCAAAGTCAGCCAAGCCTGATCCACTCTGCGCACCATTCACTCAGCTCCATTTCCTTCCCTTCCTCTGCTCCACGGCCCTTCTCATTCCACACTGTCCACCCCCGTCTCCATCCACATTGCCGGAGCTGTCCTAGCTCAGCTTAGCTGCCTGCGGTGCAGAGATCGACTGACAGGGAGTATGGAGTCGAGCGGCGGCGGGGGGGACGACAAGTGGAAGCTGTCCAAGAAGGGGCGGAGCAGATCGGGCAGGAACTACTACCACTACCCCGACGCCTCTGCCGCCGGAGCTAGCACCAGCACCAGCGCCGCCGGTGGGCTGAGCCGGAGCTACTCGGCCAGCGTCACCGCCACCAGGGACGGCGCCGGGAGCTCGTCGTCGCAGGAGCAGCAGCGGCAGGAGCAGGAGACGCGGCGAAGGCTGTCCAAGAAGTGCGTGGAGGCGGTGAAGGAGCACCGCGCGCGCTTCTACATCGTCCGCCGCTGCGTCTCCATGCTCGTCTGCTGGCGCGACCACTAGCTCCGGCAGCCACCGCCGCCCACATTCTTTCAATTGCTTGCTTCTTTCCACCTGTTGTAGCTACCGGCGTACATTGCTTTCTTTCTTCTTCTTTTTCCCACTTTGGCCTAGCCGACCTCTTGATCTATATATAATCTTAGCCTCATCTTCTTCCTGCCCAAAATCCTTTCTTGATTTTGCTTTCCACTATGATTTCGGTGTGTACATAAGTAGCCCATAGGGAGGCAGGCTGATCTGGTCTGTCCCATCACCATTGGTACTAGCTAGCTCTGCTGCTCCAATTTGCTCTGTTTTCGTTCTTATCCCCCTTCTCCTAGCAGTCAGCTGCTTTGATTGAATTCTTCGTGCTTGTGAGGGAGATCGATCGAAGAACAAACGCACACACACAAGATGTTGTCTTCTTCTTCTGTTGCTCGTGCTAGCTGGTCCTTGTTAATTACAAGTACTACTAGCATTATTTTGTTGCTTGCGATCCAACCAATTAATTGTTGAGCTTGTAGTTAGCTGGCTGGTGGTCAATTGACCAAATTATACACGCACGCGAGATTCAATCAGGAGGTAGCCACACCCAATCATTGATGTAAACCATTGATCGGTCGTCGTCGATGTGGAGCGAGCGATGATTTGTTGGACGACGATGATGAAGAGAGTACACCTTAGTGGGGGATGCCTTGCGATGAGTTGGTGTTGTCAATTTGTTGTTGGAATTCAGGCATGTGTAGCGGTCCCTTCGACAGCCAAGGCAAGGCAATTTGCAAAGCACTTTGCATTTTGGCCAATTATACTTGCTTCGATTCAGTCAGGCCTAGACCAAAATGTGTTGGTTGTTGCTTAATCTTGCTGACTGGACCAATATGCATGAGAGCCGTCGCCATCACCGCCGCACGTCGCCGTCCCTCACCGTACCGTCGTCGGCCACAGCCATTGAGTACAAGCTCTAGTACTTATATTTCTAAGTGGCTTGTCTTATTTCTTTTCACGAGGGTAGTTTTTTTACCAACGTACTGTACTTACTTACTTGAGCTTGCCCTGTGCCATGCCGCGCCCGCGCTCTTCACACACACCACCCGCCCAGTGTGGAGCAGGTCCTTGACGGGGGGCTCGACGCCGTCCTCGTCCCCCGCCTGTCGACTGTCGCTGCCCGGGAACGTGCGACCCTCATCGCTGCCTTGGCCGGCGTCGCGATCAACCCCGGAGGCACGGACGAACGCCGCCTCCTACAATGTCGCGGCCCGAAAGTCGTCTTTGCCTTATCCTCCCTCTACAAGCTTTGCAACTTGGGCGGCATCGATGCGCCGTTCACCTCCTTCGTCTGGCGGAACAGTGCGCCATCCAAGGTCCAGTTCTTTGCCTGGCTTCTTGTTCAAGACCGTGTCCCAACCCGAAGCTCGCTGCTCAAGAAAAACATCCTCTCTCCGGAGGAAGCCGTCTGCCCCATCTGTGACCACCCCGAGGAAACGAGCGCGCATCTGTTCTTCGATTGCAGCTTTGCCGCTCGTTTCTGGGAAACAGTTGGTGGACGGCATCCCCCCGACGCGTCGGTGCGCAACATCCATGTGCACCCGGTGCCGCGCGGCGCAGCCGAAAACGGCGGCCACCTGTGTCCTTCTCTGCTTCTGGCACCTGTGGAAACACAGGAACGGAGTGGTGTTCAGAGGGCTTCTCCCTAGCCTCCCCTTCCTGCTGAAGAGCTGCCGTGATGACGCCACGCTTTGGAAGCCTAGGCTCCCGCCGGAGCTGCAACACGAAGCTGATGATTGGCAGCAGCTGTTTGTTCACATAACACCGTGAAAAAGTGGACTAGTAGTGGGTTTCTACATATTTTCCTGCTTGGTCCTCTCCCCCCTGCAAAACCTCAATGTATACGGTCTCATGGCCACACTGCAAAAAGAAATGAAAAATTCAGGTGGAGGGATTCTTCCCTCCCCGGTGACACTTCAAAAAAAACTTACTTGAGCTTAATTACTCAGTAACTAATAATTACCGTGCATGGATGGAAGGATGCCACATGCAGGGCACGTGCGAGATTCCCGTTGGCCGACAGACACGGCTCTTAAACTCCATGGAAAATTAACAATTTGAATTTCCTCGATGGATCCACCCTTTACTTTTTTTGTGCGCCTGAGAGACAGTGACAGTGAAAGTTGTAGTATTATTATCATTGGAACCTGGTGGAAGTACAGTGATGGATTGTACGCGGATACTGTACATACATATGCGGTGGGTCCGGAAGTACGCTTGTCACGTCCACTGCTACCGCGAGCCACCCTTCCGTTTAATTCCCGTTCCCATGCATGGTAATCTAGCCAGCTTGCATCAATCACCTAGAGAACAATGTGTTATCTCTATTTTGAAAGCATGCCGAGCAGCCTGGACGGCGGAGAAAGTAGAAGCCTTAGCCGAGACATGCAAGTTCTTGTAGGCCGCTGCCGCTAATAACCGATGACACTTTGGACGACGAGGTCGTGGGCAGCGAACCAACAACATCTATGTTCCCCCACGCCGGAGTCGGGAGCGTCGCTAGTTGGGCTAGATCTAGGAGATTAAATTATGTTTAAGTTTGTTAAACGTTATTTGTTAAATTTCGTTTAAGTTTGTTAAATATGATTTAAATTTCAATGAAAAAATCTATATATTGAGAGCGACCTGTGTGGGGAGCCACCCCCAATAGGGCAACGACGTGTACCGGCTCTCACAATAGCATTTGTCTGGCACACTTGTCGGACACTCTATTGTGGGCGCCGGTGGAGATGCTCTTATCTCTATTTTGAAAGCATGTTAGTACTACCTTCTTTTATTTTTGCCAAAAACCTCATGTCTATTGATCAGACACCTTGACTTTTTTTCCTACTGGAGGTCCAATGGAGCACTCCGGCCCATTGCCTCCCACTCCATCGCGGGAGCTACTAAAATTTCATCTCATAAATCATATCATATCAAAAGATCCACCATAGGGTAATATAGTTATGACTATAACCATGTAGCGTAGCGTTCAAAAGATGTGATAGCACATATAGAGAGATATACCAACCTACTACCACAAACTAGGCTACAGGTGGACTACTCCCTTGTCCCTTCCCTTCTCATCATAGAGACAATGGTGAAGACGATGTAGAGGCCATAGATGTAATCAGATGTTATTTCGGGAGTGGTTCCACCCTCCAATCTTCATCTATGGCTGTTGTTTAACTATTTATGTGATCTCGTGGCCCTCTCTTTAAATTAGCGAAAGTAAGGTCTTATATAGGCGTTTTTAGGCCAGAAACAGAGCGTGGGCGAAAGAATTGGAGCGATCGGATAGTTGAGGAGGGATATAGCCTCGTCGACGCACCTTTCCTAGCTAGGCATGTTAAGGTCCCGATCTGTACGAGGTTTCAGAATGGCTCCCTCCCCACCCCGCGGCTCTAGCGACTCTGGTGCCCTCCATGGCGATGGGGCCTCCATCACCATCTAGGCATCAATTAGCCGGCTATCATGGCAAGGGAGGGCATGGATCCCTTCAAAATCCATCCTCCATTGCCCACCTTCTACATTTCTCCCCGGGTCAGTCAATCTGGACTCATGTTCATCATCTCTTGGAGTCCTCGGTGAACCCTTATTCCAGGTCACATCGCTTCTTCCTTGTGGTTTTGTTTGGACGCACATCTTTTCCCTACATTGGGATTGCTTTTGATGAGATTGATATTTTGAATCCTTCTGATCGGGTCTTCAAGTTTGCGGTCAGCAATAGGGCCGCGGGATTTTTATTCAGAATTTAAGACCTTATTCTAGTCACATTTCAAATTTTACTTTTAGATGTGGAGGGCCTAACTGGATCAGAGAGGAAAAATTATGGTTGGCTGAATTTGAAGCTGAATGGTCTATGACGAACAGAAACAGTCGCAGATCTGGTGTTCAAGTTCTCATTATATTTTAGTGCATTCTGTTTTTTGTCATATTTATCAAAATCTTGATCATGCTCAGCATTCAAACCCATCATATGTGCGGATTGGGATCCTCTGACATAGTTGTTGGTGATGTGGGGGTCGCTGACATGTGGGCCCACCACATGTGAGGCCCACATGTCAGTGAATTGGTGCTAATGCTATTCCTATTGGAGGCAGAGTGGTCAATTCGCCAATAATTTCTGCAGATCGTAATTCTGAATTTGATGGTAATTTGCGGATCACACCCGTAATTTCAGCACCTTCTCATAGCGGGAACAGTGGTCATTCAAACTCAAATTCTGCATGGGCCATCATCCCCCGCAATTCCGGCCAATCTTCAACAGAATACTACCGCACCAATAAAAATGGTATCATGCATATGGACTTGAGTACTTAGTGCATTCATTTTCGACACAATTGATCAGCACTAACGCACAAGAGATTCAGTTCATGTTTCGTCTCACGATATGTACCTATTACGTACTTAGTGCGTTACCTTGGACATGATTGATGACCATGCAGCACAAACGCACCAGGGATATAGTTCATGTTTCGTCTCAGCTAGCAGCTATATATGGTGATCCAGCACATCACGATGGATCTAAAAGTTTGAATTAGACTGTATATATGCATGATCAAGCAAAGCAAGCACTATAGCGCCTGCAAGCAGATGGATTCTTTTGTTGTGCATGCACAGTACAACTCGATCTACGGCGTCGCCTGAAAGATGGGATCGATGCATATGCAGCTGGTGAGCCGATCTAGATCGATCGACCCGTTCGTTAGACATATGTAGTGGGTCGAACTGCTCGATCTGTGAACGATTGATCCAAGGAAGATTAGATAGCAAGATAGCTAGAGCAAGCTCAGATGATGCCCGTTGGACTAGTGGGTCGACTGTTCATCAGAGTACTATATTTATGTGGGAGCTGCCGGAACAGAGGGTGCAACTGCAAACTATAGTTACTTTAGCAGTGTATACGTACGGACACCAGTATATAAAGCTGATTAATCTAGTGGTCTTGAGCACCTCGGGCCTCTATGCATGCATGCATGCTGATCGGTCCATGGCCGTTTCAAATGCAAGTAAAGCTACTACTAATTAAGTGGTGAAGAATTGAGCACTGGGGTTAGTTAAGTTCTTCGATGAAACTGCACTTGACCGGCCTTAGCATTTTTATAATTGCATTATAAATCGCAGATACTAAAAATCCAAGTAAATTGCAAAAAAAACACCACAATTGTGACAAACATATAAATGCTCGAGGAAAACAACTACTTTTTACGTATTTTGGTGGGACCCGGTGAGCGATCGACAAGTGGACTCACTCGCGTACATGGGACCCACGTAGTACTGTTCGGAAGGGTCCCGGGGCAACACAGAAATTCTACATGTTCGAGTGCCTACATGTTTCGGCGGTTCCTGTAAAAATGCATTCGTCGGAGCTGGGAGGCAACAGAGGGCACGACGCATTGCCCTGTTGTTGTTGTGCCTATAAAACATGGGAGAAGGAGGATGGGGAGACGGCTGGCGGGTGAGTAGCAAGGTGGGAGACTATGATGAAGAGAGCCATTGATCGGTCGTCGAGGATGTGGAGCGATGGATGATTTGTTTTTTAGATAAAGGGCTTTATTACTCAAGAGTTTAAGTATTACATCCGACCTCTGTATCGAACAATGCACACAGCCGCAATCCAACCGGAAAAGTAAAAGTAGTGCAACCTTAGACGAATTACAATCAGCATGATAATGTAAAACGCCTATGTCATAGGCTATCTCGACAGTCTATGGAGGACCAATCCGGCGATCAAGCGGCCATCCATGTTGTGAAAAAATGTCCCTCGCCACCTCTTCCAGTCGTGCACACGCCTCCGTAAATAGGTCTCGATATCCCACTCGTTGTAAGGTGGACCACAAACGGAGAATACTTGTGCATCAGTAGAGTACCTGCATATGGGACACATTTTTATCATTGAAAACCTTGTCATTTCTACTAAGCCAAAGAGACCATATAACGGCAATCGCTCCCACCCTAATAACTGTTCGAAGCTTCTTATCTATCCCATGTAGCCAGTTGCCAAATACATTTGCAACAGACTTGGGTGGATATAAGTTAGACGCTATTTGGATAGATGACCATATAGAACGTGCAAAACTACACTCGAAGAATAAGTGTTTTATTGTCTCTTATTGTGGACAAAACACACACTTAGTACTTCCATGCCAATTCCGTTTGACAAGGTTATACTTGGTTAAAATGACACCCCTGCGAAGATACCACGTAAATACTTTTATTTTAAGTGGAATCTTCATTTGCCATATATTTTTATTATCATCTACTGGAATATCAGAATGCACAAGCGCTCTATACATAGAATCTACTGAGAATTTTCTGTTCCCGCATAGATTCCACCGAAATTCATCGGGACCTTGTGTAAGTTGGACTGAATCCAACCGTGCCAGCAAGGCGTTCCAAGATGTTAATCTTGGACCAAATAAATCTCGTCTGAAGGTCACATTAGGTGGTGAGCACTGCATCACAGTGGCTATAGTGTCCCCTTTGTGTCGAACAATATTGTATAGAGCCGGATATTGCACCCGGAGGGTGGTGTTTCCTAACCATTTGTCCTCCCAGAATCTAATCTCCGTGCCATCCTTAATATTAAATACGTCAAAGCGAAAGAAATGTTTCTTAGTCGCCATTAGGCCGGCCCAAAAGTAAGAATCACCAGCTTTCCACAACACCTGTGGTATCACCTTTGTGCCGATGTATTTTCTCTTAAGGAGTGTTTGCCATATACCATCTTCGGTTAGCAACTTAAACAACCACTTCCCTAAGAGAGCTGAATTCTTGATACAGAGATCATGAATACCCTGCCCTCCCTGATCTTTTGGTCGACAAACAACATCCCATTTAGCCATTCGATACTTCTTTTTCTCACCATCCCCTTGCCAAAAGAATTTTGATCGGAAGTAATCCAGTTTATTCAATACACCTTTTGGTAACTGGAAGAAGGATATCATATACAGTACCATGTTTATAAGTACCGAATTAATGAGAACCAACCTTCCACCAAGAGACAGTAATTTGCCTTTTCAACTTGACAGCCTTGCTTGTAGACGCTCCTCGACATGTCTCCATTCAGCATTAGTCAGTTTCTGATAATGTATTGGTATGCCTAAGTACATTATAGGAAATTGACCCTGCTCACAACCGAATATTTCGGCGTACTGAGCAGCTGCGTCCTGTGCATCGCCGAAGTAAAACAATTCACTTTTATGGAAATTGATTTTTAATCCTAATAATTGCTCGAATGCTGACAATATCAATTTCAGATTCGTCGCCTTATCAAGATCGTGTTCCATAAAAAGAATTGTATCGTCCGCATATTGAAGTATAGAAAGTTCCCCATCGACAAGATGTGGAACTACCCCTTCAATCTGGCCATCCGTTTTTGCCCGTTCAATCATGATGGTCAACATATCTGCCACTATATTAAATAGTATAGACGATAGATGATCACCTTGCCTCAAACCCTTTTTTGTTTGGAAGTAGCGACCGACGTCGTCATTGGCTTTTATCGCCACACTTCCCCCATAACAAAGTTAGGCGATGATGATGAAGAGAGTACAGCTTCGTGGGGGATGCCATTGCCATGCGATGAGTTGGTGTTGTCAATTTGTTGTTGGAATTCAGACATGTGTGCTAGCTGGTCCCCTCGACCGGCATGCCAATTTGCAAAGCACTTTGCATTTTGGCCAATTATACTTACTTACTTGAGCTTACTTACTCAGTAACTAATAATTACCGTGAATGGATGCGAGATTCCCGTTGGCCGACTGTACGAAGGCTTGGCTTCTCTTAGCCATACACATCATTTAGAAAGTCAAAATATGCTAGTTATACAATGCATTATTTTTTATTATCATCCATAATAATTAATGGGAATCAATTATATTTTAGTAAGAAATTGTGTTGTTAAGGGAAGACATGTTACAATGGAGAAAATAGTTTTTCCCTTATTTCTTACCTTGTTTCGTAACAGATCATCTCTTATCTAAGTGAACGCAGGGTTCTCTTTCGTCATTCACTCGTGCAACGAGACAAATATCTTACGTTTTAACTCTAAAGAAAAAGCTAACGTCACTCTATTTTACATGATTACGAGTAACCATGCAGACATGTACATACGGCCTCTAGCTAACAAATACTTTTCTTTTAATTTTCTTGAAAAATTAACAATCTGTTGTACCTCGATGGATACACGGCAACATGCATTGCACCTCCAGCTCCATCTGTCTTTTACTTTATCTGTGCGCCTGAGAGACAGTGACAGTTAAAGTTGTATTATTACTTATTATCAATGGAAACTGGTGGAAGTACAGTGATCGATTGTACGCGAATACTGTACATACAGATGCGGTGGGCCTCGTGAGTACGTCACGTCCACTACTACCGAGCCATCCCTTTTGTTTAATTCCCGTTCGTAATCTAGCCAGCTTGCATCAATCACCTAGAGAACAATGTTACAGTATGTATCTATTTTGAAACCATGCTAAGGCATCACTCAGTAGCGTCAAATCCGGCAAGGCCGCACGAACGAAAATGGGCGCCACCGTACCACGTTGGAATCTGACGGGCACGTCCGACGAATCAGCGACACGACGACGACGTTAGAGTTAATGCACGACAGTGACAACGACTTGCAAAAACCAGAGTGGAAGGGATGCATGTGCCCATCAAGAGCTTTACTTTTTTTGAAAAAGAATATATATTAATATCGCGGAGATATCAATTATACCCAGTCTCTGCAACAGCTGAATACCCTAATGAAACTATGGATGCAGACATCTAAAAAAAAGAAAAGAAGAAACTAAAAAAAATTCCCGCTATACAGTTTTAGTCCTTGCAGCAGCACCACAACCACCACCATAACAACACCTGACGTCCAACTTCTCCAAAAGCAACGCCTTCAATAAGTAAACAATACACAAGCGACATCGTCGTCCGATCGTAAATCTTGGGCTTTCACCCTAGAGATAGTCTCCGCTCTTCAAACATTGCCTTCAACAAGGACATTGTCAGGCTTAACCAATTAATGACAGAACTTATATTTTCACACTGACAGATAAGACTTTGAACCTCACCTGTGCTCGCCCCCACTAACATACCGCTGCCAAGGTTTGTCAAACTCCAAGCAAGTTCCTCAATGCCACAAAGGCTTCAATTACCATTACTATTCCTCCAATCTCGACTTTCATGACATTCTTTGTCTCTGACTTCACCATGGATTTGCCCATGCTGACAACATAAGCTTAGATTCGCTCCCTCCGGCGCGACCGGATCCCACTCGATCCAGCAGTCTCTAGGCTTAAGCGCCCATGGGGGATCGTCGGCCGAGCCTTCCGAAGCCCGACACTATGGCCAGATCAAGGACGACAGGCGTTAAGCAGATCTTTGCCTTGTCGCAACAGGAACCCTAGGACCATCGCTTTTATTCAGGCCGAGCCCCCAAGTAACCGGCCATCACGCACGCCCGATCCACCAGAAAAGGCAAGCAAATCGAAGGCAAACCTGGCCACCATGCCCGCAAGGTGACGAGCGGCCCTGCATGCCATCACGCCGTGCACGCCCCACTCCGGCCCAGCTTCGCGTGAAGCACCGCCAAGAGTGCACGCGGAAGGGGGCCGCCACCACCGCCGGCGACAGCGGCAACGGCGGCAAGGGATGCCCGATTTTGACGACTTTTCTCTAGGGTTTGGGCTCCTCCGGAGACGCCCCGTGAGATGCGACTCGGGAGGAGATCTCCGGGCGACGAGGAGTGAAGGGGAGACTGGAGAGGCGGCGGCAACTTGGGCTGGAGAGGCGGTAGCGGCTAGGTCTAGATAGAAGAATTAGTGATTGGAGGTATTGAAACGGCTGTGGCGAATTAGGGATTGGCTAGTTGAAAGTTCTCATTATATTCCAGTGTATTCCGTTTTTTGTTGTAGTCATCAAAATCTTGCTCATGCTCGATCAACATTCAAATCCATCATCCGTGCTTACTGGTGCTAATGTTATTCCTGTTGTAGCCAGAGCGGTCAATTCGCCAAGAACTTGGGCAGAATTCTGATTTAGGGATCACACCCGTAATTTCAGCACCTTTAGGGTGTGTTTGGTTCAGTGGCTATGAAAAAGTGGTTGGGGGTACCCCCAACCACCTGGTTGGTGGTAACCACTTTTCATGTTTGGTTGTGTGGGTTGGTTAGCCAAGTTTTGTGTTTGGTTGAAGTGATAAAAAGTGGTTATGGGTAGCCATGGTTTGAGGTGTGGGGTGATATGGTAATCTCTTTGATATGATGGTGAAAATACCCTCACAACATGAGCTTTGGCTACATAATCGATTAAAATATGGTATGAATAATAAGAATTTCAAAAATATAATATATTTTGACATCACGTTCCATTTAGACAGGAAGAAACAAAAATTTCAGCACCTTGATTCAATAACACAGACAATTTCCAAATAGAACATGTCATAGTGATAGCAGCGTTTTGGAGGACGAGCTATATGTAGCTCGGTTTAAAAAAATTTGAATCCACATATTTTTTTTCAAAAAAATCGAGAAAAATCCTACATATAGATAATAAACTCTTGATCTACCAGTACGTAAAGTTTCAAAGCAAAATTCTTATTATTCTAGGCTACATAAAAAAGACAAATGTGGGAAAAATTCAAATTTTCAGGCTATGTACTACATACTGTTCCCGTTTCAATATCTCAAATTTTTCGTACATGTAGATATAAATATAGAGTACTAGTATTGGGCAACTTATAGACATAAGATGGATTATTCCAGCAAGTATTCGGCATAAAATAACTCAGTTCAGCAACATATGGGAGGGTGGTTGGCCTCAACCACCACTTTTTTGGTGGTTGGACTCAACCACATTTTGGAGGGAATATACCCAAAATGTGGTTACCCCCACACACCCAACACCACAAACCAAACGGGGACAGTGGTCATTCAAACTGAAATTCTGCATGGGCCGCAATTCGGCCAATTAATCTTCAGACTAATCATAGTTGGGAATAACATAGACTAGTAACATGCATATATTACTACGCTATGTTACTAACTCTATAGTGGGGAGTGTCATATGTGTGATAACATAGATACATGTATTTATAGCTTCATAGACTCAATTTGCATTGGGAAGTGTTATGTTACGGTAACTATCTATGTTACTCCATTTGTCTCTCCTCATTAATTAAATGACACATCATCTCTTTTTTTTCCTATATGGCATCTATGTTACTATCTACGTTACTCCCACTATGGCTAGTCTCAACAGAATACGAATACACCAACACTAGTAGAAAAAAGAGGTCTTTAGTCCCGGTTGGGAAGGGCCAAACCGGGACTAATCAATCAGGACTAAAGACCCCGTCTTTTAGTCCCGGTTGGCCACAAACCGGGGCTAAAGGCACTCCACGTGGCTGTGGTGGAGCGCTGGTCCTGGAGGACCTACCAACCGGGACTAAAGGACTGCTCCACAAACCGGGTTTTTTAATTCTATTTTCAATTCTATTCTTAATTCTATTCCGAAATTTCCCACTTAGCCACACACTTAATCTCTAATTACACATTTATTCTCAGGTCAAAGTACTTACCCTGGTCAAACTTTCCATTCGGTCACCCATCCTCAAATTGCTCTAGCTCAAGCATGCTTAACTTTTGAGTTCCTTCCGAATTAGTTTCCAAATGAGAAGTTAGAACTTACTGATATTAGTATCCTATCAATCATATTAATCCCTGGGTCATGATGTTACACTTTTATATTGTTTAAATTTTCAAAAATTATTTGAATAAATAAGAATGATTATGTAATAATATTTTTTTTGGATAAATAACAATGATTATGTAATAATATTTTTTAAATAAATAACAGTGATTATGTAATAATATTTAATATGGAATATTTCATATCTTTAAATTCGTAAATCAAAATTTGACAAATAAAATGTCTAAATCGATTATAAAAGTGAGAGGAATTCAAATATGCCATCCATATCATCTTTTGCATCACATAAACATCGAATGACTTTTGCAAAAATGATTTTTTTGAGAACCAAGTAAAACAATATGGTGCAAAATGACACCCATATAATTCTCACAAAGAGTAGTCCATATTTGATGTATAATACCTAAATAATAGTATTTTTCTTGATTTCTATCTAATTTCGCCTAGTTAAAAGAATTTATGCTGATTTTCCGAAAGTAATCCAAATTTTAACTACAAGTGTTTGATAGTTTGGTCTGAAATTTAAAAAAAAAAATCATTTTAAGGTACACAACTAGTGGTTATATTATAGAAATATCGATAGTTTTAGAGAATTTGACCTCTTTCGATGAATAGTCATGGTGGCCATTTTGACAGTTTTTTGAAAAAAATCAAATAAAGTGAAAACCCTCAAAAAAAGATATCCTCTGGCATGGAGTCCTTTTATGTGTACTAGTTGCTATGAAAAATGATAAACTTGATTTTTGACAAATTGTTCAAAAACAATATTCACAAAAAGGACTATCATGTATAAACATCTATAATTTAATTCAGGCCAAATGACCAAGTTCTGACCATTCCCACGACATAGTTTGTGATAAAGTTCTCATATTCGACAAATAGGTGTATCTTGGTATAAGAAACAATGGTTTTGAAGGGATTTTTAAAATTATTTTAATTATCATTTTCCTTTTTCTAAGTGGCAAAAAATGATTTTTTTGTGAACCAAGTACAAAAAATATGGTGCAAAATGGCACCCATCTAATTCTCACAAAGAGTAGTCCACATTTTATGGAAAATCCCCACGTATTAGGAATTTTCTTGATTTCTATCTAATTTCGCCTAATTAAAAGAGTTAATGCTTTTTTCCCGAAAGTAATCCAAATTTGAACTATAAGTGTTTGATAGTTTGGTCTGATTTTTTTAAAAAAATCATTTTAAGATACACAACTAGTGGTTATATCACAGTAGCTGAGTAGTACAAGAGATTGAGCAAGCAAAACAACATTACTCTGGGTACTACGGTAGCTTGTGGTTTCTATTAATGGAAATCGGGGAGAGATCCTTTAATTCATAAAAAAAAAACTCTGGGTACCAGGATCGAAAAATACTCCTCTTAAATATTGGTCGAGAAATCTAAAGGGGCCACGTGCCTATGGTTGTCCTGTCGATCCGTCTCCATATTGAGACCGGTTTCCTGTTTAAATTCGTACATTGTCCATTGGCAGTAGGAGTCCTACTCGTATTAGTATAGCATGTGTGTTACTATATGCCTCACACTCACGGCAAGACATCCATGGCGGGTTCACCTAGTTTGTTTGCGACAACTACAATGAGGGCTTCAGCAATCAACGGATCTGCGTGATTCGGTACAACCTTGTCAATGACAAGGCATAGATCATCGAGTGGCTGCCCCAAAACTGGAGAAGCGAGATCTGCACATGGCTCATCCTCCAGCCCACAATGGCTCCAAATCAGGTATGTTGTACGCTATTAAAACCACATCATCAAATCTACCAAGGGTTTATATTCAGAGTTTACCACGTAAATATAATGTTTTAAATAGCCGGCTATAGAAAATAGCCTCTACCCTCAAAATGAGGCTATAGCCGAGTTAAATGGGGCTATAACTGGAAATTGTACATGAATTCATTTAGTCCCAAGATTCTCAAAATTAAAGGCTATAGCCGGCTATTTAGAACTATGGTAAATAGGGAGTACCTCCCAAATCTTGTATTCAAAATGATATAATATGATTAATAGGGAGTACCTCTCAAATCTGGTATCCAATTGGTAATATGTCTTTATTGACGGCTTTATTTTCAGGAGATATTCGTAATTGATCACACGTTGCTATTGCTTAGTGATTTTTTTGTATTCAAGTTGTCACCTGGCGATTAATAAAGTTGCCCACCACATTCGTACTAAAGTTTTCTCATGGTAAATGTTATAAAATAAGTTGCCAATTTATGTGTTACTGCTCTAGTAATAAAATAATCTCGATATTTCTTATGGAAACATACTCACCCGGGAGATATATTTGAATTCCTCTTGGATTTGAATTTAATGTAAAATTGGATTGCAAATTAGGCACCTAGCTTAAACTACGAACCATTTATTTATTCATGAAGTCATTCTTTTATGTGCTGATGTCATCATGTCAGCGTGTGCACTTAGCCTCCTCATCCGATGCGCTTATGTGCACTTTGCAAATCTATCCCATGCATGTCCAAGAGTAAGACATCGCACGCAAGGACAATCGAGCTGACAATTCGTGTAATTTTAAAATTTCTAATTATCTGCATGTTTTGTATCCATCACATTTGTGATGCTTTATGTTATCTTGCCATATACATGTAGCTTGTAATTTTAATTTGATAATCACATATTTATCCTGAAAAATCTTAAATGTAAATACATAATATTATTTTTTCTGAACATACCAGGAAATCAGTGAGAGGCTGCGGGAGGCTCCAAAGTGGAACCGGTTTCAGAATGTGGCTCAAGTTACTCCAAGAAGCATTATTCAGATCACCACGACATATCTGGGGCATTGTTTCAGGATATTAGTGTGCAATCTTCCTCCCACGGTTAATAGCATTCAGTTGCGACAATTTTTCAGCAAGCATGGTCAAGTGTACAGGGCCAATATAATTAATTGCAAGAAGTACAAAATGTCGCATGGCAGTGGCTTGGTAACCCTAGCAACGGTTCATGCCTATCAGGGATATGCTCTCGGTGCACTCGATCAATGGGCTTGTTTGGGACGGGTACAGGCTCGAAGTTAAGCTTGGTCAATGAAGTGGTTGAAAAACACCGGCATCGATCTCACACCCAAGGGGCGCAACTACATGTAGCTAAATCCTCTTAGTCGTAGATATGATCTACACCTCCATGTATGATTTCCTCCCCATTTGTGGCAGTAGAGAACTAGATATATATAGTGGTTGGCTCTGGCCACTCGAGATGTCCTCGCATCCATTTTTCAGTAGTGCCAAGGGAGCACCAAGCTCGTCGCACCCCTTTCCTACCATAGAACGTGTCGCCGAGTGCACAAGAGATGGTGGTGGAACCAACGACTCCAACATGTTCGAGGAAATGCCACAAAACGGAACATGTTGTTTTCTTTCACTACTAGAAATGTGTTGACTTATGACCTTCGACCATGGAATTCGTCATAAATCTATGACCATGTTTTTATATTTAGTTGTATGGTAGTAGACCTGATGTTAACGCTGTTTGATTGTAATGTGTTAAGTTGGTTATTTACTCTGTTTAAAATATTGTGATATGTCTATTCTTATTTAAATATTTGTTATTTATTTACTGAAAAATTGCAGTCCAAAGATTATGAACCAGGCAACTAGGATCACTTACTAGAGTCTGACAACTGGGACCCACTTGCTAAAACATCTGACCAGTGGATCCAACTTTGGTTTTTTAACTCATGAGACAAAAAGGTCATGTCCCAAAACTAAAAAGGTTGAAATGTTAGACTTGACCCATGTTGCTGACAAAAATTTAGAGGAAATGAATATAGATAGGTGGCCATAATTTTTGGCCGTGACCTTTTTGGTTTAAGAGTTAAAAAAACCAAAAAGCACATACCATAGATACGAGTTAGCCGGGGCGTGCCGAATTCACGCCACAAGGTGCTGATTTTTGTAATTCAACTAGAATTTCATCAACATTTGATAATTAAAACGGAATATAATAAAAATTTAATTTTTTAAACAAGAATTTAAGCAGGCACATTTCATTCAAATACTAGGATATATTACATGTTTGAATTAACTCAACAGGGTAATGTTGTGATCCATGCAAGATTGTGTGATCACACATGAATAAATTATGAGGGAACTTCATCATCTACCTCGTATTTGATCCAACCATGTTTACCTGTGCAACCTATCGAACAAATAAACTATTTTCAATTTGTCGAGATGAGATTGTCGTAGGACAAAAAAACCATCCTTCGACAGGTGTTCAGCTATAACCTTGTGTCCGACAAGGCCAATTTATTTGAATGACTATCTCCAGGACGGAACGATGAGAGGTGCACGCGGCATGTCCTGCAGAACTCTATTACTCCAATTCTGATATACAACAATAAAACAACTCACATGACTATTGTCTTTTCAATATTTTTGGTTATTTTGATAATATGATATTTTTTGTTTTTATGGTTGCATGAAGCTAATACAACAGGATAAGAGTTTGACCATCGACTCCACATAATCTAATATTTGTTTTAGTGCAAATAATGTAATATTAATTTTGTTGTATCAGGAACTAATGAAGTCTCGAGAATTGAAGCAACGTACACCTCTAGTGACATGTCCATTAAACACCCATATTCAAATCAGGAGACATTACGACATTTGTTTTAAAGTGATGGTGTGTAATCTTTGTTTCACGATAAAGAGTTATTAGCCACAACCCATCTTAAGCAAACACATCAAATCGTCTAGCGCTCAGGTACTCTACTACAAAAGGACCAACAATTCCTAGGGTATTGCCCTTATAACCATGTATACACATTCGATCCACTCAAATCGGAAAGATGTTCTAGATGCACCCAACACATTGTCTTTGGATGGATATAATTTCCATGTTATCTTTGTAAAGGAGGGGAGGAAACAGTACGAGGGTGATCCCCGTGTTCCAGAGGAACACTTAAGTTTTTGAATTTTATTTGGATTTTAACTATTGTAGGGGAGTCCCCCACACCCTTCATTTCAAAAGTAGAAATATTTACAAACGTGGAAAAGGAAAAGTTTCAAGGGAGGTTTCTAAACCATAATTCTAGGAGGGGTAGAGCAAAGGCCTTTAACCTATACTTAAGCAAGGTTACATATGCAACAAATCCAGTTTTCCAACCCCTAAAGGTTGGCTTCACATTCTTGAAGATCCAGCCATTTCGCTGCTTCCACATATTCCAGCATGACGGTGTAATAATCTCAGCGAAGCATGGCCCCTTGAAAGACTTTTTTGCATGTGCCAGGTTCATATCCAAATTGGTATTGGATCAATGGATCTGTAGCTTTAGTGTATATCTCCACCTTCTTCGTTGTAGCTTTAGTGCTTTGTGACTGTTAAGTTGCAAATGTGTTCCTTCTACACATGTCCCAAAATTGCAACTATTGCCGAATTCCAAGAAATCGGCTATAGTATCGAACATTAATCGGCAACTATTACCGAATTCCAAGAAATCCTCAATCGCAGCATATGTCTATGCCAGAAAATTAATCAGCAGTCTTTGCCGAATCCCCTATCATCATGGCAGTAGATATGTCTCATCTTCTAAGGCTATATATATGGCGTAGCCTATTTTGATTTGCATCTATTGTATGCTCGCTTACTAGTCTTTGTGACAGTTTATTCTCGAAGTCATGGGAGTCGTCAAGGTCCCAATCCTGCTATGCATGCTACTGCTCGCTACACTTCTCTTTGTTCCTGGTAACGACGTCTGCAAATTTCATATGAAGCACCTCCTCAATGAATTATCTATGCCACTCATATATCAACTTACTCCATTACACATGTATCTATTTTGCTTTTTTGGATCATTGCAGGATCTGATCTTTTATAATACACCATATTGTGGTGGTTGTTTTGTAGGATTGGAAGCCAAGATTTGCGAAGAACGGAGCGTGACTTATCAGGAATTTCCATGCTATAGCAAGCCATGTGCCGAGGCCTGCCACAAGGAGGGCTTTACTCAAGGGGCATGTGGTGTGGCCCTCATAGATCCACCTATAGCGTTGTGTTTCTGCAAAAAAGACTGTTGAATAAAACATGTTGCAACTGCTGTAAGATTTGTGATGTAATAAATAATGTGGCTCAGTAATATACTGAGTTGACGTTGATCAACAGCGGAAGTTGAGGCTTTACCAAATACTAGATCATGATGACGCGCATTTCCGTGCCGGTTTACTTTTGGGATACAATGATTGGAAACTTCACATAACCCAACCCACAAATGTAATGATTTTTTTTATTTTCGGATACAATGATAGGAAATTTCATAAATATATGAGAGTACAAAAATATGAAACTTCACATAACCCAACCCATACATGTAACGAAAACATTAGAAATAAAAGAGTTGTTTTTATATTCCCCAGGCAACTGTCTCACAGGAAGTAAACTATCTACTTGAAGTTGTACTCGCCCACAGCATTTTTGTTAAAACCTTTTAGTTCCTGCCTCAGTCTTGTTAGCTTAAAATGCCAGATATTAAGGCTTCCAACTACCTTTATTGGTTTCAGCCAACTATTACACACCAATTCTACAAAGCCCTCCTTTAGAAACCACCTTTCGCTTGTATCTCTCTCTCATTTGTTGGCAATATCTTCTTAATTATTGCTACCTGCCAGGCGGCACAGTAATTTTCTGCTTAAAATTTGAAGGAAGAAAACGGCGCTATGGTTAACTACGTGAGCGGTTTTTAAGGGGAGCCGAACAAGGAGGGGCAGTTTCAGCCTTTCGGGACAAAGGATACTAATCACATATGAGCCTTGTTTTGTGGTGAAAACCCAGAATAAAAATTACGCCTTTTCTACGGAAACGGAAGATAGTAAGTACCATTGACTGACTGAACATTAATCGGCTACTATTGCCGAATTCCAATAAATTCACAATCGCAGCATATGTCTATGCCAGAAAATTAATCGGCAATTAATGCCGAATCCCCTATCATCATGGCAGCCGATATGTATTTATCACAATCATATATTTGACTTCCTTTTTTGTCTCATCTTCCAAGGCTATATATATATATGGCTTAGCCTATTTTGGTTTGCATCTTTGTACGCTTGCTTAGTAGACTTTGTGACCGATTATTCTCGAAGCCATGGGAGTCGTCAAGGTCCCAATCCTGCTATGCATGCTACTGCTTGCTACACTTCTCTTTGTTCCTGGTAAGCAACGTCTGTAAAGTTCATATGAAGCACCTCCTTAATGCATTATCTATGCCACTTGTATATGAACTTCTTATTCCATTGCACATGTATCTATTTTGCTTTTTTGGATCATTGCAGGATCTGATCTTTTATCATACACCATATTGTGGTGATTGTTTTGTAGGATTGGAAGCCAAGACCTGCGAACAACGGTGCAAGACCTATCAAGAATTTCCATGCTCTAGCGATCCATGTGCCGACGCCTGCCACAAGGAGGGCTTTACTGAAGGGTAGTGTGAAATCATCTCCTTATATCCAGCTTATGCGGCGTGTTTTTGCAAAAAAGAATGTTGAATAAAACATGTTGCAACTCCTGTAAGATTTGTGATGTAATAAATAATGTGGCTCAGTAGTATACTGAGTTGACGATGCTCAATAGCAGAAGTTGAGGCTTTACAAATACTAGATCTTGATGGCGCATGTTTCCTCGCCGGTTTATTTTTGGGATAGAATTATAGGAAATTTCATAAATATATGAGAGTACAACAATATGAAACTTCACATAACCCAACCCATACATGTAACGAAAACATAAGAAATAAAAGAGTTGTTTTAAATATTTCACAGACGACTGTCTCACAGGAAGTAAACTATCTACTTGAAGTTGTAGGTTGCATAGTACCTGACACTCCACCAGTTGTCCTTGAAATATTTGTCTCACAATAAGTAAACTATCATTTGAATATTTCCCTACAGATTTGACAATAGCCACCCCAGTTAAGACACACGAATCCTTAATAAATAAGTCAAGATTTGTATCCAATAAAATGAATGTAAACAGCAAGGAAGTGATAATATCAAGCATACATGCAAAAAACAGATATTCCTTGTAACCGGAAGAAAGAAAAAGACATGTATGGAGTCGCTCCTTATGGACCTGGTAAATAACCTCTTCTTTCGGTTGCTCAGACCACTCCTTCTGACAAAACAAGTCATCGTGAAAAGAACAATATGCAAACAAAGCTATAGCAGGAACAAGTTCCACGATTATGAACCTAAAGCTAGAGTCCAGAAAGAACTACAAACCTACAGTTTAAGAAGAAAATATAGTTCTGAGTGAACAAGTTTCATGATTATGAACATAAAGCTAGAGTCCAGAATGAAGTACAAACGTACATCTCTGACTATATGGTGAGATAAGACCAAAATTAACTGTCCACAAATATCAGGATGTGCCCTACTGACCATGACGTCAAAATAGCGCTATTAATTTCCATTACAGAACTTCCACACAAGTAAATACAATACTAACAAGTAGTTTCTGGTTTCTACCCTGAAGCCTGAGCTGATAATATGGCAGACTTGAGCAAAGATGAGGGGATTGATTCCAGCAACTTCCAGTTGTTTTCATTAAACATTTTGCTGCAGTACAAGTTGGCACGGAAATATTAATGCTTCTTTTGCTGGTGCAGGTGCTAGCTGCTTCTGCTGCATCTGTAGCAGGAGTTGCGGCATTTCGATCTGCTGTGGCAACTGCTGGGAATGAGCATGTTGCCGCTTCTTCTCTCGAGCTTTAATCGGCTGTATCTGGAGGGAAATTAATACTCATATAAGGTGCTGTTGCTAGAACGATTATCACATTAACTACGCAGTGGTTATTACTAGTTAAGAGAGGGAAGACTTAGATGAAAGTCGAGTGGACAACCAGAAAGAGAGCGATCAAAAGCAAAAACTTCTCAACAACAGAATAAGACACGATAGTAGCCAGCTTTTTCGTTTGGGTTTCCATGCTTTATTGACAGTATACACAAACGCATAAGAAAGAAGGTTGTAGAAAAATGCAAACCATATTCAGTAAACCCTTTGTATGGATGTATGGTAATTAAGGTAGCACACAGAAGTCCTTTTGAAGTACTTCCATCACTCAGACTTCAATGCTTTAGGAATAACACGGGCAGCAGGAATAACAGGTGGCTGTGAAGTTATGTTTGTCTCACTTTCAGCTTGTTGGCTGTGCCTTGCTTGTTGTCGACGCTGCAGACCTTCACCCATCGTGCCCGCTTGCCACCAGCAACAGCAGCATGACGAGCAGCAGCACTACACGATGTCGCAGCAGCCAGAGGTGTCGGTGAGAGCTCAAGATTGACTTGCTATCAGGACTCCATGGATTTTCCATGCCTACAACAAAAAAGATAACAAATCAACTCATAGGGTTTAGGCTTTAGGTTTAGAGTTATCTAACAAAGTAAGAAGTGAGTTATTCAAACTTGAATGATCAAGTCACTGCACCTTACAAGCATGGTAGATAACCAAATAATGCAGTACTAATAAAGTATGCACAAAAATTCGGTAGACACTTTGTAAGAACTAGATGACCTTGAAAATAATTATTAGGCATGGTTTTGTTTGCTGCTACCGCTACCGTTATGTGCAATGACAGACACAAGGATATGGGTAGAAAAATCATTAACGATCAGTCAGAATGTAAAATAGAGCACCCCTGCCAAAATGGGCAGAACATGACCTTCACTACTCATGACTACTTGCAAGTGTTGTAAACCAGAACAATAACATCATGATACATGAGAGATCATGGTGACACAAATCTTGAACAATAATGGGGTGGGATGTGCAAACAGGAGCAATAAAAGACATAGCAAGAACTGTAGCACCATCTGCATAACAGGAGCAATAGTTTTTGCATGCATCACAATATATATATTTGCCATATCCATGTCTACTGATTTTTCAATATATACATGACAAACACAAACGATAGGGTGTTGTAAAATATTATCCGAAGAAGAGTTACAAATTTAAACATCCTAGAGAGCACTAGCAGCAGCAATAATAATTTTGAACACCTAAATAATAATTTTGAATACCTAATACAATTAGATAGATAGTACTCCAAGGGATCAAGCAGAACTAGTACTGAACTATCACATCAGCAGGCACGGCACAGTAAAAAAAAGAGTCAATAATATTGCATCGAACACTCTCATTATACCATCAGTTCTAGCAACAGCACCTTGCACCATCTTTTTATACTTGACAGTGCTGATGGCTAGAAACCATGTCACTGCTGATGTGTACGTCTTGTCATCTCACGCAAGTCAGTGCCAGACAGGGGTTGGGCCTAGGGCTTTTGCAACGTGGAGAGAGTTTGCAATATGTTAGTTGCCATTTTAAAGGGATATAAGACGAGATAAGCAATTATGAACCTTAGGGAGGAAAGACAGAATCTTGTTTTTGGCATAATTATACAACATGAGGAGAAGCGATATGATCAAATGTTACAACTGCAGTGCCATGATGAGATTAAAAAGATACAACTTTACAGAATTAAACACTATGATCAGATGGCGCACACGGCAACAACACCCCAACTGCACAAATCGATGCCAGTTTAAGGTGGTGGTTTCTGCTACTATTGTCTGGTGTTTTATGCATGTAATATTAATTAATATCTTAACACTGAAGTCTATGTTAGACAAGCCCCCTTGCAATAGGTTAGCAAATAGATGCCAATTTATGGTGGTTCTTGCTGCTACTGCTGGCTGGTGTTTTAATTATGCACGTAATATTACGTAGTAACACTCTAAACATTGAAGTCTATGTTAGACAAGTCCCCTTGGAATAGGACAGGGCGTGTCTACAAGATGTTAGATAAGTAGACATTCAATCTGTCATGTCAATAGTCTCTGAATATAATGATTTGTAGCTAGGCGTAAAATTATAAGGTCCAGAGTTTCAAGGGGCAGCAAACTTCTATGCATCTGATGACCTAACAGTAACAAACTGTCTAACAAAAAAAAAAAAATGGAACAGGAACACATAGTTCTCTCCTATTTCATCAGAAGAACACACAACCTGCACGAAGCAGAAGAGGAGCTAAAAGGTTCAGTTTAGCAAATATTTGACCATGTGTGCTGATATCAAGGACTAAGTCGTAGTCCTTGGTTACCAGCAGGTTGCACACAAAAAGGACAAATAGCAAACGTATGCAGCAAACAGCAAGACATGGCACAACCAGGCGGCATGCAAGGCAACCATGTGGCCAACAAGTGTACCACCACATACTATCCAACGTTTCACCCAACACTTCTTGATATAGATTATCTTTAGGTATTAGTAGTTTGCACGCCAAAAGACACTTCTTGATACAGATTGTCTTTAGGTATTAGTAGTTTGCACGCCAAAAGCCCAAAACAGATCCAGTCGCGCTCACATATTTGTCACAAGCATAACATGATGGTCTTATGGGTCTCGATTCTGCTTTGTAAACCTGAAGATATGCTACATCAGTACATGGCTACTCTGAAATTCATGGACAAGGTTAGCTGATTTGTGGTACTGGAGTACATATACTTCTCTGAATACTCTAGCCTCTTTGCTTGTTAATGAATTTCGAAATACAAAAGGTTTAGTTTAGTGATTATTTGACCAACAACAATGGTCTTCAGTTAGATTTGCAAGCAAGCGAAGTACAAAGAAAAGCAAAGCTACAGCAGTCCCAAATTTCAGAATATGTCTTTAGTGCATTTAGAGAGCTGATCATGCATGTAAACTTGTTACACCACACTACTAATCAGACACACGCCTCACACTCAAAAGTACATTCTACCGTAAAAATTCTAAAATGTAAAGAAACATTGCATTCGAGGAATCATCCTGGTTCTTATGTCTAACTTTGGTGGTTATATGACTATTTGTCTTCCTAACACCATTTCACGTTTATTTACCGTGTGTGTGAGCAAAATTCAATATTGACAAAACTAATTGCCAATGAATATTCAGTGGACAAGAACACAAATAAAATGATGAAACAAAGGCATGGCAATATAACAAAGCGTTGATGTCATTTCAGCCAGAAGAGGCATAGGCGGCCAGGAGGTGAAAGGTTATCGTGTACGCGAAAAACAGCTCTCTCCCGAACCTCTCCCTCTCCCGCGACCGTGCCGCCCCCGCGGCGGCCGGCGCGGCCCTCCCCCGCCCTTTCCTCGCTCCCATCCCGTCTCTCCCTTCCCGCCGCCGTCGGCGCGAGCCGCCGAGCGAGGCTCGGGCGGTGGCGGATGTTCTTTCCCCGCGCACAGAGGAGGTCACGCGGGGCGGCGAGCTTCCGGCGGCGGTGTGCTTATGGTTGCGTTGGTTCGGAGCTCTCCGAGTGGAGCTGTTGCGGCGGCACCGGCAATGGAGCAGCGGGGAGTAGCGGCGGCGGCGCCCTGCCTCCGGCCCTGATCTGGGCCCATCGGGCCCCATCTGGGCTTGGGCGGGCCGGGGCGCCTGCGGCTGCAATGCCTCCTGAAGATGGCGGCGGCGACGACGCGGTGTAGGGGATGACGGCGCTGCGACCTGCCTGTTGCAGCAGAGCGGCGGGACCTTTATGGGCCTGTTCGGCCCGGCTAGGCCAGTGTGGGCCTGGTTTGCTCCGGCGGCTCTGTCCGGTCGACTACCGCCTCTCGGTGGTGGAGGTTGTTCCATCCCGTGGGTCGGCGATGCTGATGTCCCTCACTCCGGCGATGTTGTATGCTCAGTCTTGTAGGCCGTGGGTCGGTGTTCATGAAGAGACGGCGAGGATGATTGTAAGATCGTGGTGGCTCATGCTGGTGGACGGAGAAGCGGGTGGTGGTGATCCAGTTGCGCCCAGGTGTTTCTGTGTCTAGGGGTCGAGAGAAATCTTTGTCGGCTTGTCGACACCGACGCGGTGCCGCCGTCGGGTGGCGCCATTCCTTGTTGGAGGGTGTCGTGGGTACCCCAGTTCACTTTACTCCGAGTGCCGGGGGAAACCCTAGGACCAGTGTTGGTCCAGCAGCGGCGCCGTGTCGACGACGCTCCTCGCGAGGTGCTGCTTGGCACTGGGCACATCGAGATGCTGTGAGCGTGGTGGACATATCGGAGAGTGTGCAATGGTTGCGGGTCATCTTCGTTTCGTCGATTCGCCATGTCCTTCATTTCTTTTTTCCTTTGGGCATTGTGTTTGCTGAGGCCCCAACATGTGTGGTGTTGCGTTTGTATGCGTGGTTGTATGTTGGTTGTTGCTTTATTTATAAAGCGGGGCGAAAGCCTATTTCGAGGCATTTCAGCCAGAACTAGATCAAGCAAAAATGACAACTCAAAATCCAAAGAAGGCAAACCAGATTGTGTGAAATCATACCTTGTGTGAAAAAGCAAGCCATGGGTTGATGAAGGCATAGAACAAGAATAATTAGCCAATAGTATGGATGTGGAAAGGAGATCAACAGCCAAGAACCTGCAGTCCCCTCTCTCTGGCCACCAGCCCCGATTCCCTCTCTCTCTCTCCAACCAATCGTACCTTGAGAAATGGAGAGCCGGCACTGCACAGCAAAAATTAGCCAAGCATCAGAGCAAGCAACAGTACAACAAACAAAGACACATACGAGAAATTGTGACAATGATTCAAATAGAAATATTAGGTAGCAGTTCAAAACGAATAATTAAGCAACCGAGCAGATCTGTTACCTGGAGGAAGAGGAGGCGCTTCTTGGGCTATTCGGGAGGACCCACCGAGCAGATGTGCTCCCTTCACATGTTGGGTGAATCGGGCATGCAGCCCTGCGCGCGACCTCCATCCATTCTTCCCCATCCTCGATCTCTCCATTCTTGTGCCCCTCAGAAATAGTTACGGTTGCACTCCTGTTTTTTTTTTTTTTTTTGAGTCCAGGTTGCACTCCTGGTAGGAAGAAGAAGCTGATGGTTCGCGTCCGTGTACGCCGTGACGTGGGCCTGGCTAAATGGGCCTGAAAGTAAGCAGACATACCAATGGTTTTTATTTGTTCGAGCCAGCCAATGGTTTCCTTCTACACATGTCCCAAAATTGGTTATGTAGCACACAATTTACTCAAATGAAACTAACTGTGTTTTCCATTTACTTGTTGGCACTTGAAAGCACTTGGATGCCGCGATATACCGTTGTGTTATCACGATGACAGTGAAATCCGGTGAATAAGACCACACGGAATATTTTCTTGCCATTACTGGAAAAACATACAGTAATATTGATTGTGCAAGTACAACTCTTCATAAACCACCTCACCTTAGATCCCCTTTGCATCTCAGCTCATAGATCACGGTAGCTAGGCTTCAACGGACAAATAAATGACACTCCTATTATTAGCTAGTTGCAAACGTATGTACACAATTTATCAAAAAAAAAAAAACTTGCACTTGTACATATTGATCTCTACACACATCCATGCGACAACAAAGGTGACGAGAGATGAATATAGGAGAAGAGGCCCGGCCGGATCGTGAAAGAAAAAAAGGCCCATGATACTGACAAGTGGTAGATTGTGAAGACCAACTAGAACAACATTAGTTCTCTCAGCTGTACCCCTAGGGTTTATGTCCTCCCGTCTGGCAATCCCGACGGCGAGTCCTTGTCCGACGGCGAGTTCTTGTCCACCTCTGGTGTTGCTCCGCTCCCGTCTTGGTTTCTGTTTCCCGTCAGTGTCCCCTTCCCTTCCCCGTATCCCTCCCATCTTTCCGGCTTAAAAGGGGTCTTGGGCTCCCGTCTGGTTGGTTTCGTAGGGGTCGGGTTAGGGTTTTGATTGCAATCTGTCAATGGCAGATTCGCACTCTGAAGCCAGTGTGGCTTCAAGTCCACAAAATCCCCGAAGGTTACAGGAAAGAAAATGTGGTTAGACAGCTGGTCAGCCGTACAGCCGGCGAGATTGTTTCTGTTCAGATGAACCCAACTGGTGCCTTTCGTGGGGATTATGTGAGGGTGAGAGTGAAGCATGATGTTCGTAAGCCTCTCGTAAGGTTCGTCTCCATTGTTCTGAGTGGAAAGCGTTCTCTGTTCGCTGTCAAGTATGAAAAACTTGGCTTACTTTGTTTCGCATGTGGACTTATTGGGCATGAATATAAAGAGTGTGGTACAGGGCTGTTTGATGAAAAGGAACTTAAGTTTGGTGATTGGATCCACGCATACCCTGCAGGTCGTGGCAGAGGTAGCTTTGGGCCTGGTGGATCAAGGGGAGGAAGCTCTTCAGCAGCACCGGCTGGCAGGGGCGATTTCTTGTCGGGCCGTGGAAGGGGTGGTTTTGTGGAAGGACAGGGACGTGGTAGAGGCAATTTTGTTGATTGGCGAGATCATCCCGAGCGCAATGGCAAATCGGGTGATAAAGTTCTTGATGATGCTGCAACTAGTCCTATTAAAACAGATGTCCATATGTCTGACTTTGAGAAGAATGCTAAAAAGAGACTCGCTTTTGAGCAAGAGACCTTGAACCAGAGTGGAACTTTGGCGATCACATATCCTGATATGGACAAGGAAGTTCCTCCCTGTTGGAGAGGTACATGTTAACAGAGAGGAACCAAAAGATAAAAAGAGACATAAAAGGAGCGATGGTACGGCAATTTCTGGAGCGTCTTCTGGATCGGCGGCTGAGACACACGTGAATGGGGCAGATGCATGGATGGTTGTGACGGAGAACATGGAAGCAACCGGTCACGGGGCTGCCGGTAAACTGACGGAGGCGCGTGGAGCGCCCCGTTAGGAGTAATGGATTGCTTTATTTGGAACTGTCGTGGTTGCGGGAACGCTGCGACAGTCCATGAACTAAGTGTCTTAGTGAAGACACATGTTCCCAAAATTATTTTCCTTTGTGAAACTCGTCAAAAGTGTGATCGTGTTAGGCGTCTGAAGAGTCGTTTTGGTTTGAGTGGTTTTGCTGGAGTCGATAGTGATGGGTTGAGTGGTGGTCTAGCTTTCTTTTGGCATGAAAGTATTTCGGTTGAAATAAAAGATTTGAATGAGCGCTATATTGATGTGTATATTCGTGCTTCTCCTTCTGATCCGCAATGGCATGCTACCTTTGTGTATGGGGAACCACGTACAGATCAGAGGCATCGGATGTGGTCAGCTCTGTGTGCCTTGAGGGCTTCTTCGTCGTTACCCTGGTTGGTGGTAGGGGATTTCAACGAAGCACTTTGGCAACATGAGCATATGTCTATTTGTCCAAGGCCAGAAGGGCAGATGAGTGCTTTCCAAGATGCTCTTATGATCTGTGAGCTCAAAGACCTGGGATTTAAGGGGGTCCCATTTACTTATGATAATAAGAGGAGAGGGCAGGCCAATGTGAAGGTTAGATTGGATAGGGCTGTCGCTGATGACTGATGGAGGGACATTTTCTCGGAGGCGTCTGTTGTGCACCTGGTGTCCCCGTGCTCGGACCATTGAATGTTGTTCCTTCAGATTTCGCGTGAGGCACCGTACCAGCGGCCACGGAAGTGCAGGCAGTATGAAATAATTTGGGAGAGAGAACATGCTCTCCTAGAGGTGATCTCGTCTGCATGGTCTGAGGCTGGTAGTAAAACTGATCTTGGGGAGATAAATGTGGCACTGAAACAGGTGATGGATGTTTTGCATAACTGGGGTAATCGCAAGTTTGGCAATGTCACGCGCGAGCTCGGCCGGATGCGTCGGAAACTTGAACAATTAGCGAGAGACAATGCTCCAGCTGAATTGATTCGAGAAACAACAGATGCTATGAATGAATTACTATATAGAGAGGAGATGCTTTGGCTTCAAAGGTCGAGAGTTTCTTGGCTAAAAGAGGGTGACCGGAACACTAAACTTTTTCACCGCAAGGCTGTGTGGCGTGCTCGAAAAAACCGTATAGCTTCGCTGAAAGACCAGGATGGGGTGGTGAAGGACTCACCTAGTGAAATGGAGCGAATGGCTGCTTCTTATTTTCAGTCAGTGTACACTCGTGACCCTTCTTTAAATGCTAGTCCGGTTAGTAATCTTTTTGGGGAGAAAATTTCAGATGATATGAATGTAAAGCTATGCGAGGATTTTACTCTCAAGGAAATTTCTTTAGCCCTGTTTCAGATTGGACCTTTGAAGGCACCGGGGCCTGATGGCTTTCCGGCACGTTTTTATCAGTGGAGTTGGGGCGTGCTCAAGGAGGATATTACACATGCTGTACTAAAATTCTTCGAGACTGGACACATGCCTGAGGGTGTGAATGACACATCAATTGTGCTTATCCCGAAGATTGATAATCCACAAGAGCTGAAAGATTATCGTCCTATCAGTCTTTGCAATGTTTTGTATAAAATTATATCAAAATGCTTGGTGAACCGTCTCAGGCCGCTGTTAGGAGAGGTGATCTCGGAGAACCAAAGAGCTTTTATCCCTGGTCGCTTGATTACTGATAATGCGTTATTGGCCTTTGAGTGTCTACACTATATGGAGCATGGAGCCAAGGCTGATAATTCTTATTGCGCATATAAATTGGATTTGTCAAAGGCTTATGATTGTGTTGACTGGACCTTTTTGGAGGATGTTATGCATAAAATGGGCTTTGCTCACCGGTGGGTACGATGGATAATGTTATGCGTGACCACGGTGAGATACTCTGTGAAATTAAATGGAGCCTTATTGGAAGCATTCACCCCCACTCGAGGTCTCAGACAAGGTGATCCACTCTCCCCATTCTTGTTTCTGTTTGTTGCTGATGGTTTATCTGCCCTATTACATGCGGAAGTGGAGTCGGGTGGTGTTTCTCCAGTGAGGGTTTGTCGGCACGCTCCAGGAATTTCTCACCTCCTCTTTGCGGATGACACACTACTGTTTTTCAAGGCAGTTGAGGGAGAGGCTGTGCGTGTGAAACAGGTGATTGATGCTTATGCTGCTAGCACGGGGCAATTAATTAACCCGGCCAAATGTTCCATCCAATTTAGCAAGAGGTGTCCGATTATAGTACAAGAGAGTATCAGAATGACCCTGCAAATTCAGATACAAGGTTTTGACGAGAAATACCTTGGCTTGCCTACCCCTGATGGCCGAATGAATCATGGCAAATTTCAGAAATTACAAGAACAGCTAGCCAAACGCATCCTGCTCTGGGGTGATCTCTCACAGGGTGGAAAGGAGGTCATGATTAAGGCTATTGCTCAGTCACTTACCACCTACATCATGGGGGTTTTCAAGTTACCATTGTCAGTTTGTGATGACCTGAATAAGTTGGTCCGAGACTTTTGGTGGGGTGCCTCGAATAGCGTACGGAAGACACATTGGTTAAGCTGGAGTAAGCTGACAAGATCGAAGCAACATGGTGGTATTGGCTTCCGTGATATGCGTCTGTTCAACCAAGCCATGCTCGCTCGCCAAGCGTGGAGGTTGCTAGAGTCGCCGGACAGTCTTTGTGATCGCGTACTAAAGGCAAAATACTACCCTCAAGGTAACTTGATTGACACTGTGTTCACTGGGAATCCGTCATCGACATGGACGGCCATTGCGTACGGAGTCGAGCTGCTTAAAAAGGGGATCATTTGGAGAGTAGGGAATGGAAAATCGATCCGTACTTGGCGGGATAGTTGGATTCCGAGAGACACTCACTGCAAACCGTTTGGGCCACGGGGTAACTCAAGAGTATCACGTGTTGCACAGCTTCTTGATGACCATGGTGCCTGGAGGGAGCAGAAGGTTAGAGAAAAAATTTGTCCAATTGACGCGGAGGCGATCCTTTCTATTCGGGCGTCGCCTAGGTTGAATGAAGATTTCCTAGCATGGCAGCTGGATAAAAATGGGATTTTTACGGTCAGGAGTGCCTATCACCTAGGACTTAAGCTTCAACAACAAGCTGAACTGTCGGCTGTGTCGAGCGAGTTTCCGGAGGGCGAGAAGCCGGTCTGGAGGAAGATCTGGCAGTGTAATGTGCCAGAGAAGGTGCGAATCTTTGCATGGAAAGCTGTCTCTAATGGATTGGCAACTGAAGACTGGTCGTTGCAAAATTTGTGATGAGGAAAGTGAGGATGTAGGACATGCTATCTATAGATGTCCACATGCTAAGGCGCTTTGGGAGGCCATGGCTCAGGTGTGGCAGATTCCTATACCTGCACATCTACAACGCCACCATGCATGGCTGGAGGAATTTTTACTTTCAATACCGGAGGTGACATGCAGCTACGTTCTGATGATTGCATGGCGAGTTTGGTACTGTAGGAATGGAGTCACGCATGACAAGCCCCTGCCGGCTATTGAGGGGTCCCGGAGATTCTTGTGCAGTTATGTTCAATCCCTGGCCAATATCCGCAAACAGTCAACGGAAGAAATAGTGAAAGGCAAGCAAGCTGTGGCGGTGTGTGCGGCATTCCCTGCTCCGGCATCTGTTGCTATTGATGATGCGGGCAAGAAATGGACACGACCCCCGGAAGGTGCAGTCAAACTCAATGTGGACGGGTCTTTCGTCGAACAAAACGGCACGGCGGGCGCAGGAATAATCCTGAGAGATTCGTTGGGACAGATTGTGCTTTCTTCTTGCTGATCCTTGCGTCACTGTACTTCAGCACTTGAGGCCGAGCTTGGAGCATGCATGGTGGGCATTGCTCTTGCCTTGCAATGGAGCCGAGAACCTATCATTGTCGAGACTGATAATGCGTCTCTAGTAAAGATGGTGACCAGTACGGCGAAGGATGTTTCGTATTTAGGCCATCTAGTCGCTGAGGTCAAAGCCATGGTGAGGTCTGGGCGTGATATTTCGTATTGTAAAGATTCCTCGTACTCAAAACATGGCTAGTGATCGGCCGTGGGATGTGAAGGTTAAAAATGTCCGTTAGCCACCAACCACGCTCTCGCGACGCCCATGGCGGCGGGCCCCTGCCCGCGCCCCGCGCCGCCGGCCTCGCCTCGGCCTCCTCCCTGCGGCCCCAGCGGCCTCCGCCGCCCCCTGCGACTCTGCCGCGCGGTTTCACGCCGGCTTTCCTCGGCCGCGCGGCCCCCTGCAGCGGCTTCGCCTCCCGATCTGGATCTGGTGGTCCGGGTCAGATGCGGCCGTCCCATCCGCCGGCGCGCGGATGGCAGCGCCTGGTGAGGCTTCAAAGCACCATCGTGGGCTCACTCAACCTCGACGCTCCTTCTGCTGTGGACTGCGCCGCCATTAACTCGGCCCTGTCGGCATGGCGGAAAGCGGGATGCCCTCCGTCCTCCCCCGCATTAACTGCAGCTCCCACCGGCATCCTGCGCTCGTCTTCAAGTCGCAACGGCTCGGCGTCGACCCGCGCTCGCCTCTCCGTCCGATTCAACGTGCCTGCTCCCCGCATTCAAGCCATGCCGTCCTCTCCTGCTGCTCGCCTTCAAGTCCCGTCCCGTCGCCCATCCCCTCCATCTCCGGCGGATAGGGGTGCGAGGCCTACGCCCCCTACGGCGGAGCTAGGCTGGACGCTCGTGATGTCGCGTCGCGCGCGGCGCGATGCGCTGCTTGTGGGCCGCCAAGTGCTACCTCCCCCGCGTCTGCCTTCAATTCGTCAGCGCTCATCCACTCCTTCATCGACAGAAGCCACCCAAGTGCGAGCTTTCCCCCCCCCGCTCCTCTGTTTCCAGCTCTGCCCGGTGTCGCCGCTGCAACGCAAGGGAGCACCTCGCCGTCGCCTGCCGTGACCCGGTGCGGTGTGACGCCTGCGGCCGCTCTGGTCACAGGGCGCGTGGCTGCACATCCTCGCGCGCTCCGTCCCCCGGCTGCCTCCTCGCCCAGCGACATCGACGCCGTCGCCGCCGCCACGTCCTCTCCGCTCCACGCAAGCTACGCCTCTGCTTCGTCCTTCCCGCCCGGCGCCTGCGTCTTCATCGCGTTCTCTGCGCTCGACGATCGACATGAACTTCCGCGGCATGGAGACGCTGGGCGACTCCGCCACGCGCGGCATGGACTTCATCGGCTCTCCGGCAACACGCCCGGAGGTGGACCACGTTGTCATGGCCACCTCCTTTGAGCTGGACACCGCGCGCGTCGACTGGGAGAGGACGGCGATTCGGGTGTGGGTTCTCGAGCCCCCGCGCGGCACGGACCGTGCGGCCATCGAGTCCGCCTTCAGGAGGGAGTTCAGGCTCAGCGCCTCCGAGCTCGCCGTCAGCAACCACTTCCCGGAGCCCTACCTGGTCAAGTTCGACTCGGCGCGCCGGCGTGATGAGGTTCTGCGCAAGGACCGGGCCACTTTCAAGCGCCATGGCCTCGACATCCACTACCGGCCGTGGAGTGCTGTGGGGCAAGCCTTCAATGCGGACTTGCATTACCGCGTCCACATGGCGGTGGATGGCTTGCCGCCATTCGCGTGGCGCCCTGACATCGTCGACAGGGTGGTGGGACGGAGGTGCGCCGTGCAGCGCCTCGACGACGGCTTCACGACGCTGGAGAACACGTCGGTCTTCGGCCTGTGGGCTTGGACGGCTGACCCACAGCTGATCCCCAAGGTGCTGTGGTGCACCTTCGCAAACAAGGCGTCGGGCGGGCTCTCGCACCTGGTGCGCGTCGCAGAGGACAGGCCTGATCAATGGAAAAGAGGTACCACTTTTCGTGTTCTGCTTCATCTGGAGATTATTGAGGACTACACGGGCGCGCCATCGCTGGATGGAGGTGCGGCCATCTCGGAGTTCTTGCCTTCGACGCGTGTGCTGCCGGAGTGGGTGCAGGGGGTCATTGATGGCGGACCATTGGGAGGCTCTTCTGGCATCCTAGACGCCACCATCCCGGCGCTGGGTCGAGACCGCCTGGACCGCCCGCAGGCCTCGTCGAGCAGGAGGCGTGACGATGGAGGCGCGCGTGGTGAGAGCGGTCACTCGGTGCGCCGGGGAGACGGCCGCAGCCGCTCGCGTGGCGACCACGACCAGGCCGCTCCCGCGACAACCAAGGCCGCAGCCGTTCCAGGCCAGGAGCGCGATGTGATGATCGCCAGCCGCCCCGCCGCCGCCATGATGATGACGCCGAAGATGATGAGGGGCACGGTGGAGGCGGCAGCCGCCGCAGCCAGTCTCGCAAGCCAAGCTCTGGCCGCACGCATTCGCGCCACGAGGAGCGCGTTCGTGAGCGCTCGCCGCGTCGCCGCTCCCCCAGCCGTGGTCACGGCGGCCGCCGCCACGCTCCTGCTTCAACTCCGCCACCGGTTCATCGCCTGCCTTCGCTTATCATCGCCCCGTTCCCGCCCCTACTCCTGCTCCAGCCCCTACTGTTGAGGAGGTCACGGCCCAGCTGCAAGCTCTGATGATGACCGGCCTCGACGCGGCTCGCGACGCCATGCCGGCTTTTCTCGGTGTGTCGTCGCCCCGGCCAGGGCCTCCGCCTGCATCGACTCCCTCGCCGTTCAGCTCGGTGTGCCGCGACTGGCTTGAGGGCCTTCGCGCGCCGCCGCCGGGGTTCACGGCGTCCTCGTCCAAGCTCGCTTCGCCATCGACAAGCACAAGGCATGGGTGGAGGCTAACGGCCTTGATCAGCAGGAGATGATGAGCGCTTGGGGAGATGAGGAGGTGGTGGTGGAGAAGGATGCAGGGGCTGCTGAGCCTGTGCTTGAAGAAGGGAGGAAGGTGCCGCTATCATGGGAGGAAGAGATCGAGCGCGAAGGCGGGCATGATGCCTGGTTCGACGACGAGGCTGCGGCAGTCGTGGAGGAGACCGCGGCGACGACCGCCATTGAGATGGACGCGTTCGATGAGGAGGCGGCAATCGGGGACCTGCTCTTCCCCACGGCCAGCGCGGACATGGCTTCCATCGCGACGGCCCAGAGGGCCGTGGCTGCCATGTTTCTTCAGCCGGAAGCGCCGCTGCTGCCAACCCCGGCTGCTAGGACTCCTCGCCAGGAGCAGCCCCGTTTCTGGTTCGACGCAGTGACAGGCTTGCCGGGAAACCGCAATTGCCCGCTGCCGACAAGGCGAGGAACGTGCTGTTCTCCAAGCTGGGAATAAAAGTGCAGGAGATGCCCCTGATGAAGGCCACGCAGGAGTTCGTTGATTCCTACAAGACTGAGATGCCTCATGATGCTCGCAGTGCTGTCGGGACTTTGCTTAAGCTGAACATGCCATCGGTCCTTGCGGCGGATGAGGCTCTCATTGCCATGGCGGGAGCAGGAGGAGTGGAGCTGATCGCTAGCACCTGATCGCTTCTTTGCGTTTTTATCTTCAGTTTTCCTTAATGTCTTCTGCTTGTAAGCCTGCTAAGACCATGCTCTGCGCTACGCCCTAAAGTGACTACTACTTCTCTGCGATGCAATTCCTCGCCAACGACCCTGCGAAGCAATTTTTCGCCTACCACTCCTGCGGTTCAGACCTTCACGAGCTCTGCGATCAGATTTCCGGCTGCTATCGCCGCTAAACGCTTCTCCAAGCCTGCTTTCAAGCCATCCACTCCAATATGTTAGGCCTCATTCTGGACATCTTATGTTGGAACGTGCGGGGGCTAAATGACCAAGCTCGGAAGGATGCCATCAACGCAATCATCGCTCAAACCACATGCCACATTGCCTGTTTCCAGGAGACTAAGCTGGATTTCATCGATCCACAGACCGCTGCATATATTGGGGGGAATAGGCTGCGTTCTTATGCTCACCGCCCTGCCGTCGGAACTAGAGGAGGCATCCTTCTGCTGTGGAATGAGGATTTTGTCACCGTCTCAAGCATTCATATTGGCACTCATCTGATCTCGGCGGATGTCACTGTTCGCGCTTGTGGAACCTCCTTCAAGCTGACCACTGTTTATGGGCCATCTACGGACCCTGAAAAGCGTGCTTTTTTGGATGAAGCTATTGCTGCTGCGCCTACGGATGACACAAAGTGGCTGATACTTGGTGACTTCAACCTCATCTACCAAGCTGCGGACAAGAACAACAACAATTTGAACCTCAGTCTCATGGGACAGTTCAGGCACGCTATTATCACTTGCCATCTTAAGGAGATCAGGTTGCTGAACCGGAAATACACGTGGAGCAATGAGAGAGTTGACCCTACTCTGGTTAGGCTTGACCGGGCTTTCTGCAACGCTGGCTGGGACCTTGCCTTCGATTCACACACTTTGCAGGCTCTATCCTCAGCTCTCTCGGATCACTGCCCTCTGCTGCTCTCCAACCACAGCGGCCCCCGCAGGCCCCCTTCCTTCCGTTTCGAGAACTTCTGGACGAAGATGCCGGGGTTCCTCGAGGTGGTGACCTCTGCTTGGGGTCAGGCTTCCACTCACACCCAGCCAGTACACATTCTCAACCACAAGCTCAAGACTGTTGCAAAAAGACTACGCTGTTGGAGCAAGAGTTTATTCTCCAACCACAAGCAACAACTCATCATCGCCTTGGACGTCATCCTCCAGTTAGACACTGCCCAAGAGTCAAGACCCCTGTCGACTGATGAGGCCATTCTCAGGACTGCTTTGAAACGCCGTGTTTTGGGGCTTTCTGTTCTCGAGCGAGCTCGCAAGCGCCAGGCTTCTAGGATCAACTATCTCCGCGAGGGAGACGCCAACACCAAGTTTTTCCACCTTCGGATGAACTCTCGGCGCCGGAAGAATATCATTCAGAGACTGCGGCGAAATGGGGGCTGGGTCATCAATCACACCGAGAAGGAGCAATTCATTCACGACCACTTTTCGGCTACTCTGGGCGCCCCTCCCACTCGCCAGCTCGACTTCAACTGGGATGCCATAGACCCTAGCATTGAAGACTTGGATGACCTTGGCCTTCCATTCTCTGAGGAGGAAATTAAGGGGGCCATCTTCGACCTCCCGGTGGACAAAGCTCCTGGGCCTGACGGTTTCACCTCCAATTTCTTCCGCTCTTGCTGGTCTATTGTCAAAGATGATCTCATGAGAGTGATCGACGCCTTCTCTGAGCTTTCCATCAACAACTTCGAAGTCATCAACAATGCCAACATTGCTCTTCTTCCGAAGAAAGAGGGTGCCGACTGTCTCAAGGATTACCGCCCCATCAGCCTCATCCACATCGTTCCCAAGATTATCGCCAAGGCAATGGCGTCAAGGCTGCGCCCGAAGATGAACGACATTGTCTCGCCTTGCCAGAGCGCTTTCATCAAAAATAGGAGCATCCACGACAATTTTATGTATGTCAGAAATGTGGCCCGCCGCCTCCACCAGAAGCACACGCCGGCTCTGCTAATCAAGCTTGACATCGCCAAGGCCTTCGACTCAGTGCGGTGGGATTACTTGTTGGACCTTATGCAGCGCATGGGATTCCCCCTCGGTGGCGTGCCTGGATTTCGCTGATCTTCTCCACGTCCTCGTCTCGGGTGTTGCTAAATGGCGCCCCTGGCAAAGAGATTATTCATGGCCGTGGCCTCAGGCAAGGAGACCCGCTCTCACCGCTGCTTTTTGACATCGCTATCGACACACTACCGAAGATTCTCAAGCTGGCAACCGACTCAGGGGTTCTTCAACCCCTGCCGGGCAACTTCATAAAGTCGCGCATTTCTCTATACGCTGACGACGCGGTCATCTTTCTGAAGCCTGAGGCTCAGGAAGTCGACAACCTTTCTGCGCTGCTCCAAAATTTTGGGCTGGTCACTGGCCTGTTGACGAACGTTGAGAAGAGTTCTGTTGCCCCCATTCGTTGCGAGGAGGTCGACCTCGCTGCCACGCTGCAAAATTTCCAGGCTGCGCTAACCCAGTTTCCAATCAAGTACCTCGGCCTCCCCCTCTCCCTGGGTCGGCTGAGAAGAGTGGACCTGCAACCCTACATCGATAAGGTGGCGTCAAGACTGAACCCCTACAAAACCAAATTTCTCAATAAGCAGGGTGCGATGCTGTGGTCAAGTCTGTCCTCACTGCCCTGCCTATCTTCCTCCTCACGGCTATTAAGGCCGACAAAGCTACCCTGAAAGCTTTCGACAGATTACGGCGCGCCATGTTATGGGCTGCTAGCGACACCGTCACTGGAGGAAAATGTAAAGTGAGCTGGGCCAAGGTGTGTCGTCCAAAAAAGATGGGGGGCTGGGGATTCTTGACCTCGAAAGTTCGCCAGGGCCCTTCGGCTGCGTTGGCTTTGGTTTGAATGGACGGCCCCGGAAAAACCTTGGGTGGGACTCGAAACTCCAAATGACGACACTGATAGGGAGTTGTTCAATGCCGCCACCAGTGTGACCATCGGAGATGGGAAGACTGCGAGCTTCTGGTCCTCTTCCTGGCTCAATGGGACCACTCCCGCTGCTCTGGCGCCGAAGATCTTTCAGGCTTCTAAGAAGAAGAAGAGATGTGTTGAGGACGCCCTTGCTAACCTCAATTGGGTGTCAGATATCTCTGTTCAGGAGTTCACTTTGGAGCACATTACGCAATTCGTCAACCTGTGGGATCTCCTACAGGGCATCATGCTTAATCCTGGGACCAAAGACTCCATTACCTGGACGCTTACGTCGAATGGAAAATACTCGACTGGATCGGCCTACAAAGCTCAGTTCATCGGATCCAACATATGCTCCTTCAACAACTTGGTCTGGAAGACGTGGGCTCCACCCAAATGTAGATTCTTCGCCTGGCTTGTGGTGCAGAACAGGCTTTGGACGTCCGACCGGCTCGCTAAGAGGGGGTGGCCTCACACCCCGCTCTGTCAGCTTTGCAGATGCCATAATGAAACTGCAAGACACATCCTTTTTGAGTGTAGATATTCGAGACGCATTTGGCAGGCGGCTGCCTCTTGGCTCTCTTGTCCCTCCCTGGTTCAGGACCTAGGTTCGGATCGCCCTACTGTCCTGGACTACTGGCAGGCGGCTTCCAAGTCCCCCACGGCGCACCCCAAAGGACTCAAGTCAGCAGTTACGCTGATCACTTGGGAAATTTGGAAGGAAAGAAACGCTAGAGTTTTCAACAACACCTTCACGACGCCTTTGCACCTCATGCAGAAGATAAAAGATGAGAGCAAGAACTGGATGCTGGCTGGCGATAAGCCTCTCGCCGAGATTGTCGCTTAGAGGCGTCCGCTACCCCAAGATATGACGATCTTCCTCTCTGAGAGACTGACGGTGTTGGTTGACTGTATCTGTACTTTCTGTTTCAAGTTTTTACTTTGGCTTAGGCCGTGTTGTGTTTACTCCTTCTATATCAATATAAAAGGCAAAGCTTTTGCCCCGTTTCAGAAAACATGGCTAGTGATGCATTAGCTCGGTATGGTAGAGTTCATGATAGCACTAATGTGTGGATTGGTACTGGGCCGGATGAGATCCTTAATTTCATCCTTAGGGACTGTAATACTCTTGATTAAGTAATACAATTTCTTTTCCCTCGCAAAAAAAACTAGAACAACATTTGTTCTTAACAAAAGTACAAAACACGTGAAGTCCAAAATCTGTTGGATGTTTGGAATCCGGCAATCCGCCGCCATTTACGGGAGGCCTCCAAAATACCGGGTTCGAATGTATATTTATTTTGTTGCCCAAAATCATAAAAGAATGAAAACAACAAAGTTGAAAAAACGATAAAAAGGAAAATAAGCGAGGAAACAAAAAAGCAGAACAAAAAAAGGGAAAAGGCCCAAAACGGGCCGGCGGGATTACGTCGACAGCACCAACCTCCACATTCGGCAGCGTCACCACTGGCTTGTGGACGGGGATCAGGATATTTCCACGGTGATACACGACGTTGGATTCGTCCAAATTGGGAGACCCAAACGTCCTCTCCGGCCCAAATGCAGGATCGCCGCCATGAACTTGGCATTGTCACGGTTGTTGGAGACGGAGTAAAGGACTGCCGTTGGGGGAACCCTTCCACCATGGGCCCTTCTCGTGCGGAAAGGATGGCAGGAGGAGGAGGTTGACGGCTCCGATGAGAGGATCGTGGAGGCTAGGGCTGGGGCCTGCGGCGAAGTACCAAACACGGCGGCACCGTCGGCCCTGGTCACCCAGTTCCTCCGACGGAAGGAGAACGGCGTCACCACGCGGTAGCTTGTCCTGGAGAAGACGCACCGCAGCTCGAGGAAGTTCATCAACATCATCCCTGGCACAAGGAGGCACGACAGGAACGACGACTGCTTCGTCATCCTCGCCCCTGCGCAGGCTGTGTCCCGCCATGGCTTGCAGACGGCGTGGAAGTGGACGTAGTCAGCGGCGTCCTGCAACCGGCTGGAGATGTCGCCGAGCACGTCCGGCAGCAGGTCCGGCCACTGTGACAGGGTCGACGATGGCGCGTTCATGTTTTCTTTGATCTCGAGCTGCTTGTTTTCGTGGTGTGCGTGCGTGGTCGATCGTAGCACTACCCTTGGTGTAAGTAAAGGCACACGTCACCGTTTCGATTACGGATTACGATATGGCTTTCGGTCCGGTTCTATACGAATCAGGAACTGATTATAAGACCACTAGCACAATACCCGTGCGTTGCAACGGGTCAAGAAATAATAAATAGTTCTCATTAAAAAACAATATGTCATGGGTTGCTACGAGCCGATTATAATTATTAATGCGGTCACCCAATAATGCACAAGATTGTTCTACAAATACATTTCCTCGTCGCAATGTATTATGAAGCAGGAAATGTCAATGTCAATTTTCGCATCAAGAAGCGTGTAAAAAAATGGTCTATAAACTCTTTTCTTTATTTGATCGTTCTTCATAAACCATAAATTTTCTTTAGTTTACTCTGATAATATAGTAGAAAGACTCTAAAGTGTTGTAGAAAAAACTATATGTAGTTATCTGTACCACATTTTAAGATTCCAACCCGAACCTTTCATTTAGTATTTGGATTTTTTATTTTGTACCTTTTCTATTTTCTTCAGTGATTAATTATAATTCCATTTAATCATTTGGCTGACTATTTTTAATACATATGGTTTTGGACATTTATATGAATACGTTGGTAAAAATATGTACCGCATTATGAGCGTTCCTAGGTAGAGATAGTGATATGGGGCAAATCAAATCAAACCATAGATTCTTCTCTCGCCAGCACCAGTTTCTTAATAATTATGAAGCTGCAAGTATGGCCGATTGGCCGGCGTCTAGTTTCTGAATCATCATCAAGCTGCAAGTATCTGAACAGCTCCTGTGCTAATCGATTCAGTATTCTGCTATCGAGTTTATGCAAGCAGGACTCAGTGAACCCTGTCCATGAACTCGATTGTTCCGTCTTTCTAGAGCCACGCCCACACGTATCCATCGTAGATGCTTCTCATCGCATCCGAGCAATTCGGCCTGGCCAGTAGCGCGTTCACCCCGGGAGACAACTACCTCACCTCTGCGAGCGCGACGGTCACCGGTCCTCGGGCACGCTGTGGAGACGGCAAAGGCGCGCTGCATCTTCCTGGCTGGCTCAGCAGCCGCAGGCGCCGAACGACCTACTGTACTTCCTCGGGAGCGGATCCTTCCTCCGCGTGCTATTCCTGGCTGGAGCGCCTGGCCGGCTGGCCCAGTAACCGTAGGCACCGGACGACCATGTCGGAGGAGGACGGAAGGGCAGCGGCGGTTTCCGACGGCGGCGTTGCGTATGGGCCCATCGGTGGTCGCGGCGGAACCTGCAAATTGCTTAGGGGAGGCGCGTTGGGGCGGTAGGCCGGCCGGCGGCCGAAGGATCGGAGGCGGCGCGCTGGTTGGGCTGGAGGAGCGGCGCTTCTCGGCGGTTCTTTTTTCTGTACGAACTGTTATGTTGACTTGGCGGTGGCATACTCGGTAATTAACCTAGCAACACAAGGGTAAAATCGGAAAGTGAAAAACGGACCATCACCTGAAGACATATTATATAGTAGAGATTACGATATATTTCGCCAATACATACTCGGAAGCGGGATCAAAAGCGGACCAGGATATGTAATTGGCAACGCCGACGGTGATAAATCCGTATACTTCTCCTGCGTTATATAGTACACGTGAAGCCGCCATCGATCTGTTGGAAGTTTGCAATCGATCCGTCCGCCGCCATGCACGGGAGCCCGCCATCACAGTCATGGTGGCGGGACCTCCCACCGGACCTGCTTCGCGAAATCTCCGGCCATCTCTGCAGCGTCCCCGACTATGTCCGTTTCCACGCCGTCTGCAGGGCATGGCGCAGCTCACACGACCCAGCGAGGGCGCAGTCCTTCCTGCCATGGCTCCTCGCACGGAGCACGAAGAGCGACGGCCCCCTCAATCTGAGATGCATCTTCTCCAACAAAAGCTACATTGCGCCAATTTCATCATCTGATTCCTGGAGGAACTGGGTGTGCGGCGCCGATGGCAGCACCGTCCGGTACGTCACCGCGTACCCTTGCCCTATGCTGCACGACCCTCTCGTCACAGGAGCTGTCCCCGCCGCCATGGAAGCTTATTTCCCGTTCCCGAAAGATAAGTGGCTGGATTCTCCCGGCGGCATAGTCTACCGCGACGGTACCATCCTCTTGTACAAGAAAAATTATCCTAGTACAGACACAGACACGGGCCTACTCAAGGCGATGATTCTGCATCCTGGCGACACCGCGTGGACAGTGGTGGAGAGGAAACTGGAATATCGCGACTATGATGACTGCCCCGTCGCGTATCACGCTGGCAAGATCTTGTTTACCGAGGGTGGTAGCCTCTGGCAGTGGCACGCCCTCATCCCGGGGTGCAATGACAACAATGTTGATGTGGTCATCCCAACCCCAACGTCGGTCGAGGAGGATGACTACCACCGCTACTGGTACGAGGATAGTTACCTCGTCGAGTCCAACGGCGAGCTGCTCTGGCTCAAGGTTGGTGTCCGAGATCTAATCGGCCTATTAATCGGGCTTTCTGTGTTGGTGTACGCTCTTGAGGAGACGCCGGATAAGAAGATGCGGTGGAAGAGGAAGAGCGGGCAGAGCCTGGCTGACCGCGTCTTCTTCCTGGGGAGGTCAAACAGCTTCGCCGTAGACGCCTCACAGCTAGACTCTAGCCGCGACGGCGGGTGCACATACTATATATGCTACAACTACATTGAGAGCGATCGGCAACAACGGTGGTGCATTATCAGGTACAACCTTGCCAATGGCAAGGCCAAGATCATCGAGTGGCTGCCTCAGTCGTGGCAACATGAGAGGTGTGCGTGGCTTGTTCTCCAGCCCACCATCGCTCCAATTCGGGTATGTTTACTATTAAAACCTTACTATCAAACTGATAAACAGGGGATATGTACTTGTTCCACCAAGCATCGAGAAGAAAGCGGCGAGTGGCATCATTTGCTACATCATCTGGGGAGTTTGGAAGGAGCGAAATCGACGAATCTTCACCAATGTCGCGCTGCCTTTGGGAGATGTCGTGAGCCTCATCCATGAGGAGATCGCGTTGAGGGCTTTTGCCTACACGGACGACCCGGGAGACCGGGTGCCCTAGCGAGAGAGAAAATTTTGTGTGTTTGAGTTTTTTGTGGCCTTAGGGCCTTTGCCTTTCGAGGCAACTTTGTAAATACTTGCTTTCCTTCTAATCGAATGGCAGAACGACCGCCCTTAAGCCTAAAAAAAAAAAACAGGGGATAACTTCTCGTTTAATTTTCCAACACTTTGGTTTTCGGATAAAAGCTTTATCAAATTTTACAAATATGTCATGACCACTGTCCCCGAGCACCTACTCCAATTAATTTTCTAATATAGAAACAGGGATAACTTCTCGTTTCTGTGATTATAAACTAACCCGAAAAAGTCTCTGTTTTCAAGATTTAGCTTTCGATATTATGTTCTTAATTATATTTATGATGTATATACAAATTCTTATAATGGTAAATATTGTTTGACACATAAATGCTTTGTAATTTTGCCTGAATACATGCATGTTTGAAATCTCGTTTTTCTTTAAATCGGTGGGAAAGATGAAGATGATAAAACCACACTGTCCAATCAGATACAAATATACCGCTCACATGAACAGAATTGAACTACTAACTATACCAAGACTACCTGTCTTAGTAAAAAAGTGTGGTTTTTTCTTATCGAAACATACTCAAACGTGGTATATAGATTTGAAGTCCTCTTCTATATGAAGCTAAGTTAAGAGCGGGATTCGAAATAATTTCAATTGCAGAATTACCATTTAAAGTGATGATGTCATCATGTTCATGAGTTCACTTACCCTACAAAGTTATGTGCACTTAGCTGTGCATGCATGCAACATAAAGGAAATTTTCGTCTTATAAAACCAACCAATGCCGAGTACCACTGAGCTGACATTTGATCATTATACATTATGTAACTATTTGCATTTTTTGTATCCATTACATCTATTATGTTTTGTTTTGGTTTTCATTTCTTTTTATCTTTCCATATACAGGTAGCTTGTATCTTTACTTTTGTAACTACATGTTTATTGCACAACTTTAAGAAATCTCAAGTGCCCAAAAAAATGATATTGATATTTCTGCACATACCAGGAAACCCGTGAGAGGTTACATGAGGCTTCAAAGTGGAAGCGGCTACAGCAGGTCGTCGCTGCAGTTACACCAAGAAGCATTATTGATCACAACGTCAGCCCTCTACAGCCTTGTTTTAGGATATTAGTGTCCAACCTTCCTCTCACGGTTAATAGCACTCAACTAGGGCACTTTTTCAGAAAGCATGGCGAAGTGTACAGCACCAAGATAATTTGTTACGAGAAAACAAGGACATCACAAGGCAAGGGCTTGGAAACCTTGGCGACCGTGCATGTCCGTCGAGCAGATGCTCTAGCTACCCTCAGTAACCTTGTTTGGGATGGAAACAAGCTCAATGTTAGGGAAGTGTCTGAACAATGGAGGCGACCATCTTCCACCCGAGCAGCGCAACTACATATAGCTCGACCCTCCTAGTCGTAGGCTGGTAGGAATGATGATTTTTTATCCATAACTCAAAGTTCCACACTGGATCCTTTTATATACATGTATATACTGTAATGTAATAACACCCGTGGTAAGATTACATACCAACGGAAGTGGGAAAAAAAGAAAACTGGATTTTTTTTTATTGCAAGGTTGCATTTAGAAAAAAAAGTTGAATTTTAAAAACCAATAAATTGATTGCGTGAAAGATAGACTGGGATTTGACAGCAAGAAGAAAGCAATCATAGGGCCGTTCGGAAACACTCCAGCTCCCGGCTCCTCGACCGGAGCGAGCGGAGCTGCCCCGAACGCATCCGCTCCCCGGATCTGAAAACACGGAGCGCTCCGCCCTACAGCGCAAATATGCGGAGCGAGTGTTTGGGTGATACACGAAACATCAAAACGCGGAGCGGCTGTTATTTACGTCCTTATGCCACCGATAAGTGAACCAAATGTTACGCAAATGTTATCTCTCTCATCTCGCATGTCAGAACTGTTGAGAAACAAACTGAATGATTGCAACTGATTCCATCGATGATCCTCTTGTAGAGTCGTGTCCGTTCGCGAGGGGGCACAGAGAGCGTCATATAGGCAACCGCACGAGAGTTTAACCGCGCAGAGAGCGCATGAGGCGCCCGTGCTTCCAACCGCGCCCGACGACAGCCGAGGGACTGGAGCCCGGCGAGGTTTGGCCTCGCGAACGGGCACTCCGATGGGGTAGCGCCCGGAACGCTACTCTCCGGCGGCTCCTCTTCAGACGAGGAGGACGGCGACCCGGCATCCTCTGAATCTCGCCGTTGAAGCCGCCGCCGGCGGCGGAGTATGGTGGTGGTACTGGTTTTGGCCACCACTGCAAAAAGGGGATCGGGGGGAGCGGTTCCTCTCGAGAACGGAGACGACCGTCCGCTCCCCTTATCCGATCGGGAGAGCGGCGCTGGGCTAGGCCTAGTTCTGGCCGAAAGACCAAACAGGCTGCAGTCAATGCTCTGTACGAGCAGGAAAAAAAAAAGAATTAAAACGAAAAACAAAAATGGGTCGCATGAGCCATATGGTACTGGGATGCCCAGTTCGGCCTAATGCCATTTTTTTTATTTCGTCTTTCTTTTCTGATTAGGTTCAAGCTCTTTCAGTTTTTGTATACAAATGTTGTTAGTAATTTCTAACATATGACTGTAATGTCTGAAATTTTATGTCAACATTTTATGAGTTCCATGTTAATTGTTCTACGTTGACAATGCTTGAAAATAATATAACTTCTTTAAATTTTTGCATAACTTTGTTCACAACTAAAGATCTACACCCATAATTTGGTGATTACCTATAATGTGTTTTAGTCAACACAAGGTTGTGCAAAGTAACATGTGTTTAAAGCAAAAAAAGTGAAAGCACACGAATTACGGCATGAAGATAGCCATAGGAATGAGGTGTACGCTACTTGTTGGCAATTACCTCGGCCGTGTTCTGCAAAAACAAAGATCTTTGCCATGTTATGGTGATTATCTATTTGTGGAAAGTCATATTTTGGGTCGTTTAGGTTCGTCCTAGACCTTTGTATTTGAATCAAGCATGTTAAGCACACACAGTAAAGATCTATGTATGATTTTTCATGCAGGATATGAGTGACATATCCAAGAAAGATATATTGTGTGTTATAATATTATTATGTCATGAGACATACGATATTATAATAATTGTATGAGCAAAGATGAAGGCACAAAACTTTCGACATAGTGTCATAGGAACGGAATAATTTTCGTTCAGAACTATGATGTCTACACCATTGGTGCCTACCTTCATGATGTTTTTCCAACTACTTGGAAATGTCATAGCATTTGTTATTGGTTGTGATTCTAGAGTCACATACTCATGAGTGGAAATCCAAGACATTGGTGGCGACTATATCGCAAATTATGCTATGAAGAGATTTATGCAAGATATTTGCGTAATTTGGTGATTACCTTCCATGTATACACAACTTATGAGACGTAATCATAGTAGTGAATTGAATTTCACGCACAACTAAGAGGTATATGCCAGTTTTTGGTGTTCGCCTTCATGTGTTATAAACAACATAAGGTTGTGGGGACTATGGTCGGTGAAAACCCTCCATAAGTGTAAGGCACCACTAGGTGGTTGACTACCTCTATCTGGTTTAGAGGAGTTAAAGGTTTGTGCGTTTTGGAGTGACTACGTTTGATCTGAAGATTTAGGCCACATTGTGGTGATTATCATTTAGTGGAAGGTTGTCGTATAGGTCACTTAGAATCACTATGATTATGATTAGGCTTAGCCATAGCATTTTCATCGGACTTAATTTACTTCAGGTAAATGAATGCATGAATATTTCATGCAGCATATGGCTGGCCTTTTTCGGAAGGAAATGGCAGTACAGATCCATGCGGTTGATGTATGTAGTTGCTATATACTCACATGGATCACTCAATTCAGATATATATTGAAGTCACTGAAAGGGCTTAATATTCTGAATCCAATGATAAATCGCAACATGTGTGTGTGAAGCTTCAGAAGTCATTCTATGACCTTGAAGATGTCGGAGAGGTGTGTGGTACAACCGACTAAGTGAGTTACTCCTTGATAAGGATTACTCTAATACTGATGATTGTTGATGTGTATTCATGAAGATATCCGGTATTGGATTTACATCATCTTAGTGATGTCGATGATCATATCATCAATGTCTATAAAGGACATATGAGATGCACACAATCATTTTAAGACGGATATTTGGGTCAAACCAAATGATGCTAAGTTTATAGCTTGAGCATATTCACTTGGGAATAAATGTATATCAGTCTTCATATATCCAGAAATATTGGAAAAGTAAAATATGGATATGTCTTATCGAACACCTATGGCCATATTATACCTGACATGGGATACAATCCCATTCAGACCTAGGGGAGATGGTGAAATGATAGTGGACCTAAAGTCCCATATCTGAATACCATCAGAACACTCATATATCTTGCAGAATACGTCAGGCCTGACATTATATTTGTTGGCAATTTATTTGAGAGTGTAATCCCCAAATAAAGTATAAGATTTGTGTAAGGAATATTCTAAGATATGTCGAAGACAAAAAAAGTTTTGATTAGTTCCATCTGGAAAAATCAAGACTGGACCATGTTGTGAAATCTCGATAGTGATTAATTATGTGATCCCAACAGTGTCATATCAAAGACTGGATTTAATGGGAAAATATTCTGAGGAGAGCCTTCAGAATAGACTCTAAATGGGTCCTTCAAGTGACCATTCTGCACTAATGAAGCATCAAACAAGATGTGTATGGCTTCGCGGAATGATTGGCCACATGTGAGATCATGTGGAGATTCGACAAAATCATCAAGATAATGTCACTTGTATTGTTTACGTGTTATATCCTCATGAATTACAGAAGTGTAAGAGGATAATTTGTGAACAAACTATTGTGATATTCACAATGTCTCTACCATCGTTTATATTTTAGAATTAGGTTCGTGGAATTGGTAGGGGACAACCTTGAGGTTTGCAAAGTTCAGGGGTAAAATCCCTAGAAACCCTAGTGGCTACGCCCACTAATCATTATGAGATAATCGCTTTGTACGAAGCATCACGGGAATGTGTATGGCTTCGAAGGATGATGAACTTTGTCTAGAGTTCAATTGGAATTGGTTCACGGGAATCACCCACCAATATCTATGAAGATAATGCTGCTTGTATTATACAAATGCAGACAGGTTATAATAAGAGCAATATTACAAAGCATATTGCTCCTAAGCTATTTTATCCCCATGAACTAGAAAAGGATGGGGAATTAAGTTCTTTGTATTTACCAAGTTCATTGTTCAATAAATATGTGAAGGGAAGTGGTATGACAAGACTTCGTGACTTGCAAAATTCAGGGGGAGAAATCTCCTAGGTTATAACTTGTTGAAAATCATCAGATTTTCGGTATTGCACTCTTTTCCTTTGTGAGTTTTCCTGACGGTTTCTCATGTAAGGTTTTTAATGAGGCAATAGTAGTACAAGCATGGACGATATATGTTGATTTCTCTTTATTTTCCCACGAGGTTTTAGAAGGAGTTTTTCATGGCATATTGTATATTTCTTCTCAATTTTTCCCACAGGGTTTTTAGAGAAGATGACTTCAAAGGATGATCAGTCACAAGGACAAGCAAGGATTAGGGGGAGTGTTAGGATTTATTTAATCATGTAATTAGAGGATAATCTTTCCTTCTAAAACTCTAGTGCGGTTGCCTATATGACAAACCGTCACGACGCTCTCTGTGCCCCCTCGCGAACGGACACGACT